>JAUPFT010000030.1:32490032-33690032 GCA_036936625.1 Parnassius smintheus behrii | reverse complement strand
GCAATCCACGAAGACCCTGAAAAAGATATGGAGGGAGGCTGCTTATCTATGTGGACTGTCTGCGATTGGTACAATTACCTACTGCCGGGAGACAGTCGTCATTTACCAAATAGAGCAACAAGAGGCCATCGGCAAAATTGGTGGCCCAGGAAAAGTAGTCCAAATAGACGAGTCAAAATTTGGAAAACGGAAATGTAATAAAGGTAATTTGATTTGCTTATCTTACAGACTGAAACAATAAATTTATTTAAAGTTTAGTTTTAAACTCAAAATATCTTTTAATAAATAAGTACATTTGAATACCTTTTAAAGCCAAACTATCTGGAAGAAATCACTTTCAGTGGTAAGACAGCCTGTTGTACATATTCTACTATAAAATTTTGTCTTTTTTATTTGTTTGTTTTTTGTATCTTTACTGTTGGGTTTTGGTGTACAATATAGAGTAAATAAATAAATAAATATCTTGAATATTTACTAACTCTAAATTGTTTATTGTTGTTTATAGGAAGGCAGATTGAGGGCCACTGGATCCTCGCCCTTATTGAGGATGGAAGTGACGATTTAAGACTAGAGGTGTGCCCTGAAAACATCAGGTCAGCGGACGTACTAGTGCTCCTAATTAAAAACATGTGGTTGAGGGCACCACAGTCCATACCGACTTCTGGAGGGCTTAAGATTGTTTGGGGGAACATGGGTACATTCACAAGAAGGTGAACCATTCCGATCCTGATAACCCATTTGTTGCCCCTGATGGCACTCATACTCAAAAAATCCAATCGCAATGGTGGGTGGTTATAAGATTTTTCAGTAAATACAGTTATAACCACCCGGAAAACTTTTCAGATATTATTATAGAATATTTGTGGAGAAGGTCAGTGCAAAGAAGGAAAAAGGATCCTTTTATGGAACTAATTAAAGTAATTAACCATGTATATAAATAAATGTTTTTATAATATTATATTTGGTCGTTTCTTTTGATCAAACCCTAGTGCCAGAAGGTATAAATCATAAAACCGAATCTGTCAACCCCAACTTCCACGTGGTCTTTCCGCTCTTACCCCTAGAGTGTATATGAAAATCCGGAAGCGCGGAGGGAATGCAGCCCTTTCGCCCTTGCGTAACTAAGCACAGGCAGCGTACTAGCCGTAGCGGCTGAGGCTGGTCGCCAAAGGCAACCAAACAGCCGAAGCTGCGCAGGTGAGCTAGGTGCCTGTGCTTAGTTACGCAAGGGCGAAAGGGCTGCACTTCCCGCAGCGCTGGAGCAGAAGCAAAGTCAACATAGTGTTAATTCCCACCGTTTTTTCCCACCCTGAATACTCCCACATTCCCACCGGGACCAGAATGTGAGTTTTTCGTCGCCGGACGCCCTTTTATTATTAAACGAAAGCGAATTTTCCTAAAATGTAACAAAACTTTAAAAGTTCATAAAAAAAGGGGGGGGTTTCCGGCACTTTTTCCTTTCAGGGAGGTTCCGCCCCCTCTCCCCCCTCCCCCACCCACTCGGCGACCATATATTCATGCAGCAGATTACTAAAGAAAACCCCTTTTGTTCCATTATTATAAATATAGATCCTAATAATCAGAATAAAACCTTACTATCTGCAATACCACAATACTGAGATCAATCAATGCAATGTATTAAAATAAGAGCATTTACTTATCATAAGGACGCAACATAAACAATTTTGAACGTTTTTAATCACGCGCTCGCGGGACCTATGTAATTTACATTTCACGGTAATTTCCATTTCACGGTAGAGTCGTTAAAAAGAAAACGATTACAAAAAGCACTTTAATAAAAGTATAAGTCGTGATTGTTCAATAGATTTTTACCTAAACAAATAACAATATGTTTTTGTATTGATGAATAATTATTTAAGCATAATTAAGTGTGAGAATAATATTAATATTTAACGAAACAGAACGTTGCATTGAATGAAACCTGTAGGAACGAATGAAAGAATGTAATTTCTTGTTTCTTATCTGTGGATGATATTTAAACCAGGACGAATGTTGGTACTAACTAGTCCACGGATAGTCTACGTTTTGGAATAAGAATACATTTTGATACTGGTGCTAAAGCTAATACCGTAACAAACCTGGATCTGTCAGTCTTGGTTTTAACCAGGACCAAAACATTTTTTTGGAATAAGACCGTATCAGTTCGGCTGGCCTTGCATCGAACTAAATCTATAACCTACATCAGTAGCGGCAGTTGAAAACAGGTGTCCCATAGCAATAATCATACCTCGGTTATCAGCAGAGATTTAAACAAGATTCTTTGTTAGAGTAAAAATTTTAAGCAATAGTAACCAAAAGTAATTTTTTTATATAATATTTTTTTATAGAATAAGGTTGACAAACGAGCACACAGTCCACCTAATGGTAAGTGGATGCTGTGGCCGGTAGACATCTACATTTATCCTCGATTAAAAATCAAAGCGCAGATGCGTTGTCACCCATGATGACTAAGATGGAATGCCTCGTTTCCAGTAAAAAGGGTCTCCGGTTCTCTACACTCACCATACGAAACACAGCAGCATTTAACTACTATTTTACGCTGGTATACTGTGAGAGCGTGGTCCTTCCCCGGTCGAGCTATGCTACAACTATACTATTAATATAACTGCAGCACGGCTCAACCACGTATTGGTAAAGGGTGCATAAAACACATCGCAATCATCATCATCATCATCATTACAGCACTTCACAAGTCCACTGCTGAACATAGGCCTCCCCCAAGTAATGCCACAAAGCACGGTCCTGAGCCACCTGCATCCATCTTCTTCCTGCATATCTTACCAGGTCGTCACTCCATCTAGTGGGGGGTCGCCCTACACTACGCCTACCGGTACGACGCTGCCACTCAAGAACCTTTCTTCCCCATCGGTTATCGGTTCTTCGAGCTATATGGCCGGCCCATTGCCACTTCAGCTTACTAATCCGTTGGGCTATGTCGGTCACCCTGGTTTTGCTGCGGATATCCTCGTTTCTAGTCTATCGAGTATTTTTTTTAATTTCGAGTCTATCACGCGGAGAAACTCCGGGCATAGCCCTCTCCATAGGTCGCTGAGCGACCTTGAGCGTCCTCATACGGCCAGCAGTGAAGGACCACGTCTCAGATCCGTAAGTCATCACTGACAACACGCACTGGTTATACACTTTAGTTTTAAGAGATTGAGGTATACCTGACACATCGCAAACTGACTTATTATTATTATTGAAATAACGGCCTCCCACGAAACGCAATCAATCTAACCCTAGATTAATAAGATAACTGGAGATATAATCTAAATACAATAGATCGAGCCTACGCTCGATCGAGCTACGGCTGAATTAACCTGCTGTTTATGTATTTCTTGCTTTACAATTTTGAAATAAATTGCACTACTATGTGAAATAAACCTAAAATAAAAACAATAAATTTAATTTAGTAAAATTTAAATTGTTTATTTTTTATTGGTTTTGTTGCTGGTGTTTGTTTTATATCGTAATAGAACAAGTTATATATATATATATATATATATATATATATATATATATATATATATATATATATATATATATATATATATATATATATATAACTTACCACGCACAAACATTTTGCTTCATCAGCCCGGACTTATTTGTTATATTTTTCGTTCTTACACGTTATTTGTTTCAGTACGAGCTTTACAATCAAGTCAATTTATTAAAAATTGGCCTTTTTAAAGCACTCTTAACGACATCCCTACAACAAACAAGAATGTGGGAGATTTTGTGAGAAGAAGTGGCAAGACACTCCCCAATAGATTATACAGTCTTCCAAAAGATTCCAATTAGTTATTAACTATATTTATTATAACTATAACATTTAGCATTTTGAATCTTCATAGGGGATATAATATGTAGATGTCTACCGGTCACAGCATCCACTTACCATTAGGTGGGCTGTATGCTCATTTGTCAACTATATTCTGTAAAAAAATATATAGTACAATAATGTGACGTTAATGAGACGTTGTTGACAGCTCCGTGGCGCAGTGCCTTAGCAACGAGTTGCGCCGCTGAGAGTCGAGGGTTCGAATCGCACACAGAACAAATATTTGTTTGACCTACAAATAATAGTTCCGGGCCTGGATATTTATCCTTGCGAAATTGATGTATGTAAACTGTCTCTACGATATATTGACGAATTACTTACCTACTAGCTTACTAATTATTAACGAATTACTTAGCTGCATTTAATTGAAATGACTTTGCGATCTTGTTCACTTCTATGAAGTTACGATACCGTGGGTATGCCGTATTTTGTAAAAGATTTTTATAAATTTTATACTTTACTACTCATTCTCTTCAAGCTTAGGATAAATTTAATCTTCCGCTCAGTAATCACTCCCCGTGGAGTTGTATCGCTAAACAAATTATCGGATGTTCATCAACACGTCAATGTTGTTAATGACTCGTGTCTACAAGGTAAGTATTTAATAAATGTTTACCTTTAAAATTGAATTAAAATGAAAGGGAACATATTTTAGTAGTACGTATATTATTTTGTCAACATAGGAATCAATTTCTCAGTTATAATTTGAATATTATGTTGTAAATATTAATACCATCAACGAAAGTGCTAGACAAGAAGTACTATACTTAAAAAAGTTCACGTAATGATTTCTTTTATTCACGCGAATACTACACATTAAATGAAACTAATTACAGATTTTATCGCGCTTAATTTTGACTTTTATAAATTCCCGACGTTTCAGGTGCATTGCATTCCAGCACTCATGGTCACAGGGAGACTGAGTTGTTTGACGTGCCGAACTCATTAAAACCTTCGGTTTTAAAATACAAATTTTTTGGTCCGATCTACGCAGAATGAGCTAACAGTATCTTGAAATCTTGCAGTGATATGCTTGGGTTCGGATTTACTTTTATTGATTGTGTGTAGGATTTCAAGCAGATGGCAATACCTTGACTATTGAAATTAGGGTGTTTTTCGTTTGTCGTAAGACATAGAGCAACAAAAGGATGTACGTGTTCAGCGAGAAACACATCTGAAAATATAAACTAGAATATGTATTCCAATTATATAAAGTTTGTTGTTTTGGAAAAATCCCTGTATAATGTGATTATATTTTATTATGCGAAGAAACAGCAAGCCACTGTAATGTAATACGCATGACAAACTGAGATTTTTGTCGCCGGAAAGACGTAATGTGTCTTCGGATGCAACGCCTGGCCGCGGACCAAATAGCGTTGAAATTTATTGACTCATAAAGCCTTGATGTAAAGCTAATACATAAGTAGGCATAGTTATTGTGGTTTTGTTTATTCTCACAGCATAATATGACTGATTAAGGACGTGGGTATGAATATCTTATACACGTTTAAAACATTTCACTGAGTGGCAAAGATATCTTTGCCTAGGATTCAATCTGTGTTGTTATCTTCTTGACGCCTGAAATAATGATTTTGTATTGTATTGTATTTTTACCACCCCCTTAGCTATTTCTGCGCCACCGACTGTATTCCTCATTGATAGTTAAGAAAAGCCGAAACAATTACAGACGATAGGGGATTCACCTTAGTCCTCTAGAGTTCTGGAGTGAAATCTATTGACCACGGGCTATAGTAAGCACTTACATCGTGGTGTGTACTGTTCCCAAGTTTGTCAGTATCAAGTTACATGACAAAACGTTTACTCAAATATTATCTATATTTTGGTACAGTTAAAAAAAAATTCATAATTTATTGTGTTATTATAGAATAAGGGTGAGGAATGACCACACATTCCACCTGATCGTTAATGTATGTGTTGACCAAGACACATCCATATCTGTATTTGATTAAGAATTAAAATGCAGATGCGCTATATATAAGAACTAAGATGGAATTCCTAGTTTCCGGTTAAAAGAGTCTCCGGCTTTCCACACTCACCATACCAAACGCAGAAGGATCGAGGTGCGATTTTACACTAGTATTATGTGAGAGCGTGTTTTATCCCCGGTCAAGTCAACCCATTCGTGTTGCAACCCTGATATGACTGCAGTTTAGCTCTATCACGTAAAGCCAAACCATTCGTGCTACAATACGTATACCTATAGCTGCAGCACAGCTTGTGGTAAAGCCATGCTGCGGCTATATTATGGTTGTAGCACGAATAGGTCGGCTCTACGTGATAAATACATCCTATGGCTATATTATGGTTGAAGATGACCTATTCGTGCTACAACCATAATATAGCTGCAGCATGGCCCTACCAAGTAAAGTCGACCTATTCGTGCTACAACCATAATATAGCTGCAGCATGGCCCTACCAAGTAAAGTCGACCTATTCGTGCTACAACCATAATATAGCTGCAGCATGGCCCTACCAAGTAAAGTCGACCTATTCGTGCTACAACCATAATATAGCTGCAGCATGGCCCTACCAAGTAAAGTCAACCTATTCGTGCTTCAACCATAATATAGCTGCAGCATGGCCCTACCAAGTAAAGTCGACCTATTCGTGCTACAACCATAATATAGCTGCAGCATGGCCCTACCAAGTAAAGTCGACCTATTCGTGCTACAACCATAATATAGCTGCAGCATGGCCCTACCAAGTAAAGTCGACCTATTCGTGCTACAACCATAATATAGCTGCAGCATGGCCCTACCAAGTAAAGTCGACCTATTCGTGCTACAACCATAATATAGCTGCAGCAGGGCCCTACCAAGTAAAGTCGACCTATTCGTGCTACAACCATAATATAGCAGCAGCATGGCCCTACCAAGTAAAGTCGACCTATTCGTGCTACAACCATAATATAGCTGCATCATGGCCCTACCAAGTAAAGTCGACCTATTCGTGCTACAACCGTACCATAGTTGCAACATGGTTCTAGCACTTAAATCCGACCCATACTTTCTACAACCGTAACGTAGCTTATGTTGCATTACGTAATGTTGTTACTCAAATCACAATGATGTTTACGAATTTGTCTGTGTTGCCTCCTACGATACCCGCGGGTAGTTATGCGCTAGTGGATATTCTTACACCACTACACGGTTGTTTTTATTAATTTTATACAGTTAAACTACGTGTATTTCTTTAATATTCTTCAGTTTAAGTTCAGTTTAATCTAAAAGTTATTTGTAGGATGAAATACAACATAACAATATAGATATATATATATATATATATATATATATATATATATATATATATATATATATATATATATATATATATATATAGTGATTTTTAAATTCAGTCAGGTTATAATTTGTTTGATGGATAACTTTTATATGACCGTAAGTTTACTTACGTTATAAATACAATATTGCTTATACTCAAAGACAATAAGCGGTTGTTAAAATCAGCAACATTGCATTTCAATTTTAAAACTTCCTGTCCAAAGCTAGTCATTTCCTGCCTACAGCTTCTCATTTCCTGGATTAAAGTAGACAATTGTGTGCTAATTAGTTTTATTTCTTGTGCCACATTTATATCCATATTTTTCGTAGGTAAATCAAGGAGTGGATCACCAAAGTCAGCATCGCCACTCTCGGAGCTACTCGATTGTGGAGTTATGTTTTTGTTTGATTTATTTTTGCAACTCTTACAACGCCATCTAGCGGGAAGGCGAGCATCCAATTCAATATTGACACATTGACGGTGAAAAATTAATCCACACAAACTACACTTAACGCCATCTGACGGAGTATTTTTCCACAGGTCCTGCACTTATTGGCCACGTTAGAACAGATGCTATCTATGATAAACAGAGTTCAGCAAGCAGTCACTAGATAGCAATATAAATATAAAATAATTATTAATTTTATTGTTTTTCAATTTATAGTTATTTCACTTTTCTTCTCTTAATATACACTGCACACAAATAACAAAACGCAACAGAGCCGTATTTTATGAACAACTGAAGATACAACAGCTGATAGTAGTAAATGTGGAGAAAACAATTGGTTGCGCGGAAAAAACCATTGTATTATTATATTTGACGGTAGAGGTGCCAAGCCGCTTGTTCCTTTCCGACAAAACGATATCATTCATACCCTCCTCGATCCTCCATCGACACATCGGGGTGGTGGGGTGGGAGGGGCAAGAAGATGATTCTAGAATGTCACGTAATCATCGGGGCCGAGGACATATAAGGCACGCGCGACCGTTGCGCGGCCTCTTTCCACCGCAGTCGTCGCTGAAAACACACCGCTAGTAGAAACCGCTTTAGCCTGGAAGCAGTCGAGCTCCAGGAGACCCGCCTCACCTCGTGTGAGATATAGTCGCGCACCGCCTCTCTCCGGAGTATTCCAGAAGAAGTTCCAGAAGTTGCAGCTATAGTGCTCAACAGGATAGAAGAAACCCCGGTGAGTCAACATTCCTTAATTTAGCTCCTGCCTTACATAGTTTAACCCGCTCCAATTTTTTTGTTCTCCTAATAAGGCAGGATTCCTTTTCAGCGATTTGGCACAATAATAGTTTAGTTTTAGGGAAGAGCGAGTGCATTATACCGCATGCTATAGTAGTCGCCTTTACGTAAGCGTAGAAGCAACCGCATATACAGTCCTCTTTAGTTAATATCTCGCGTAATAGGTTTAAGGTTCGACCGGGGAACTAGACTTCGGCAGCCTTAAACACGTGGCTCCACCATTTTATGGTCACTTCGAGCAGGATTTTGGTCGAATTGTTGAATTAATTAATTAGATAATGCACTCCAATTTATAGAATAGACTTAAATAGTGTTCGTTTAAATTTAAATTTTGATTAGGTACTCGCAAACAGAATTATTCGTTTTATAGCGCTCGTATTTGATTAAATTTAAAGCCTATTAAATAATTGAAACAGTGTAATAGGAACCGTTTGATACGCTTACCCACAATCTTGATAAAATTATTGAGTCTAGCAAATGACGCGTCACCTCGACTCGCTGCGCAGGTGTTCGATTTAATTACGTAATACGGCATACCGAGTGTCCATCCTTTATTGTTTGTGCGTTGTGAGATTAATTGTGATTGATATAACTTTATTATAATAGTTTAAAATGGCAGTTAGTGGAAGTGAAATCAAAATTAAAACGCTTTATGCTAAGAGGGACATACTCTTTTCGCGTATGCAGAATATAAGTGATTATATAAAGAACATCCATATAGAAGCAGTGCGGGAAACTTTTTTGACCGAAATCGAAACGATAGATTCTTTACGAATAGATTACGAAAAAACATTAGACCAAATTAATCATTTGGAATTACAAATCGACCCGAAATACATAGTGAACTACCAACCGCTGCTGGCATTCGAAGATATGTTGTGTCGCGTGAAAAGAATTGCGAGATCCCTATCTCAAAACGAAGCAAAGCCGGAAAAACAGGTACGTCCAAGCGACTCGATTAGGTTGCCGCCAATAGATATTCCGGTATTTAATGGTGATATTAAGACGTGGCCCTTCTTCTTCAGTAGTTTTCAAAACAATATACACAATAACCCATCGTTATCGGACGCCGAAAAATTATATTACTTAATCAGTAAACTTAGTGGCAGGGCACAGTCGATCTGCTCTGGTTTTACACCTACAGCAAACAATTACTTATTAATATTCGAAACGCTTAAAACTAAATATGAAGATAGGAGAATGTTAGCTTCCGAATATTTGAACCAGATATTCGATCTTAAATCTATATCATCCGCGAACATCAACGGCTTAGAGCAATTTCTAGATAAATTTGTGGCATCGGTGGCTGCACTTAAGAATTTGAAATTTAATGATCTTATGGACGTGGTGTTTCTCCATATTGCACTGAAGAAGTTGGACCCCGACACCGTGCGTGCGTTTGAAATGGAGCATCGTAGCTCGGAGATGCCTTCCTTTCATTCATTAGCATCGTTCGTGCGAGATCAAATAAAGGTGATGCAGCGCTCTCCGAACGTTAAACAGGAGATTAAAAGGTGCGTCGACCGTAGACAGACTCAACCATCTAAAATAGCAGGGTCGTTAACTTACGTAACCGCTACGCCAACATCACTCCAGCATACTTGTTTAGTATGTAAAGATAGACACGGTAATTTATATAATTGTGCGACTTTTCGTAAATATTCACCAAGCGAGCGTTATAAATTAGTAAAGACAAACAACCTATGTTTGAACTGCTTAAGCGATAAGCATTTAGTTGCAAAATGCAATTCGAGTTCCGTATGTAGCAAGTGCGCCAGGAAACATCACACGCTATTATATTTTGAAAATAGCAACATAGCGGCGTCAAGTAAAGCGGATAAGGAATTCGCCCCTACTAAGGTCAACGATTCTAGCGGTCGACCTGGTGATGTCGCTCTGTGCTCATTGGCAAATATGGGAGCACAACCTCCTTCAACCGTGTTACTGGGTACGGCACGTATTTTGGTTAGGGATTCGCGTGGAAACGAACAAAGCGTCCGTGCACTGCTGGACAGCGGAGCCCAAAATAGCTTTATAACGCGACAATGTTGTCAGCGCTTAGGCTTAGTAATAAATAGGTCACTTTCATGTCCTGTAATTAAAGGCATCGGAGGTATTAGTAAAGCGACACAGGGATATATAAATTTAAAATTTTATTCTCGGATAGATCGTAATGTTAACTTTGATATAAATGCACTAGTAGTAGATAGGGTCACTGAACGGTTGCCAACCGTTTCGGTTGACACCTCGGCAATGATTGAATTTAAGAATTTGACTCTGGCGGACGACACTTACGCCGTTCCTGGAAACATAGACATGCTCATTGGAGCATCGCTTTTCCCTCATCTTTTGTTAAACAATAGGGTCAGGGGCAACTCCTCGCATACCGCGCCTTACGCACTGGAAACCGAATTGGGCTATGTGATCCTTGGCTCCGCCCCCATCATAGATAGTATTTCGGCAACCTCTTATTGTGGTATGGCTGTCGAACCGCTCGAGTCGTTAGTCCGCAAATTTTGGGAGATGGAGGAGGTGAACATCCCACCCATAGCTAGCTCAGATGACAGGTTATGCGAGGAAATTTACGTCCGCACAACCGTTCGTGATCGCGACGGTAGATATAGTGTAGCGCTACCCTTTAAAGGAGATGTTTTATCTCTCGGCGATTCGCGTCAAATGGCGGAAAAACGTTTCTACAGCTTGGAGCGTAGGATGCTCGCTTCACCCCAGTTAAAGGAAGCTTACGACGGCGTCATTAACGAATATATAAGAGAAGGTTACATATCACTTGTGGCTTCGAAATTAGATAACTACGAAGACACACCGTCGTATTTCATACCACACCACGGAGTCATTAGAGAGGACAAACTTACATCTAAGTTACGTGTAGTGCTCGACGCTAGTGCTAAAACTAGCACTCACCTGTCGCTTAACGATATCCTCTATAGTGGGCAAAATTTACAGGGCAGTTTATTTAATATAATAGTCAATTTTCGTTTGTTTAGTATAGCACTATCCGCCGATATTCGTCAAATGTTTCTTTGCATAGGGGTCCGTGAATGCGACCGTAGATTCCAACGCATTTTATATCGTTTCAACCCAAAGGAACCTCTAATGGTGTTTGAATTTAACCGCGTTTGTTTTGGTTTAAAGTCGAGCCCATTTCATGCGTTACGCACGGTGAGACAGCTCGCTCACGATGAAGGTCCCTCTTATCCTAAAGCTAAGAGGGCAATTGAGAGCGGATTATATATGGATGATTTTGTGTACTCGGTCGATAGCGTGGAGGAGGCAACCCTAACCACCGCCGAGGTTATAAGGCTCATGAAATCGGGTCAATTCGATCTTGTGAAGTGGACTAGTAATTCGCGTCCGGTTTTGGATACAATCCCACTATCACACCGTCTTTCGGCGATAAAGGAATTCGACGATTCTGATACACACAAGGTGCTCGGTCTATGTTGGTCACCAGAGTCCGACGTGTTTAGCCTTAAGGTAAATCCGCCCGTAGAGAAATGCACAAAGCGCACAATACTGTCATGCGTTGCTAGATTATGGGACGTCATGGGTTTCGTAGCTCCGGTGGTATTATACGCTAAGCTTTTAATTAAACAACTTTGGTTATTGGAATGCGACTGGGATGACTCGCCGCCTGACAGCATTGTTCGGTTGTGGCAGCGCTTTAGAGATGAACTTCCTTTATTAAGAGAAATTAAAATACCGCGTCATATAAACGTAGATAGAAGTAGCGCCATAACAGTCGTTGGGTTTGCAGACGCCAGCGAGAAGGCTTACGGGGGCGTTGTATATTTCCACGTCCAGAATAATGGTAGAAATTCGATTAGCCTCATTAGTTCTAAGTCGAGAGTCTCCCCCCGTAAGGTTGTCTCTCTGGCGCGCTTAGAGCTTTGCGCAATATTAGTACTCACCAAGCTTATTACCGCAGTTATCAGCGCATGTAGGGATAGAGTTCACATAGAAAGGATATTGGCCTTTTCCGACTCCACCGTCGCCTTATGCTGGGTTCATTCTTCACCCCACCGTTGGGATACGTTTGTTGCGAACCGAGTGGCCAAGATACAAGACGAGTTAGAAACGCGGAACTTTTATCACGTGTCCGGTACGGAAAACCCCGCCGATTGTCTATCCCGTGGACTCACCCCGATGCAAATAATGGACCACCCGCTTTGGTTCCACGGACCTGCTTGGGTTCACTTGGATCCCTCGCAATGGCCAATAACCGACTTCGAACCTTCGTCAGTGTCACAACCGCCGGAAGAGAAGAGACACGCTCTAGTGGCGAACGTTTCGAGTGAGGTTTCTCCAATCATTGCTTTGGCGAACCGCTTGTCCTCTTGGTCGAAATTATTGCGTAGCGTAATTTACGTTTGTCGATTCGCGAAGCTGTTACCGCGACGTTCGTATGTCTTAGCATCCGATTACAACTATGCCGAGTCGCTAGTATTGCGTGAACTTCAACGTGCGCACTTCTCTGAAGAAATTAGAAGATTACAATCGAATAGAGCTTGTAGTCGCGCCTTTCAACGCCTTAAGCCATTTTTACAGGATGGGATTGTAAGGGTAGGTGGACGCTTGTCCAACTCGCAATTGAGTTTCGACCAACGGCACCCTATTGTTTTACCGCGTAAAGACCATATCATGAACTTATTAGTCGATTACCATCATAAATTGAACTCGCACGCTGGCCCCGACTTGTTGATGTCGATTTTGCGTCAGAATTATTGGATTCTTTCTGCACGTGGTTTAATACGCAATCGGGTGCACCGATGTATAGCTTGCTTTCGGGCACGCCCCAAGCCGTCATTTCCGGAAATGGCGGAACTTAGATCTTGTAGAGTAATACAATCAGTAAAGCCCTTCACGCACACCGGGTCTGATTTCGCTGGTCCGTTTAAGGTCACGCTCACTCGCGGGCGTGGTATAAGATCCACAAAGGCTTACGTCTGCATTTTCGTATGTCTTCTTCGTATATCAATAAATCATTTTTCATTTTCATTTTTTCATTTTCATTTTCTAACTACTCGAGCGGTGCATATAGAACTCGTTGGTGATCTAAGCACAGCAGGCTTTATGGGTGCATTTAAAAGATTTCTTTCCCGCCGTGGCCCTGTAAGTAGATTGTATTCGGATAACGGTACGAACTACGTCGGTGCAAAACGTATTTTATCGGAACTACATGAGCTCTTAGCTAGCAAATATTATAATTCGGAGTTCGCTCACATTCTAGCCGAGAACCGCATTGAGTGGTCTCTGAACGTCCCAGCCGCGAGCCATTTTGGGGGCAATTGGGAGACTAATATCAAGAGTCTAAAGAGTCATTTATACCGAGTAATAGGAGATCAAATTTTGTCCTTCGAAGAGCTAAGTACGGTGCTCGCTCAAATTGAATGCGTAATGAATAGTCGCCCACTTTGACGTACGTTGTCTAGTGACCCCTCGGAACCGCTGGCTCTAACTCCAGCACATTTTTTGAATTTAACGCCTTTAAAATATTTGCCAGCCGCAGGTATGGATGAGAACAGACTTAGCATTTCCGCACGCCACAAATCATTAGATCGGTTAGTGCAATCGTTTTGGAAACGATGGAGGATGGAATACTTGCATACTTTGCAGTCTCGGCAAAAATGGAACACAGCAACTGAGCCTTTAGCTGTAGGAACTGTAGTTGTGCTCACCAAAGAGAATACGCCGCCTCTCCACTGGCCGTTAGGAATTGTCGAAGAGGTCTTTCCCGGTTCCGACGGAGTAGTTAGGATAGCTCGCGTTAAGACCACGGTTGGGTCTTACTTGCGTCCGGTTGTCCGTTTTTGCCCCCTGCCTCTTCCATAATTTAAATTAGCTTTCTAGATTAAATTGTAGTTGAATTTAAGTAATCTTAGCGTTAGTTAGTTATTTGTTAGTTGATCTTAGCTCTAGTTGTATTAGTTAATTTGAAGGAAATCCTTCAAGGGCGGGGGAGATGGTTGCGCGGAAAAAACCATTGGATTATTATATTTGACGGTAGAGGTGCCAAGCCGCTTGTTCCTTTCCGACAAAACGATATCATTCATACCCTCCTCGATCCTCCATCGACACATCGGGGTGGTGGGGTGGGAGGGGCAAGAAGATGATTCTAGAATGTCACGTAATCATCGGGGCCGAGGACATATAAGGCACGCGCGACCGTTGCGCGGCCTCTTTCCACCGCAGTCGTCGCTGAAAACACACCGCTAGTAGAAACCGCCTTAGCCTGGAAGCAGTCGAGCTCCAGGAGACCCGCCTCACCTCGTGTGAGATATAGTCGCGCACCGCCTCTCTCCGGAGTGTTCCAGAAGAAGTTCCAGAAGTTGCAGCTATAGTGCTCAACAGGATAGAAGAAACCCCGGTGAGTCAACATTCCTTAATTTAGCTCCTGCCTTACATAGTTTAACCCGCTCCAATTTTTTTGTTCTCCTAATAAGGCAGGATTCCTTTTCAGCGATTTGGCACAATAATAGTTTAGTTTTAGGGAAGAGCGAGTGCATTATACCGCATGCTATAGTAGTCGCCTTTACGTAAGCGTAGAAGCAACCGCATATACAGTCCTCTTTAGTTAATATCTCGCGTAATAGGTTTAAGGTTCGACCGGGGAACTAGACTTCGGCAGCCTTAAACACGTGGCTCCACCAACAATACTTTAAGCAAATAGTTATAATTTTTTCAGACACATAACTGTACTGTTCGCAATATAATAACAATCACACTTTATAATTGACTAAAACAATTAAAAACCGGGGATTTTTGTGCAGATATAAACAGTATCACAGTTTACAGAACTACCCAAAAGTAGATATCTCATTTGTCATAGTGGCCACGCTGGTAAGCTGGGTTGACCATTAATGTTTTTTTTTAATTATTACATTGAGTTTCGTTCCCTCTGTCGGCTCTTACAACGCCTACGAGATGACATAGACGATTTTTATCATTTTCTATATTAAAATTTTTCATAAGGATACTTACTACCATGTCTTGTTCCTGTTATACATATTATCATGGGATCGGGACGATTTTGGTAATATCTCCTACCTAGTATTTTAATGAAGTTATTCATGGAAATAAACACTGAACGGTGAGTTATCGGTTCGGTTCGGAACGGTTCGTTACTTTGATCGTATTAATCCATTAACTGTTTTTCTGACGGAGAGTTTTATATGCATTATTTTTAGATATCTAATATTATGTTAGGAATTTATATCATGTATATATATATATATATATATATATATATATATATATATATATATATATATATATATATATATATATATGTGTAAATATATATATATATATGTAAATATATATATATATATATATATATATATATATATATATATAAAGTTATATGAAAAATTGGAACCGTCCCTATTTTAATATTTTCTTGCCACTTTCCCCTTACCTTACCTTATTCGCCGCCACACGCATGTCCGTAAATAAATCAAAACCATATCGCTGTCTTCTATGTAAGTCTCAAATCTTTGATATTTACTATACGGTTACAAATATATGCATGTACGTATATGTATGTATGTGTGTATGTATATATGTTTATATATTTAATTATAACTTTATATTATATTAAGTATCTATGTATGTGTGTTTAAATATGAATATATTTATTTATTTGTATATATATATATATATATATATATATATATATATATATATATATATATATATATATATATAAGTATTTTGGTTGACGTATGTATTTATTTTATCCCCATATGTGTTGTATAATAACAAAGTGCATACCTTATAATTATTTAGTAATCATATGTGTTTGAAACTGGCTACTGGAAGAAATTTCATTGTGAGATAAGTAGTGCCGTAGTACTAACTTTTTATCATGATGTGCCCTCTCCCTTACTTGTGTGTACATAAATAAATAAATAATAAATAAATAAACCACTCGCGTATACTGTACGTGAATTTGAAAACATATGATATGTAATATGAACATGAAAAACAATACAATAATTATTTTAATTTGTAATATAACGTGAAGATATAACATTAGAAATTAAAACAATTATCAAAACTAATTTAATTCCTTCCCGTTTGCACTGTATAGTGTAATTTATACTAACGGCCTTACTCATAACAATATAAGTGGTAGAACCACTCTCCAAATATGTTATGGTTATAGCACGAATGGAGGTTCAAATGGGACAGGACCACGCTCTCACAAAAAACCAGCGTAAGAACCGAATACCATTTTTACTGTGACAACGCATCTGCATTTTGATTCTTAATCGAGAATAAATGCACACAGCATCCACTTACCATCAGGTGGACTATGTGTTCTTATGTCGCCTTAAATTTGCATAAAATAATAATTACCACAATTTCAAAAACAATTTTTCCTCTAACGGGAGTAGAAAAAGCGAAAGAAATCCCATAGGCTCAGAAATGTACGTTTCCTCACGATGTTTTCTTTCACCCACACACAATAGCATTAAGCTGCTATTTTACGCTGGTATTCTGTGAAAGCGTGATCTTTTCCGGTCGAGCCGACCCATTCCTGCTACATAATATAGCTGCAGAGTGAACCTACTACGTGTATGCACGCATTCCATTTTAGTTCGCAGTCGCTAGATGGCTCTACTAGTATATCAAAATGCGATATTGTGTGACCAATTCACACGACACTAGTTGTGTGGAAACTCATGCAACGGTACCATCAGGTGAGCTGTATGCTCGTTTAACACTTTTTGTAAAAGCCACTGGCATTAATGTGCTAAGGGCTTATATATCGGTAGCAAAGGCATATTGTAACAATAGATAGATTCGTTGTATTACAAGGTAACATTATCTCCGCACCTCACTTATATAGCATTAGCGGACCGTACCGTGAATTAGACATGGGCAAAGTCGTTATAAGTCAATCACCGTGACTGTTCCAGTTATAAAAATTTCACGGTGAAAAATCACTGTGACTGTCACGTCTATCACGTCGGATAGGTAACAGAATAGGTATTTGGAACGTTTTGTAATGTGATTATACACGATTTGATATTTAGTCGCTTATTATTACTTATATTGTCATATATTGCCATAATGGCTGAGATCAGTTTTTATATACCTACACTAAATACACTGAACTATTCACTATTATTGTTATTTACACAACGAATAAACTTATTTCTAACACTTTGCACGTCGCAATTTGCATCAACACCCAAAGAAAAGGTAAGAAAAAAAAATGGTGCCAAAGGAGACAATCATTTTTGGGCCCACTAGAAATATTAACGTCATTTAATGGTATTTACACTAAAAAAAGACACCAAATTATAATAGTAAATGGTCTATAGATTTTTCGAAAATGTAAACGGAAACAAGAAATCTGAAAAAAAAAATTGTTGTTTTGACATTCGTGTTCTGATCATTGGCTAAAGTAATGTAACATTTAAAAAATTATTGTATTAGAGATGTGCCGTGATAACTCGGAAAAAATCGACTCGAGTTGAAATTCAGGTAACTTGATTTAAACAATTCAAATTAGATGAACGAAGCTGTGTCAATATTTCACAAATTATTTTTATAATTGTTCTTCCATACAACACAATTATTATTACTACGCTTAGTAGGTAGTTATATATTATTTTTGGTATGCGTATCGACATCTTCATAAAATAATATCACTCTAACGTTATGACGTAAGTCTTAGTGTTATTAATAATTTGACTATCCAAAGTATATATAATCAATTTATATCATATATAACATAAATTGATACAACATTATATACATATTACCTAATATCAATTTATTTATTACATAATATATCAATAAATTGCTCGAATTAGTAAGTCGATTTCATCACTAAATTGTAGACAAACTTTGCATTGGCCGTAAGATAAAGATGCGATTCGAGTAGAGTTTTGTGACTCGAGCCACTCGGGTTAATTTACGAGTATGTATGTGTCATTCTAGTTGTACACTAGTTTTTGAGTACATCAACTATTTACAGAAAAGTTTATCACTAGAGTTGAGATCAGCCATTACTTAAGTTAAACCATTTTTAAATATGTGCCTTTATAAATAAGTAATATGTGGCAACATGAAATTAAAACTATAAATCAATATCATAAATAAAACTAAGTTCAGGTTTGTTTACAACATGCCAGATGCAAGTTTGAATTTGGATGCAACTGCAACTTGTGATGTCACCCGCAGCGACTTATTATATACAAGTAAATTAATATCTATATAGCACCCTCTGAATCTATACGATGCGCCGAGTTAACTCGGTAACTCGATAAAATTTATTTTCTATCGATTATCGAGTTGGACAAATTCACTCGATTCACTCGAGTGAAATATAACATAGTTGGAGTCGCATCATTATGGTAAAAACAAAATGGAGTTTTTTATTTACAAGCATTATTAAACTAATGTTTAAGAAAATATGGATATTATCAATTATCAGAAAGGTTAGCCAAATATTAATTGACACAAGTACGTATGTTTTTCTCGGTAAAACTTTCCAATATGGACCATCGATTTCAAAGCCCATATTTTTTTTGTAGATAGTACTCACTAAAAGAAAGCGTTTTGCAAAGTTTTAGGTTGCGGAAACTTACGGTTCATGAGATAATTTTTTTTTAAACTTTTCATACAAATTGGCAAATAACACGCAATTACACCAATTACAAAATGAATTTGACAAATCATTGATGTCAAACGTCAATTAGTGTAGGGTTCCGAATATTTTGAAAGTATCGATACGTACTCGATACCAAGTATCGTATCAAAAGTATCAATACTACTTGGTATCGAGTACAATTCGTTAATTTTGGAGACTAGGGGGGTAAGCAGCCCGGAAAGTTGTGCTCCGGCACTCCGTGGCAGCTCCGGCGCTGCGAGATGAGCAGTGCCTCCGCCCTAGCGTAGGGTAGCACAGGCACCTGGGCTCGCCTTCGCAGCTTCGGCTTTTTGGTCGCCTTCGGCGACCAGCCTGAGCCGCTACGGCGATCTCGGTGCCTGCACTTCCCTACGGCGGGCGGGCACTGCTCTCCCTCCGCGCCTCCGGGCTCTTATATACACTCTAGGGGTAGGGCAGACAAGACCACGTGGATAGTGGGGTGCTCTGATTCGGTTTTGGGTACTTTTTGAATATTAAATAAGTAAGTCAATAAGTAAGTAAACACTTTATTGTAGTAAACTTGAGCTCTCTCACTTTCAACGAGGTTTATAAGGAAAAAAATCCTAATCTTGCTTTTGACCAATTTCATGACTTGTTTACCCTCCTCTATTGCCTATGCTTTCCTGACATTAAAATTAAAGTTTATTCACGTAAACAAACGAAATGGTTATCTAATGGGATAAAAAAATGTACTAAGCGTAAACGACAGTTACTATGGCAATACAAAAAAAAACGCAGCGTAGAAAATAAAACTATATTAAAAGAGTATTCCCAACGTCTAAACAAAATTATCAAACTTACCCAAAAGTCCCAAAATAATTACTATATTAACACAGCAAAAAATAAATCTAAAGCTACCTGGCAAGTGATAAATAAATACAAAAATGGCACAAATGAAGAAGCAATTAGTAAAATTATTGTTGATGGTGATATAATTGAGGATCCTCTAGTTATAGCTAGGGCATTTAATAATTTCTATACCAATAAAATTAATAAAGACCGCCCAAATAGTGATAAACCATATAAGTTAACTTTTAACAATCCCAATTCAATTTTTATACCACCCACAACATCATTTGATATAGATAAAGCTATAAAATCTCTTACAACACAACCAGTACCGGTTGTGATGAAATTTGTACAAGAGTTCTAAAATACGTATCCGGTGCAATTGCTCCGGTACTTAGTTATATTTTCAATTTATGTATTTGTAATGGTATATTTCCTGAAAGACTAAAGTCTACAATTGTCAAACCACTGTTCAAAAAAAATGATCGGGAGAATATGTCTAACTATAGGCCCATTGCGCTTATACCTGTGCTCTCAAAAGTATTTGAGAAAATAATTTATAACTCTTTATATAACTACCTTGAAACGTACAATATTCTTAGAGAAGAACAAATAGGATTTAGAAAAAATAAGACTATAAATATGGCTCTATACAATTTCTTTAATACCGTTATGTCTAGCCTAAACAATAAAATACCTGTATGTGCACTTTACATGGATCTTACTAAAGCATTTTATTATGTTGATCATAAAATATTACTCAAAAAGCTTGAAGCCTACGGCATTCGAGGTAATGCACTAGATCTACTAACATCATATTTAGTTAACAGAAAACAAAGTACGCACATTACAAAAATTTGTCTAAAATCAAGAAAAGAAATGACCTATGTTTCTGAATACAGAGTCATACAAACTGGAGTACCGCAAGGAAGTGTTTTGGGACCATTGTTGTTTCTTATTTATATCAACGACCTTCCCAACGTCATTAATCACAAAATAGTATTATTTGCTGACGATAGCACAGTTATTTTCACTAGCAGAAACAAAATAGACTTAGAAAGTAACATACATTTTGCTTTAGAGAAAATCATGAATTGGCTAAACATAAATAATTTAAATATAAATTTAGAAAAAACAAAACTTATGACATTCTATCAAAAACGTAATAAAATAAATAATTTAAATATAAATTATCTAGGACAAAAAATTAATACCATAGATAATATAAAATTTTTGGGTATAAATGTAGATTGCAATTTGAACTGGCAGTCTCATGTGAGCGGTGTATGTATGAAATTAAATCGTTTTTCGTATGCGTTATATATGCTTGGAAAAGTTGTAGACACATCCGCCGTAATGGCATCATATCATGCTTATGTTATGTCTACACTTAGATATGGTATTATGTTCTGGGGTAACTGTACGGACAAAGAAACAGTATTTAAAGCTCAAAAGAGATGCTTACGAGCCATTTGTAAAATTAACCAAAGTGAGAGTTGTAAGCCATACTTCATTAATTTAAAATTATTAACAATGCCATGTCTATATATATATGAGGTAGTCTTATTTGTACGTCAAAACTTAAGTTTTTACAAAAAACTAAATGTCCAGCGTCATAAAGATAAATTGAGCCATCCCAATAGTAAGACTGTTTTGTTTCAAAAAAGCGTATTCTGTATGGGTCCTCGACTGTATAACCATTTACCTAAATATATAAGAGATTCTAAGAGCTTTCACATTTTTAAGAAACAACTAAACACATTTTTAACCATAAAAGCGTATTATAATATTGACGATTATCTATATGACAATTTTTAAATTTTAACTATCAAATTTATTGAACGTAACATTATCTATGTTATTGATTTTGAGACAATTTATACCTACTCGTTTTGACATTATTACTTGGACACTACAATTTTAATTATTACATGTATTTTATCATTATTTTGTGAATTATTATTATGTTAGTAGTGCAAATATACAAATAGGGTTATATTATGTTAATGTAATTATCGGCATTTTCCATTTAATTTTAACTATAAATAAAATCTAATATTTAAGTAGTTTGCATACCGAAAGGTAGAATATGGCTGTATTTTGTTAAATTATTAAGACCTACTGTAACCCATATATCGCAAATGAATAAATGAATTGAATTGAATTGAATTGAATAAGAATTAGATAATACAGAAAGTTGCAAACAATAAAATAAAAGTACAAAAGCTGTACTAATTAAGAAATACAAACAAGTTGCAAACAATGAAATACAAGTACCAAGGTGGAACTTAAATAGAGTAAACTTTATTCTACTTTATATACATATATAATTGCACTTATCAGCTCTTTCTATGCATCTAATTGTTTTGTCATAATTTTTCGTCTCCAAAATTAACGAAATGTACTCGATACCAAGTAGTATTGATACTTTTGATACGATACTTGGTATAGAGTAGGTATCGATACTTTCAAAATATTCGGAACCCTTCACTAACTGACGTTTAACATCAATCATTTGTCAAATTTATTTTGTAATTGCGTGTTATTTACCAATTTGTATGAAAAGTTTAAAAAAATATATCTCATGAACCGTAAGTTTCCGCAACCTAAAACTTTGCAAAACGCTTTCTTTTAGTGAGTACTATCTACAAAAAAAATATGGGCTTTGAAATCGATGGTCCATATTGGAAAGTTTTACCTATTTGAGAACTGTTGAAATACTCTTGAATTAAAATAATGAGATATCCATTTTTTATGTTTAAAGACTGTATCCATAAGGTTAATGTAAGACGAAAATGTGCAATTGTATGTAAAATATTATACTAACTGCCGCACTCAGAGACGTTTAATGATTACTTAAGCCGTCACTAAGTAAAGATTTAAAAAAGTTGACTCTCAGAGTGAGTTAATGATTCATTAGTAGGCCTAAGGAACCGTTAACTTTAAGTAACGCTCTACCCATACTTAACTTCGTAATGAATGATTTTGACAGGTCAATTTGTGAGGTTATGTGTGAATGCGTAGTTGTTTTCAAGGATTTTTTTATTATACCTATTCAAATTGTGATGTTTTGAGAAAATGTCAGATTATGAAGAGTTTATTGATTTTGTGGACTATGCAAGAAGATTTAGAAAAAGAGGACCAGGGCGTTATTTGCGTGATTGTTCGGATCCATTTCAGAAGTATACTGTTCAAGAATTTTACTCACAATATCGGTTCCCCTCACGCAATAAAAAATACCATAATGCCAATGTTAGAACCACATATAAAAACCCTAGCAACAAAGGTCTGCCGTTTGCTCCAGAAATAATGATTCTCGTTACATTGAGATACTATGCAAAACTGTGTGGGCAACACAGTGTTTTATAAATTACCTCTTATAAATTATTGCTGCACAACCTGGTCACTATATCTGTACACATCATTGTATGTTTATAGCAAGGTGCACAGAGGATATATGACTGAATTTAATGAATCGAGCACTTGCTTGCACTAAGTAACTAAACGGAGACATCATGAACGTATGCCAATACAGTCAATATCAAGAATTATAACTACTGTGTCTAATTCGATAGAATTACGAATGAAAATGTTTGTAAAATTTCTATCTACAGTGGAAGATATCAATCAAGTAAAGTATGTTCATGATATAAACATATATATTCCAGTAATAAGGGTATCCGGTTCTCTACACTCACCATACGACACATCAGCTTTAGCTTTAAGCTGCTATTTTACGCTGGTATTCTGTGAGAGTGTGGTCTTTCCCCAGTCGAGCTAACCTATTCGTGCTACAACTATAATACTAATATAACTGCAGCATGGCTCTACAATAAAAAAATACAAACAAGGTTAAAATAAAACACAATTTATCTAATCACTTGTTTTATTTTGTAGTGTTTTTTTAAATCTCCAATTCTAATGTAGCCTTTTCCAAAAGTATTTTATGTTTAGCTCTGCAGCCTGTTTTTTTTATTTCTTAGCCAACTGTAAAAGAAAATTATATATATTAGTTTATAGTTAGTTATTGAAATTACATATTACAGCTATGTGCTGTTTCTAGGGACAGTAGATGAAATTAAAACCGCTGGGATCTGATAGTAATATGATATCATTTACTTGCTTGAGCTATAGAGATATATTTAAAGTTAACTATTTATTTATTTTCAGCTAAAATTATATATTAAAAATATGAATATATCCGCTAAGAAAGAAAATAAACTATTAAATAAAATAAAACTAACAAACTAAAATAAAACCTGATATGAGTTTGCTGTCCGCTGGCTTAAAGTTAGCTAGTAAATTATCATATTGTATACCTTAGAATTTAATAATTTTTCCTCCAGTCGTTATTTTACTTCCAAATTTTTTAATCTTAGAACACCTTCTATTCTCACATAATCGGCAGGCTTTCGAGGAGCACAATCAGTTTGGTTGAATAGAATGTTGATCTTGAGTTGCTGATGAAAAAATATGTGTTAAAACATGTAAAATACACACAAACAGTATTTTACACATTAACTTTTGAAATGAAGTTTTTTCTTTATATGTTACCTGTGTTATTTGTAACTTGAGTAGGCAGTTCAGTGGTGAGCATATTTTCAGACTCTGTAAGGTGATTTTTGTCTGGTTCATTGTCATATGAAATAATCAAGTTATGTCACATTATACACTATTAAGCATAAAAGGATAATAGAACTGTAGTATTGAATTCCTAGCTCTTTAGCTTTTAAGTATATATTTTAAAGAGAATTGTGAGAATTTGAATTAAATATGTAGATGATTTGGGTCATATTTTATAAATGATATAAAGTTATAATGTAACATACCTATATTGCAATCACTGGATTTCACTTCCTCCTCCCCAAGTGAACTTAATAGGTATCCATCACTGTCATATGAATTTTTAACTTCACAAATTATTACAGGTGCTGCCTGAAAATAATATTAATGTAACAGAAAAGATGCTAATTCTTTATTTTTAAACAAAATTTATAATTATACCTACTTCTTCTAACATGCTTATAATGGCTCCTTGGTGTGGTGGTGTAGGTTTAGCAGGTCCGCCTCCAGTTTTAAATAAACTACCACGTTCGGCTGCACGAGCTTTACGTGTAAAAGCCTTCATATTATCCCATGCCCTCTTTAAATTAATGGTATCACGCTGGAAGTAAATATTATTTTCATTCAGCAAGGTACAAGAGCATAACAAATAACAAAGGACACAAATCAGTAATTTATAGGAACCAATGTAAAGATAGCTATAAAATGATTAAAGAAAGTGTAAGTTTATGTACCTTGTGAAATTAAACTTGGCAATTAAACTCTTGCGTTATAGAGTATACTGCGGACTCCCATGCAGCTTTCTTTTTTTCGACTGACTTGCCGTCAGTTGCTTTCGACTCCACAATTGATTTATTCTTTATTAGGGTTGCTAATAGAGCCTTTTCATCGCTGATGAAATTAGGCACTCTAGAGCGTGGTGTTTTCGCCAGTCCATCCTAAAAAGTAAACGCACTTTAATTTTATTTCTTAATCTCGTATGGTATAAAAAGCGTAATTTAGTGTACCTAGTTTAACTACTTACCATATTTTACTAGTCACTTGTTATCTCTCCAACTTATAATATGTTGGATATGGTGTGCGGGTATCGTTGATATAAAAGATTGGGGTCACAGAATACACCACGAGAATCCTATACTACTACGAAATTAACAACAAATGAACACCATAATCACGATAAAAAACAAATAAGAAAGCTCTGGTAAATGTTAGAATGTTTGTTTGATTTGACAATGCCATTAACGTTTACTCCTGTCCTAACATCTGTTATCTAGTGTCACTTGCCACAGTAAAAAATAAATTTGTAATTTAAGTTATTATGGTGCTGTGTACAGTTTGAAAAAACTTTTTATATGTTATGTGCTAGAAAAAATCACACTGACGTTTTAGTAATATATATTAATACGTTTGCATAGAATAAAGACGGAAAACTATTATTTCCGTAAACTAATTTTTTTACATAGCAACCCTTACGATTTATCGACATCTATCGATGTTGCTTAGCACGACCACATGCATCCTTAAGTAACTGATTAGCTAATGAACCATTAAATTTAGTCTCTGGGACGCATCACTCATTAACGAAGATAATGGTAATTTGTTAAGTATACATTAAGGCTAATTTAATGAAGCTCTCTGAGTGCGGCAGTAAGACATACAATCCATATCGACACCCAATATGAATAACATTGTAATTCAATGTGACATGGTTTACAGCATAGCCATTTTAATTTTTTTGTACAGTTTATAATTTATTTGCAGCTGGAAGAATAGGTAGTTCTGTACAATTTTAGGTTTCATGATACTGATTTTAATTGCTTTTTCAATTGGTTTAGATGCTATTTAGATAAATCTATTGCAAGTATGATTTTTGCAATGTTACAATGTACAAGTTTTAAGCATTTTTAATATGAAAAGCATTGTAACTACCGCTACAATTGGGTCACGAAAACATTTGAAAGTTTTTTTCGGTGATTATTATTGTAATCTATTTTACAAATTGGCAAATAGCAAATCTTTGATGAATGTTATTGTAAGCAGCAATTACAATATGTATCAATGTTACATTGGGCTAGAAAGACATGGTAAGTAGTATGTGAGAGATAATAAAAATCAATTTATAATATTTTATTCATTTTAATAGTCCGCCAGCACAGATAACAATATTTAGCCTTCAATGTCGGAATTATTTGAAATGGTGTTTGAATGTGGCAAGTTGGTATAAAAATGTCTATATTGCTCCGGAATTGCACCGCTGGAGCATAAGCTGCACAAGTCTTTGTACTTGTTTTGATTGATTGGATGTAAGTTTTCATAGGCTCTAACTAAATTATGATCCCACAACGCAGCCAAAGATTTATTTATATTTTGACGTCTAGTCTTGACTTTGCGGTGCAAATCTATCCAATTTAGTTGATCGCTGTAAAAATCATTTTGAAACATTATAATGTTTGGTGATTCGAAAAAAATTTTTTTTATCATTGTCCAATTCCCAATTGGGAACTAAATTTAACAATGACTTAAAATCAAATATTTCATTTTGAGTAACCTCGTTCACGACGTAGGGTTTGCCTGTAATCTTAGCACAATGTATTAGTGTGTACCATTGTTGTGGTACACAAACAACTTGGTTTTTCTTACGTCGCTCTCTATAAGAGCATGCAATGAGTCCCCTTATGATTGGGAAATGCCCAACTTCAAAGAAGTTGTGTGTAATAACTAGACCAAATATTTTGAGGCGTAAGCATACATTAGAAATACAATTCGGTTTCTATTTTGGCCACCACAGCAGTCTGAATAGAAACGAAATTCTCTTATACCTTCGGCAGCCTTCTTTTTTATAAAATCGAATAAGAAGCTAGCAATTTCGTTAGGGCCTTTTCTTCCAATGCATTCATCCCACACATAACAATGCCCTTCAGCAGATCCTATGTTGAAAATTGTAAAATTGAAAAATTGAAATTTTCTCTTGTAATAGAAGGTTAACACGTCAGACTGTAGAGTAGTTAAAATTTTTTGTAAATCAAAACATGCAGTTAACAATTTTTTTTTAGATTGTTTGGCTTCTACCTTATAGTTGTCTTTTATTTGACGTATGATACATTTATTTGCCATATCGTCGCCTTAATTCTAATATGTCGTATCTCAATTTTGAACGAAACCGACATTTTTGTGTGCTTTGAATAAAGGCGACAAAGTACATCTTTCTCTTTCTTTACTTTGCAAAGTTTGTATGAAAAAGAGTGAGATAAAAGACTTGACGTAATGCGACGTATCTCGGATCGCTCGATCAGTCGATCTTTCTGCGAATATGCATTAACTCATTGAGCATTGAGTCACCATAGTTTGTCGACATCGCGCAGGTTGCTCTGCGATTTAAGTGATGTGTGATTGTTTTTAGAAGCTGCCAAGGTATGAAATCGTTTTTATTTTGTTATTTGACATTTGTTTACTGTTTTAAAACATACTTCATTTGTGGAAAACCACTTATAATATAATAATTACGAGTTTAAAAATATAGTAATTACGAGTTTTATAAGTTAGTTTGAGATACGACCTATTCGAATTTAAATTTTATAGTTTGCCGTGGAAATACGACCTATTCACATGGATTTTTGTCTTTGCTTTTAGATATCATCAAAATGGATTTGTTGCAATCAGATGATGAGGAACAGGAAATCCTTCAAATATTAGCAGAGAATGGAATAAAAGTAACGAATCCTAAGAAAAAACATCAGAGCCGGATACAAATTTTAGAGAACATTTTAGTATACAAACCAGACAACGAACTCCTTCATGCGATTATAGCAGCCGAATCTGATCCTTCCTTTAAGTACCCAAAAGAATCCCCTTTAGAAATTGATGTACAAGCGTCGAACTTGGGTTCATTACTTAGTGTTGCTACTGAAAATGGTCCTGAAATTGAATTTGAAGACACATTTTTTGTTACCGGGATTGATGAAGGTGCCCCTAAATCGAATGCTATTATTAAAATATGCGAAGCTTCGGAAGGTGTCAGTGAATTGGAAATCACGCATTTTGCTACCAATGATAGTCAAACAATTGAAGTTGTAGAATTGGATGACTCTACTGAACCGATTATAGACACAGAAACGTTGGTTGTGGAATCTGGACTTGAAACAATTGACACTGAAGAACCAGAGAACAAGCCCAAACGCAGAAATGTTTTCTGAAAACATGCTGCTTGTACAGAATGGCAAAGAAATATAACGAAAGAAAAGATAATGCAGGGAGAGAGTTATTCAGGATATTCCAGAAGGTATACAAAGAAGTAAAAAGCAGATGCGTCTAACATGTGACTCCAACTTCTGCAAAAATAGCGCCAAGCGGTTTTGCTCCGTGTTCGGAGAGCATGACAGACAATTTATTTTTGATAACTTTTGGAAGGAGCTCGATTATTCAGGGAAGAAAAGTTTTGTTCCTTCAATGGTAGACAAGATCCCAATCAAACAAAAGACAGTTGATTCACATAAAAGACAACAAAGCTATGTATACTATCTAAAGCTGAATGAGCAAACAAACCAAGTCTGCAAAAAAATGTTTCTGGATACTTTAGGAATCAGAGAATGCATGGTTCTTACCTGGATTTCAGAAGCAAAGTCGGGTATCTCATTAACTGAGACTACAAAGCAAAAAAGCAACAGAGGCAAAAAAAGATCTACTGAGACACCAACCTCCAGTGGAATCAGTCAAGCTGAACATCTGCTAAAGTTTTTTGAAGAAATACCTAAGCTACCCTCACATTACTGTAGAAGTAACGAAACTATATCTTGAACCAGTATTCGAAAGTAAAAGCCATACAACATTTACAAGGAAAAATGCGCAAGCGATAAGGTAAAACCAATATCAGCTTGTTTTTTTTTAACAAGTTTGATGAACTGAACTTAAGCATTACCAAGCCAAAGAAGGATAGGTGTGATGTTTGCTGCGGTTATGAAACCAAAAACGTGACAGAAGAGGTTTACAAAAAACATATTGAGAAGAAAAAGGCTGCAAGACTAGAAAAAGAAGCTGATAAAAAGTTGGCTATTGATGGAAAAATTACGGTACTTACTGTAGATTTGCAGAGCGTGAAAGTTTGTCCCAAAGTTCAAGCTAGTGCTGTCTATTATAAGACAAAGCTTTGCTGTCATAATTTTACAGTTTACAACTTAGCAACTCACGAAGTAACCTGTTATTGGTGGCATGAATGTAAAGGCAAGCTACAAGCACCCAACTTCGCTTCTTGTCTAGTAGACTACATACAAGAGAAGGTTCCTAAAAATATTCCACTAGTTATTTTTAGTGATGGATGTACAGACCAGAATCGAAACTATCATGGTTCATGGCTAATGCTCTTCTTGACTTGGCTATGAAAGAAAACATAGTAATCACACAAAAATATTTGGAAAAGGGCCATACCCAAATGGAGTGTGACTCAGTACATTCCGTTATTGAGATAAAACTAAAAAAAACGACATAAATCTACCTCATGAGTATGGTAAGCTTACTAAAGATGCAAAGAAGAAAATTCCTAAATATGACGTAAAATACTGTTGTGTGAATAACTCAACTAGCGCCATCTAGTGTCAGGAACGAGAGCGAGGGGAGCTCTGCAGAGAATGACATCACACTCTCAACCGACAGCGCCATCCGAAGAACTAAGTTTCTAGAAAATCTATACTCGCAAACTCGTCCCTTTGCGCGCATTTACCTGAAGATTCGGGATGTTTCTTTGCTAATTTAAATAAATAGGCGCTGCAAGATGCGATCGGGGCACAGAGTTGAACTCAGCGACACAAGCAAAGCTTCGGAGCGGAATTAAGTGAATTAGTGTGTTTAATTATTAGTGTTTTTAGTTTTAATTTGTGTAAAGTAATTTAAAGTGTTAATTTAGGTAATTTTATCGGCAATTTTTATTGTCACGAACCTCAAGCCCGTAACAATTGGTGTCAGAAGTGGGATAAAATAATGCCGATTTTACCCAAGGAGGAAACGGAGGGCGTCCGTACCCGAAGTCAACGCCAGCAGGAGACGGACCAACGAAGATTTGGTGGTGCAACGCCGCAGACGTCGGAGGGCCAGCGGCCGGCAACGGAGGCCGGTCCGTCAGTAGCTCCTGCGTCTGCAGCACCTGATTTAGGCGCCCTGATGGTGATGCTGCAGGAGCAGGCTCGTCGGTTCGAAGAGCAGCTGAAGCGCGGACAGGAGGAACAGGCCAGTCAGTTGAAAGAGCTGCAGGAGGAAAAGGCCCGCCGACAGGAGGAACAGGCCCGCCGACAGGAGGAACAGGCCCGCCGACAGGAGGAACAGGCCCGTCGGTTGGAAGATCAGCAGGCGGAACAGGCTCGTCGGTCGGAAGAGCAGATGCTCCTCATGAAGAACCTTCACGCTACCTTTGGGAAAGAGATAAGGCAGGTGAAGGATAGGGTTGCTCAACACGACAACCGTCTGTCGGAAGCTGAAACCCGAATCGAAGAACATGAAACCCGAATCAACCATGTGAACCATCGGGTTGACAACGTGATGGCTGACGTGAAGAAAAAGCTGAACGACCTCAAACTTGGGGATGGAACTGCAGACCCCGCAGTAGCTACTACACCTTCGCTACGTGGGTTCAAGGTACCACCGTTCGACGGGACTTCTTCCTCGTCGGCCTACAAAATCCAGTTCGAGGCCGTCATGGAGGCAAACGGCTGGAATAAAAGCCAGGCCATGACTGCACTCACCTTAGGCCTGCGCGACCAAGCCTTAACCGTGTTGGAAGCTCTCGGTCAGAAAGTGACCTACGAGCAGCTCCTTGAGGCATTGGAGGCGAGATATGGTGACGCTCACCTGGAACACGTCTTTCGCGCGCAGCTTAAAGATCGCGTGCAACGCAGCAACGAAAACCTGCAGCAGTGGGCCCTTGAGGTGGAGAAGATGGTTCGAAAAGCATACCAGTCTGTACCTGCGCTCATTGAAGGGAACCTGGTGCAGACATTCATCGACGGCATCCGCGACCTGGAAGTCAGAGCTGCTGTGAGGCTCGGGCACCACGAGACGCGGGACGCCTTGACCCATGCACTGGAGGTAGAAGCCGTGCGGCAGGATCATCGTTCCCATCGCGTCAGGGAGGTTGCAGCAGCTACATTTCGCGACCGCAACAAAGGATACAGCCCTAGGTGCTATGGCTGTGGGAAAAAGGGCCATCTTCGTTCCAGCTGCCCTAAACGAACCCTAAAAAGGGAAGATGAACGATCCCAGGAGGGTAGTGCGGCTAACAGCACCGCCCAGCAGCAGCAGGAATTTTTTATATCAGGCTTTACTATCAGACACTGCAGCGGGAAATCTCACGGCAACGCAGATACATTGTCAAGAAGACCTTGTCCGGAAGATTGCAACCATTATAGTAGGCAAGAGAGTAAGGAAGTGGTATCCGTGAGGATGCTCAGGACAGACCACCTCAGCAACGGGTGGAAGGACAGCCTACGACGTGCACAGCAGGAAGATCCAGACATCAAGCCGATTCTGGGATGGATGAAGGCCCGTGCTACCAAGCCTAAGTGGAGGGACGTCTCAGCGATGATTTCAACCACGAAAAGCTATTGGGCCCAATGGGACAGCTTGCTGCTTCAGGATGGAGTCCTGTGCCGTAAATGGGACAATGGTCGAAGAGACAGCTGCCGTTTGCAATTGGTTGTCCCTAAAGCTAAAGTGCCGAATGTTCTACAGCTGTGCCATAATGGTTGTTCAAGAGTCCATCTGGGAGTTAAACGAACTCTGCTGAAGGTCCGAAAACAGTTTTACTGGGTCCATTATCGTGACGATGTCGAGGATTGGTGTCGTACATGTCCAAGTTGTGCGGCTGTGCGGGGACCTCAGACACGTAGTAGAAGAGCACCGAAATTGTACAATGTTGGTGCACCACGGGATAGGACAGCCCTTGACATTGCGGAGCCGTTACAGAAAGGCGCAAGAGGGACTCCTAAGATCGTCCATGTGGATCGCTTGGCGCGTTATTATGGGACCGATAATGCTCGGGACGAGCATGTCTTAGGAGGGGGCAGTGTTGTGTGAATAAGTCAACTAGCGCCATCTAGTGTCAGGAACGAGAGCGAGGGGAGCTCTGCAGAGAATGACATCACACTCTCAACCGACAGCGCCATCCGAAGAACTAAGTTTCTAGAAAATCTATACTCGCAAACCCTTTGCGCGCATTTACCTGAAGATTCGGGATGTTTCTTTGCTAATTTAAATAAATAGGCGCTGCAAGATGCGATCGGGGCACAGAGTTGAACTCAGCGACACAAGCGAAGCTTCGGAGCGGAATTAAGTGAATTAGTGTGTTTAATTATTAGTGTTATTTGTTTTAATTTGTGTAAAGTAAATTAAAGTGTTAATTTAGGTAATTTTATCGGCAATTTTTATTGTCACGAACCTCAAGCTCGTAACAATACCTTTCCCATGAGTTTTTCAAAGATTTTTCAGTACTGCAACGATACACCTCCATTCGACCTGGAAGAAAAGCTGGTGACCCAACCGTCACCGACATCCAGCAGTTGCGATATGAGCCAGATGGAAAAATTCTATTTAAACTTAATTTTTTGGATGATTTGCAAGAGTTGCCCATCAGATGGAAGCCTGGTACCTACACAATTAATCCAATGTACACAGGAAGAATACCACTGAAGCCAAGAAAATGGAAAGACCTCCAAGATCTAAAACATTCTTTTTACGACAATTTGCCTAAGGCAACGACTGATTAAAGGTTAAGTTAATATTTTATATATTAAATAAGTGAGAGTTAAAGTTGATGTTAGCTATTTTTTTAATTTAAATTCCTACTAAGAATTTTATTTTTGATTGTTTTTTAATTGTTTAATAGAAGTTTATTTTTGTTTGATACTGTTTGATGATTCCTAATTTTAATTAAAGTGCCATTATTACTAATCTAAGTGTTAAACTATCTTAATTGTAGTCAAATAAAAAAATATAATGCAGTGGTGACTTTAATTTGTTTATGTTAATAAACATTATCTCAGTAAATTAATCATGCTAATAAAGCGTAACTCAGGTATTGAGCTACTTGGACAAGCAAGTTGTATTACAATGTCAGAATAAGATATACTACTATATTTTGATAGTTGGTTCAGAACACCACTTATAGTGTTGTCAAAGAATTATAATAATAAAAACAGTTTTTGACCATCCTGAACAGTTGTCATTTCTGAGATACGCTTTATTAGAATTAAGGCGACGATATGTAATGCGTAATCACGTGCTGTGATTTCTTTTTTTAACTCTGAAGCTTTTTCATGAACCTCACATTTCAAACATTGATATTTCTTTGGCTTGAAGAATTCTATATTAAATTCTTTATAAAAGATCTGCCTGTACTGTTCTTGGGTAGCTTTGGTATCACTTGGATTATTTTTAGTCATCCATTCAATGTAAAGAAAGTATAGCTCAGGAAAAGTAAGTGATTCTTCAAAATAAAGTTTGGATGTTCTTTGCCTTACATAGTGTGATTCTTGACAGGAATTGAATTAATATGCTGGCGAACTTAAATCTTAATATTTTCATTTATTGCGTTCCCCCTATTGCTATGCTTACCATGCCCATCGTTTGCAATGACTTCTTCATTATTTTCATCCATTTTTTTGAACATCGTCGTTATCCACATATCTGTAATATTGAATGAGTCTAAAAACATTTTTTACACACTCTTTTTTGGATATACTCTCTTCTTTGTCATGCCTACCCCTGCCTGCCCTCCCACATTATTTTCATTTTCATGACTGCTAGCTGTACCAGGTAGAAACACATTTGAGGCGAGGAGCCAATCAAACGTGGATCTAATGGTATCTCCGGTTCGTGCCTATCCGCACTGCACGACGGATTGTCATTGGTGAATATACCAGATAAAGCCGGCTCCTGGTGCAAAGTTTCAATGATAATTGGAGCTTATAAGAGACTAGAACTACTATGCGGATACGCATTTTGATGCGAGGAGCCGATAAAACATGGCTCTGCTGGTATCTCTGGTTCGTGCCTATCAGCGCTGCACGACGGATCGTCATTGGTAAGTATACCAACTAAATCTTGCTCCTGGTGCAAAGTTTCAGTCATAACCGGAGCTTTTAAGAGACAAGAACTACTAGGTAAACACACATTTTGATGCGAGAAGCCGATCAAACATGGTTCTAGTGGCATCTCTGGTTCACGCCTTTCCGGGCTGCACGACGGATCGCCATTGGTGAGTATACCACATAAAGCAGGCTCCTGGTGCAAAGTTTCAGTCATTACTGGAGTTTCTAAGATACTGGAACTACGAGGCATAGGCAGATACACATGTTGATGCGAGGAGCCGATCGAACATGGATTTAATAGTATCTCTTGTTCCCGCTTTTCCAGGCTGTACGACAGGATCTCATAGGTGCGGAAGTCAGGTAGAGCCGGGTCTTGGTGAAACGTTTCAGTCATGACTGGGCTTTTATTGATTGATCTTATTGATAATTTCGACCCAACAATATTAATATCTTCAAGGACTTGAACCGCAGCACAATCAGAGTCTGAAAAAATAAATGTTTTAAGCTAAGTAGAATGTTAAAAAAACTGTAGATAAGAAGTTAATACTGGTGCCAATTGTGACAAACAGCTTTTTATATTAAATAAGCTTGAAGTTCTTTTCTTAGCTTAAACATTAGGTAAGGTTTGGCACGAATCTCAATGTTATCATTATTATAAATGAAATAGAATGTAGATTCAACAAGTGGTAAAAAGTGCATGCTATAGCTTGGTACAAAGGTGATGAAAGTACCTAAAACAGAGTTGTAATTTTGGTGTAGAGGTCTTGAACTTGAAGCTAGCTCTACACCCAAATCACTAGGAGTAATTAGTGAATTAATTCCCACGTTATGTTCCTCTGCCTCTTGACAATTACTAAGTATTTCAGTGCAATCACTATCTGAAAAAAAAATATTAAGATCAAACCATCAAACTAAATTTAAGTAATACAAAAATTAGCTTCTATAAAATATGTGTCAATGAGTTAAAAAGTATAGGTAAGTAATATTCCATGTGCCTAAGTAATAAATATTATTTGTAGACAGTTTAAAGTTACACGTACCAGGTGTTCAACTCAAGTCTAACTAGCGAAGTAACAAAAGTAAACACAAATCAAAACAATTGAAACTTTTAGGTTATAAATAAGATAGCGTGTAATATCTATGTTTATTACTTACCCATTGATTCCACAACTGAGACATCTTTTTTGCGAAGCAGACTCACCATAAGCTTTCCACGAGACTTCATTATCACAATAAATTTAATCCACAAACAGTCACTATCACTGGAACAAAACGTCCACTGAGCAGAAACCTGACAGTAATGGCGGTTATGTTTATGAATAAAAATATTGCTCGCTAACAATAAAATGGCATATAATGATACTATTGTATTCAAATGACGAACTCGAAACTTAGTCTCGATGTCAACACCGCAAGTTTATTTACAATTATAACGTTATCAAACATTTTAGAAGAAAACATTGTAATTTAAAATTACAACGTGGTCAAAGTAAAAACAGCCTAATAATTTAAATGAATGATATTGTATGTCCATTTGCAATGACTTTAACACAAAGAAACAATTGTTACTCAAACTTTTGTGTATTGCAACTTCATCTACAATTATACTTCAACGGAAACACAGTACATTTTCTATTACAATGAAGTTATTCCATTTCACAAAAGTACTTCTTATTGTCATACAGATACGATTCAAAGACCGAAATAAAAGTCTGTTCTTGCTGAATTCATATGACATAAATAAGTACCAACGTGTAACTACAGTTACAATGTTGTTCATATTGGGTGTCGATATTACTCGACAAAGAAGCGTGAAATTAGGACAATAGTTCTTTATATTACGTAGGCATCCAAAAAGAAAATATTTTGGAAAATTAAAACCTTAAGAGGGGGGAAAAGGGTGACACAGTTTCTATGGAACTTTTTATTTTGTAGGGCGATTGGCTCACAGAGAGGGCGGAGGGTATTCAAAGTTGTATTAAGAAAAAATTATGAATGTTTTCTTAAACTTAGAAAAACGGTGCAATTTCAAGCCCTTAGTGTGAAATAGTGTGTACAGTTTGTACACACTTTTCACTTTATAGAGCCATTCTATATGTATATGTTAAGGTTAAGGTTACAGCCTATATAAGATTTACTGCTGGACACCAGCCTCCCCTCATTTCTGATAGGGTTTTGGGGCTAGGAGGTGTCCCCGCGCTGCCCCAATGCGTGTTGGCGAACTTCATATGTGTGTTATACGTGGTAGAGCCATGCTGCAGTTATATTAGTAGTATAGTTATAGCACGAATGGGTCGGCTCGACCAGGGGAGGACCACGCTCTCACAGAATACTTCCTTACTTACTTACTTATCTTCACGCACAATCCCTAACGGGGTAGCCAGAGAGAACAGATCGCCAAGTGTCACGATCCATACATACCTCTTTCGCTTCTTTCAGGTTCATTAACTTCTTCATACATGCACGTCTAGGTATCCGAGTACTCTTGACCTTCCCCTCTTCGTGCAATTTGCTCACATGGTCTTCGAAAGTTAGTCTCGGTCTACCTCGACATCTTTTAATATTTACTTACGCTCTATATATTTTCTTCACCATTCGGTCTTCACTCATTCGCTCAACGTGCCCAAACCATTGGAGTACGCCCCTATCAATTTTTGTGATAAGGTCATCTTTCAATCCTGCCATATTGCGAATCTCTTCGTTTCGCTTTCGGTCGGCTATGGTAACGCCACACATTTTACGAAGAGATCGCATCTCCACTGCATTCAACTTGCTTTTATGCTTCTTCTGGCATACCCAGGATTCGCTGCCATATAACAAAGTCGGTACAAACACGGCGTTATGTATTACAAGGCGTGCACTCTTCACCATGCCTTGCCTTTTGACTAATGCATTCAGGGCACCATTGACTTTGTTTCCGGCAGCTACACGCCTATCCACATCTAAATCACATCTTCCATCCCGGCTGAAAGCACTCCCCAAGTATACAATTTCATTTACCTGTTCTAGACATTCCTGATTTACCCATATTTCACATTTCGTCCTTTTCAAATACCAGAACCTTAGTTTTATTAGCATTCAAATGGAGACCTTTAATTTCACATTCCTCTTTCATACATGTGACTAATGCCTGCAGTTCTGCTTCTGATGGTGCAATAAGCACTGCATTATCAGCATACAGCAGACAATTAACTTAAATGTCACCCAATTTCACACCCAAACAGCTATTTTTCAGCTTCTGTAAACAGCTGTCGAGATACAGTATGAACAGCCAAGAAGACATGACACAACCCTGTTTTACGCCCGCTTGGACGCTAAACATGGGTGACAGGTCATGCCCTACCCGCACACAGGCTTTACAGTCATAGTAAAGTGACTGCACAGCCCTTAACAATCGACCATCCACACCATATCCCGGCAACAGTTCCCACATTTTCTTCCTTATAACCTTATCAAATGCTTTCTCCAGATCCACAAAAGCACAGAAAATCCTCTGGTTAACACTCAGAAGCTTTTCCGTGATCATGTGGAGAGAAAACATTTGATCCGTGCATCCTCTTCCAGGTCTAAATCCGCATTGTGCCTTCCATAAGAATCTCCGATTTCTCTTGCATCCTACGTGTCAAAACCTTCGAGTAAACTTTACTTGCTAAACTGGTCAAGCTGATCGCCCGATAGCACCCGCAGTCAAAATGTACCTTTACCTTTATATAAAGGAACAATGACCGCGGATCGCCAATCATCCGGGACATCTCCCGTCCGCCAGCACAAATTGCACAGCAGACGAAAGCTGTCCCAGACGCGAGGCACACCGTACTTGACCATTTCAGCAGTAACTGTCTAGTCCCGCAGCCTTACCACATTTCAAACTTCGAATAGCACGTTCAATCTCTTTCATGCTGATGACCTCAGTGTCATCGAGGTCCGTGTCTGGCGTGCCAGTCACGGCGTCACCCCCGGATCCTTCACTAAGATCATGACACGCATACATTTCTCTATAAAATTCACTCCATCGCTGCATGACGTCCGATTTTTCTGAGAGGACGTCATTGGTTCTCGAAAGCACTTTGTTCATTCTTAAGGCTGTCGCACCACTCCGGGACCTTCCAACCTCTTTCCAGAAGAGTTTGGAGTTTTCCTCGCGACAACCTCTCGTCCGCTTCTACTCTACACCTTTCACGTACTTCCTCAATCAATGTTTTCGCATGAACTTTCTGCAGCTTATATCTTTCTTTCATCTTCTCTCTCATATGCTCATCGTTACTAGAGGCCAAGTAGTCTAACCATGCTTTTTTCTTTTTTTTTACAGCTTCTCTCACTTCATCATTCCACCATGCATCTCTTCTTTTACTACTACCTCTTTTTGTCGTTCCCTCTCCTCTCTCTCTCTCTCTCTCTCTCTCTCCTCTCACAGAATACCAGCGCAAAATAATAGCTTAATGCTGCTGTGTTTCGTATTGTGAGTGTAGAGAACCGGAGACCCTTTTTACTGGAATCGAGGCATTCCATCTTAGCCCTCACGGGTGACAACGCTTCTGCATTTTGATTTGTAATCGAGGAAGATGTTGATGTCTACGGGCGGCAGCAACCACTTATGTGCTCGTTTGTCACCCTATCCTATAAAAAATAAAAATATGTCTTCGAAATATATTTTTCCTATTTCTTAGACATGCAGGTTTCCTCACGATATTTTCCTTCACGGCCGAGCACGTAGTAAATCAGCACTTAAAATTGCAATTGACAATTTCATTGCTGCTGGCGGGGATCTAACTCGGGTTGATCGCGTACTGTGAAATTTATAGCAAGCGCTAACCATCTGAGCTACCATGGCTTATATGTATATGTATGGTGAAAAAAACGAATTTTGTTACTTGAAAGTTGGTTACGTAGCGAAAATAGAAAATAGGGCGAAAAGCTAGTAGTACATAATATATACCTAATACATAAAAATTAATGTTTGTTTGTTCATATTTCATGCGCTGTCATACATTTCATCGGATTGCGCTAGAATTTTGTCCAACTTATTGTTACTTACAATATGTGGTGCGCGTATCATACCCACAAATTTATTTGAAAGTCATATATTCAATTTCAACTTTGTGATATTATTCCTAATTAAACAATATTACTCTTCCAAATTTAAAATAATATTTTTAGAATTATTTCTTCCACGGCTGCAACGCGCCGGGTGCTAGCTTAGTATATTAGTTACTACATGTAATATATATGGCTGGCTATTGTAGTTTAAACGTTTAATTTAATATCTTAACAAACTAGCCTCTCTATTTATAAGCAAACGACAACCTGTTAAAGTAGCACTGTTGTTAATACTGTTATTTTTTACAGGAAATAAAGCATTGCAGGAGGAATGCAGAGGGACAGCTCTCTTTATAAATATGATTGATCAGCTGTTCGACTCATTCAACGGTACAAGGACGACGCAAAACCTTTAAAGGATGTCTAAAAAGAAACTGCGCATTTTAAGAAGTGGAACGAATTTTAACCAATTTTGCGTTTAATGGGGTTTGAAATTGTTCATAAGCAAAGCGATGGGACTGAGTTTATAAAATATGTTCAAGTTCCATCTTTAAAAAAATGGATCAAAAAAAGTGAAAGCATAAAAGAAATATTTCTTTTATTAAATAAAAATATCATGTACAAACCCTATTGACACGAAACTTTAATCAAGATCCTTTGGAATTTTTTTTGTAGTGTACGGAGTCATGGTGTCGGAAATATTTCACCCACTTGTAGCCAATTTTCTAATGCATATAAATTGTTGATTATTAATAATTATACATCACATCATTCTGTTGGGGCACATTGTGAAAAGGATGGAAATAAACTATGGCAAAATTTAAAATCATTAGTTGTGGAACAGAATATAAATCATGAAGAAAGTTACGATGATATCTGCTTGGATCCGTTAATTAAAGTCGTTAATGGCAATATGAGCCAGAAAGAATCAAAATAATATGTATCTGGATTTATAACAAAAAATATAAACCGGTTTTTAAATCTTGCAGAAGGTGCAAAAATGTATTAATTAAGAAACTTTTTTAAATTACTTTGTTCTTGTTTAGGAAAAAAAATTGAGTTTTTTCAATAAAACTCTTGAGATTAATCGTAATTTGTGATTATAGCAAAAATTATTTATACACGAGCAATGTTACAGGCAGAATGTCGTCGAATACAAAAAAGTAAGTAGGTATACCGTACAAAAATTGCTACCTAAAATTTGTAAATGCGAAATATAATACAGCAGGACCTCTTTAATCCGAACCCCGAAAATTTACCCCCCGTTCGGATCCGTGGAGCGTTCGGATTATAGTACAAAAAAATTATACGGTATTTTTTACGTAATAAAACTAATAGTATTGTGAAATTTAAAATGTATATTCATCTATAAAAGTTATATTTATTAAACTTTTTTAAAGAAATCCAATATTTTAGTTTGTCGGGAGGTATTTAATGACAAAGAAAAAGCTTTATCACGCAATTTACATTTTTTCTGGCAAAGGAATAACACAAATAACTGTCGAGATGCACGAGCGACGCAATATCAACACAAAATGGCGGACAATAACAAATGCGCGTGACACCTACTCGACATTTGGTATTGGTAAGCAATTGGCGAGACGCAGAAGCGGCGATTGCGGGGAGTGAAAAAGCGCGGGCGGGGGCGTTCGGATTACAGAGGTGTTCGGATTAGACGGGGTTCGGATTACAGAGGTCCTGCTGTAATAGCACAGTTGTGAAAATTAAATTTAGCTAAAATTTGAATTACATTAAACTCTTCATAATTTTTTTAATAAATCTCACTATTTGTACTTTTTTAACAACAAAGCCAAGACATTTGTACGGTCCTAATTTATTTGAGTGCAATAAAGTACAAATAGCGATAGGTACAGATTTTTAAAACTTTTGTCTGTCTGTCTGTCTGTTTGTTACGGCTAATTTCCGATACGGCGATTTTGACGATTTTTTTCACTGGAGGATAACTAATGTTATAAGGAGTAATTTACTTTATTAATTTAGTTTATTTAGAGCACACCTGTTGGTAATTGTATGCTATGGCTCATATACATCTATTCTCGATTAAGAATCAATATGCAGATGCGTTGTCGCCTCTGAGGACTAAAAAACTGTCTCCGGTTCTCTACATTCATCCTACCAAACACATTAATTATACCAAACACACTGCAGTAATATTGAGATGCTATTTTACGCTGGTATTCTGTAAGAACGTAATAGCTACAGCATGGCTCTACCACGATCGATTCGCATACACGATCAGTTTTTGGATGTACGTCAGTCCAACCATGAGCAGTTTAACTGACAGTACCTACGTCCGACAAAGTTGAAGTCAGTTAAAAATTTCAACTTAAGATTTCATACTCACGGTCAGTTTTTGAATGTACGTAAATTAAATTGACCAGTTTAACTGACCGTGTGTGGCGAGCATTACAGAGAAATTTATACTATATTGAAAAATATATATCACTTTTATTCAAAGTGAATTTTGTTCAAAAATATCAGATTAAAAGTAAAAATAACGCGTATATAGTGAATTGGAAATATCGTAGTCTATACCCCTACCAAAAGCGGCCTGTTTGTTTATTGTGATCGATCTGCAAGCGTAAAAGCACAGAATAAATAATGGTACTACGTAGTAAAAGCAATATCAACATTTATATAAGCATATGGAATTAACAAAATTAACTATGACTGCTTTTTGCATACCTTGTTTTTAGAGTACCAAGAGTTGATTTTAGAGTATAAAATATTAGCTTAACGCTGCTGTGTTTCGTATGGTGAGTGTAGAGAACCGGAGAGCCTTTTCACTGGAAACGAGGCATTATTTCTTAGTCCTCACAGGTGACTCACCCATCTACGTTTTGATTCATAATAGAGGATAAATGTAAATGTCTATGGGCTACAGCACCCGCTTACCATCAGGTGGACTGTGTGCTCGTTTGTCACCCTATCCTATAAAAAAAACTTACAGACGGAATTTTTTTATGATTAGTAGTTAAAGATTTTTGTATCTATAGATGTAGTATTAGTGTATATATTAGAAATCATGACATGTAATGTACTTCACAGCTGGCCCTATGAAACAGCTCAAGGTGGCTCAGCGAGCTATGAAGTGACGCTGAAGCTATGCTCGGAGTTTATCTTGAGTGATAGGCTTCGTATTTAGGTTATGTGCAGTGGTAGCTTGTGTAAGTTGAAGTGGCCATATATCTCGAAGAACCTAAAACCGATGAGGAAGAAAGGTTCTGGAGTAGCAGCCTTGTACCATCAAGCGAACTGTAGCCCCTTACCCCCCTAGATGGCGTCGATCTGGTTAGACATTCAGAAAGTTGATCGATGCAAGTAGTTCAGGACAGTTACCGTTACAACCTATCAAAAGCTTACTGCTGAACATAGCCTCCCCCCATAGATGCAAGAGCTCAGGACAGTTACTGTTACAGCATATCAAAAGCTTACTGCTGAACATAGCCTCCCCCCCATAGATGCAAGAGCTCAGGACAGTTACCGTTACAGCCTATCAAAAGCTTACTGCTGAACATAGCCTCCCCCCATAGATGCAAGAGCTCAGGACAGTTACCGTTACAGCCTATCAAAAGCTTACTGCTGAACATAGTCTCCCCCCCATAGATGCAAGAGCTCAGGACAGTTACCGTTACAGCCTATCAAAAGCTTACTGCTGAACATACCCTCCCCCCCATAGATGCAAGAGCTCAGGACAGTTACCGTTACAGCATATCAAAAGCTTACTGCTGAGCATAGCCTTCCCCCCCTCCCCCATAGAATGCATTAGAGGGGATATTTACCATAGTTGCCACGCCTGACAAGCGGTTCGACTCGACAAACGCAGTTATTTATTTTCTAGCTTCGATCAATAATAGACAAATTGATCGAAGTTTTGTAGTTTTTGATTAAAACTACTTTTACGGACTTTATAGCGTTTTATTTATTTTATTTTTAATACCAGACGTGTCGGGTGCTCTCTAGCATCCATGGTCACAGGGGACTGAGGTGACGGATGTCCAAGTTAACCCGGAGTACCTTCAGCTTTTTTAATTATTGTTTTTGGTCCGATCTCAGCAGAATGAACTATGTTAAGTCTTGCAGTGGTATGCTTGGGTTTAGTTTTAATTTTATGAATTATGGGTCCCAGGCAGGTGGTAGTACCCACTCTCCTTCTCAATTGAAATTAGGATGTTTTTTAATTTCAATAGCCTCACGTATCATCCTTGGTAGTAATCGATGTTCTTTCGCAAGGATTTGTAGTCTATCAAATCTGATGTAATGGTCGGGGCCATCTATCATATGATCACATACTGCAGACTTCCCGGAACGTTGATTCTTCATGTCAGCTATGTTTTCTTTTACGCGGGTTCTAATTGATCTTTTTGTTTGCCCTATATATGAGAGACCACAATTACAATCAAGCTTGTACACTCCCGCATCTTGTAGAGGAATATGACACTTGACTGATGGTAAGAACTGACTAATCTTCGGCGGCTTGTAGAATGTTCTAATAGAAGCTCGCTTCAAGATGTAGCCAATCTTGTCTGTGACACCTCTGACATGGTAGTACAGCAAGCACACGCTCGACTGTGGCCGGCTTCACTCGGTCACTGTGACGGAGGCGCGGGACCCGAAGCTTGTTGTCGTGCAGTGTCTGTTTGACGTGCTGAAGCTCGGCGGCTAGGTGTTTGCTGTCACAGATCCTCGTGCTCTCTGAAACAAAGATCGCCCCCCCCCCCCCGTGACCATGGGTGCTGTAAAGCACCCGAAACGTCGGGATAATGAAAAATAAATTAAAGTAATTAAACCTCACCAATACAATATTTTTTTTTAATTTTTATCACTAACCTACATTATGACAAAACTAAATGCACTATCGATAATGCTTATAGACAACAATAATGCGCATCACCATGCTTGCCCCTGAGGCCCGTAAGTGGGAGAGAGAGTGAAATACTTTGATGATTTATGACACAAACTGCACGGACAAAATATTTCTAGTATAGTGAAATCGACTACCACCAAGCTTAGGGACCTTCAAATAAAAAGTCTACTCATTTTCAAAAGGTCGGCAGTGCATCTGATCTTCTCAGCACTAAGTTTACTTTTATTATCGAGGAAATGATTCTGCCCAGCTCCTGATTCGTTACCCACTGTCGCATCTTACGACACCCACGGGATGATATTGGTATATTCTCTTACATCACTACACGGCGACCAACCGAACTAGATCAAGAATTTCGTACAGATTGTTAGCATGCCGAAGTCGCTTTAGTTGAAACCGCGCGAGCTTACCACGTCTACATAACATTCTCCCAGTCGAATAGTTAAACGGCTTTGACATTAAGACGTTACATACTGACATCACAGAAACTTTAATAACATTTCCATATGCAAATGTATCGAGGCGCCTGTTAAAGAAAATTAGCAAAAGTTTGTGGGTGCTTCGAAGTGAGATTAGTGACAGGAGCAGCACAATATCCGATTCTATTATAACAATCTCTTGTAACGTGGCGTGCTAGCTATAGCAGTCTTGTCAATTTTGAAAATTAAAATAACTGGTTTATTACATTGAATAAAAATTTAAGAAATCATTATGGTTTATTACATCTTTTGTTTATCACCGAATCTTAACTAAATATAATATAATTCAAATTCCAAATTAATTGTAGTGTGCGCCTGGAACGTCACTGCTACCGCGAGTCACGTTCGTAATTTGGGTGTTACGATTTTTAGATTAGGTGCTCCTGAGTATGTAGCATGAAATGGTATTGAATAGAATGAATGAAAAAAAAATAGAATTGAATTGAAATGAGCAGCAGCGTCTTCCCTAATAACGACTAAATATAAAAAATTGCGGTTGCCAACTCGCTTGTCAAGTGTGGCAACTATGGCATATGTACCCTTTGGAGATAATTTTTGGTGGAGGCCTATATTCAGTATGTAACAGTAACGGTAACGGAATAGAATGGAGTAAAAAAAATAGAATAGTATAGAATAGAATGATACGGAATGGAACGCAACAGGGCAGAACGCAGATGGGAATGGAATTGCAAAGTATACGATAGAATATGCAGTATAAATTATGACATAATATTTATTGAAATTAAAATTTTAGGGTTCCGTGGTTCAACAAGAAGGAACCCTTATAGTTTCGCCATGTCCGTCCGTCCATCCGTCCGCGGTTTTACTCAGATACCCTAAGTGCTACAAATCTGTAATTTGGCACAATTACAGATTGATTAAAACTACTTTTACAGATTTTATCGTCTTTAATTTTAAATTATTTTTAATTCCCGACGTTTCGGGTGCTTTCCAGCACCCATGGTCACGGGGGACTAAGGTGACTGATGTCCCGATGTCAATGTTAATCCGGAGTACCTTAAGATTTTTAATTATTATTTATGGTCCAATCTACGCGGAATGCTTGGGTTTAGTTTGAATTTTATTAATTACAGTGTCTTTAGTAGGTGGTAGGTACCCAGCCTCCTTCTCTATTGAAATTAGGATGTTTTTTAATTTCAGTAGCCCCGCGTATCATCCTTGGTAGGAATCGTTGTTCTTTTGCGAGGATTTGTGGTCTATCAAATCTGATGTAATGGTTGGGGCCCTTACCCTTCTGACGTGCGAGTTTATGATGTTTTTGATAGTAGTATCAAGAATGGATCAAAATATTGTTAATTTGTTCATATGAAGGAAAATTTCCAGTTCAGTATCTGCTCTAACCTTGAATATACTTAAAGGATTAAATAAAGAACTAATTGAATAAAACTATATTTACGGATTTTATCGCGTTTAATAACTCATTTTTAATTCCCGACGCTTCGGTTCGGGCGCTTCACAGCACCCATGGTCACGGGCGACTGAGGTGTATGACGTCCCAATGTCATAGTCAGCCACTAGTGATAACTATGTGTACCTATATATATTCACCATGATCCGTGAACATAGGTGCCGTAAAGCGCCCGAAACGTTGGGAATAAAAAATTAGAGATGAACCGAATATAGATTTCACCGAATACGAATATTCGGCCGAAATTTCGGTAAAACTTTTATCGAACCCAACATTCGGCCTCGGTACCTAACCAATTTATTTCACAACTTGTAACCCTAAAGCGCGCGGGATCAGCGACGAACCCGGCCCCTAGCTCCTCCGCCACACCAGGTTAGACCAATTTATTAATCTGTGGTCAGACTCTGTTTAAACCATGGAGGTAAGCTTTAAACTGTGACCAAGGGAAGTGCAGGGCGCGTTGTCGGCCTTTTGAAAAGTAGTAAGCTCGTTTCTTGAAGGCATGTTGTTACTACACCTACAAGAAGATTCCATTCATGTTTCAGGAGCATTGTGAAGATTTAGTTAATTAGTAAAGATTGTTGATATTATTATAATAAATCTAAATTGAAAAAAAAAAATTCTATTCTATCGTATTTGTTTGAAATATTTTCACTCTTGGTATAAATTAACAACAAAACCTTTTTCCTGTTCCGTGTAGACATGTATCTTTGCTAATGATTCGTTCTTTTGACCCGGGTCGCACCAAAGTATTGATGATTGCAATTACATTTTTTGAACGTTCCTGATCAAACGATCGACAGGACCTACGGCCAAAGAGTATAGTAATGTCCGACGACCGACATTGTCAACTGTCAAGCGGTCTCACAGATCACAGAGTACTGAAACTCGAAATGATCCATTTGAATGATCTGGTCATTAAAAATGAAAAGACACATGTCTAGTTCATTAAAATGGATAGGACCTATTTGAAGATAATCAAATACCACCATTTACTTTATCAATTTGTCGTTTTTGTTTTTAAAAATCTCCAAGTTTTTCGGTTAAAGTGTATCCTAGAACACTACACGCATTGCTCTCTATCTCAGACAGACAGGCAAACATTTTAAAAATGGCTATTCATTACTTATTTGCACAACAATAATCCTGTTTAAAAAAAGGCCCGCCTCGTTGGTCTAGTGGTTATAGTAGTGCGACTACTGATCATGAGGTACTAGGTTCGAATCCCGGGTCGGGCCGAAAAATCAATTATCGAGTTTTTCTGTCAAGACATTCTATTCTCTATTCTGCCCGGAGTCAGGAAGTTGGCGGTGTCTCACCCCCGTGCCTCGGAAAGCACGTAAAGCCGTTGGTACTGCGCCTGATCACTCTCCGGTCGTGTCGGTTTACCGTCCCATCGGATTATGAGAGTGAGGGAATAGAGAGTGCACTTGTGCTTGCGCATACGCTTGGACACTATAATCCTGTCCTGCGCTGATGGCTAGCCTCCGTTGAGGCAGGCCGCCGTGGCCGAAATTCCGTCTGGAGAACATTATTATTACTATACTATTATTAACAAAAGGCAGATATTACAGACAGATACTTCAATTTTATTTACATGTACAGATTATTGGACGTTCATATTTGTAATTGAACAGGAACAGGGCCAAATCCATTATCTGATGAAACCGATGCTATCGTTTTATTGTCTTCATGTCGTGGAAATGGAGACAAACATAGCACTAAATCAAAAGAATGTTCAGCGTTATCGCTGTAGCGTGTGAGGAATGGATTAAGTTATGAAACTTTAAGGGAATATCGATTTTAATATTTTTATAAAACCCGGATAAAACTAAAATAATGTAGTATGTTATTAAAAGTACACCTTAATTCTCTTACAAAGCCAAGTCAGAATTCAACACCCCATAACCCCATATCATTTTATAATATTTATAATAAATCACTTGGGGATGTCATCAACAGTTATTCGGCTCTTTCTAACTCTGAGTACTTCATCATCATCATCATCATTATTACAGCTATTCACAAGTCCACTGTTGAACATAGGCCTCCCCCAAGTAATGCCACAAAGCACGGTCCTGAGCCACCTGCATCCATCGACTTCCTGCATGTCTTACCAGGTCGTCACTACATCTAGTGGGGGGTCGCCCAACACTTCGCCTACCGGTACGAGGCTGCCACTCGAGAACCTTTCTTCTCCATCGGTTATCGGTTCTACGAGCTATATGGCCGGCCCATTGCCACTTCAGCTTACTAATCCGTTGGGCTATGTCGGTCACTGGTTTTACTGCGGATATCCTCATTTCTGAGTCTATCCCGCAGAGAAACTCCGAGCATAGCCCTCTCCATCGCCATCGCCATTGATGCTAATACCGTATCCTTTCCAGTCCAGTAGCTTGAAAACGTCTTCCAACGCAGCGGTGAAGAGTTTCGGGGATATAACATCACCCTGTCTTACACCTCTCTGCAGTTGGATAGGTTTCGAACTCTAGTTCAGTACTCGGATAGCCATCGTAGCCCTACTGTACAAACACTTCAGCACTTCGATATACCGACAGTCAACTTGGCACCGCTGAAGGGACTGTAGCACCGCCCAAATTTCGACGGAATCAAAGGCTTTCTCATAGTCCACATATACCAGGCAAAGTGGCAGATTGTACTCTTCGGTCTTCTGTACAATCTGCCGCAGGGTATGTATGTGGTCTATGGTACTGAAGCCTTTTCGGAAACCGGCTTGTTCGGGAGGCTGGAAGTCGTCGAGTATGCGTGCGAGACAATTATTAGACGAGTAATTGCAGAGACGCAATCTATCGTGAGCCAGGATTCTACACCAGACGCTCGCTCTGAAATACGGTCTCGTGAATCGGAAACTGCTTTATTATAGGTACTTGCCGGAAGCTGTGCTTAAAAATGACCACGCCAGGCTCTACTGAGACAGGCCTATTCTTTTATGAACAGTGCACAGTCAAGGATATTTTTGGTCGACATTACCATTCCGTATGACGAGAACCTCGTGAAAGCCGAAACAGATAAGCGAACAAAATATCTGAATCTGGCTTACGAGGTGACCGACATGTCGGGTGGTCTGCGACCGAAATTATTCCTGTAGTCGTCTCTGTGAACGGGTTAATCCATAATTACAATGATTTATAACATTTCATAAAAGTAGTGTAATTAAAATAAATTAATCTTTCAGTTTTCATAAAAGTAAAATTAACACTTCACAAAAGAAAATAAATTTTACTAATATTGTTCAGTCTTCATAAAATAAAATAAACATTTCATAAAGGAAAGTAATTATACTTATTAATTAAGTATTCAATTTTCATAAGAGTGAAATTTACATTGCTTGTCAGTGAATTAAAAATTGTGAGGAAACCTGCATGACTGAGAATTAAAATATTTCGAATACATGTGAGAATACAGTTGAAATCTTCAAACAGTGGGTCTAGGTACCAACTAATTTTATTCGTCCACACTTGATGTAACACATTGTAACGCTCCCCCACTCTATATAAATAAATATGTATGATAATAAATATATAATTAATTTAACCCTTTTCAATAAAATTATATATATGTGACGAGTTAATAAAATATGTTTTGATCTTTCTAAATGATCTTTCTAAAGGTTTAATAATAGGCCGTTTGTAATATTTCGTGATCGTCTTAGTAAGGACCCTTACTTACGTTGTGTTTGTTTAGTAACTTAGTTCTTTTAGGTGTCTTTTGGAAGAATGAATATTCACTAGAGTAATTGAAAGCTGTTGGTAGTGCCTTATAAGCTAAGTGAATCACGTTCACGAAGACAGGGCTCGAGAAAGGTTAAAAACATAAATCGTCACTCTATTCCACTAGTATCAGGTTTACATTATTAATTTATTTTTAATTATCCCTTCCCGCTTGGAAAAGGCTCACAATATATTTATACAAAATACCCGATACAAGGGCTTCGCTCTCCTACGTTTATTTAAAAAAAAATGCAAGGGAGGCACACGGCTCCACACACGCCGTGCGCGGTGAGCGCCAACCATTTTGATGCACTCCCCCCGAATGGAACGCTAATTCAGGAACTGGACCGTAGTCCATAGCAAAATAACTGGCGAACCAGTGAAAGAGTCTTGGCCCCTTGTTAGTGCGTAAGTACAAACATTGACCGAAGTCGCGCATGTCAATGCGTGTAAACGCCATACAGAATACGAACGAATCCAGCCACAGTGAATGTACGTCACACGGTTTAGGCAAATAGGCACAATGGCCGTAAACCCTCGTGAGCGCCACCACCTGCCAGACCGCTACTCCTGCAGACGTGATGTAAGTGTATGGCATCACCACCAATTGCATGATCAGCATGGCTACTAGCTCCAGAGCGTGTCATGAGTCTACCGCTCACCTCAAGGGAATGGGATCCCACGTTGTGCGGCTTTCGGCCGCAGCCTTGAGAGTCTCCGCAGATCCTCCCGCCAGCTACTACCCGCATGAGGTTGACACATATGTTCCACCAACCAATACAACGGCAGATATAGCCAAAAGGCAGTTATAAGTTGTTAGTAAAAATTTGCCGTCAGAAAGGTTTTGTGTCACTGACGTTGAGTAAATGTATTTTCGATCATGTTTGTCTCACCCACCTACAAGTTTCGTTCAATCATTCAATAGTGGGAAAGTTACACAGATATAATATTATGTTGTTATATAAAACATCATGGAGGGCAGACAGTCTGCAGCCCCGTAATGAAGGAACCCGACTTGGGCAAAGCTACTTAGGTGTGAGTCACACCAAGACGCAGAGAGCGCCATTGAGAAAAGCGTCCCACCAAACAACCATCGCAGAGACGCAATGCTGCAGAAAGCAACAAGCATCAATACGACCATCGTCGGGCTTACACCATCCCAAGGTCCCCCATACATCCCAGCAGACATCACCACCCGCATACCTCCATCGAACAGAACCACAAGAGAGCGTCGAATCAGGCGCAGCACACCCGCAGATCCATCACAAGACGCAATACCGCAAGTAGCAGTAAGTAAGCATCAATGTAACTATCATACGGATGGCGCCCCCCCTCACAACACACCCGCATGATCCCTATCGACTTTGGTAACAAAGTTTGTATTGTTGTTAACTAAAAATATCACCAACTTATCACAGTAGCACGCTACTAAGACGCCAGTGAACTAAACTCCACGTATCATAGCGCTAATGCACTAAGACATGAAGTTGAGTATGCTGGTTACACTTAAAAGTACTACCAAACACACTCATCCCAATCCGAAAGATAGACGACGCATCGCTATGCGCTACGACGCCGCCCTCAAACGGTATTGGGTGTGCGATGTCCATGGGAAAGCCGCATTGCTACAACAAACCCGCTTACCACCAGCACTAAGATGATATGTCTAGGTCACATCGGTTAGCGAGTCCAAGTTTACCTCAGATCAATTGCTTGTGTAGCAGCATACACGCCACCATAATATTCCTTTTCAAGTCCCTAATAAGGACTAGGCATTTTGCTACAGTACTAAGAGCAGTCGGTCACCCGACCACCCCATATAAAGCTTATGCATCGTAGAGACCTTCTATAGTAATGCTTTTGTATCATAGACCTTACTTTCATAAGTATAATAATATAATATATAATATAATAATATTCCACAACTATCACACAACGCCATCTAGTCCCAAGCTAAGCAGAGGTTGTGTTATGGGTACTAGGCAACTGATAAACATACTTATATATTTCTAAATACATAAATATTATAGATAAATTACACCCAGACACAGAACAAATGATCGTGCTCATCACACATACATTTGTCCTGGGAATCGAACCTACGACCTCCAGCATAGCAGTCAGGGTCACTAACCACTAGACCAACAGGCCTGTCTACTCAACTCTCACCCTCAAACCCACGACACTACTATTGTAATGCAAATTCATCATAGAGACCTTCTATAGTAATGCTTTTGTATCATAGACCTCACTTTTATAAGTCATTCATATATAGGACTTGAACCCACGACCCCTACTATTGTAATGCAAATTCATCATAGAGACCTTCTATAGCATTTCTTTTGTATCATAGACCCAACTTTTATAAGTCATTAATACATAGGTATTCAACCCACGACCCTACTATTGTAATGCGAATTCATCACAAAGACTATTTTTGATGCCCCTTTATATTGAATTTAAGTATTAATAATAATATTGGGCCGTCACAACAGGTTATTCTCGTTCGTCCATACACGTTGGAACGACACGACACGTAAAGGTAAAATATAGCATTTAACATTATCATTTACCATCGGGGTAGTTAGTCTAGCACTGGTTTACTATAGTAAAATAAAACGTATTGTACAGTGAGTCTATATGCATGGCAGAAACCTTCTGTTGAGTGTTTTTGTACGTGGTAGAGCCATGCTGCAATTATATTAGTAGTATAGTTGTAGCACGAATCTGTCGGCTCGACCGGGGAAGAACCACGCTCTCACAGATTACCAGCGTAAAATAGTAGCTTAATGCTACTGTGTTTCGTATGGTGTGTGTAGAACCGGATACCCTTTTTACTGGAAACGAGGCATTCCATATTAGTCCTCACGGGTGACACCGCATCTGCATTTTTATTCGTAATCGAGGGTAGATGTAGATGTCTATGGGCCACAGCAACCACTTACTATCAGGTGGTCTGTGTGCTCGTTTATCACCCTACTCCTAAAAAAATATTCTTAATAAACCAGTCCAGTACACAAGAGATAACATTCAACATGGGTTTAACAGATCACAATCCCGAGAAGACGGCGCACCATCATCTCGTACCGCCGTGCCCTCGCCGCAGTACGGGGCTTCAAAAAACGTCGACGGATACTCTGATCGGAGCTACGAGAACTATGCAAGAAATTCCTTAGAATTGCTTAATCAGGTTGTAGGGGGTATTTTGTGAATTGTGACCCTCTACATATAATTGATATGTAGTATATTAATGTAGGTAGTATCTTCTACGTTACGGGATGTGGTAATTAAAACTGTGTCCGTTTCCGTAGAGAGCGTTTATTGTACTCAAAATACTTATGAATAAAAAATGTAATTATAGTGAACGTGTCGCGCGCGCAGGCGCGATATCAGCATTATTTTCTAAACTGTTGAAATATCATGTACTTGCTCGTACATCTTGCCAATTTTATAAACAAGAAGAAAGTTTAAGGCGATGAACCCCTATTGAGTTTACGGGCAGCCGTAGCGATCACCGCATCCACACTATCGATGTCCGAGACCCCATGCTCCGATGAATGTCCTTGGGTTGGCTGCTCGACATTGTTGGGGTCTGGCTTGTCGCGAAGATTCACGCAGCAGCCTTGACGTCTTCTTTTCAGCCGGAATGTCCCCCATGCAATGAAGGCTACAATAATAAATCCGACTACGGTGTACAACACATAGTTGTGTGTGTCATGTGTGAGTGATTGTACACTCAGTGTTTGTTGCTGTTCCTTGACCTTTTCAATGTTGTTTTTCAGCTCTTGTAAGGCGTCTTTATGATCTTCAGGTCCAAATGTATGATTAAAGTCTGTCAGTATGTGGTTCAGGCTTGATTCACGCATGTACATTCTTTCTTCACTGCCTGTTAGTTTCAACTCGCTCAAATAGTCGTTGCGAGCATGAATGATGAAGCTTTCTCCCTTGAGCATACACCCAAGTCCGAGTAACATAATCCCCGTGCCGTGTAAGTGCTGTGACGTCACTCCAGCTGGGCAGAAAATGCGCATCGTGCAGTCTTCGCAACAGGAGAACAGCCACGCGCCACGATTGTGTAATCGCACCCACCTGTCGTTGCAATCCAATACTCTTGTGCGGCATGTTGATGAGTCGCCATTGTTTAATATTTGCGCTTCACATAATGTATCGGCTACCTTAATGTTGTAAATAGGTTGATTGATAGCACATAACATTTCGTTTTCTTGCAGATTTAAGCATGATGATACATCTCGGTTTTCTAAGGGTATTATCATGTCCCCTTTTAGGTTTACAGCAAGGTATTCAGATGTGAGTACTATAGTTTTCTCTGTGTGTCCAGTTATTTGCGGAATAGGAATGATGTGGTTAAGTTCATATTGTTCGTTGTTTATTAGCGGTAGCTTCACTTCGAATATTATGTATGCACTTGTTAAGCGCACGTGCACTCGCGCCAGCTTGTATAGGCTTCGCGTGCAATGGCGTGTGTTCACACAGGGTATCGATAACTCGCTTGGTAAATGACCGGAGATGATGTTGAGCTGATCTTCAAATTGGTTGGGCTTGATGAGATGGGTGTCAACTCTCCCGTCCTTCACGTCAGTTACTAGGTCTAGGAGTTGCTGTTGTATTTGTCGTATGTTTGAAATGATCAAGTTCACGGCCAGAGCGGTAGCTGTTATGTACATAGCATTGTCATGGCTGAGTTGTATGCGTTTTTCCGTTTCAGCGAGATGATTGTCGATGATACGAAATTGTGTGTTCATTACTTCCTCGTTTCTTTTTAGAAGATTATATTCACTTTCGATGATCGATGTGTGATTTTTGTAGAGATTCAATAGATGATTTTCGTTTGACTGGATTATGTTGATATCCTTCACGTACTGATTGGCAAATCTCTCATCCAGAGTACCAAAAAGGGAGTTTGCTAGGTATCCTATTCCATTCACTAGTCCTCTTCTTCTTCGAGACGGTCCATGTTCTGATCGTAAGATATCGTTATAGTGTTGAATTTCGTTAAGTTCGTGTTGAAACTGGGATGAAATTGTAAGATAGGCTGCTTCATTCTTGCATAATGTGTTCAAATGGTTGACATAGTTTTGTATGTTGTCCAAACTCCGCCAATATGTCGTCATGTTGTAGTATACAACCATTTTCCACGTATCTTGAATAATCTGCACATCAGACACCTTGTCAAAATAAACGACTCTTGAACTGCTAAGCCTTGTTATGTTGATCATTTGTTGCGTAGTAGGTCCAACACACATCGAAAATATAAGTAGTAACGTACAAAAAAGGTTGTTGAAGTGTTTTTTGCCGTTGTTGTTTCTTCGTTTTCTTTGCGTATTTATTGCAGGCTTCGTAGTGTCAACGTCAGAAGATGCAGTTGTATAAGATGACGGATCCAACGGAAGGCGTGACAATTTTGTAATCGGTCGCTTCATATTACTTGTTTTAGTTTTCAGTGTGACGACTCGTACCCGGCCGTCCGCACCTGGGTGAGTCTCCAACACCCGTCCCAGGATCCATTTGGCAGGAGGAATGTTGTCTTCTCTGACGATAACGACGTCCCCAACTTCTAAGTTTTTAGTAGGGAAGTGCCATTTGCTTCGAGTTTGTAGAGGTTGAAGATAGTCAGTAGACCACCTTCTCCAGAAGTCCTTGTACATTTTCTCCGTAAGTTGCCATCTTGTAGAGAAGGTCATGTCATTACCCTCAGCGGATAGTGGTGATTCTAGAGAAGGCTCGCCGATTAGGAAGTGAGCTGGTGTCAAGCAGTCAAGGTCTTCGATATTCTCTGACAACGCCACCAAGGGGCGAGAGTTGAGACATCCTTCAATCTGCGCCAACAGTGTAGAAAATTCCTCGAACGTAAGTTTTTGATCCCCAAGTACTCGTTTGAGGTGATGTTTCAGGCTTTTTACTGCAGCTTCGTAGAGTCCACCAGCAGTAGGCCAGGAAGGAGCGTTAAAATGCCATTCAATGCCCCACTCTGATATGTTAGTTATGACGTCATTGTTTATGTAGCATTGTAATGCCTCCTTTCGTTGTTTTTCCAATGCTCTTGCTGCGCCCACGAAGTTGGTGCCGTTGTCGCTGTAGATGTGACGAGGCTTTCCTCGGCGGGCACACATTCGTTTCAAGGCGTTCAGAAAAGCCACTGTGCTGAGATCGGGGACAAGTTCGAGGTGAAGAGCTTTTGTGCACAGACACACAAATACAGCTACGTAGGCCTTCATTGTCTTTATTCCTCTGCCCTTGTTAGCCTTTACCTCCACATGCCCAGTGAAATCTACACCGGTGTGTGTGAAAGGCCTTGATGGTGTGACGCGTGGAGGAGGTAAATCACCCATAAGTTGGTTGTTGTTGATAGTTTTGAAGCGATGACACGTGATGCACCGTATAAGTCGTTTTTTCACTGCTCTCAAACCGCTGATAATCCAATATCTGTTGCGTAGATATGATAGAGTTAGTCTGGCTCCACCATGCAGGGTCCTCTTGTGCGCTTGGTCGATCAGTAACTCCGTTAACCTGTCATTGTAAGGTACGATAATTGGATGTTTTTGTTCTTGACTTAAGTTGGCATTTTCCAGACGTCCTCCTACACGTAAGATTTCGTGTTTGTCCAGGAATGGATTTAAGTTTAAAATACTGCTTGTTATTCGCACTTTATGATGTTTATTGAGTTGTGCAATGTCGTCGGCGAAATGATTAGTTTGTATAGCCTTGATAATTGCATTATGTGCGTTCTGCAGGTCACTCGTTGCTAAGTACGATGACCGCATGGCATTGTTGACGTCACGTGCATTGTTTATGAACCGAAGTATCCAACTTAGGATTCGAGTTACGCGTGCCATACAGCTGTGTTTGTTTAAAAGTTCTCCGATTAATGGCATCGACCTTTGTGACACGCAAACTTGTTTGACCTTTTTCTCTTCAACAGTTGTGTGGAATTGGTCTTGAAGTGGGAGATCGTTGTCCTTTAGCCAAATAGGTCCCCACCATAAATGATGATTCGCCAGTTGTAGTGGAGTTAGGCCTCTGCTGGCACAATCTGCTGGGTTATATTCAGACTTGACGTGCCTCCAGCATCCCGATGGCATGATGACAGTGATCTGTGTTACGCGATTAGCCACAAATGTAGTCCATCTTGAAGGCCCCCCTTGTAACCAACCCATCACGATCATAGAATCTGTCCAACCATGTATTGTTACAATCTGTGAGTTTATTGACTCTATGACCTTTTTCATAAGTCGAGACAGTAGTAGGGCACCGCATAGTTCAAGCCGTGGTAAAGACGGGGGTTTTCTTAATGGTGCGAGCTTAGTTTTTCCCGCCACCAGCGTGATAAATTGTTGCCCTTCTTCACTAATAGATTTACAGTAGATAACGCAGCCGTAGGCTTTCTCGGAGGCGTCACTGAATCCGTGTAACTCGATGGGTTGTTTAGTGTTACCAATCCAGCGTTGTAAAGCGATGGTATTGATAGTGGGCAATTCTTGTTGAAAGGCTGTCCACTCTTGTTGTATGTCTTCCGGAAGAGGTTCATCCCAATTTGTTGAAGCAAGCCAAGCTTGTTGAAATATGAGTTTTGCCTTCATTGTTACCGGAGACAGCCAACCAAGTGGGTCATATAATTTTGATAGATCAGAGAGCAATGTCCGCTTCGTTGTGACGTCACGTGTGTTACTAAGTGGCGCCTTGAATGTAAACTGATCAGTGTGCGGATTCCAGGTTAAGCCGAGTGTTTTGTTACTCTCTGCGTCCTTGAAGTCAAACATATTCTGGCTTATGAGATGTTCAGGTAAAGGTTGAAGCAATCTGGGGTGGTTACTAGCCCATTTGCGAAGATTGAACCCACCGCCTTTTAACAGGTCAATCAATTGGTTTTGAGCGTCTTGTGCTTCTAACATGTCGTTGCTGCCACCAAGTAGGTCATCCACATACAGCTGGTGAGTAAGGATCTCTGCCGCGAGAGGATAGCGGTGTCCATCGTCCATTACGAGTTGTATTATGGTGCGCATTGCCAAAAATGGTGCAGCTTTGGTACCATATGTTACAGTGCACAGTTGGTATTCTTTGATGAGATCTGTAGCAGAGTCACGCCATACAATTTTTTGCAGGTGTTGATCTTCATCGTGTATCAGTACTTGACGGTAAAACTTCTCAATGTCTGCAGTGTAGACGTATTGAAAGGCTCGCCAACGTAGAATCATAGATTGTAGGTCTTGTTGGAGGTTAGGCCCGCACTCCATGAGATCGTTCAAGCTTTGTCCTGTACTTGTCTTGGCAGAGGCATTAAAGACTACGCGCAATTTTGTAGTTGTTGAGTCCAGCTTTTGTACGCCGTGATGAGGTAAGAAGTAGCTTGGTTTATGGTGTTCAGTGCATAGCTTCATGTGGCCGAGTTGTAGATATTCGTCAATAAACTTCTTGTATGACGTAGAAAATGTTTCCTGTTTGGCCAATCGTTTTTCTAACTGCCGAAATTGTGCGATTGCCTGTGGCTTAGAAGTGCCCAAGGTTTGTTCGTAGTTTATTTTCATTGGAAGTCTGACTGCATATCGTCCGTCTTCTTTTCTTGTTGTTGTGGTTGAATAAATAGATTCACAGTATTCTTCCTCTGATGTTAGATTGTGATTGGTTTCGGTTATCTCCTCCATCTCCCAAAATCGAGATACATCGTCAAGATTAATGCGCACGTGGCAGTTGAAGGTTTTGATATTGCCCAGCAGTACCCAGCCCACTTTTGTCTGTTGAGCCATGGGTGCGTGTGAGGGTCCTCGTAGCATACCACTCATTACTATGTCAGCATACACTCCAGCGTCTAACAGAACGTCCACTGGTCTCGAGATGTTGAAGTCGGGATCCGCCAGTTGTATGTTCTGAATATGTGGCCAGTCTTGTTTTTCGAAGGTGTAATTAGGCAGGTTGCTGAGCATGTTGGCCATTACCATGGCTTCGATTGTAAATGAATGGCCTCCGTACAAAGACTCACAGTCTAACCGTACGGTTCCGTTGCTATGATGTGCTGACGTCCCTATGCCTGAGACTGTGGCGTTTCGATTTTGTCTTTGCAGTCCCAGCCGTTGCGCAGCATCTTCAGTTATTAGATTTATCTGTGATCCTTGGTCGAGAAGGCATCGCAATTGAACAGTCGATCCATCAGCTGCCATCACCTTTAATTGAACGGTCGCTAGTAGGACTTCGTTATAATTTCCAGACACGTGGTTTGCCTTTTGCTGTGACGTATGTGGCTTGTTGCTAGGTATAACGTTATTTGAGACCGCGATTTCAACTTTGCGGTAAATATCGTGCAATGTTGTGTGGTGTGCTTCTTTGCACACGCGGCATCTTTTGTTGGAGTTGCATTTATTGTCGTTGTGTAAGTACAGGCAATTGCGACAAATATGTAGTTGCGAAATTGACCTCATTTTGTCTTCCGGTGACATGTCTTGAAACGACTTGCAGTAGTGTAAAATATGATTGTTTTTACACAGCGGGCAATTTTTGTCTGTGCTTGTATGATATGCTCGAAGAAAACTACGCCTGTTGGTGTTGTTAAAGTCCTTCTTAAATTGAGCTGGTGCCTCCTTGTTGGTCGAATTGTTTGACTTGTTAGGTGTCTGTCTCTTCTTTTGAACAGGTTCAAGCGCAGTAAACTTGTTTTCCAAGAAGTTTATCAGCTCATCCAAGGAAGGTAGCTCTCTCGGAGCCTTTCTGATCTCCATGTAGGCTGCATACGTGTCGGAGTCCAATTTGCCAGTGAGAATGTGCACCAGGATCGGATCCCAAGTCGTTGTGTCGATGCCCAGATTGTGAATAGCATGTATGGTCTCGACACTTGTGTCATGTAGCTTCTTCAGTTCGTATGCATTCTGTGTTTGCAACGCCGTTTGTCCCATAAGGGTTTGTATATGTTTTGTAAACAAAAGTTGTCGGTTGTTGTACCTATGGGTGAGTATCTCCCAACAGGTGTCGTAATTATCAGCTGATACTGTAAGATGCTGTACGATGCGCTCCGCCTCGCCTTTAAGTTTGCCCTTGAGGTGCTGCATCTTTTGCGTTTTTGTCAACATGACATTGTTGTGGATGGCTTCACAGTAGAGGTCCATGAATGTAGGCCACTGGGTATAATTACCAGAAAAAGAAGGAATCTCAATTGTAGGCACTTGCTGATGCTGTTGAGATACTGAGTTAAGCTTACGATTCAAATCCCTTTTTGTAGTTTCGTACAAGGTTTCGTATGCAGAAAACTCTTCTTCGTAGCCTACATCACCGCCAGAAGTCAGGTTATCGATTTGCCAGTGGAGTTCGTCGATCAGTTTCCAGCGAGACTGCAGCGAATTCAGTTTGTCACAAATTTCCCACTTTTCTGTCAACTCTTTGGTGTTGATGTTTTTAATCACCCTAGAGAGCGCCCGGAAATTAGTGCGTTGTTGGCTAATGAACTCATCAGACCTTGATGGTACTCCAGTTTCCGCAGTTTTCACCTCGTAGTTCGCCAGCATGTCACGAATCGCTTCGTACCGCTTCTTTGTGGTGGTGTAGGTATCATTGATGAAATAGTCGTCATCCAAGTCACTGTCTGTTTTTTTTAGAACACCATGATTCATGTTGAACACCTCCCATTGAGCATTCAAAGCATCCAACCTTTTCTGTATGTATGTTCCTGACTTACGTGAATCAGAATCCTTTTTGAAGTTAGCCTCAATTTTAAGGATAGATTCAATGATTGTTCTCTGTTGTTGAAGTAGGTTCTCCATGGTTTAAGAACGATGTTGTAAATAGTTGGTTTCAGATACGTGTGACTGCGACTCTTACCGTAGTATGCACCTCAATCAAGCTGGTGAGACCCGCTTGTGGGAGGCCAGCAACCAAAGTGACACTACAGATAGAATCACGAATTACTCTTTTTTTTTTTTTTTTTTTTTCAAATACACTTTACTGTTGAACTATTGTAGACGTAATATGGAAGTCTTAGTTCACGTCGAAAGCTCGAAGGACCAAAATGTAGGGGGTATTTTGTGAATTGTGACCCTCTACATATAATTGATATGTAGTATATTAATGTAGGTAGTATCTTCTACGTTACGGGATGTGGTAATTAAAACTGTGTCCGTTTCCGTAGAGAGCGTTTATTGTACTCAAAATACTTATGAATAAAAAATGTAATTATAGTGAACGTGTCGCGCGCGCAGGCGCGATATCAGCATTATTTTCCAAACTGTTGAAATATCATGTACTTGCTCGTACACAGGTAAAAACTACAAAGTCAAGTAAACGAAATATTAAAAGTAAGCAAGCACAAGGATATCGAAGCGTTAAACAGCGGCGTAGGAAAAGCCGCTACCCCATCTCATCTCGTAGGTGTCGTAAGTGGGGATAGAGGGATACTGAAACAGGATATAGGCAGCAGCATTTTCTTTTGCTATCCCGCCTTTCAAGCGTGGCAATTATAGCAAAAGCCTACAAGACAATCTGAAGGGGAGGCCAATTAAGGTGCACCTCCTAGCGAACGACCTTGAGCGATTGGTTCAATACGTTTCACGCGCTCTCGTTACAATATATCGCGTAAGTAATACGCTCAAACTTTAAAATATTTTCTTTATAAAATCAAATTTTAGTCCTTTGCAAAATTTAATGGATCAAAATATTGCAATCGTAAAATAAAAAAGTTTGGAAAATCCAAAAGTGCACGCCTTATAATTTCATTTGATAATATAAAAGAAAAATATCTCTTTTTCTATATTTGAGACGAAAGAAGAGATCCATGAGAATATTTTTTTGTAGAAAAGTACCAGTTGTTTTTTTACATTTTCATTAATTACAATTAAACGAAAACAAATTACTCAGTAATTTTTAAAGGAAACTCAGTAATTTTTAAAGGAACCTGTGCGTTGAGATTCTAAACCTAATAAAAAATAATTATTTTGATACATTAATTCTAACGACTACGATTAATACAGACTTCCGGGCACCCTCGATATTTTTTTTTCAATCAGTTTGTTTTTACACTAAATACAAAAAATTACTTTTAAAAATGATAGAAACATGAAAACGAGTAATTTTTCTCGATATAATATGTGTATTTTTATTATTCTTAAAGTGCGGTAGTGTAAAAATGAAGACATTTTTAGCTTAGTAAATTACGGGATTTCCATTGTTAGCGTATTTTAGTAATTTATATTGTTGTAACTAACATGGTGGGTAATTAATTATTTTCATCCTATTAAGTCTGCGGGTACATTAATGTATTAGATTATGTCTAGTTATTTATTTTTGCTTATATTTATAGCTAAAATGTAAAACTGTTTAAAATAATTATAAGAAATATAAATAATGTTTTATAATGTAAAAATTTACGGCTTAGTATCCAATTTTATAAAAACTTGTAACGGATCCCACACAAGCAACGCCATCTGTAGTTTAGCACTGTTAAATTACAAGCCTATAAAAGACAGATGTCGTCGGTTTGAGCGGCAGCGACGAGCGGCGGCAGTCTTACTAAAACTGTTGAGTAGAGAATACGTACACGGAAGATAAATTGTGAGTAATAATAATTATTGTTATACCTTGTTATTTGCGTGTCTGAAATGTACATTGTTATTATTATGAATATCTATAACCTTGTTTAGATTTATGATGTTTTATGCAGTTAATAAAATACATGATGTTACTTACGTATTAAGCGACTTTACTTAACACCATTAGGTGAGAGTAGAGCACAACCTCAACGCTTCGCTTATGAGACGTGTAATAACGTTTACTTTATGAGGAGATGTATGTCATCAATATTTTTTATATACTTAATAATTCTTTATTATTAATAATTAATTCACATTTCTGTGGTTTAGTTGTAGGAAGATTCATCAAGTATTTACTCCTTTAAAAAAACTGGAATTGGCTATTATGGAATCAAGATTGTGTAGAAATGCAATACGGACTATCGAAGACCACTGCTGAACATACCTGTGGGGTGGGGGTCACTCCATAGTTTACCTGATAAGGGGGATATCTGCCACAGTTGCCACGCTTGGTGGGCAGGTTGGTAACCGCAGTTTATTTTATTTTCTAGTCGTTATTAGGAAGACGCTGTTGCCTTTGTATTTCTCTGTCTCACCTCTTGCGACACCCACGGGACGATATGGGGTACTGGATATTCTTACACACTACACGTACTATTACTCAAACTTACTAATCAAAATACACAGGAACCAGCGAACTACTAGTTCTCCTACAAAGTGAGTGACTACGAGAGCGGAAGTGACTTTGGCCACGCGGAAAACCGGCAAGACGATAAAGCAGAAGGGACGTACTTTGTCGTACTTCCTGATGGAACCAAACAGGTACGTTGAAATAATCTTCATCAGCTCTACTGCTTTGGAACCCGAATAAATTCCACCTATCTATTTAACAAATGCGAATACTATTGTTGGTTAAACTATAGACGTCCAGTACTCGCGTACCGTGTTGGTAGGGAGAGGGGGAGGGGAGGAGGTCATGGGAACCCCCCTACCCTTTCCCCGTTGCGGAAATGTATAGTTTATGAGTAATAATTTTTTTTGTAAATTTATAACCTCACTTTTTTATACAAGAATATTGACAAAAAGTTACTTCTGCAGCGGCCGTAGGGTGTTGGGAGGGGGGAGAGGGTAGGGAGGGTCGTGGGAAGCACTCCCTACCCTTCCCCCGTTGCGGAAATGTATAGTTTATGAGTAATATTTTTTTTGTAAATCATAACCTCACTTTTTTATACAGGAATATTGACGCAAAGTTACTTCTACAACTGCTTCGGCACTGCGGGAAGTGCAGCCCCTTCGCCCTTGCGTAGCAAATCACAGGCACCCATGCTCTCCTCCGCAGCTTCGGCTTATTGTTCGCCTTCGGCGACCAGCCGCAGCCGCTACGGCTCACTTAGGTGCCTGCGATTTCTACAGCAGGCGGGGTCTGCTCTCTCACCGTACCTACGGCTTTACAAAAACACTCTAGGGGTAGGGCAGATAAGACTACGTGGAGTTGGGGTGTGCTAATTCGGTTTTAGAACCAATTTGACCGTTCTTATCTATAAAGTCTGGTTGCCCTAAACTCTGCTATGATAGTGGTAAATGAAATAATGTAATGTGAATTGTTATAATTTTGTTTTCTGAAAAATCCCTTGACTGCTCTCCACTGCGACTCAATTTGTTGTATATAAGTCCCATCTCCAGCCACAAATGGATTTTCTGGGTCTGAATGATTAACTTTTTTATGAGTTTATCTGTGTTAAAAAAGAAATTGACATATTTGCGTTTCGTTATTGCAATTTTTAGATTCAAAACGCATTTCCGCCATTTAAAAACAGTTTAATAGGTTCAAGCTTAACCCTAACAAGCCTCCTAGACTAAAAACATCAAAATCAAGTACCGGATGTCTATAGCCAACCCCTATTGTATTTTAGTGTAGTAAGACACATTGAAATACAAAATATAAATTTTCACAGTACGCGAGCAATTTTAAGCGTTGATTTACCACGTGCTTCACGATGAAGGAAAACATCGTGAGGAAACCTGCATGTCTGAGAAACAAAAAAAATATTTCGAAGACGTGTAGAGTTCTATCATTTCTCTTACAGCCTGTATACGTCCCATTACGTAGGACGTATGTAGGCTGTTACTTTAACTTTATAGTAAGACAGTCAGCATTGTAAGTGGTTGTGAATGTAAATTCTTTCTTTACTGGGAACAAGACATTCCATCTTAGTTGGTTAGGAGTGACAATGCATCTGCATTATGATTCATCATCGGATACAGATGTCTCTGGGCCACAGCACCCACTTGCCATCAGGTGGAACGTGTGCTCGTTTGTCACCATTATTCTATAAAAAAAATTGATTGAACATCAAACTTACAGTCCACCTGATGGAACGTGGCAGCAGTCAGATGTTCACCCGCAACCAACATAAATAGAGAATTGGCATCAATGAGGACTAAGGTGGAACACCTCATGGCTTGTTATTATACTGTGTTTCTTCTAGATTTCTCTACACCTCTTGTATACTTCAGATAGGGATGATAGTATCCCCTGGGTAGAGTGATCGCTACCAAGCTCTTTCTAATTTATTGAGTTGTTAATTGTAACATACATGACTGCAAGCTGTTATTTAAAAAAATCCCGCTGGGTTTTTTGCTGGTTCTTCCCAGGACAGAGGTTTTTTCCGAATTAGTGGCAAATTAAAAAAGTGAAATCAATAAGTATTATTTATAATATATATTGAATAAAAAAGTTTCTATTTCTGTTTTTGATTTCTTACTTTTTATCCTTGGACTACAGTAGCTAGTTGCTATAATTTGTCAACAAACAAAAGCGTACAAACAAGTATATTATGTTTTTAAGCTTTGTCGTAAAAAATTAATATACCACGTTTTTCAGTTCCACGTTCTACAATTTCTGATTCTGAGCTATGATCAAAATTTCAAGCCCTTGCCCATCGGGAAGTGTTCGAAATTTGATTTGCAAGATTGACCCGGAACGGCAGAAAAACTAGAAAGTGACATAATGAAAACGTGGTAAAATTAATATATTTTTATGCCATGTATTCTGTTCTTTCCAGGTGGTAGAGTACGAGGCTGATGAAGATGGATTCAAGCCAAGAATCTCTGTTATACCAGCCGACACTGCATCTAGCGGCGCAGGTGACGGGCCTTACTGACACAACTTCATAATCCTATAGAAAAGACTACAAATTATTGTAAAATTAATAGTTATATAATTTAAAACTGGTAATATGAATTAATGAAATAAATTAATTAGAAATGTGTTTTGAGTATTCAAGAAATGTGTTTTCATTTGTTCTATAACCAAAGAGTATATTTGTTGGCGACGCAAGATAAACATCTCAACATCTCACTAAATCTTTTATTGTTTCTTAAGGTTAGAATGCTCATAGATGTATGAAATCCCGTACCATGCTGCATCAAAATCAAATTTGTTTTTATAGACTACATTAATCATATTAAATCCTTTTTGAAAAAAACCCAGGTTTTTACTTACTTACACACTTACCCTATAGAAAAATATCAAGTTACACTCAATCAATTCTCAATGATGCGATGCCTCAGTCAATTGTGAACCAATTTTGATTATACCATTTTTCATGAATTAATTTATCCCAAAAGAGTCGTTCCACATTAATCAAAAAAAAATTCGCCCCTAAGTAGGAAAAAAGTGGACTTTTTAGACGATATTCATTTAATTACTTTAAGCTTGTGCTATTCTTAATAAAACTAAAAAAATAACCATTGAATTAAAAATCAGGAACTAAAAAGAACTAAACTACTTCAAAGAAAAAGAAAGAATAAAAATTAGGTTCAGAAGTCAGTGCTTAGACATAGGGTATAGAAGAATTAAAGTAGTGCTAAGGCATAGTGTTATAATATAAGAATTGAAGCCTAGTTATCAGTTAATAATTTTTGATGACACACCTTTATAATGTTTGAAATAATATTCCTTTAGGACTGTCATCTCTAAGATTCCGTATTTATTGGTAAAAGATAAACAGTGCCCTTGTACTGTTACACAACTTATCACTTGTTCAATAAGGCACTAATGTTATTATTGACTGGCGTCTTCGGAATACATTTTGGAAACTTTTTTCTAAAGCTAGCTGTCATCGTTAAAGTTTTATTTTAAATGAATATAAATTTTAATTTAGAAAAATAATATAATAGTCTAAAATAATTTTTATTCAGTATATATTTTAAGAATACTTTCATAAAATAATTTAATATGCTTTAACTTCTGTTTCTTTTTATAGAATAAGGGTGACAAATGAGCGCACAGTCCATTTGATGGTAAGTGGAAGATGTGGTACATAGAACGCTACATTTAACCACAATTAAGAATTAAAATATATGTCACTCCTAAGGTCTAAGATGAAATGCCTCGTTTCCAGTACTTATAAAAACTTTTTACCAAAAATAATTTAACCGCAGAAAAAACTGAAAGGCAAAAAATAATAAACCCTTTTCTTTTACCTTAATAACTAAGTATTTAAACTAATGTTAACTGAAAAAAATTACAAAAAGATATACTTAGTTACATTTAACTAAATATAATAATTTTGTAATTTTTTCGAGTTTTTAATTAACTTAATAACTAAGCTCCTAAATTAATGTAAGCATACCTAAGTAATTTTCGCCGCCAAGCAATCAATACCTAATTTTTTTGGTAAAAAGTTTTTGTTTTATATTTTTAAGGCTATAATGTAGTTAATACTGCATGTTTAATTTTTGATTACTATTAAAACAGTTACTTACCTTATATTAGATATTAACTGTTATATAATCCTACTTTAACTATTATTTGTTTAAAGTTGTAATCGACCTCAGAAAGAAAGTGTTTGCCAAAGGGTAGGCATATGTGGCACTGAGTAGATTAATAACATTTGAGGGTATTGCTTTATGCGATCTAGAGCCAATAAGGTATTAAACAAACCTCTCGATGAACTAACTTTATCAGAAATGCAGAGACAGTATAGAAAGCCAGTGCAATGACAGCCCGATTTTGGACTGGGGCTCATAGGTCTCATATTTAAGTGTGACTTAAAGAATGTGGCAATTGTTTTACTTACCCAGTAAGTAAAGCCGACTATTGGGATATTGAGTTTGCATTTGTGTAGGTGATTGGCAAGCCACCTTATATCATTTTTTTAACAGTTTTCCATCTTTACCTAATTTTGACTGCTTATGAGGTCTCGGGTTTTGAATACCGGGTCGAGCCAAAATCAGTTATTGCGTTTTTCTGTCAAGGAAATCTCAGTAGCAGCCTCGAAAAGTGCGTAAAGCTGTATGGCCTGCTCCATCTCTCACTGGTCGTGTTTTAATACCATCACATTGGACTACGAGAGTCAGGGAATAGGGAGCGCACCTGTGCTTGCGCATACACTCGGGTACTATAATCCTGTCCTGAGATTCAATTTTATAAGTAAAAGTTCCCAAGGGTCATATGGCTCTGGTTACTCTGCAAATGTATTCCAATGCCTTAATGTAACCTGTCAATATGACTTGCAACAAAACATACAGGCTGAAAAAAACTACATGCTAAAAATTCAAAAAAAATTGTAAGCGACGTATTTTCTTTTGTTGCGTATATTGTTTCAATTTAAATATAACTTTTAAATATGAGATTATACATTATCATATGTAGCAAAATAATTTTTACTTGTCGAAAAAAATCACATCCAAACTACAATACATTAATTAGGTTTATTCCTATTGAAAATTATTCTTATTTACGTAAACTTAGTGTCAACCACAAAAAATTTGCGCCTATTTGGTATGAGCTTAACGTCAATGTTAAGCTCATACCAAATCAATCATCAAGGATTTTATCCGAAGACACTTACGTATTTCTGGCGACGAAAAAAGCAATTTGTCATGTGTATAACGTTATCGCGGCTTGCTGTTGCTTACATTACCTTTTTGGGCTGTGTTTAATTTATTTTGCTCAACATTTTTATTTTTTAAAAGGTTACTAACGAGCTGATAATTCACTTTAATACAGTATCATCCTCAAAATAGAGTTTAATGGGGTTAACATGTAGATACGTTGTCAACAATAAGTGAACAGTAGATCCATAATTCGTTGATTCATATCCGACTCGAAGGACCACTTAAATTGCATAAAGACATAAAATGTAAGTTTAAATTTAACTTTAAAACTATATTTAGCTATTACTACATACTTTGAACACCAGCGGTCTAAAGGAAAGTTGTCAATACAAAAAAAAGTGTAGTTAAAGTGTTGCAAGTGAAACCTACAGATAAAATACGTACAGAATACTACAGATGAGTGTAAATATTGGATTATTTATTAAACACTGGAAACTAAGACGGATTGCATTGTTTCAGTAAAAAGGGTCCTTGATTTTCGTTACACACTACACGAAATGCTGTAGCATTATACTACTTTCTCACGTGGTGTTTGTACAGTGGTGCGAATTATAATTCTTATTCTGTGGAAGTTAAAACAAAGTATTTGCACACAAATGGCGGGATTTTCGGCAAAGTTGCCACGCTTGGCAAGCGGGTTGGCAACCGTAATTTTTTTGTAGTTTTTGCTATTGTTTTGATTATACAACCAGTGCGTGTTGCAAGTGATGACATATGCCACTGAGACGTGATCCTTCACTGCTGGCCGTACTAGGAACCCCAAAAGCGCTCAGCGAGCTTTGGAGAGGACTATTCTTGGGGTTTCTCTGCGTGATAAACATAGAAATGAGAAGAGAAAATGAGATAACACAACGGATTAGTAAGCTGAAGTGTCAATGGGCCGGTCGTATAGCTTGTAGAATCGACAACCGATGGGGGAGGAAGGTTCTCAAGTGGCAGCTTCGTACCAGTAAGCGAAGTGTAGGGAGGTCCCCTATTAGATGAAGTGAGGACTTGGTAAAATATGCAGGAAGTCAATGGATGCAGGTGGGTCAAGCCCGTGCTTTGTGGTATTCCTTGGGGAGGCCCATGTTCAGCACTGTCTTGTGAAGGGCTATATTTATTTAATTATTTATTTATTTATTCTGTATTAAATTTCTTAAAATAAAAGAATACAGAGGGTGCATTAACACGTCGAGGCATTCCCTACCAATCAACCTATGCAATGGTGAGAATTTGACGGAAGTGTATATAATGATGATGATGATGATTCATGCACATAAATACGTATTGATGTTGTTTTCTCTCAGTGTCAAAGTACGAAAATCGTAGACTTAATAGTTGAATAAATAGTTGACTAATGGCTGAGCTAAGAAAATGCGATTTTCAACCTACAGCTTTATTTCCAATTCCATAATTGAGCTAAATCTGAATGACTGGGTGAGAAATTTTGTCACAAGAGAAAAGTGTGGTTTGCAATGTGATGTTATAACCCGAATTAAGTAATGAATGCTTTTGTGGTATGGTTATGAAGAAAGAACGAAAGAGGAGAGAGTGACAAAGTAAATATATATTGCAGATGTATCGGCAAAGTCAGAAAGGGGCGCCTTTAAAGAAGGTTTATCGACCAAATTGGCGATATATTAACAATGAGCAAGATTAGATAGTAAATTGCAAGATTTTGCGTAAAAAAGTCAATATGTTCCTACCTTGAAGACGTACAGATTGTAATTGATCTGAGTCAAATCTTTTGGTTCTTGAAGGATGTGGAATCTGTGGTTTTGGAAGGTTGGCACTAAATCTGGTAAAAGCATATGCGAGTTCGAGACTGAGACTCGAAAAACTTTATCTATAGCTGTCGAGTTTTTTTTAAATCAGATCCTTATTTGTTTAACCTCACCATGTACTAAGCAGGTTTTGCTTGGCGATCTTTTGTTATAAAAACTCCTGGTTAGTGATAATATTATTAAATATATGAAAACAAATACACACTCATGTCTAACAAATAAATAGCAAGAATAATTAATTTTAGGCCGAAGTCACTATATAACCATGCCGGTTGGGTATTTATGAAAAAAGAAGCTTTTGAAAACTGTAAATTATATTAAACCCCAAAACCATAAAAATTAGGATTTTTTTTCGATTATTAACCTAAAATTTAATCAACTTACTTTACGACATTTGGTTACGAATTCAGCGAAGTAGTTGCTGTAAAATAATCAAAATAAGTAAAAAACATTATGACACATCGGTCTTGCTATCGGGTCAAAACGGTTGACAAATTGGAGAATAAATTATAATAGCAATTCGCCAATCCACATTATTGTCGATAGTGGATCTGAGCACGCACATTACTAGCTCGTCACAAGATACAGCCTCTTTATACTATGCAGCGGCCGTACTACGCAATACATATCCGCATAAATAAAGTATTGTTTTGTGATATTTACAATGCCTCTTGAGTCACTTGGCGTCATACTTAGGTATTGGTTATAGAGAAATGTATTTACTGCAAAAATATTACAGTGGCTGTGACATTTGGAAACAAAAATAACGTAGTAAGAGAAAGAAATATTTACCGATTTGTTGTTTAATATGATTTTAAAGATAAATATAATGAAATACTTGTACTTAGGTACGGTATGTGATTCCATGATTAACAAAGTTTTTGTTTTGGCTTCGGTTTTTACAAGAAATCACTAAACAACATGGCATTCCGATAATATTTCACGATGACGGTCGCAAGCGCACTAATTCGCAGAGACGGCTATTTGTATATAAGCTGAGCGTTTTGATCACAGCGCGCGCACACAAGCGGACCCTTGCCACTTCTCCTGTTTTTAATATTTCTATGATTTTTATCAATATAAGCTACCTAAATTCAAATATAAGAAAATTATAAATACATGCCTATTAATACAACATAAAACTCACTAAAATTTTTAATATGAATTCCTACGCACTTGGTAGGGCCAGGAATGAAAAAGTACATTGTATTTTTTATATTTTAATTTTAATAAAATACTAAGAGGCTGAAAAAGACTTATGCTTTTAAAGTGAAGGGGAGAAGGGGCTATATTTTAGAATGATTATTTTTTGTTGACCACCAAGCACACGTGATGGTAAGTGATCAAATCTCGGTTAAAAATTAAAATGCGGATACGTTGTCACCCCTGTGGACAAAGATAGATGGAGTGCCTCGTTTCCAGTGAAAAGGCTCTCTAGAAACATTAAGCTGCAATTTAACGCTGTTATATTGTGTAAGCATGGTATGTTTTTCGCTGGTATTGTGTAAGGCCGATATAGCTGCAGTATGGCTCTACTGTATAATATACATTGTGAACTTACACTTTGTAGTTGCTAGCATCGACCGATTCTCGCCCATTTTAGCCTTCATGACCGCCTTTTAATATAATATTACTGGAGACGCCAGCAACTTAAGGTATCTTCGATAAAGATTTAGTGGACTGTAATTTTGGTGCATACGGCAAAGGGGAAAATAAATAGGTGGGATAGCACGCACTGACCTGATGAGGGCTGCCGCGCCTTCCTCCTGGAGTGTCTGCTATACAGCTAGCTCGCCACGGGGTTCGGCGCACACGCACTCTCGGAACAGTCTCGTGAAGTCCCACACTCTCCACCTTTGCCCTTACGGGGGCGTCTCACACTTTTATGAGTTACAAAGACACAATGTCTGATGCGGTGAATATTAAACATAAACAGGAGAACTCAATGTTCGTCCTGCGCGGTTGTATATAAGACGCGACGGGTGGCCGTGCGTTGCGGATGGCGTAATATCACTTAGTATACTGACGCGCGCCGAGATCCTCTTTTTCACCACGGCGGCAGCGCGTGCGGTAGGAAAGGGAAGGAAGAAAGGAAACAAAAAATATGCACTAGTCATGTTGATAAAGTAGATATAACTTAGGACGAACTCAATGCGATATGTAATGTAATGTTGATAAAGTAGATTGTTAACTGGCGTTACCATTTCCTCCCGCCCTTAAAGGGTCACCTTTAAAAGACAACCGTAATATGAAAGTAAAAGGAAAACAAATAAATAAGCGGTATATAAAGTGAGAGGATGCGCTCAATGCGCATGTCTCATCTACTAACCTTACTTGGTAAGCGAGAAAATGTATACATAAATATAATATTGCGGTTTAATACTTTTTTAATATATATAAATATAAACTTAATTCCTAATTTAGATAAATAATTATAATCAAATAATCGTGATTTATTGTCTTGGGAGAGGGCAAATACGAGCAACAGGACGGAGATATGTTCCCTTAGTAGTTCTCTTGATGCGGCGTGCTGAAAGGATCCAAAATTTTTGACGGAGCAATGACAATAACAATTCAGGCCCAGCGTGTAAATTTTTAATATGATAATAGTCAATGATCATGTTCACTACATGATCAATGCGCGGGAGTATAATTGGATGTTTTTGCGTGTAATCTAATGCGGAGTTCGAAAGACGACCACCAATGCGGATTAAACCTTTCTCAATAAAAGGCCTTAAACGATTGAAAGCGGGCGAGCAAGGTTTGTTACCTTCAATATTTAAATATTCCACTGCAAAATGCTGTTTTTGCAGGGCGCGGAGGATTATAACCTCAGAGAAACTGAGATCATCAGCAGTCACTACAGTAGTGCTGCGGCGGGGCAATAATTTAGCAAACTTACACACGTACGCAATTATACGTAGAAGTTTACTCCAAGAAGAGATGCGGAATGCGAGCTCATAAATCGCAGAATTACAGACGGATGTGCACACAGTGTGCGACAAAATCTTCTTCTCAGGCATATTTGCAATAACCTCATTGTCTAAAGTACGAAGAGGCCATTGAGATGGATCTAACGAAGTCCACTGAGGCCCATGGAGCCACAAGGGGTTTGAAACTAATTTATTTGGCGTAACGCCACGTGAAAGTATGTCAGCGGGATTCTCAGTACCTGCGACATGATAAAAGTTATCAGCGCGAATATTGTCGGTAATCTGAACAACGCGGTTTGCAACAAAGGTCTGCCACTTGTGTGGCGAACTCTTTATCCAGTACAGAGCTACTTTTGAATCTACAAAGGCATAGACTGATATTGCAAGGTCAAGAGAATAATTGTCGAGTACTCTGCGAAGCAATTTTGAGAGTAAAACCGCTCCACAAAGCTCAAGGCGTGCAATAGATAGTGGTTTCGTCGGTGCGACTTTAGTCTTTGCACAAATCAACTGGACGGAGTTACCATTGACGCTCTTTACATGTATGTAGACTACGGCACCGTATGCGTGCTCGCTGGCGTCGGAAAACCCCAGGAGTGACGCAGTACAGTTTTTGGATACACCAACATGTCGCGGGATACGTAAATCATTAAGAGCTGGTAATTCAGCACAGAATTGCCTCCACATCTTAATAATTGGCGGTGGTGGTATGCCGTCCCAATCTAAATTAAGTTGCCAAAGCTGCTTTATTAACAATTTGGCGTACGCTACTGTGGGAGCAACGAAACCCATTATGTCCCACAGGCGAGCGACAGTAGATAAGATGGCGCGCTTAGTGCACGTCACATCAGCGGGAACAGATATCTTAAAATAAAAGGCGTCACTATCGGTAGACCAATGCAAGCCTAGTATTTTATGTGGCATTGATTTATCGAACTCTACTTCTCCTGTAATTTTATGGGAAGTAGGGAGGTCATCTAAAACAGATCGACGGTTGCTATGCCATTTTATCAGGTCCCATTGGGCACCCTTGAATAAGTCTATCAGCTGCCGAGAGGTCTCACTGGCCTCGGATTCACTGGGCATAGAGAACGCGATGTCGTCCATATATAGCGAAGTAAATGCGATACGACTCGCAAGCGGATACTTTGCGCCGTCGTCATCAATGAGCTGTCTTACCGTGCGCAATGCATGGTATGGACTCGAAGTTAAACCGAAGCACACGCGATTGAAGTGGTATAACACAAGTGGGTCTTGTGGACGGAAGCGGTATAGGAAGCATTGGTAACGACGATCAGAATCGCGAACAACTATTTGCAGAAATTGTTGGCGACAGTCGGCTGTCATAGCGATTGGATGTAAGCGGAAAGTTAAAATTATATTGAACAAGTCGCCTTGCAAATTTGGTCCTGAATGAAGAATATCATTTAATGATCGTCCAGTGCTAGTCTTACTGCTAGCATCCAGGACGATGCGCAGACGCGTTGACTTCTTATCTTCGCGTAAGACTCCATGATGCGGTATGACATATATTGGAGCGGGTTCATGAGAGTCATACGGCGGTGCGGGGGATATATAATTTTTAGCTAAGTATTCCTTTATGACGTCATCATATGCTAACCTTAATGTAGGCGAGGCTTGAAGTTTCCTCTCCAAGCACATGAATCGTCGTCGAGAGGTTTCATAAGAATCTCCGAGAGAGTAAACGTCATCTTTAAATGGCAGGCCAAAAATATATCTACCAGTAAAAGGATCGCGGGATGTCGTAGATTTATAAAACTCTTCACATTCAATGTCTGAAGGACACTGAATGGGCGGTGCGGAGGGTGGCTGTTCAAGCTCCCAAAATCGTTGCACTAATTTGTCAACGATAGGAGACTCTAGAACTGAGCAGCACGTTAAAGAATGATTTACCTGAAGTGTCGGCACTGAGCCCATAATAACGTAACCAAATACCGTATTCAAAGCCGAGGGCCCGGACAAGTCGTTAGACGAATAAATTACGTCTGGACATAGTAAGTGCGGGAAAAGGGATGCGCCTATCAAAACATCAATTTTATTAGGCATGCTATAACATTCATCAGCGAGTCTTATGCCATGGAAGTGTGATAAGACAGATGTGTCTACCACAGCGGTGGGCAAAAGGTCGGTGATTTGATCAACAACTAGCGTTGAAATATTGAAGTTAATATTCGAGTCGAATCGTGAGAAAATTTTAATATCAATCGATTTCGATTTTACAATTTTTTCAACTCCACCGAATCCCTTTACTACAGTACATTCGGTATCGTGTTGTTGAACGCCTAAACGATGACAGCACTCTTTAGTCATAAAATGGCTTTGAGCCGCGGAGTCTAATAATATACGAATAATTTGTTTCTCTCCCTTAGCATCGTAAGCAAATACTTGAGCGGTTGATAATAAAACAGTTCTCTGCGAACGACTTGCGCGCGCGGGAGGCGGTGAACGTTGAGACACATTCTTGAACGAAGTACACAGCGCGACGTCTGAACGCGCACCTGCGGTGAGGGGTGGCGAGTGTGCGGGCGCGGGGGTTGTAGACTTCAGTGTAACTGGCTGAAGCGGTGGAGAACGCGCCAGCGCAGGGGAAGCATTATCGCTTCTGCGGTGGAAGTGCAACAATGTGTGATGTTTAAATTTACAAACTCGACAACTATAATTTGAAGAGCAACTAGACACTCGATGACTTAAACTGAGACAATTCACACATGCATTGTTACTCTTTACGCATTTAAATCGTTCCTGCGGCGTCATTTTATTAAAGTCTGCACACTTAAATAGGTGTTGATGCACAATATTATCGCACAGACACTTTGAGCAAGTAGTCCTCGTGCTTACGTACGCCTGATACTTCGGCGACGAAGTATTATTACAGCGACGATTATTACCGTTACCTCGTCGATTGTTTGGTGCGCTATTAGAATTTGTACTAGAATCGGTGCGTTGCAAAACTTTGGAGCGGGTCTTAATAAAATTTACTAAATCATCAAAGGTAGGTACCATCGAGTTATGACTATATTCGAAAGAGCGAATGGTATCCGGGTCCAGCTTCTTAAGCGCGATATGAAGAACAATTAAGTCCGCGAGATTATCTAACTTTAAGTTTTGTAAAGCGCGCACTGCACTTATAAAGTTATCAGTAAATAAATCAAAATTATTTGCGGTGGCCGATTGCAATGGCTTAAATTCGAACATCTGATTAATATAATATGTCGATGCTAGCATACGCCGGTCTTCATATTTGTCAACGAGTGCTTGCAATAAAATTTTATAATTTTTAGCGCAAGTAGTTATACCTGAGCATACAGATAGGGCTTTGCCCGTTAGTTTACCTAGCAAATAGTATAACTTTTCAGCGTCGGTAAGCGATGTGTTGTCATGGACGGTTGATTTAAAGCTAGCATAAAATAAAGGCCATGAGCGAATGTCACCCGAAAATGGCATAAGTTCGATAGGCGGAAGTGTGAATCTGGCTTTAGATGGTGTACTAGTACTTTGTGAATTAGATTGCGAATATTGTAAATAAAGCCTATTTATTCTACCGCAAAGAGACTCAAACGCAATGAGGCTGTTATAATCAGGTTTAGCAATAGGGTTTATTTTTAATAAATGTGAATTATAATTATCTAAGACCTGTTTAAACTCAATACGTAAAGCATTAATATTAGAACTTCCATCAAGAAAACGCTCCATCTTGGAAGTGTTTATGTGGATGTCCGAGGACATATCATATATTTTTTGCACTATTTCAAATAAAGCATCTCGGTTAGCTAACAATAAAACCAACTCAGCATCAGGTGTGCCCTCATTATCCGAGGAATCGCTATTATTCGATGCTATTTGTTTTTTAGGCGGCATTACAACTTAAGTTATGCGGCAAAAATAATATAATTATAAGCGGGTAGTCAGTAAGCGACCTCGCTACGCGGTTGAATTATATTAAATATTAGTTTCGTTAACGATGAACTTTAATTGTTAACTTTTATAATAATTATGAAGTTATTTACAACGAATATAATGCTTAAATATATGTGTAAATAATAAATGTAATTTAACAGTATAATCTATAGATGTAGTTAAAAGTTGATAACGTGATGTGAACATACAACAAATAATTTATATAGATAATTATATGCTTATTCATTCTATGAATACAGTTTTAAAATTAATGAATGTCACCTATTAGGACCTATTCTAGTGTTCTAATAAGGGCGGGGTTAATCCGAAGTCGGATTAAAATATAAATAATTAATTATATAAACGCTTATTACGATAACGATCTAATAAGGGCGGAAAGTCAAGGTCAATCCAGCGAGAAGTGACCATTAAAATGGAAAGTCAAGGTCAATCCGGCTCGAAGGACCATTAAAAATGGAGACGCCAGCAACTTAAGATATCTTCGATAAAGATTTAGTGGACTGTAATTTTGGTACATACGGCAAAGGGGAAAATAAATAGGTGGGATAGCACGCACTGACCTGATGAGGGCTGCCGCGCCTTCCTCCTGGAGTGTCTGCTATACAGCTAGCTCGCCACGGGGTTCGGCGCACACGCACTCTCGGAACAGTCTCGTGAAGTCCCACACTCTCCACCTTTGCCCTTACGGGGGCGTCTCACACTTTTATGAGTTACAAAGACACAATGTCTGATGCGGTGAATATTAAACATAAACAGGAGAACTCAATGTTCGTCCTGCGCGGTTGTATATAAGACGCGACGGGTGGCCGTGCGTTGCGGATGGCGTAATATCACTTAGTATACTGACGCGCGCCGAGATCCTCTTTTTCACCACGGCGGCAGCGCGTGCGGTAGGAAAGGGAAGGAAGGAAGGAAACAAAAAATATGCACTAGTCATGTTGATAAAGTAGATATAACTTAGGACGAACTCAATGCGATATGTAATGTAATGTTGATAAAGTAGATTGTTAACTGGCGTTACCATTTCATTATTCAATACTCTTTGCAAGAGCGTTACGAAAACAAAAAATAAGCTACGCAACTCAAAGCCGTATCTACTTTTTTATTGTTTTTTTATTTATTTTTTATTTTTTAATTTGCTTTTTAAGGGAAACATATAGTACAATAAAATACATTATAAAACATATAAAAGTAATCCTAAAACCAATGAAGTTTCCACAGATATCTAAAACATATTAAAAGCTTGCGACCACAATTTGTTTAAAGATTAAAAAAAATAACAAAATAGTATTTATATATAAACATTAACCTTTAAGTATGGACGTGGAGTCTCACAGGCTCCGCACGATTCGCCAGTTTTTGGTTTGACCCCCTTCCCTCCGCTCCATGCACCCGAGCGTCTCAGTAGCTTTACGTTTAGTTCCAAACTACACAGTGCGGGCGGAGGTTACGTCGCTGGATGCAGAACAAGTGAGTAATATTCATCGAAATGTTGGCTGGAGCCTGTCAGGCTCCACGTCCACTGTTGCCATGTAAAATATTATGATAAATTTTCTCTGTATGTTTTAGATTTTGTTATGTAAAATGGCTGAAAATATTAAAGCTAGTTGTTCTAGTGCAAAACAATCTCAGAGAAAAAAATGCGACTAGATGATCCATCTTTCGAAGACGAAATAACTTCTTTATTGTTGGCTTTGTATCAGTCAGACGATGAGGTAGATATTGAAAATTGCTTGGTATCTGAGGCGGACCTGACAAACTGTCATGATAGTGATTCAGGTGAAGAGGTCGACGACCTTGAAGATGCAGTCGATAGTGACAATTTAGACGCGCCACTTTCTGAATTACGCACGAACTATTATTATGGGAAAAATCGTTATAAGTGGACAAAGACGCCACCGTCAACAAGAGTACGGATATCTCAACACGATATTATATCAGTTCGTACATCTTCTTCGAACTTGTCAGCCGACTGTGAGAAAGATCCATTCAGTATATGGAACAAGTTATTCGACGATGAAATGCTCCATCAAATTTTGACCTGGACTAATGCAAAAATTTATATCTACAAAACTAAGTTCGCGCGTAGCAATCGACCTGAACTGAACGATTTGGACTTAGTTGAGCTGAAAGCGTTTATTGGTCTACTATTTTATTCTGCTGTTTTGAAGTCGAACCACGAAGACACAAGTTACTTATTCGCATTAGATGGTACAGGCTGTGAGATATTCAGGTGTACAATGTCGGAAACCAGATTTCTTACATTGTTACAGTGCCTTCGTTTCGATGATCCTAATGAACGTGATGAGAAGAAAAAGACTGACAAGTTAGCTGCTATATCCCCCATTTTCAACAAGTTCGTAAGTAATTCGCAACAGTTGTACGAACTAAGTGAATGTGTAACTGTGGACGAAATGCTAGTCAAGTTTCGTGGAAGAAGTCACCTAATATCATACATGCCTAAAAACCAGGTAAATATGGTCTAGTGATACGAGCATTATGCGACGCTAAGAACTTTTATTTTTATAATGGTTATGTATATTCTGGAAAAGACTCCGATGGTATTGGGTTGACAGTAGAAGAAAAGAAATTCCTAGTCCCCACACAGTGCGTCTTACGTCTAACGAAACCAATCCAAGGAAGTAACCGCAACGTCACAGCTGATAATTGCTTTTCATCTATTGAACTCGTAGATGAATTAGCAAAACGAAAGTTGACGTATGTAGGGACAGTAAAAAAGAATAAAAGAGAGATACCTATCGAATAATTCAGCCAAATAAGCGTCGAGAAGTAGCATCTACCTTATTTGGATTTACGAACCAAAAAACGTTATGTTCTTGGGTTCCTAAGAAAAATAGAGCTGTAATACTCATATCTTCCATGCACCATGATGATCAAGTAGACCAAAATACTAAAAAGCCCGAAATAATACTTTATTACAACTCTACTAAAGGAGGAGTTGACGAAGCGGATAAAAAATTTTCCATTTACTCGTGTAGCCGCCGTACACGGAGATGGACAATGGTGTTACTGTTTCGAGTGCTGGATCTAAGTGGCATGAATGCATACATTCTCTACAACATGTGTCAATCAAAAGAGGTTGAAAGAGGAGATTTCCTAAAAGAATTGGCTCGTTCCCTTGTAGTGCCGCATATGCAAAGACGTGTTGTAAACACAAAATTGCCGAGAGAGCTGAGGTCAACTATAGCTCGAATATTGGGTAAAGATATGGTAACTGAAGATGTCCAAACACCACCCGTCAGTCAAGGAACTAGAAGAGCATGTAGAATATGTCCCACAAAAAAACATAGAATGACCATTTATGTTTGTGTGGGGTGCAGCAAGCCTGTGTGCCTACAATGCTCTCGCCCTTTGTGCGCTGACTGCCAGTAATTTAGAGATATTATGACTGCTGTCAGAATTTTTGTTTTTCTTTGTCAGAAAGAGCTTTTATGTTTTTTTTTTTTCGTTTGTTCATTAAGTTAGAGGATAAATAGGTTTTATTTTGTTTTATTGTTAGATTTAGTAAAATTGAGTGAGTTAAAATGATAACCCTACCAAAAGTCTTAAAAAGTGCCATGATTGTTAATTTTTCATATTTCTATGATTATAATAAAGAAATTTGATTACAAATCACTATGTTTTTCTTATTAAAGACCTCTATTTATGAATAGAAAGGCTAAGACGATGTGCGGTAATGTTTTATAGAAAAAAGTTGCTTTTGAATGTAGTAGCCTGAGAGACTCCACGTCCGCACTAGTGTTGAAAATATATCACGTCCATACTAAAAGGTTAAGTACTAAGCAGTTAAAAGTAATATAATACACACAACCTATAGTGAAGATACTAATTATAAATTGAGCTTTACAATATTTTTATAACTATTATAATTATTATATTATATTATATTAGATCGAATTTAATTATCTTATCTCTCCTAATTCTGTACCAAAAACGGTGCGAAGGAAAAATATTGTGAAATAATATTCTTGGAGATTCCCATCGGTAAATATTTTCAAGTTTCATCGCGCTTCTTTAACTTATAAATTTCTTTGGATTTCAGCAGGGGTTCGTTTGTCAGTCTTTCTATTGTAAGACGGCTAATTTGCCGAGTTGTTAATTTGGGTGCCGACCGTTGGCCCAGGTTTGATGACGCCCCGTCCTTAAAAACAAAGTTTTTACATAAACCGCGTTAAGTCGCGTTCATATACGGCTTAGAGATCTCTAGTCAGATCGTTAAGCCAATTCCTAAAAGGCGGTGTTTAGTGGGTAAAAGTCTCACGCAGCCGGCTGCGTGGTATGCTATGAGCATTCACCGCCTCCCTCCCCCGCTTTCCGGAGGGTTGCCCATATTGATTTGGGCGCAAAAAAACCCCTTATTGTTTTTTAGAAAAATTGTTTACAAGCAATGCGATTTTTGATTTAAATATTTGCTGAGTAGAGAATTTCAACCTTGAAATATTAATTAAAGTTGCTCGTATTTCATTACAGCGAAAAGGATTTTTGGAAATATACCATGATTTTACCATTTTTTAAAAGAATAAGGATAGACGTCTTAGACAAAAATTTTTCGACCAAAATGACGATATATTGAAGATGAGCTAGATTAAATATACACTTAAGCGACGAGCATGTATGCGTAGATATGAATGGAAAAGGAGGCAAAAGAGTTGCGTCAGGATAGTGCCAAACGGTAGGAAGTATCACTTTTTTCCGCCGCTCGCGTTCCAAGTGTTCCGATTTGTGCGGTACGTCTTAACTTTCAGGGGTCTGGTGACACATCCCGATTCATCCTTCATCAGGACGCCAAATGTCCCGATTTTTCACTAACCTCCCTATTCTGTATTTCGATTGATCATTTTGATAGCATAACTGAATATATCTGCAAGCTGTTATTACATTAAAATACTTTTGCTTGGCCAAATATAAGTCCGTAGTAGCTGTCTACCCCTCTTGGTTACAGGCGTAAGACTTTATGATTATGATTATGAACAAGGGTGCCAAACATACAGTTAATTTGTGAACAGATAGACACACTACATCTAACCTCTCTTTAGAATCACAATGCAGAAGCGTTGTCACCTCTGAGGATTAGGTTGGAATGCCTCATTTCCAACAAAACGGTCTCGGTTTCTCTACACTCACCATACGAAAAACAAAGTGTAAGCTGTAATTTTACGCTGGTATCCTGTGAGAGCACAGTCCTACATCGGTCGAGCCAACCCATTCGTGCTACTACCAAAATAAAGCTGTAGCATGGCTCTACCGCCGCTATTTACAAATGTACGATCCCTAAAAGCGTGAAGATTAAATACATAATGTCTTTTTCGTTTGTCGTGTAATAAGGAGAGTGAGGGAGAATAACTTAAATTTTTTTTATGTTGACATTGAAAGTCTGGTAATTATCAACATAATATTACGCTATTATGCTAAGTAATGATATAATATGATATGATAATTGAGTAACAGATTATTTGAAAGAAAGAAAAGAAAGAATATATTTATTTATTGCTGCAACCTATTTCACAAAACATGACTTTTACTGAATACCAGCGGTGCTTTTACAGCATTATGCTGAGTTGAGACCTATTTGATGCTAGCTGCTGCTCGCGACTTCATACGCGGATGATGTTGCTTATGCCAGCGACAACGGGGTCGTACCAAAATCGAAGATCTGAAATGTCTGATGTCGAATTCCAAGAGCTCGGGGACGGGAAAACAACGTGATGCGCGAGACGATTCGAGACGTTCCAGATCTTTCATTTTTGTAAGTCAACAGGAAATGCCCATCAGACTAAATAACTTTTGCTAAGACGTCATTCCTATATATGTTATAATGTCACAATGCCACAATTGGTGTTCCAGATCTTCAAATTTATTCTCACAGCAGAAAAAACTCTTCACGTGGAATATTTTTTGCTATGGCACCATTTTTATATCTCTTATACTTTAGCTGGTCTGTTGCGGTTCTGCATCAGGTGTTCCATTTTCAAAAATAAATTATAGCCTATATGTTACCCAGACTTAACACCTATACAACAAAAAAACTTTTCATCCCGTGTATTTCACCGATCCGGCACGGAATGCACCGGATCCCAAGGGTTCGCTGGCTTTGCCCACGTTCTCGGTCACGCGCAAGTCGTATCTCACGCTCCTGACTGCTCTCAAGTGATCGAGCAGTCTCAGAGCGGATATTCTGAAAACTCAACCTCTGATCCCTCTGTGTAACCGTTTCTGATGCGCAAGACAAAGAATGACGATCCCGGTCGATAGCTAAAAGCATTTCTCTTTGTTCCACACTTTCTTGAGATCGAGAAGCAGTAGTGCGGACTCGTTTGAATTCTAGTAGTAATTTGCTGAAAAATTTGCTTTTCTATTAAGTATGTTAGTGACAAACTTTTCGACTCCTTAATCAAATAAGACTCATCTACACCATGTATTTAAAATGAAGGACGCATTTGGTATAAACGTCTTTTTTGCTCAGTATATGCATACGATAAAGTTAAAACAAAAAAACGTAAATGATCAGTTACATTTTTTTATCTTACGTCGCGAAACTCTCGAGTAGAAGTGACTTTTTTTACTATCATATCAACAGAGAATACATAATAAAATAAGACAAATATACAAAAATACGTCTTTTTATTAATGTGTTCTTACATTCAAAGATGTAGATACGTTTTTTGGATGTCGGTGAATCCGTAACTAAGCAAGAAAACTAAAAATTAAATCATTATCATCATCATCATTACAGCCCTTCACAAGTCCATTGCCGAACATAGGCCTTCCCCAAGTAATGCCACATAGCACGGTCCTGAGCCACACAGGAAGGAGATGGACAGGAGCATCTTCCTAATAACAATAACATAATAAAAAACTGCGGTTGCCAACCCGCTCGCCGAGCGTGACAACCATGGCAAATATCACCCCATGAGCAACAACGCAAATAAACGGCCCCCAGTCCCCGGCGGCCTCGCTATTTCTGGCTACGGTGGCGACCATGGTAACGGCGGGGCAGGAGGTGCTAAGAATCTCCGGTGGAGTTTCGGTTGCCACCTACAACGACTCGACCTGGCACCGTATAACGCACGCACCCTGAGGACTGACGAGAAGATACTGGAGCTGGAAGAAGAGGTAGACAAGTTGCGCTGGCATATTATTGGATTATCTGAGGTCCGAAAGAGGAGGAGGACACGTTAATCCTCGAGTCCGGCAACTTGTTCTATCACCGGGAGGGCGGCCATCTGTCCCAAGGAGGTGTCGGATTTATCGTTCACAAGCCTCTCGTCAACAACGTTGTAAAGATTGGGAATGTGTCGACGAGGGTTGCGTACCTGATACTCAGAATCACCAAACGGTATTCGCTGGAGGTCATACAGGTCTACGCACCAACCTCGGCACATCCCGATGAGGAGGTGGAGGAAATGTATGAGGATATTTCTAGAGCCATGCATTCCTCCAAAACCCATTACACGGTGTTGATGGGAGATTTAACGCAAAACTATGCACAAGAGAAGGCGGTGAGCTGAAGTTAGGGAAATTTGGAGTAGGGCAACGGAACCGCAGGAGCCAGCAGCTGGCTGACTTTATGGAGAAAGAGGGACTCTTTATGATGAAGTCTTTCTTCCAGAAGCGGCCCCACAGGAAGTGGACCTGGTCGAGCCCCGACGGTCCAACAAAAAATGAGACTGACTTCATTATGACGACTAGACGCCAACTGTTCAGTGATGTCTCGGTGATCGCAAGGGTGAAAACCGGCAGCGATCACCGACTGGTTAGAGGCACACTGAACCTAAATGTTAAGTTGGAGAGGTCTCGTCTAATGAAAACGCTCCGTCCCCCTCGTGCTCTAATCCAGAATCCTGAGACTTTTCAGCTCGAGTTACGTAACTGCTTTCAGTGCCTAGAAGATTGCAATGCAGTGGACGATATGAATGACAAGTTCGTGGAAACTGTCCATGCGGTCGGAGCTAAGTTCTGCAAGACACGCCGCAGAAGAACACAAAAACTCTCCAATCACACTCTTAATCTCATGGCTATTAGACAGGAGATGAGGCTGCAATCGTCAACAGATTTCACAGAACACAGGCAACTGAAGAGACAGATCTCCAAATGCATGCGGCGAGACTTACGCAACTTTAATACTGCTCGTATTAAAGAAGCGATCGAGCGGAACCAGGGCTCCAAAGTCTTTGCCAGAGATCTTTCTGCCAGAAAGAGCCAACTGTCAAAGCTGAAGACTGAGTGTGGCAGCATCATTTCCGAGACACCTGAGATTTTGAGTGAGATTGAGAGGTTCTATGGGCAGCTGTACACATCATCGTTGGAGCCACACGCAAGTGTGAGTAACGATCCAAGAGCAAGTCTTACCCGACACTATTCCGATGATATCCCGGACGTCAGTCTGAGCGAGATAAGAATGGCTCTCCAGCACCTTAAAAACGGCAGGGCCCCAGGCGAGAATGAAATTACAGCGGAGCTTCTGAAAGCGGGTGGAACACCGGTACTTGAAGTACTTCAGAAGCTCTTCAATTTCGTCCTCCATGGTGGCACTAATCCAGAGGCGTGGAGCAGAAGTATGGTGGTCTTGTTCTTTAAGAAAGGCGACAACGCTCTTTTGAAGAACTACAGACCGATTTCCCTTCTGAGCCGCGTCTACGTGCTGTTTTCGAGAGTCATTACGAATCGTCTCGCACGCAGACTCGACGACTTCTAGCCTCCCGAACAAGCCGGTTTCCAAAAAAGCTTCAGTACCATAGACCACATACATACCCTGCGGCAGATTGTACAGAAGACCGAAGCGTATTATCTGCCAATTTGCCTGGCGTATGTGGACTATGAGAGAGACATTCCGTCGAAAGTTGGGCGGTGCTATAGTCCCTTCAGCGGTGCCAAGTTGACTGTCGGTATATCGAAGTGCTGAAGTGTTTCTACAGTAGGGCTACGATGGCTATCCGAGTACAGAACCAGAGTTTGAAACCTATCCAACTGCAGAGAGGTGTAAGACAGGGTGACGTTATATCCCCGAAACTCTTCACCGCTGGGTTGGAAGACGTTTTCAAGCTACTGGACTGGAAAGGATACGGTATTAACATCAATGGCGAGTACATCACTCACCTTCGATTTGCCGACGATATAGTCCTTATGGCAGAATCGCTGGAGGACCTTAGCACTATGCTCAATGACCTCAATGGTGTCTCCCAACGGATAGGTCTTAAGATGAACATGGACAAAACAAAGATCAGGTTTAATGTCCATGTCACACCTATGCCGGTAGTTGTTGGGAGCACTATGCTCGAAGTTGTTGATGAGTACGTTTACCTGGGACAAATAGTCAGACTAGGTAAGTCCAACTTCGACCGAGAGGTCAATCGACGGATTCAACTCGGCTGGGCAGCGTTTGGGAAATTACGACACATCTTCTCGTCAGGTATACCTCAATCTCTGAAAACTAAAGTGTACAACCAGTGCGTATTGCCAGTGATGAGTTACGGATCAGAGACATGGTCCTTCACTGCTGGCCATATGAGGACGCTCAAGGTCGCTCAGCGAGCTATGGAGAGGGCTATTCTCGGAGTTTCTCTGCGTGATAGACTCAGAAATGAGGATATCCGCAGTAAAACCGGAGTGACCGACATAGCCCAACGGATTAGTAAGCTGAAGTGGCAATGGGCCGGCCATATAGCTCGAAGAACCGATAACCGATGGGGAAGGTTCTCGAGTGGCAGCCTCGTACCGGTAGGCGTAGAGTAATATATATATGTATGTATATATATATATATATATATATATATATATATATATATATATATATATATATATATAATGACGTCCGCGTTTAGGTGTTCGATGAGAGGGTGTACTACTGCCCAGCTAAACTGTAATACTAAGTCGGGTCGTGTCTTAACCTTAAACCTTAAAAAATTCTAGCGGTAGTGAAAATAAAATGAAAGAGGCGGAACAACCATCATTTGCCGTACCAAGTTTAAGTACGAGTTAAAACTCGGTAAAGTTTAGGGTTAGTTTGGTGGCGTTCGAACAAATGTTGCAAAGACCTATAAAGGTCAACTGCTGGCGATAAACAATTCAAGATGGCGATTACAAACCAACAATAATTCATTTAATTAAATCAACAGACCTAAAAACATGTCCAGCGATAGTTAAAAAAGAACATGATTGACTTGATGGATTTAGAAGATTTGGACATGTTAGAGACCACTCGGCGACCTGATAGACATCGTCGGAGTGTGAATCCTTTTGAATTGAGTGACGAAAATTTTAGGTATAAATATAGGTTCTCAACACGTTTCGGTAAAAAAATTGTGGATCTTTTACGTGAGATTTAGTGCACGACTCTCGAGGATGCCCACTGAGTCGTGAAATCCAAGTAGTTTGTGCATTACGCAACTGGGCTTGCCATGAAGTAAGTGCTATTTAATAATCTTTGTCAATGTATCCAACATAACGCTAGATAAAAAGCATACATAATACATATTATTGTTTTATTCGTAGATTCAAGACGATACAGGTGATTTACATGGTGTGTCTCAACCAATAGTCAGTAAGACATGTAAAAAAGTAGTGGAAATTTTGTCACGGATGTCCCGAGAATTTATTAAAGTGCCTACTTCTTTAAATGAACAACAGGAAACCATTAGGAAATTCCGCAGTATTGCTAATTTTCCTACAATACTGTACTTGACTGTACTCACATAAGAATAAAGAAAGTAAATGCTAATGGGGGTCAGTTATATATTAACAGAAAAGGATTTTCTTCAATTAATGTACAGGTAATGTACAAATATTTTAAATAAGCTGTGATTGTCTCTAAATTACTTTACTTTACCAAAATAGAAAATAATTTGATTGACTATCTTATGGCAAGAAATGTAGATTAAAATATTAATATGTTCTGTTACAATTTTGGTGCAAAATAAAATATAACTAAACTATATCAGTAAAACAAAGTACTAATGAGCTCTCACTTTTCAAGTGGTTTGTGATGCCAACCTGAAAATCATGGACATTGTTACTAGGTGGCGTGGCAGCGTACATGACTCTAGAATATTCCGAGAATGTAGACTAAAACAGAGGTTTGAGGCTGGTGCATTCTCTGGAATATTACTTGGTGACAGTGGCTATCCTTGTACTCCATACCTATTTACACCACTGCTGAACCCCACAACACCACAAGAAGAAAGATATAATAGGAGTCATATCCGTACCGGGAACATGGTGGAAAGATGTTTTGGTTTATGGAAGCAACGGTTTCGTTGCCTATTAAGAGGTATGTTTGGGGACATTGAAACAGCAAAAAAAAAACAATTGTTGCATGTGCTGTATTACACAATATTGCCATAGACATGAGAGAAGATGTATTTTCTGGTGAGGTAGATAGCACTGAACAATATTCATCTGAACCTATAGTACAAAGATATATTCCACCATCAATAAGGGGAAATATTAGGAGAAGACAGTTTATTGAAACTCATTTTCGTAGGTAAACATTTTTTTACAATTTTTATATAACAATTTATAATTAATAATTATAATTTATTATTAAATTTATAAAATTATTACAATTTTTCTATTGTCAAAGGCTATATGTACATTTAATTTATTTTATTTTGTAATTTAGGGGCCAAGTTTCATTGAATGTAAATAATGTAATAAAGAGGTCAATAAATATATAAGACAATTATAATAATTATTATTTTTTGATTTCAGACATAATACTCATTTATAAAGAAAAATCTTTCCGCTGAGCCGTTGTCAGCTGTCAAAGAATAACAACTATATATTGCAATTTTCACCAATATGGAATGAATTCCGGGAAGTACTGTGATAATATTTAATTTATTGAACAAAATGCTTTTATTTAGGCCATAATGTTTGTGTTTCAGGGAAAGATGTGGGGTACAACATATTCCACATCAATATGAAGCCTTGTTATATAGACTTTTAAGTGCTGTAGAGATCTGTTTAGATTTTTTAATGAATATTGTCGCTCTGCTACATTCATAGCTGGATTTCCTTTCCAGAGGTGCAAGGGTTCATGGGAAGTAGGACTGTGTGATAATTAAGTAATTAGGTTTAGTATATTATTATTTTAATTATTATTGAAAGATGTACATATATTTGCAGCAAATCAGTACCTGAAAAGAATAATTTCATATACCAGAATATTTACAAATATGTGTCTGATATAGTCTTGAATATTTAGTTTCTTTTTAATAGGATGATGGTGACAAACGAGCACACAGTTCACCTGATGGTAAGTAGTTGCTGTGGCACATAGACATCTACATCAATCCTCGACTATGAATCAAAATGAAGATGCATTGTCCACTGTGAGGACTAAAATGGAATTCCTCGTTTCCAGTAAAAGAGGTCTCTCATACAAAATTTGTCAATAAAAGTTTAATGGCCAAATACTCAAAAGCTTCTCAATTTTAAAATGTTAAGTCTTGTGATGTCACATTCACTTTGACTTAGTGATAAAGATAGCACGAGACTTAACTGCATCTTAAAATTGAGTAATGTTAAAAGTATTTGGGCATAAATGTTTTACTAAAGAAACATTATATAAAAAGGGTTATTATAATGTCAAAGAATACATAAATGAAAATAACCCCTGCAAATGAGGTGATTGCTGCTATGCTGTTTCTATTAAAATTAATTTAAAAATTGTGAACGAAAATTTGTAAAGTGAAATATGTTTAAAAGAAAAGTCCCACTGGGTTTCTTGCTGGTTCTTTCCAGGACAGAGGTATTTTCCAAACCAGTGGTGAATAAAAAATGTCTTTTGAATAAATGTTATGTAATAAATAATAATCTATGTTGAATAAAAATCATTCAATTCTATTCTATTCTATTCTGGTTCTATTCACTCACCATATGAAACACAGTAGCATTAAGCTGCTATTTAACTTGTATTTTTTGACTTTCTAACAAAGATATTTGTAATTCGAATTTTTTAATTTTCAATTTGGCTATTTTAATGTTGTATATATGTTCCTCTTCCATCATTTCTTGTTGTCTTTTTTTAAATCTGTATTGCTTTGTATGATTGTTTGCTGTATATCTTGTCTTCTGTAAAATGAAATAGAATACTTAATGTAAGTTTTTTTTATGTACTATGTATTATGAAGTAATAAAAGTATGTACTAGAAAGGAAATTAACCTTGTAGGCAAAATAAATATATTTATAATTATTTTTCAATCAATTAATATTAACTTTGCTTTTTAATATTTGAAATTATGAAACATTTTATTGTTTAATTAAATACTAATTTTCAAATGTTAAAAAGTATGAGATGTATTAAAGTAATTATTTCAACATACCTATTTTGCAAGCCCTTTTCCCTGTCTTTTGTTTTTGTAATGCCCCTTGTATTAGCAGTTTCATTGTTGGTTATTTTCATTTTTGTGTTGGTAGTTGGATCGTTTGATATCTCTAAAAATTAATATAAATAAAGGTTATAGTAAATTAAACATGTTTAATATTGAGACAAACTTGTGTATTACATAATATGATTGTAAATATAATAATAATATATTTTGCTTTTTAATAAATAATTAATAATGATTTCTTAAATTTACGCGAACACTATCTGACCAGTTACCGATCCCCTTCTGGCCAGTTCATCTGCTGCATCGTTGCCTCTAGATCCACTGTGTCCCTTGATCCATTGCGGAGTCACATTGTTGTGCTTACATACCTCATTCAATCGTTGATGGCATTCGTATATCAGTCCCGAGTTCGTCACATTGCAACTCAGAGCTTGTAGTACCGCCATACTGTCGGTCAGTATTCTGATGGAGAAGTCTTTCACCTTCCTAGCATCTATTGCTATGGCCGCTTGGATGATACCCATGCATTCAGCCTGGAAGACTGTGTTGTGGGTACCCAGCGGTGTGCATATGTGGATATTAAGGTCTTCAGAGAAAGCCCCAGACCCCACACCTTCATTTGTCTTAGAGCCATCCGTGAAAACTTTGAGCTCTCTTGGACCCAATCCTTCCAGGTGGTAAGTTTCCTTCAATTGTATCCTGTACTTCTTATCGAATACAAATTGTTTTGAGATCCTATCATACTTGGCTTGTAAGATAGGAATTTTTGAGTAAATTCTATCGATTATATCTGTATGGGGGACTCTACTCTTACTTTTTTCGGGTGCTTTACAGCAACCATGGTCACAGTGGGGGCGGGGGTCCCCCGGTAATTAAAAATAAGTAAAATCAGTTAAATAAACGCGATATAATCCGTAAATTTAGTTTTATTCAATAATCAATAATTATTATTTACCTTGCACCTCGACTTTGGGTTCTGGATATTCTATGTTTATAACTACTGGTGTGTCAGTTTTTTTAAACTAAATATACTATATAAACTAATAATATTTCTTTTGTAGTTGTAGCCACAATCACTGGATTCTAAAATAAATCACTAAAACATTTATTATCATGTTTTCCTGTCATTACCTATATAATATTGCCCTTAATTGAATCAGGTATTTTATATGCTGTGGAAATATTATGATCGAGGCAATAGGTAATACAAGTTATTAATTATAAAATAGAAAATTATAGTCGACAAGTGTAGATAATCTAGTAACATGTATGTTATGATATATAAAACACTATGTATGAATTTATGACATTTCAATTTTGAATAAGAATGTAATTACTTGAAATGAAATTATTACATACGTATATTAAGTTTTGGATATTTGAAAAATAATTTTGAATTGTAAATTGTATGCCTTAATGGCAGATTATTTATACGATTTAGTAAATATATTTAGTATACAAAATAAAGTTATTTCATTTTAATTAAATGTGTAAGACATATAAGTAATTTTATTTACCACTGCATCACTATCATAATCGTTAACTTCAATGACAAAGTCGTGAGGAGCAATTGCCATAATTTGTAAGTCCTCAGGAGTAGGTGATGGTGGTTTCTCGCCACTCCCTGTTTTTGATCGTTCCCTCCTATATGTACATAAGTTTGATTTAGCCGACAACTTCATTCTCTTCCAAGCTAACTTCAATTCCCCATCTGATCGGCATTTGCCTGTTATCTCATTAAATCTAAAATAAAAAAATAAATCCTGTAAACAATACCGTGCCTACTTGTACACAACAAATGCAATAAGTACTTACTTATTAGTTATATTCTTCCACTCTTTTATTTTTTTCATGTTTACGCACGTTTTCGTTGACTTATCTTCTAAAATAGGTGCTAAATGAGCAATAAAAGTACGTAATATTTACGATAATAATAAGAACATTCTTTTTAGTCGAAATGAGGATGATAGGAGGATAAGAGCGTTGCTACGCACTAACAAATAAATTACGATGTTTCACTAACTTTTTCTTCTGAACTCCAATTTTCACCCCTCTTTTTCTTTTGTTCCACTATTATAAATATAGATCCAAATAATCCAAATAAAACCTTACTATCTGCAATACCACAATACAGAGATCAATGCAATGTATTAAAATAAGAGCATTTACTTATCATAAGGACGCAACATAAACAATTTTGAACGTTTTTAATCACGCGCTCGCGGTACCTATGTAATTTACTCCATTTCACGGTAGAGTCGTTAAAAAAACGATTATAAAAAGCACTTTAATAAAAGTATAAGTCGTGGTTGTTCAATAGATTTTTATCTAAACAAATAACAATATGTTTTTGTACTGATGAATAATTATTTAAGCATAATTAAGTGTGAAAACCTGTAGGAACGAATGAAAGAATGTAATTTCTTGTTTCTTATCTGTGGATGATATTTAAACCAGGACGAATGTTGGTACCTCAGATCATATAAACAACAGGAGATATGGCAAGGAGGCGTGGCACTTGCGAACGCATCTGGCCGCAAAGCGGCCTGATGCCAGTTTCGGTAATTAGTCGAATGTCAACTTGTGACGTCTTCACTGCTCGTGATTTTTGACAACATGCCGCGTTGTTCAATGATTGTTTGCAAAAATAACAGCTGTATTGTGAATTACATGAAAGATGGCATCTCATTTCACACGTAAGTACTAAAATATTAATGTTTTTCTTATTCAATTTATTAAAACATTACTTCGTGGTACTAGAAACACGATGAAAAACCAAATCAAATGTTTTCATTAGGAACAAAACCATTGCTTGCTAAGTACAAATCGACCTGTGAATCAGCTGGTCTAATAGCGCAAGGGATAAGTGTTTTACTGATACTCTCACTCACACGATAGTTTCGTGAAGCAGCCGCTGCCGGCTTTTGTGAGTGAATGATAGCGACAGATGTTTTTGTGTGAATAAGTTTTGTACGGTGCATTGTAAATGCACGCTGTGTATGATGAGATAAGGTTTATAATTGGTTGTGTAGTATGTTCTGATTTATAAAATGCGAGAGTGTGCGCGATTGTGTATCTATTGCTTTTATTATGTAGTAGTCGGCGCGTGTTAGGGGCCAACTGGAGACACCGGAGTATATCTCCTGTTGTTTATATGATCTAAGGTTGGTACTAACTCTGCGCCCTCTTTTCCCAAAAAAGGGTCGCTCCGATACGGCACAATAAAGCTTAATCAGCCAGTTACCAGTCCCCAAAGGCGGTTTTTAGAGGGTATCACTTAGGTTCCCCGGTAGGATGTGAGTCCCTCAAAACCAGGATAGACCGGCTATCGTGGTATGCGTAATGCATTTTCCGCCTCCCCTACGTATAGGGTAGCCCTTTAATTGCTTCGGGGGCAAAAAAAATGGTACTAACTAGTCCACGGATAGTCTGCGTTTTGGAATAAGAATACGTTTTGATACTGGTGCTAAAGCTAATACCGTAACAAACCTGGATCTCTCAGTCTCGGTTTAAACCAGGACCAAAACATTTTTTTGGAATAAGACCGATTGAGTATAACAATGTCTCGTCCGCTTACTAGCATAATATGGAAATGGAACTGTTTTGAGAAGTTAAGTGTAATAAATTAAAACTGTATTCTTTGGAGTAAACAAGTAAAATAATAATTTCTTATAGCGCCATCTACTGCATTTTATACGTAAAATGATTTTATCGAACAAACATTGATTAACTGTCAAGGTGGTACGCACAAAATACGCTAGATGCCGTAAACACGACACGATTTCATTTTCTCGCTGGCTAAATCCTATTGATATATACTTATATGTAACTTGTTATATTATCGGATTCTAAGAATACTTAGATGGCATAAATATTAATTTTTTCGTTTTATCATAATTTTTTTAAATTTGAACTGCTTTTGTGTATAAAAGTAATGTAACATAGAATATTATATAGATGCGTAGATATTATGAAGGTGCTGTACATTTTTTAAAGAAATTAGTTCAAGTTTAGTGTTTGACATCGTGTAGAACTAATTAAACCTATTGAGTATAACAATGTAGAGACATTGAGCGGAAGAGTCCGCTTACTAGAATAATATAGGACTATTTTGAGAAGTTGAGTTAGTATAAATTAGAACTATATTCTATAGAGTAAATAAGTAAAATAATACATTTTATTAGCGCCATCTACTTCATTTTTTCGTAAAATGATTTTATTGAAAAAAACATTGATTAACTTTCAAGGTGGTACGGACAAAATACGCTAGATGGGGTATACACGACACGATATCATTTTCTCGCAGGCTAAATCCTATCGATATATAATTATATTATGTAACTTGTTATATTATAGGATGTTAAGGATACTTAAATTACATAAATAATAATTTTTTCATTTTATAAAAATTTTTTAAAATTTGAATTGCTTTTCTGTATAAAAATTATTGTTACCTAGAATATTATATAGATGCGTAGATATTAGGTAGATACTGTAAGTTTTTTAAAGAAATTAATTCTGGTTTAGTGTTTGACCTTGTGTAGAACCTATTAAGTATAACAATGTCTCGTCCGCTTACAAGCATAATATGGGACTATTTTGAGAAGTTAAGTGTATATATAGTTTATACGTGGTAGAGCCATGCTGCAGTTATATTATAGTACGGCCACTGAGTTATTACCGATTTGACAGATTATTCTTAAATTAATCGATATAACCTTGCACGAGCGACACATTTGCCGAATGATTTAGAATACCTCTTTAATATAAAACTTTATGTCAAAATGTCAGAATCAAGTAATTTTCCAATAAACTCTGTTTCAAAACTTAAAATAGTTTGTAAATAATATGAAAACATTTATGTTTTGTTCTTTGGCGCGCTTGTACAAAGTTACATCGTGCGTCTAGTTTTCATAGTGATGTGCTTGATAGTATTCGGTCCGAATTCATTGGAATAGATATGATATTTATTTTATTTGGATATTTTTATTTTACTTATTCCTTCGAGCAACTAGACTATAATGCTACCATTTTTTTGCGTCTCCTAATTGCACTGTGTTGCCAGTATCTCTATGATTTTAAAGATTTATGTGTGATCCAAAGACAGAAATACTGCTTTTTATGATTTAAAAATAAATACAATTAAAATGATTATGTATAATTTTTAACATTCATAATATATAAAACAACATTTAATAAATATAATTTTAATAAATTAACGTTATTTAATGATTACATTACAGGTTACGCAGCTCGTAATAATACGACTCCGCCATTCAGTACTAATAAAATGATGGGTCTATTAAAAGATGCTTGCAGCAAAATAACGAAAGAAGATTGGGTCAAGGTCGTCGAAAAGACTCGAAAACTAATAACAGAAGATTATGAACGCGATATAAGAGTGGACACCATTATAGAGAATGAAATTGTCATACAAGTGACTGATAGCGATGACAGCTCTGGCGAATCTGGTTCAGAGACTGAATAATTGTTTTAATAAATGATAGGTAGTCATTTATTAAAACATCTTGTACCTACTCTATTCATTAAAATGTGTAACAGTGTTTACAAATTTGTTTTATTTTGATATGTCCTCGACCAATTATCTACGCCCATCAAGGATACTCCACCTAATAAAGAACCTGTGTCTTTAACTATTATTGTTTTGATTTTATTTAATTACACACTATACTAGAATATTTAAAAACAAACTGTTCCCAAATGATATTAGGGTTACTGGTTCAGTCACTTCACTAGTATTGTCAATTCGTCATGTGTCAAATCGGTAATAACTCAGCGGCCGGAGTATAGTAGTATAGTTGTAGCACTAATGGGCAGGCTCGGCCGTGGAAGGACCGGGTGTTTCTCATTTTTCGTGCACATTACACGTCCAGGAGAAAAGTCTTCATTTTTTTATTAAATATCTACATTTCTTATAAGGGAAATCAAATGTAAAGTGGTTATCCTTACATGCATGTAATATTTACAGATAAAAATATCGTAATAAATTATTGATAAATAAAAAACTTCAATAATTCTCATTATCTTCGGTGTCCATTTACTACTCTCCTAAAAAAATTTGTATTTTTAACCAAAAATATAAACATTAAATATAAAAAATAACCATATTATGAAACTTTATTAAAAAACACAACGTTTACACTTAAAATAAATAACGATAACCTCACAATATAAAGAAATTTTATTTCATAAATGTTTATCAAAAAAATTTTCTGATTACCATCGGTTTTAGTGAAAACCTAAATTATAGTCCGCGTATTGGCGTGAATGTCACTATACGACCATGCCGCGCTCCGCACAAGTCTCAGCCAGCCAACAAACGTCGTAGAAGGTTCACGCCTGTTCTTGGAAAAAAATATTTACGTGTAAAGTTTCGCGGGAGGTGATTATTCTGAAATCGTCCTCTTTCCTCTCGTCAACATTATTAAGCGAGTATTAATGATTTTGTTTAATAAGTAAGCTCGAGATTCGTAATTTTGATATTTTTTACGAAACAATTAGATAAGAATAAAAACCTCATTACCTACGTCCTCACTACCTTCGTTTACCGTCGTTTTTTTTAGCGATGGTGATGAGGTCAAAACGATGACAATTAGAATCAATTTTACGTCAATTTATTTTTATTTATTACAGTGCATTATTACATTACAAACCGTGTGGTCGCGAGTTCTAGTCCAACCCGTAGTTGAGATTTTTTTTTCCACAATAATACTACTACGATACAGTTATAATAATAGTTTAATTCATAGTAAAATAAAGACTTAATAGTTTTTACTTTGTTTCGTGATGTAGCTTTAAGTTTGTTTACAAATAGTAAACTCACAAGCTGTGAGTTTACTATTTGTAAAAAGTATTTTGTGAGTGTACTTTTTATTACTTCAGTTATTAAGGATGAGCTTAATATAATGAATACGAGCAATATCATATAATAATAATAATAATAACCCCCCGGGGACCACCGTGACGTGGTGGGGGGGGGGGGCTTAAGGGGAGGCATGAACCTAACAGCGGTCACTACGAACTTGACCATACCCTGTATTTAACGATACAGGAGGTATATTTTATTAGCTACTAACATCTTTGCTAACCCTCCCCAACTAACGGTCCCACACCCAAACCCAAATGGAGAATAATTATGGTATTAATAAGAAGTAAACGGCCCCAAGTGCTCGGCGGACCCAGTAGCAACACTGGTTATGGCGGAAGCCAGCCTGAGACTGGGCCTAGGGGTGCGAAGAATCCCCGAGCCACGAAAGCAACCCGTCGAACGACCCAAGCGACACATATGGACTCCGACATGCTAAGCGATATAATCTCATCGACGCCCTCACCTTTTCATTCATTCGAGTCATCTATTTCATCTCCACGTTCATACCAGACTTCAACGAGATCAGACTCTGTATCACCCATGTCTGAGGACGTTGTGTAGGAGGCTGTAACCACTGAACCTGCACCCGCCCCAGACAGAAATCGTGCGCGCAAAAGATGGACAGAAGAAATGAATAAATTCATCTGGCGCACGTACCATCTAGCCACTAAATTAAATACTAGCAAAATATACCTCGATCATCTACATAAAGAATTCTCTAATAAATATCCGCAGATGCAGGCATCAAGACAAAGATTGGGAGATCAATGCAGAGCTATATTAAGAAATAAATTACTTCCTCAAAAAATATTAGATCATATAAGGAACGAAGTTGCAGTATACTTACAACAAACACACAATATAATACCAATCATATACAAACCAATTCGATCACGCAGTCACACACGCAACCACATTTTAGCAATCAGCAGGGCTTGACACAAAGAAGACGATGGACAGCTGACCAAAACGAATCTATTGTGAGAAATTACTATAAAATCACCAAACTTGGAGAAAATAAATCAGCTTACCGTAGACCCCTCCATCAGGCAGTCATAGAAGAACACCCTGAGTTAACAGGTGTAAGTGAACAACGAATATCAGATCAGCTCAGAGTAATATTGAACAATAAAATGATTAATGAGCAAAGACTTCAAAAGATACGTGACAATATATCAAGCAACCTGAATTCCCTACGAGACAATATGGAAAATAATTCATCACTTATCACATCACAACACACGATCCTTACACCCGAAACAGAAAACTCACAAGAAGCCGACGGTCATCCATTCATTATAGAAAGTAACACTCCCGTCCATACACTTAGCTTACCCATACAATCTCAACCTGACGAATCAGTGATATCCACTCAAGCCTCTGAACCTTAATAAAACCAAGCAATAGAAAATAACGAAGCCAAAAAAATCCAGGAACTGTTTAGAATAGCATAAGACAAATTTCGGAATAGCAACCCAACTAAACGACCTTATATACCGAAACATAAAACTTCTAAAAGGCTAGCACAAATTGTAGATTTTATAAACACTAAAATATTACCAAACCACATATCGAGAGAGCAGGATTTTGAGACCACTCAGACCATAATTTACTGCGTGGCGTACACAGTAGCTATAATTAACGGAACCAAAATCAGAGACACAAACACAACACCTACCCAAAGTCGAAATAAAGAACCTGCCTGGCAGAAAAGGTTGCAAAAAAAGATATTGGATTTCAGAAGAGACATTGGAAGGCTAACAGAATATACCAAAGGCAAGAGAAGCAATAGACTCACCACTTTAGTGGAAGCAATAAAAAATAAATACCGAACACATTCCCAGTACGAAGAACCCAATTTAAGCGATGATCAATTCCTTGACACACTTAAACGAAAACTGAATGCGGCATCTAGCAGATTAAAAAGATACCTTAATTGCACACTTAGGAAGTCACAAAATAGCCAGTTTATCAATAATAAAAAACAATTTTATAGGAGCCTGACTTCAGACACGCAACACGACACACATAGAAATAGGCAAGATGCACCATTACCACCCGCCAATGAATTACATAGCTTCTGGTCTGGTATTTGGTCTATACCGGTTCACCACAACACTGAGGCAGAATGGCTGAAATCAGATTCCGATGTAACTGATTCTATCACACCAATGGCGTTTGAACAAATACCTCTGGAAGTATTTGCGCATATATTAAAAACCCATAACTGGAAAGCACCCGGAAGTGACCGTATACATAACTACTGGTATAAGAAACTTTCAACAATTCACCCTCTACTTCATAACCATATCAATGACTTTATACAAAAGCCAAACATAATTCCCCGATACATTACAGAGGGCCTCACATACTTGATTCCGAAAGACGCAGATCATCAAAATCCTGCCAAATTCAGACCTATCACATTTCTCCAAACTATTTATAAACTACTTACAGCATGTATAGCCGAACTCTTAAGTCAACATATAGCCACAATCAACATCCCTACTGAAGAGCAAAAAGGATGTCGAAAAAGTAGTCAGGGGTGTAAAGAGCAACTCATAATAGACTCCGTAGCAATGAATCATGCTATTTCTAAAGGGAAGAACATCAATGCAATGTATATTGACTACCTACCGAAAAGCATTCGACTCCGTACCGCACAGCTGGCTCCTACATGTACTTCAACACTATAAAATTCACCCACAACTTATGAATTATCTTGAAAAATCAATGCAGCACCGGATAACTACATTAAAAACCATAGGAACTTCTTGTATAGAAACATCAGAAATTCCAATACGTCGAGGAATCTTCCAAGGGGATGCGCTTAGCTTTGTATGGTTCTGCCTCGCATTAAACCCTCTTTCGCAAATGCTGAACAAAACCAGTTATGGTTACTCTATCATCACACCACACAAACACACCACTCTGACACACCTGATGTACATGGATGACATAAAATTATACAGTAACACTATACAGTCATTGCATCGCCTCGCAGACATCACCCAATCTTTCTCAAACGACATTCATATGGAGTTTGGGATTGACAAGTGCAAAACAGCTATAGCCTAGTAACAGGAGACACAGAGATTGAACCTCTAGAACCCCACGCCTCATATAAATACTTAGGTTTCCAACAAGCGCGACAGATCTATCAAAAGGAAACGAAAGAAGGTCTCAAAAAGAAATTTAAACATCGGCTCAATAGTATATTCCGGTCTCAACTCAACTCCCGCAACATGTCAAAAGCAATCAATAGTTACGCTATTCCCATACTGACATACTCTTTTGGTATAATAAACTGGACTCAAATTGACCTTATCAATCTGCAACGTATTATAAATACCACTCTGACAACTCACCGCAAGCACCACCCTAGATCCCGCGTGCAAAGGATGACTCTTTCAAGAACCGAGGGAGGACGAGGTATAATAGATGTCCTCAATTTGCACAATAAACAAATCAAATCCCTTCGACAATATTTCCATCAACGCTCAGAACACTCACTTCTCCACGAAATAGTAACCTTAGCCGACAAACGCCTCACACCACTTAACCACGCGGACCGAAACACACAACGTAGTGAATGGATCACTGACGTAAAATAGAAGATGGCCTCATGCCAACAGAAGTCCCTACACGGAAGGCACTACCACGACCTGCAGCTGTCACATGTCGACAAAAAAGCGTCGAACGCCTGGCTGAGGCGCGGTGAACTCTTCCCAGAGACGGAGGCATTCATGCTAGCGATCCAGGAACAGGTCATCGATACCCGAAACTTCCAGAGACACATAATACGTACACCTAACCTCCCCACTGATACTTGCAGATATTGCCACTCTAGCCCCGAAAACATACAACACATAACATCCGCCGCAGAGCCCTTGCACAAACCTACTATAAGCATCGGCATGACCAGGTTGCCTCCATAATACACCAATATCTTGCCCTTAAATTTAAATTCATACAAAAAATGACACCATATTACAAATATAAGCCGGACATCATATTAGAAAACAATAATCATAGAATCTACTGGGACAGGACCATTATCACGGATAAAACTATTCACTTCAATAGGCCTGATATCACAGTGTATGACAAAAATAACAAAACTACTTACCTTATTGACATTGCCATACCAAACACCCATAACATTCAATCCACCATAGCTGAAAAACTTACATAATATCAAGATTTAGCTATAGAACTCAAGCGTCAATGGAAAGCAGAAACCATCCATATAGTCCCAATAGTTATCTCATCTACCGGAGTCATACCTAAAAGCCTACAACGCAGTCTAGGTATTTTGCAAGTACTCCAACATACACTTCACACCCTGCAGAAAGCTGTCATTCTCAACACCTGCCGACTCACACTCAAATTCCTCACCACGTCATCCGTCACCTCTGCTTACACCATCACCTAGCACCTGCTCACGCTTGGCTTCGGCCCGTGTGATTAAGCTACCTCTTTAATAGGGAGAATATAGATATATACAAAATAATAATCTTTACATTTATATAATATATATATATATATATATATATATATATATATATATATATATATATATATATATATATATATATATATATATATATATATATATATATTATAGATAAATATAATATATATTAAATTTGTCTATAATATTTATGTATTTAGAAATATATAAGTATGTTTATCAGTTATCTAGTACCCTTAACACAAGCTCTGCTTAGCTTGGGACTAGATGGCGTTGTGTGATAGTTGTGGAATATTATTATTATTATTATTTTAATAAAATAAAAATAATAAGTTTATTCTTTCCTCTCACAAATTTAGTAATAAATATAAACATACAACTTAATATTAATATGTTACAATTAATTTGTGAGAGACTGATGTCCATACTAGGATTCCCTGTATGACAGATCACCAGCCCCACCTTCAGACCTTATAATCTAGGTAATATTAGGTGTATGATAAACAAGAGAAGAAAAAAATATAAAAAATACGAAAAATGTTTTGTGTGTGTGTGTGTGTGTGTGTGTGTGTGTGTGTGTGTGTGTGTGTGTGTTAAGTAGTTCCTCAGTCGTTTCATAATCTTGACTTAGTAACCATAGGGTTACCATCTTTTTGCATTTCAATTTGGGAAATTTGTAGTATAATGTGTTGCTACAGGTTATTAAGAACTAATAATGCCAAAGAAAGCCAGACAAACATTAGAGCAGAAACGAGAGTGCGATCGATTACAAAAACAAAGAAAGTATGCAGAAATTAAAGAAGTATACCTAGCAACCTGAAAAGTATACGGATCTGAAGTCAAAAGAAAGAGCAAGATACCTTAAAAGAAAAGAACAGAAAAAAATAAGTAGCTCAAAAGATATGACACCTAGACAATTGAGAGTTCAGAGGAAGAAGTGAAGAGTTAATTCAAAACGTCACCATGAAAGAAAAAAGAAAGAAAAGGCTATTCAACAGTTGTTAATAGATAATTCTCCATCAAATAGTGACAATGAAGTACATTCAGCTGAACAAGACCCTCTCACTCAATCAGCTCTAAGCCTCATACCTAATTCATATCTAAATCGTTTGGATTACGGTAATAGTAATTCTTGTCAAGGGTGCCTAAAGAAAATATTCTTCAGAGAAGGGTTCGCTACCTACATAAAAAAGAAATAGACATTTTGAAATATGAAATAGAAAAAACGAAGAAACAGAAAGATGGCATTAGAAAAATGTTGTATAGAATAATGAAAAATAAGAAGAAAAATGAAAATATATCGACTAAAGAAAAAGTAGAGCAACTAGTAGAAAATGTTAATACACAAAAGCGTGAAGAAATTAAAGAGCGACTAATGTTTGGTGAAAAACTTTCAAGAAGTGTTGGAGAAGGGTACAAGTGCTTGAGGAAAAAGGATAAGAAAGAATTCTCTAATGTGGTTATGACGGAAAAAGAAAAGTTTAAAAAAATTACAGTATAAAAAGAGATAAAAAAGAAAATAACACGGCTAAAAATGAAAACTTGAAAGAGCAACTAAGTTTGGAGTTTTTTGACGATGAGGAGATGACTAGAATTGCAGCTGATAAAAAATATATATACATATATATATATATATATATATATATATATATATATATATATATATATATATATATATATATATATATATATATAACTAAAAACCAAATAAGGAAGCAGAAAAGATACTTAACGGACATATTGACTAATTTGTACAAAAAAATTACGCATAATTCGAATGATAACGTATCAAAGATTTTGTAAATATCGCCCATTGTGGGTTTTATACCCAAAAGAGTCCAGTAGAAATACGTGTGCTTGCAAAGTTCATATTAATGTCTATTTGTTGATAAATGTCTTAATACAAATATAACTGATACGCTGGGTGATTTTCTACGTCATACATTTGACCAGTCTAGCTCTTCGCTAAATGTGTGTCATATCAATGCACAAAGTGTACCCAGCCACTACAGTGATCTCATTGAAGCCTTTACTAACGTAAACGTTCATGTCCACTTACCCCCCTCTCTGGTTTCACTTTGATACGTAACGATCGGTTTGATAAGAGAGGGGGTGGTGTTGCTATATACCACCGCAGTGACTTATAAACTTCTAGCTTCCTCCTCGCCCTTTTACTCCGCATCTGCTGAATTTCTTTTTCTTGAAGTATGTGTGAAGGGAGCTAAAACCGTTCTTGGTGTTGTATATTGTCCCCCCTCTGTTGATTACTTCTCCAGTCTCGAAACGACTCTGGAATCCTTAGGGTCAGAATACTCACATCACATCATCATGGGTGATTTTAATACAAATCTCCAGGCTTCGCACTCATCCCGTTCCTATAAGTTCTTTCAAATAATCGAGTCGGTTGGCCTTCATGTTCTACCTCTACAAGCCACTCACCACAATGCGGACGGGGAGGACACGTGGCTCGATTTAATGCTAACCTCAAACCTCACCCTTGTCTCTACTCATGGTCAACATTATGCGTCTGGTTTCTCCCATCATGATCTCATTTTCCTTTCCTATATCCTGAAACCTCCTAAGCCCTCACCTAAAATCCTGCACTTGCGTAGTTTTGGCCGTATGGATGTAGAGAAGTTGTGTCAGGATGCTTCTATAATTAACTGGGACACAGTGACAGCCGCTCCCACGGTAGACGAAAAAGTTAGCGCATTTAATAACATATCAATTAATCTATATAATATGCATGCTCCTATTAAAAAAGTAAAGCTAAAGCGGCTGCCAGCACCTTGGATGATAACAGAGGTCCGCGTTGTGATGAGGCGTAGAGACCGAACCTTTCAGAAATATAGAAAAAAGCGGTGTGAGGAAAATTGGTCCATTTTTAAAACTGCAAGAAATCGGTGTAACCAGATGATACGCAACGCAAAACGCCGATATATTCTTAACAACATCATATCCTCTTCCCCCGCAGATATCTGGAAGTTCCTTGGAACCATGGGTATTGGTAAGAAGTCCCATCCTGAGTTTCAGAGAACAATTGGTTTGTATGATATCAATCAACACTTCTCTTCACATACACCTCTGGATCACCAAACCAAGTGTCAAACTGTTAATCAGTTAATGGGTTTACCTCGTCCTAATATCGCTCCGTTCCACTTCTCTCCAATAGCTACGAATGAGATCAGGAAGGTTATACTCTCCATTAAGTCTAATGCTATTGGTTGTGACAATATCAGTCGCCGTATGATTATTAATATTATAGACCATCTCCTCCCTGCTATTTCCCATATAATTAACTTCTCTCTGGATTCTGGAGTTTTTCCGTCGCTGTGGCGTAAAGCTTACTTTATACCGCTCCCAAAAATGTCTAATCCTTCTTTACCTAATCACTTCCGACCTATATCCATTCTTCCCTTTTTATCAAAGGTGCTTGAGGCTTGTGTACACAAACAACTATCACATTTTATCTTCTCGAATAACCTGTTAAGTTCATTACAGTCTGGTTTCAGGCCAGGTCATAGCACTGTTTCCGCGCTCCTCAAAGTCACTGGTGACATTAGGGCAGGCATGGAGGAAACTAAAGTCACAGTACTGGTTTTGGTTGACTTCTCTAACGCCTTTAATGCCATCAGTCACGACATCTTTTTATCAATCCTTTCACTTTCTATAATCTCATCTGAGGCTTTGGAGTGGTTCTCATCTTATATTCGAGGCCGCCAGCAGTCAGTTCGCATTGACGAGTCCTCATCAAGTTGGTGTGACTTGCATGCTGGTGTTCCTCAAGGCGGTATTCTATCTCCGTTGTTATTTTCAATATTTATAAATCTCATTACCCCAAATCTTCAGTGTGCGTATCATTTGTATGCTGATGACTTGCAGTTGTACTCACACGCGAAGGTTGACTGTATATCTACAGCAATTGAATCTCTTAATAGGGACCTAGAGTATATAAAGAACTGGTCTGACAAGTTTGGTCCTAAAGTTAATCCATCCAAATGTCAGGCTATAATAATAGGTAGCCAACGGATGATAAAGAAACTGGATCCCACAGCTTTACAACCGATCATTTTAACGGTTTTATTTTAAAACTGAGTAATACCGTGAAAGACCTTGGATTACACATTGACTCCATCTTGAGCTGGCAAACTCGAGTGGCAAATGTTTGTCAGAACGTGACAGGTATTTTGCGTTCTCTCCACCACCTGAAGAACTATCTCCCGTCCAGGACCAAGACGATTTATTGTGCAGACCTTAATTTTTCCCATTGTTGACTATGGTGATGTGTGTTATTTTGACCTGAATGCAGAACTCTTGAACAAATATGACCGTCTTCTTAATAACTGCATTCGATTCATTTTTAATCTTCGAAAGTATGATCATGTGTCTACATATCGCTCTCAACTCAACTGGTTACCCATTCGTTAGCGCCGTAGTCTACGTGCACTCACTACTCTTTACTCTATCTTGATGTCTCCTAATCCTCCATCTTATTTAACTCCTCATTTTCAATATCTTAGCTCCAACCATGATAGAGTTCTCCGTTCTAGTAATAACCTTTTGCTTCAGTGCCCCCCTTTTAGTACTAATTTTGTACAATCATCGTTCTTTGTTCAATCTGTTCTTCTTTGAAACGCTCTTCCTTCCGAAATCACGTATGCCGAAAAGCGGATTTCGTTCAAATCTAAAGTGCGAGAAATGCTCGTCAATAAAATGGCAGAATCAACTTAGCGTTCGTAGTTAGCCGTGTTTAATATTATAGTTAATATATATGTGTGTGTGTGTATGTATGCACGTATGTATGTATATATATATATATATATATACACACACATACATACATACATTAAGTAAACATATATACATAAAATTAAATACATATATATATATATGTATTTAATTTTGTGTATATATGTTTACCTAATGTTTATATACGTATATACTTATACGCTTATAAATGTATGAGTTTATATATCTATATCTATATGTGTATATATATTCATATATATATATATATATATATATATATATATATATATATATATATATATATATATATATATATATATATATATATATTGTACATACTTCTTATATGTGGTAGATGTACTACCTCTTTTATCTCTGCACTACTCTAAGGTAGACTGGTAGATAATGCCTCAGGCATTAAGTCCGCCTATATACATCTAATGTGTATATGAAGTTAAATAAATAAATAAAGTACTAAAATAATCTAACAGGAAGGATGTTTTAGAAAGCTTAAGTTGTAACGTCTACGATGAAAATCCTTCATCATCCCTATCCTTTAACTCAACTACTCAATATCATTCCCCTCCTTGACGTTCTCATTACCGTTTCATTACGATTTTTGATATGATAGTAATTTTATTGTTATATATATATTCCACGACCGATTTCGGCCACGGCGACCTCTTCAACGCCGATCCTGTCGTTGGTGTGCTCGTGCATGGCTAACGTAGCCGATCTTATTTACAAATGTTCGCCCGCAATGCGGGCAGGTGAGCACACCGTTACAGAAATTGTAGTTAATCGCACAAGGTGGGTATGCTTTGAATTCATCACGTCGGGCATCCAATTCAGAGCAGCGATTCTCCTCAAACATTTTGACCTTGGCTTTCACCAAAGACCTCCACTCCGGTCGTCGAGCAGCTGCTTGCTCCTACTCTAAAGGTTCAATGTCGCACTTCTTCATGTGGCGCTTAAGTACATCTTTGTACCTGAGGAGTTGTCCGCCATGCTTACGCTTGCCCTTGTCAAGTTCAGAGAAAAAGATGCACTTTGCCGTACGCTGGTCTGACAATCGCGACTTATCGCGATTGTCAGACCAGCGTGTCCACCCCAACGGAGTTGTCGCTCCATAAGGTAGGCCTCAATCCCCATGGTATGGGCTCTACGCAGCACTTCCGTGTTTCGAGTGCGATCAGGCCAACGGATGTTGAGAATTTTGCGCAGACATTGCAAGTGGAAGCGATCCAGCGTCCGTATGTGACGGCGGTAAACTGTCCATGACTCTGAAGAGTACAATATGTTAGGCAGCACTACCGTCTTATAAATGTCAATTTTAGTAGCCAGCTTTAGGTCATGTGAACCAAAGACCTTGCGATCCAGTTTACCGAATACCGCAGCAGCGGCACCGATCTGACTGTTGATTTCAGGATCAAGGTCACACTTTGATGTTATCGTGCTCCCCAGATAACGAATTGTATAGATTTGCTTAAGTATGTCATCACCGAGTTTGATGGCAAGTGTCTCTTGACCGTAGATACGTAGGCGGTCCCATAATGAATTGGCCTAACTATGAACCAATGAAGGAAATGAAACGAAACCAATTTTATTTTTCAATATAATCACTATGAATACTAACACACTTCTGACATCTGTGAATCGACATCTCTAAACTTTTATAAAAATAATCACATTTTTTATCCTCAAAATGACTGAAGACGGCCGCCTGCAACTCTTCATCGCTTGAAAATTTTCTTCCTCTTAAGTCCCGCCTTAAATTTGGAAATAAATAATAGTCGGACGGGGCCATGTCTGGACTGTAAGGTGGATGTTGAACTTCTGTGAACCCGCATTGACGAACTGCATCCTTCGAAACACCAGCGGTATGAACAGGGGCGTTGTCATGGAGCAACAGGACAACTTTAGACAGCTTGCCTCTTCGTTTTTCCTTTATCTTGTCTCGTAATTTATATATTAAAGAAGCATAATATTCGCCGTTCATGACTGTATTACGTTCTTTAAAATCCACCATCAAAATGCCTTGAAAATCCCAAAATATTGTACACATCAGTTTTTTAGTCGATTGTTGCACCTTTGCCTTTCTAGGGGGCTTTTCACCCTTAAACGTTTACGTTCTTTAAAATCCACCATCAAAATGTTTGATGGTGGATTTTAAAGAACGTAAACGTTTAAGGTTTTCACGATTGTTGCACCTTTGCCTTTCTAGGGGGCTTTTCACCCTTAACCCTTTACGTTCTTTAAAATCCACCATCAAAATGCCTTGAAAATCCCAAAATATTGTACACATCAGTTTTTTAGTCGATTGTTGCACCTTTGCCTTTCTAGGGGGCTTTTCACCCTTATAACGCCATTCGATTGACTCGCGCTTGCTTTGTGGATCATAATACAAGATCATAGTTTCATCACCAGACACTAGCCGCTCGATCACAGTCTTTAGATTTTCGCCACAAAGAGCCAAAAACTCCGAAGCGAAGCGCACTCTTTCCTGTCTCTGTACCGCTGAAAGAAGTTTCGGTACCCATCTTGCACTCACTTTTTTCATGTGAAGATGTTCATGGATCGCGCGATGAACGGTACTCTTAGAGAGCCCAAGCCTAGCTGCAATTTCTCTAATCTTCAAACGGCGGTCACTCAGAACCTCCTCTTCGATAAGAGCAATCGTTTCGGGAGTGAGCACTTCCACAGGTCGACCGTCGTGGCCAAAGTCTTCGACGGTTTCTCTCCCGAGGCGAAACTCTTTTACCCAATTTTTCACTGTGCTATAGGAGGGGGCAGACTCCTTATACACGCCATCCAATCGTTCTTTTATTTGGGCAGGGGATAAATCTTCTTTAAACAGAAACTTTATGACACTTCGATACTCAGTTTTCGACATTTTGAAAAAATACGCGACTCTCGTTATTCAAATGCCTGTTGAACTAAGACTAAGCATTTCATGTCGATTCTTGTTTCTTATATTAAGTGCACGATAAACGTACTATTTAATGCAACACAACATGTAGCGACATGTCGCGTTGAACTATATCAGGCCAGTTCATTATGGGACCGCCTGGTATCTAAAGACATCACTTCCGTCTTTTTAACTTCTCGTCTTCTTCTTCGTCTTCTCGTCTTTTTAAAAAAAGGTGGTCACGAGCTGTTGCAGGCCAGCTGGGGAATCAGTCACAAAACATTGGTAAGCGAATTGAAGAGTGGCTCCTTACTAGATGGAAAGACGACCTGGTAAGACATGCAGGAAGTCGATGATAGTTGCATTACTTGGGCGAGGCGCATTTTCAGCAGTGGACTTGCGGTGGGCTGTTTTATACGTCATTTTTTGTGATGAAGTAAAGTGTTCTTTCTTTTCTATCTGATTTATATAAATTAATTGTTGACAAATGGAGTCTGTAGTCTCTGCCTACCCTCTGGGTGAGAATTTATGTAGGTTTTATGATATAAGCTATTAAGTGATATAAGTTCAATATTAAATAGTACATGCACTTACTTTAGAGAAAAATATTGTTCCTGATAACAGAACTTTATGGTATTTGATCGTGCATAAAGAGAACTATTTTCCGTTATGCCTTTGTTTATTCTCCTTTGTAGTAATTCGTATTAATTGAAAGAAGTTGTTCCAAGTTGCTGAGATATACTTTGTCCAATCTTTAGTTACTTCTTCAAATAAGTAAAAAATGTATTCAATACTGATTGTACACGATTAATAGACATTAAAAAAATATAATTTTAACTCCCGACGTTTCAGATGCTTTACAGCACACTTGGTCACTGAAGAGATAGATGTTCCACAGAATCCACATATCATTAGGTGGGTTGTGTACTTGCTTGTCACCCTTATACTATAAAAATACTACTTAGTAATCGGAAACTTTACCAGTAATTCCAGAAGTTTTCACTCGCCAAAAGTAACAGCATAATTTTTCTTTGGCTGTATTCTTGTGAAGTTTGTTCCAATCCCGGATGGACAAGAAAAATAATAAAAATAAATCAAAACACTTCATTGAATAGACATTTTTGCCTAAAAATAAGAAGGCGTGGAAGAAACGTATTTGATAGATGAGTTAATTGTAAGAAACTTAACTAAAATAATAATTAAAATTATAATATTTACGATTAATACTAATTATATACAATACAAAAAAGAAACTATAATATACTCGTAGATAAACTAATACTAAAAATTTTAATAGTCGAAAAGACCTGCTCCCCGTGGTATAGTGCCAAGAACGCTGGCTGCGTTTCCTCGCTGAATAGCTATACTTAGCCTTTGAGCGAGGAAAGAACCAGCCCTCTTATCACCAGCAGCGACGACCAATCGTGGATACAGTTGCTTTAGAAACTTCACTGCACGTGGACCCCACGGACCGATAGTCTCTACAGCAAATGGCACAAATATGTAGTTATTTCTCAAAGACTCATATTTGCGCCATTTACTAAATTCGGCTGCCTCTGATGCCGCCCCGGCTCCGGCTCCAAAAGGTACCCTTGAGATGAGAGGCCGCCAAATTGTCAACGCAAGTAGCATCCCACACTAGGGCTTTACCTCTCTCCCAAGGGACCAAAGTCATACCGTCGGGTCTCTTGCCATCGTCGCCAAATATCCGCAAGGCTCTAAAACTGAGGGGACATTTATGGAGACAAGAGCCCTTCGGATGATTTCGTTCAAAGAACCGTGACGGGAAAACCTACCTGCACTTTTCTGGCATGAAAGTCCGTGGAGCCCAAATTCATCGACGCTGCTACCACAGGGGCACTGGTGAGGTTGACAAATTGCCACTCCTAGCCGGATTCCTACGGCGATGCGCAAGCTTTCCCCAAGCAATGTGCCGAGATTACTTGATGGTAGAGCATGTAACCAGTGGATCTTGTTGACTGTAGACATTTTGAAATAAATTTTTCTGGACACTCCGTACCCACGGAATATCCCACTGTTTTTGTTGGTTAACTTCCAGTGGGACATTTTCGCCAGTACAAAGCGTTAGCCAAGTTTGCCTTGCCTCCGCAGCAAAGCACAGGTCTACTTTATAATTTAAAATTGTGTTACATAGATCATTGGCACTATGCACGGAAGCAAGGAAAGCAGGCAATGCGACGCTAGAAATATTTCTTACACCAATACCACCAAATTTGATAGGTAAAGTGGCTTGATTTCAGGCTATTGTAGTTAATCTCAAATTTAGAATTTTTTCTAAAGCAATTTTAAGATTACTATCAATATTTTTTAAAATATCCGAATATTTCCAGACTGGACTTGAGCGTAACAAGTATCTAAATTTAGGTACAAGGAGATAATATTTTAAAATAGTAATGGCAATATGGGGGTTTAAGATATATAATTTATCAACTTGATTTAAAAATTGATCAAATTTTGTTTTTAAAGCAGGTTTAATACTGTCGAAAAACAACGGAACACCGAGCAGGTAAAGCGATTCCTAATTGACAGTTTTTATTCCTGGAGAAATCTGATTGAAATTTTGAATTAAGGTATCTGTTAGAATTTGATAAATTATTAGAAATAAATATTTCACGTTTATTGGTATTTGGTTCAAGACCAATAATTTTAAAATTTTGAAAAATATGAGTAAGATCACTGAGGACGTCATCTGCTTTACCTCCCAGTGTACCGTCGTCCAGATACCAGACATTCATCTTGGATTTTAAATTTGAAATAATAGGTTGAATTCCCAAACTGAAAAGAGCTGGACCTAATGGATCACCTTGCTGAACACCGACAGCAGACTCAATAATATGGTTTTGATAAAACAAGTTTGAATTTTGACTGTAACATTGCCAACGTAATGATATATTTCGGGGGTATTGTTAGCCACTTCTTTCAGTAGGGTTATCCTATCAATAGAGTTAAAAGCATTTCTAAGATACCTGTGACGGCTGAGGTGGGGTGAGGGCGCGGGGAGATATAAAATGGCGTCCAAATGGCGTGCAGAGGTTAATATTATTAGCAATATTTAATTTAACTTTAAAAGAAACGAGAAATTTTTACAGCTGGTCTTCATCCGATGATTCCCTGAGTTCGATCCTTATATTACTCTGAAGTAGAAAAAAAAATTTTTGACAGCCCCCGAGAACGAATTTCTGTTTTCAATGTATAATGTATGTCGAATACAATAAAAAAAAGGTATAATAATACATTTGATTTTGTACTTCGCTTCACGGAGATTATATATAAAGTATAACATCATATTATTATATTATGTTAATGGAAAATCATAAACAGAGTTTGTGACAATGTAAATAATAATAAAATTATATTGGTACATACATATTTGTAAGTATGTATCTTATGTTATATATATATATATATATATATATATATATATATATATATATATATATATATATATATATATATATAAAATAACGATATGATAGTGACATGTCTATTTGCAGAACCCTTGTTCGGTATTATATTTTCGTTATTTATTTGCTTTGTTATCTCATAACATTACTGGCGTTAAACGTTCTTTAATATTCTAAAAAACGCAGTTTATAGTTCAGAAACATATGCGGCCCTGAAAAGGGCCTTTTATGAAAGTGAAAGAACGTACGGTTAAACCAACACAATCGTCAACTTACGTGTAGTTGTTACACTACACTAACAATTGAAGACTGATGTTGTAATTAAACGTAGTTAGTAGTACACACAGAAGTAGAGCTTATTAAGCTCGTTCTCCGCGAATTCTGCGCGCCAACTGTATGTCTTTCGGCATAATGGTTACACGTTTTGCATGAATCGCGCATAAGTTGGTATCCTCGAACAACCCAACTAGGTAAGCTTCGCTAGCCTCTTGAAGGGCCATCACGGCGGAGCTTTGGAAGCGGAGGTCGGTCTTGAAATCCTGAGCGAGATCGCTCATACAGATCGCGCATACAGAAGAACATCTGCATTGGAATTGGTTAAGAAAGTACGCACGAATGTACCGCCGCCTCACAGCCACCTTTGTAGCCTAGTTGAATAGGTTGAAATTTTGTCTTAAGGTTTGAGATTATGTGCCTGCAAGCTAATTTTTAAGTTAAGCGTCGAAATGTAGAACCAACACCAATAGGACGGATACCGTTATCCTTTTTTTTGAAGGCACACAATCTTGCCCTATATAAGTAGGGAATGAAATTGGGATTGACATAACCAGAAAGCATAAAATTACATAATTTTGTAATGCCATTAAGAAGTACCCTACCGGCGTCACCGGCAGATACGCTTAAAAGATCTTTTAGATATTGAGGCGTAATCCCGTCAATGCCGCCGGCAGAGCCATTCGAAAATGACAATATTGCGTCTAAAGTTCAGAAATTTGTAAAGGTTACACAGATGTATTGGGAGGCAGCGGTAAATTCTGGGAAGGATTGACCAAAGGATGTTTCTGACGAAGGCCTTCAAGAGTTTCGACATTACGAGGAGCGAGGATTTCGTCTGAGAATAGAATACGGGATGCATTTTTCAAGTCGCCGTCAAATGAGAATTAATCGGGTAATCAAAATTTTGAAAAGAATTTTCTTTTAGTTGAGATGTAATTGATTTATTTACTGTTTTATTAAAATGAAAATGGGAATACGCGAATGTAAATAATTTTTGCCAACTTATTTCACAATTCGTTAGACAATTTTGAACAGTGCATGATAATGCTTTAGCAAGTTGCATCCTCGCACCTCTGGGAATTCTTTTAACCACTGGTACGTTACTATACAAATTGTACAATTGTTCCGAAAAAAGTGAAGAATTTGTGTCATTAGGCATATTACCAGAAAAGTCATGAATTTCTATGGTAGGCTGTGAAGCCGAAATACTTTTACTATGGCATCGTTTTATGTGTATATTTAATCCCTTTTTACTAGGGTTTGGGTCCCGGGACGTCTCGTGTCTCGAAGTCCTGGGACTTTTCGTAATTTTAGTTGTCTCGTGTCCCGAGACTTTCGGGTCGAGACTCTAGACGAGACAAGATTGTAGGATTTTTTATGTAATCATTCTATTTTCAAATATTTGCCAAGCGCCATCTCATCTGCTAGCTTAATGAATAATTACTAGGTCTCTAGGTAGCTACCGAGTACACAAGTTTGCCGCGCCGCCATCATGCCGCTTTATTGGTTGTTCTGTGAACTGTGATGTTTGGATTATGATTGTTCATGTCATTTGAGTCAGTTAGTCGTCAATTTCATTTATGATGTGAGTGTGGTGTGGTGTTTCTTCTGTAACGCCGCTTTTGTAAAATCGACGATGCCCATAAGTCTCATGTAAGTTTAATAGGTCATGTTTATAAATGCTGGTTTTAAAAAACACCTTGTTTTTTTAGTTTGGTCGGGTTAAAACTCGCAAACTATTACTGTGCCGTGTATTATTTAATGTTATTTTTCAAAGAAGATAATAATGTGATACTCACTCACCGAATAAACATATAAAATTCATTTTGGATTATTATTATTATTGTTACAGATAGATAGTTATAACTAAATAATAATAATATGGAGCGTACATGTACAACAAAAGTGTCGAAAAATTTAAAAAAAATAAACGAATCAACAGCACAGTGCTCGTTAAGTCCAAAACAAATTTCATGCAAAGGGTTGAATACTTCAGGCCTTGACAGACACCTCCAAGGAGTTCACAATATTTCTGTAAATCAACCGCTGGAAGAATCAAAATCATTTATACAGACTGGTACATCTAGCGAACCGGTATGAAAAAAAATTAAACGTGAAAAACAGTCTGAAATTATAGGATATATTGCAAAAAAGTCTTTGCCCGAAATTATTTTCCGCTTGGCAGCAGAGGATGGACTTACTATAAGGGCAATCACAAAGAGTAAATTCATTCGTGAGAGTATTACCCAGCGAGGATATAAAATGCCTAAGAACGAGACTGATATCATGAAAATCATCTTGAATTATTATGAAGAAAAAAAAAGAAGAAATGATTCAGAATTTTAAAGATATTGTCGCTTATGGTGCACGTTTCAGCCTTTCAGTTGACGAATGGACCAGCGTCCGAAACCGAAGGTACTTTCATTTGTGTTTGCATGGTAAGGATGGAGAAGTTTTCAATTTGGGATTAATCTATATCCAGGTAAATGTGGTGCCGAAGAGACCAGGAAAATGGTAGAAGATACGTTAATAAGATTTAAATTGGTTTTTGAAAAACATATTGTGGCCACCACCAGCGATGGCCCAAACGTAATGAGGAAGTTTGGTAGGGAAAGCCCCAGCGAGATGATTTTATGTATGAACCACGAAATCCATCTAGGAGTCGTAGATACATTTTATAAAAAGAAAGAGGCTTCTACCACATCCACAGTTTTTAACTGCGAAGATAGTGAGGATGAATTCATGGAGAACTCTACTGATGATGAAACGGTCTACGAAACAAACTACCCACCAATCGATGAAATTAAAAGAGTGCTTGATGAAACAAGGTTTTTAGTGAAATTATTTAGAAAAAGTCCATTGAAAAACAGCCAATTACAGAATTATGTGAAATGTGAATTTGGGGAAGAACTCAGTTTACTACTGGATATTAAAACAAGGTGGAATTCCATCATTGTGATGGCGGAACGGTTTCTGAAGCTCAAAAATTGCGTAAAGAAAGTGTTAATTGATATAAATATGTTAGATAAGTGGAATGAAGACAATCTTCTTCTTTTGCAGTCAATTGTTGATTTGTTGCAGCCAGTTAAGATAGCTGTGGAAGCCTTAGGTCGACAAAACGCTTCCTTACTTACAGCCGAAGCAATAATTGACGTGTTACTCAAAAAAATCGACAATGACTAATAATAATTTGGCTAAGCGGTTCTTCGAAACTTTGAAAGCTCGCCTAGAAGAGAGGAGACCACAACGAGTTGTATGCTTGTTGAAATATTTACACACTGGTCACCACACCTCAAAGTCTCAAAACACGGTCTTTTTCAACTCGAATATAAGTAAAACTGCACTAATTGGCTTTGCGGAAGAACTGTATTGTAGGCTTTTTGAAAATGTCCCTAGTATACGGACACCAGACATGGAAATAATGGGCGCTGAACCTAGTAACAGCAGCTCTAAAGTACACAACGAGCCTAACGATGACGAGTCCTTTGTAAATCGAATGGAACAAGCAATAAAAAATATTCAGGAAAGTGTACCCGAGATTCTGGAAAAAAAAACAAGAGCAACATTAAAAAAGGAGTTTCAGTTGTTTGAAGCAACCGGAAAACGTACAGAAAGTTTGGAACTACTGTATAAAGCCTTAAACACAATAAAACCGACATCTGTTGAAAATGAGAGAGTGTTTTCCTTGTCCGGTGGCGTTATTACAAAAATCAGAAACAGACTGTCGGACAAAGCTGCAGACATAGCGACGCTCTGATTTTTTTAAAAGCCAATTTTATTAAATCAGCAAAGAAATCGAATTATTGTGTTAGTTGAATATTTAAAAGACTGATTTGTAAGTCTGTTTTAGTATTTATACTTATATTATTTAATTATTAAACAAATCTGTGATTATGATAATTAACAATGGTGTGATTATGACCGATGACTAGATACTAGAACTACTAGATAATAGTAATTATTAAGGGTACACTAGTCACTTATTCTTCCATACAAACGTAGTCCGGCGATAACTCCACTGTTTGATGGTGTACGTTCAAAATAAAAAATGATTTCAATTTGTTTCATCATGATCTAGCCCTGTATGGAAACAAAAAAGTAAAAAAAAGAATATTTAAAATTTATAAATTTAAAATTAGCGTCGAAAATTCCGAATTTCAACACTATTTTTAACACATCTTTGGGCGGAAATAAATACCATAAGAAGAACGAAAATTGCAAAACAGTTACCATACAGGGATAGATTAGTTGTTCAAAAATGCAAATAATTTTATTTTAAACAGATACATTCAATAGATTTTTCGTGACATCCAGACTACAAAAGGTCTGTTTATAAAATTTCGCGCGCGCGTTTTTGTTATAAAACATCTTGCCTTTCGCTACAAATTGTTTCCCTGGATGAAATGTTCCCATAAGTTTGTTGAAGCACATTTAGTTAAAATTGGAAACAGGTAGGTACATAATAATGAACTTTTGATACAGACAGTACATTAGGTAGGTACTTAACTACTTTAATTTGCTAACTAACGAAAAAATCTCATAGATAAGCACGATTATCGAAAATCTTAAAATTATCTATTAATTTAATTAGAATAGGTAATTTTTAGATTTTCGATAATCGTGCTTACGTATAGGAATCTCATATCCTAATATACCTAATGTTCAAATTAAAGGATTTTCTACTAGAAAAAGAAACGTGTATTTTTGGCTTTTTTTGATCGATAGTAATATGTATAGGTATTTAAATCTTGTAATCTCGGAAGCGCGGAAGTCCGATTCGCACTTGGCAAAATATTTATTTATATTTAACCTTACCTCAGATATACTCATATTTTTATATATAATTTACTATACTACTATATAAGCTACTACTAAATAAAATAGTAGTAGCTTTGCTATGGTATTATAGTATATTTTGGATTAGATTTAATTTATTACAGAATAACCTACCTTAGATATTGGGTTATGAATACAGATAAGTACACATAGGATTTAGTTTCTTAGTTATACCTACATATTTTATAGCCTTCGTTATGAATAGCATAAATAGGCCAAGCCCCCTAGCCTACAAACGTTTCGTAACGAATTTCTTTCTACAATCGCGCCTTTTATTTGTTTGGACTGACCACCTGATTCGTTCAGTGATGCCATTCCCATACAGTGTTTAGTTTTCAACTAGCGTTATCTATCATAAAATAAATAAAAATTTTATTCATATTTCACTAATTGTGTCTGTACTGTGAATTTGATTTACAATCGATATCTAAATTGTATTTTTCTTCTAATTACTTACCTTGCCTAGACGTGTTCTTTGGACTTCTGTAAGGAAATCTATGCTGTTAGTATTCCGTTTATATACGTTACTATTTTGATAGACGTTTGCGCTTGTCCCTGCAGTGACACAATGCCTATTGTTGATAACTTTCTAAGTACTAAGAGAATATTTCAAACCGCTATTGAACACAAACAATCAATAAACAATTCACAAACTAACTCTTTGTTATTTAATTAACCTATATAAAAGCTACACTCACATCAAAATCGCGCTGTCGAAAAAGCAGTTATCCTGACACTGGCTGACATATACTTCGGGGTCGGGGAGTTGTCTGCGGGCTATTATGTATAGCTAACTAGCTATGGAAAGTAAATACCTATTTAGAATACATAGTACCTACAGTAATATTTGCATAACCTACAGTAAAATACAAAAACATAAAGAAAACATAATTATGTTACACTTTTTTGTGTTTGTTTTAGACATTGTTAAGTATATTTTTTTCAAAAAAAGTTTTTTATGTTACCGTTTTTAGTTTAGAGTTATATCCCTTTAGTGGGTACAGGCGTGATATTGTATTGTGTGATTGCGTAAAGAATGCATAGATAGGCGATAGCAGCAATCGCGGTTGATTTGCTGTCATTTATTGAAGAGTGCCCCCGATTTCTCCAAGATCCCATCATCAGATCCTGATCTGATCATCATCGATTACCGTGGGATTATCTGGAAAATATATCCTTTCAAACAAAAAAAATAATTTCCAAATCGGTTCAGGCATATTCGAGAAATCGGGGGACAGAACAACAAAAACCAACGAATTGAGAACCACCTCCTTTTTTCGAAGTCGGTTAAAAAGTAGGTAAAAACAAATCAATGGAATTATTATATAATAACAACATCTACTTAAGTTCACATAAGAACTTTCATCATAACAACTAGGTACACAAATTGGGTTCATAATAATTACGTTTCACACAGCAGATCCTAAGTTACAATAACACCAATTTGTTTTCTCTCTCCTTTCTCTTTTTAAAATACGTTATCCCCATAGTAGGATTTTCTCCAGTATCGTGGAGGCAGTTTACAAATATAAATTTCACAAGAACAAACATCCAGACCCGGAACAACTATTTGTAGTCCATACAAAATATTTGTTCCGTGGGGGATTCGAACCCGCGGCACCCAGCGCAGCTACTCATTGCTAAGCATTTGCGGCACGAAGCCGTTTGAGTTTATGTTATTATTCTAAAATGAATCACATAGGTATAGGTACGCGATGATGCCGTCGCGCATTGCGTCGGTCGAGTGCGTATGTTGTGCGCACTAGCTTCTTACCGCTCATCACAGCGTCTATCCCTTTCGCACGAGATGTCGGCTGAGATAGCATGCATTTTTGCCCCGCCCACCACTTAGTTCGTGCCATCGACTAGGGCAACCTTAAGAATTAGTATGATTTTCAACTACGTTCGTTTTATAACTATGGCTTAAAAGTGAATTTGTATGTGATTGAAAGAAGTAAACAAAGTAATTATTAAGACTGTCATTAACGTTAGTTATTAAGATTTAATTTTCTGTATATGTTTATTAAATGTTGACTTTTACACTAAAATGCCTTTTCTCCTCTTAAAATTAAAAAAATAGCCTCTTAAAATAAAAAACAAAAAAATTCATAAAAGTCTCGAAGTCCCGGGAGTTCCCGAGACTTTGATTTTAGGCTGTCTTGTGTCCCGGGAATTCGAAATTATCGGGAATTCCCAAACCCTACTTTTTACCTTTAAACAGCCTACCGTCCAATTTTGACACCGTGGGAAATCCGGCTGTGAATGTATCGGAGCGATAATATTCATAGAAAAAGTAAAAAATTAAAAATTTTAAAATATATCTACAACACTCAAAAGCCTATAATTAAGTATAAATCAAAATCTTGAAAATTAAAAAAAAAACCTGGTTCTCGAGCTTTGTTTATCGCCTTGAAGCAATTTAATTTTAATATTGTGTACGATGAATCACCAGGCGTTGCATCTTGAAGTGACCTATAACTATAACCGCTTACAGTTGATGTTTTCAAAGCTTCTTTTGGTGACAATCTCAATAAAACGCTCAAGCATCTCAATAAAAACGCGGCATTCGTTTTTTTCTTGGGATCAGAAGAAGTGTAGTGAGCATTGAAATTTGTTATTTTGACGTTGTTCTATTTACTCATTTAATATTTCTTTAAAGTTTTCCCTGGCCTTATTGTTGCAAAATAAAATATATTCTTGGTGTATTCGGCCACCGTTATTAATTTCGTGTCATCACTTCAGAAACGAACTCGTAAATGTATTATCACATATTCATTAATATTGAAATATATTAATTACACAAAACATTATTTTTCGGAATCTCGTAAATAAAATATAAATATAATATTTTAATTAAAATATTTAGTTTAAATATAAGACAGTTGTCAGTTGACAAGTTATTTAAATTCTACTATTAAATTACCGATCCGCCCTAGTCTCGTCACGATTGGATCTATTAATGCAGCGTTATTTATATTGTAGCTCAAAGCCAAATAATTCGTGTACTCTAGAGCAACTGAATCGTCGAAAATTAAAAATAAACAAAACTTAATACGAAAAAATCTGTTAAAATAGTTCTTTTCAATGTGCAATTTTCGCTTAATGTAAGAAATCTAGTTCTATTGAAAGTTCGACTGCCGCTGTTAAAGTCATCAGTCACGCTTGCTTGTGTGAATTGTACCGTACAGTTATTATAACATATTATTAACTTTCCAATGGGAAGTTATTGTAATGGGTCCGATTTTGCAAATTGGAAATTTTAACATATCTCCACGTTTCAAGGTCTTTAGAGTCGAATAATAAGGTTTTTAAGAGGATATCCGTGTGTGCACATGTACGTATGTATGTATGTTTGTATGTATGTATGTTCGGATTCAATGAGAAAAAGATCGCGTCGTGTATTTCGAGAACAAAGAGTGATATTGCCATAAGACCAGTCTCATTTAACACATAATTATGTAACTTAGACCTCATTGAGCAAAATCAGTCAAGTTGTTATTTGTGCCGAATGAAAAATTATATAAAATATTAATATATGATATTTTTTTATTCTTTCCACTGGGAAGTTAGTCATGTGAACCTTTCGGGTCGCATGACTAACGTTTACTAAGGGTTTCCGGAACTGATTTCGTAATAAAGTTAATTGAAGGTAAACAAGTGGCAATTTCAACATTGGTCCTTCGAGACAGATACTAACCAGCGACCTATGGAGGCCAATATTAAAAGCATTTGAAAGAAGCGACATCAAACTCCATATTTTTCGTCTGATGTGATTAAGATGGTTTTACCGCCATCTATAGTAGGTCATATTTTTTCAGAATGTCCCATAGTTGCTTCTTACGACACCAACAGGGCGAAATTGCATGATGTATTCTCTTACACTGTACACGGCACTTTATATTCGTAAGTTATATGTATTTTACTTACCGTGTAGTAGCGGTAGTACTATGTGGTGGAGGTGTAGGAATTTCCACTACACCATATCATCCGGTGGGTGTCATAAGAAAGAAAAGGAAACAGAAGACAAGCAGCAGCATCTTCCAGTCAAAAATAGTAATATTAAAAAATCGCCTGCCATCGCCTGACTACCTCAGTCATGGCAAATATCCCACTTACGATGTCATCTATGGGAGAGACTTTTTTATCAGTGGACTTTCGATATTATTTGGTGGTGGTGGTGATGTATTGTGCAGGAGTTAAATATAATATGGTACTGGAAATTCTAGCCATGGTAACGTAGGGATTAGACGATCGTCTTAAATATATACATTGTAGGGGAATAACCATAGTCAAACCGCCGCCGGCACCGGCAAAATTGTCCATTGTACTATTTAGAGGATTAATTAACCAAGTGACCGATAGCAAAGGAAAACATCGTGAAGAAACCTTTCTATTTGTTATATTTCAAAATTTTCTCAATAGTTCGGTGAGGCAGTAAGTTTAAATGTATGACTTACAAGTCTTTATTTTCATAAAATTTAAATGAGAAACGAATAATTTCGTTTATAAGTGTGTATTACAGCTTATGGATATCCATAACTAACTTCAGACAAAGAAGGTTACTGATGTGTAATATCTGAGGACTAAGATGAAATTCCTCACAACTTATATTTATAATGTCCTCTATACACTTCCGACCGGAACGCAGCAGTGTAAGCACTGCTATTTACGTCGGTAACGATGGTGGTACCTAATCAGACCAACTCATATGCAAAAAAGTCCCACCAACTTGTAATAAGATTATTAAAAATAAAAACATTTTTCAGTACTAAGTTTGTTTTACTTATTCATAAGAACAAATTATTATAAGTTGCTATAAAAATTACCCCATAACAAGTTTTTATATTTCTGAATACGAAAACAAATAAAATGTATAAATTATTTCAAAAACATTTTATCTTCAATCAGGCGTCAGAATTCACTTACGACTTTCGGGAAAAATATCCCATAAAGTGTTACCAAAGTAGCACATTTTATACGTCAATTAAGTATTTGTGCAAACAACGAAGCTATTATTGTTCTACGTATTTTCAAGTTCGTAAAGATAAGTCTAAGAATATATCATAATATTATGTAGGTTTACAAAATTTATGCCTACACAAATAATTAATTTCATAAACGACTATGTGTTTTATGTCCAACCGACGGGGTCCAATTGTGAATACTAAATCTCCAGGGACTCACTCAAATACAAATATTTATAACTTCCCGGGAAGAAAATTAAATTTTTTCAAAAATAATGATGTTAATGATGTCACCTCGATTTTCGAAAATCGAGTTTTTATCAGATCTCGAAGTTTTCAGATCCCCGGAAGCTATTCTGACTAATTTCACGTGGACGCCCGTACGGATGTATAATTGTATGTGTGTGTAAGTATGTAAACCTTTCATAACTTTTAAAGGACGTGATCGATTGAGATGCGGTTTGCGGAGTTCTAAAGATCTCAATGTGGAATAGATATGTATATGTATATAGGTATATGTGTATGTTTGTTTATATGTGATTTGGACAAGAAGATTTTAAGAAATCTCAAAAATAAAAGTTTTGAAAAACTGTTTTATGAATCACTTTTAAACGTTTTTACCGATCGATTTCAAAAACTAATCAGCTCTTAACCTTAAAAAATGACGTCAAATGACGTTTGGAAAATAAAAATCGGTTCATTCGTTCGTGAGATATCGAAGAAGAAAGAATTTGAAAAAATGTTTTTTTAACATAACTTGGAAATTTTGCAACAAAACTTGGTTATATACACTTTGATATTCTAAAACTTTTCATTGCAAATAGATATCAACAAGATAGAAAACTCCGGAGTAGTTCGTTTCGTTTGGTTTAAATAAAACGTAACAAAAATACGTAGTTTCTTCCAAATTGGACAGTTTTTATGCGTCATAAAATTTCTATTTGTGTTGCTGAAGAGAAGAGCTTGTGCTTCTGTGATCCGGTCAAAAAGACATTGAGAGACAGTATAACTACAGGCTCTGAGGTAATCCGTCATACTCCTCAGATGTTACAACACATTTCTATACATGGTGAAGCCATGCTGTATTACATTATGGTTGTAGCACAAAAAGGTCTGCTTGACCGGGAAAGGACTACGCTCTCATAGTATACCAACGTAAAATAGCAGCATAATGCTGCTTTGTTTCGTATGGTGAGTGCTGATAACCGGACAACCCTTTCTGCTCAAAACCAGGCATTCCATCTTAATCCTCAGGGGTGACAACGAATCTGCATTTTGGTTCTTTATGGATAATAATTATAAATTTCTACGGGCCACAGCATAAACTTACCGTAAGGTGTACTGCGGACTCGTTTGTCGCCCTTTTTCCTTTAAAAGAATCTGTTGCCTACCTTGTGTATGGACTGCAGGAGCCACTTTTCACCAGGTGGATTGTAAGTTCATTTGTCACTACAGTTTTTTTTAAATATACCTAATAAGACGTTATCTTTAATGTTCTAATAAAATTCAAGGAACGTGAAAGAGACATTTAGAATCAATTCGGTCACTTAACGTAAATAAAGAAACCTGCGACGATATGGTGACGTAACTCAAGTTGATATCACATATAATCTTGCGTACGAAATAAAGTTTGCTCGAGTTAATGTTAGTGGGTAGTATACTTTTTCTTTTGCTTACTCCATGTTACGTAATAGAAACCATTCAATTATAAACGATAGTGTGATATGGCAATGCAGTGCACGAACGCGTGCAATAAAGTGCACGAACGAATTGGAGAGAGAAAAGGAGGGTAAAATGGTGTATTTTCTAGTTTGAAGAGAACCTGGCTGGTTTCAACCATTATATCAGACTTGATAAACCCTAAATACTCGCTAAAGAACACCGATTTATTCCAGAGATGATTCGCGAGCCTATTGAAAGCAAAAAAAAATCCTAATTTCAATAGAGAAGTTTTTCGTGGTAGAGTCATGCTGCAATTATGTAGGTAGTATAGTTGTAGCACGAACGTGTTGGCCCAACCGGGGAAGGACCACGCTCTCACAGAATACCAGCGTCAAATATTAGCTTAATGATACTGTGTTTCGTATGGTGTGTGTAGAGAATCGGAGACCCTTTTTACTGGAAACAAGAGATTTCACCTAAGTCCTTACGGATGACAACGCATCTGCACTTTAATTCGTAATCGAGGATAGATGTAGATGTCTATGGAACACAGCAACCAGTTACCATCAGGTGGACGGTGTCTTCGTTTGTCACCCTATTCTACATAAAAAATAGAAGATGGCTGGGTGCTACCATCCGCTTGCTGCTGCATTTCCTACAAATAATAAAGTTAAATCCCAACCCAAGCACACAACTGCAAGACTTCAAGATACTATAAGTTCATGCTGCGTAAGTCGAATAAAAATTAATAATTTTAATCTGGAGGTAGCAGTGGTTGACTATGACATTGGAATGTCGAACACTTCAGTACCCTACGTGAACATGGTTGCTGTAAAGTGCTCGAAAGGTCGGGAATATAAAATAAGTTAAAATAAAATAAGAACATGGTTGCTGTTTTAACATATATACGCGATAAAATCCATTAAACTACTTTTATTTAAATGTGTAGTATTCGCGTTACTATAAGAAATCATTATATATTTCTATCATGATCGTCATTATCATTAAGTCTATTTAGATTTTACTGCTGAACAAAGGTCTCCTCAATAAATTGCCTCATATAAGAAATATATATCAAAAATTTTCCTTGCTTTTCAATTGTATGAAGAATATTTTTCATAGTTTTTCCAAATTTTCTATGCTTTGCAATCGCGTTGGGAACAGCAGTTTTTTGTTAGTTTGATTGTTAACAGGATATACCTGGTAGAGCCGTGCTGTGGCTAGATTATGGATGTGGCACGAATGCTGCTTGACTGGGGATGAACCACGGTCTTACAGGATACCAGCTAAAAATAGCAGCTTAATGCTGCTGTGCTTCGTATGTGAGTGTAGAGAACCAAAGAACTTTTTTACTGGATACGAGGCTTTTCTTAGTGCTCAGGGGTGACTACGCATCCGCATTTTGATTCTTCATTGAGAATTAATATAGACATCTAAATTAATATGTAAATTAACGCCCAAGGTGAACGTTTTCTATCTGTAAATCTTTGCAATGGGATCAAATTAAGTTTTATTTCCTATGTTATACACACATAAGAAAAAAAAACCTAATTTGATCTCAAATTAACGAAGAAAAAAAACGGAGAACTGAGTACATTTCAAGTGTTACAAAAGTAAATTCAAAACCATGCTCAACTTATTCTTACACATACTAAAGTACAACTTTTACGGGCTGATAAAGAAATAAAGAATAAAGGTGCGTGCGTGAGTGAGTGTCTAGAATTTTAAGATGATTGTATCATGACAATAGTCGAGAACTTGCATTTTAAAAAGATATTAAAAAATGTTGTTTATTATAATTGTACATCAGTGCTTGACAACCATCACGACGGATGTTAAGTAGTGATGTAGCCGAAGATAGTAAAGCCTTGGTATCAGGTTTAAATTAAATCTGTTTCTCAGTGACGTAGCACATCTAGAATTTACTGTGACAGGATTTAGATCGCGGAAATTATTTTCTATTAAAAACCGAATATTGTCAACCGCATGGGAAATCCGGATACATTACACCGCAGCAAGCATGAGCGCTAATATAGAGAGACACAGAGGACACACAAACGCACTAACATATTCTTAATATATCTAATACAGCAGGGAGCGCTGTACGGCTTTGTTACTTTAAAAGTATAAATAATCCTTAATATATATATATAGTGTAAGCCTTGCTTATTTAAAATATAAGGTATAGTTATTATGTTATGTATAATTAGATCGAACTTTCAATCAAATATTATGTTCTTTTAAAATTTAAATGACTGTGTAGAACGAAATCGTGAACGGTCTTGGCGGCATTCAGTCTAGAAATTAACGTAAAAGAGAATCTGTTTTTAGTGTTAGGAGTGGGTCGGCTCGATCGCGGAGAGGATCACGCTCTCTCAGAATAATGGAGTGAAATAGCAGCTTAGTACTGCTGTGTTTCGTATGGTGAGAGAAGAGAACCGGAGACCTTTTTTACTAAACACGAGGTATTCCATCTTAGTTCCGTCGTAGTTAAAGTTTAGATTATTATGCTAGCGTATATAATCTATAAAAATACATCACACTCAATAATTTCCACTGCTCAGCATAGCCTCCTCTATTTGCCATAGTTGCCACGCTTGGCAGGCAAGTTGATTATTTTCTAGTTGTTAATAGGAGGATGCTGTGGCCAATATCCTGTTTTGTTTCTTCAGTAGTTGTTCAGTATATGGAGTAGTAGTGGTGTGATTTTGAAGATTTAGCATTCTTATGGTTGATTTACACGTATTAAGTTATACCAACATGACAGCCGCGTATGAAGCACTAGTCAGGATTTATTTGTAAGATAAAGCAGTCATATGGGGTCCGTATGAAAAAAAGTTTAATTTCATGTTGGAGCTTATTCAAAATAAATTTGCGAGGAATTTGTACTTTAAATTTTACGAAGATATACATTTAAATCATTGATGTATCCCACTGTTTTTGTACTGGGTATGGTTGGATATAATTAGAGCGCCTACTATTATACGGCTACTACATTAGAAGTACGTCGAGAGTCTGCTCTTGCTACTTTTATAGTAAAATTAATGCGGGGCAAAGAACAAACATAACCCGGAAGTTATGAGGCGCTCTAATCTCCTGGGATAAGTACTCGTACCTCACGCCTTTCACGTGTGCATCTTAAAATTGACATATTTAGTTGCCACTATAGTGAATTAGCAAATATCATATTACATATTATATGGTACGGCTAGGGTGATTTTTTCGAAAATAATGTTCGTTTTTTTGTATTTTAGCTGATTTTGTATATTTTTTACTGTTTAATGTTTGTATTACTTTTTATTAATATTTTTTAGTACCGTCCACATACCTATCGAATGACGTGCAGTTTCGTGGTCACTTGGAAGAGAAGGCCAAAACTGTTCCCATCTCTGGGCTGGGGCTCCCCAGTGCCAGCTTCTTCCACTTGACCGTATCCAGCGCAAAGCAGATTGAATCGTCGACGACCAAGTACTTTGCAATCGGCTCGATTCACTGGCGTTGCGAAGAGATGTTGTATCTCTTTGCATTTACCACGGGGAGTGCTCTGAGGAATTGTTCGAATTAATCCCAGCGGCCAAATTTCGCGAACGCACTACGCGGCAAACGTCCCGATACCATCCACACCATCTCGATGCTTGGCGGTCCACCACTGTACGCTTCACTAGGAGTTTTCTTCGGCGTACGACCTCTCTGTGGAATAGTTACCATCGGTGATTTTTCCGGACCGACACGACCTAGGGACCTTCAAGAAAATAGCTTATTCCTTTCTAAAGGGCCGGCAACGCACCTGCAATTCCGCTGGTGTTGCGGTTGTCATGAGCGGCGGTGGTCACTTAACATCAGGTAAACCGTATGCTCGTTTGCCCCCTCTTCTGTTAAAAAAAAAGTTTATTAGCTACATATATTTTATATTAATGTAAGATTTACAACAAGATTTTACCCGTAAGAGTACATGTCTCAAGTAATAAGTAAATAAATATAAGTTGTCAAGTAATCAACTCAATTTTAACTCAATTTTAAGTCAGTCTTAAGTTAATATTAATATGGGATTTTCAAACACGCAGATAATATATAAAATTTTACTTAATATGCAAATATACATAAAAATGAACATTATTTAAATGCTTTGAGCTGCCGCAACTTTTTCTTTTACCGTAAAAACTCCTTTGTATCAACTTTGCTAATTTCGTGCGCAAATTGCTGTGAAAATAATGAATGAAGTTGTACGAAGAACAATCATACTTTTAAACATTTCTTTGTTTCAGTCTACTAGTAAGCTATTGTACTAAATGTAAAACTTTGTGGCTCAGGGCCCACGAACGTGTTTTTTCTTTCATAGTCGTGCTACTGATTTTACAAGTCTAATTGATACTTTTTCGGCGACTTCAAAAAAGGAGTAGGTTTACTTAAAGTATAAATAAGCAAGCTATACTTAAATATACGCTAAGTAGGCTTAGAATTCTACAGCAATATTTTTTATGTATGTTACGCTCAATCCTGGTCATTGTTGAGACTTCCAATTTTTCTTACAGCATATGCTGCATAATTAAGTATGTCTGATTATTTAGAAATATAAGAAATCTATAGAATATCAGCTCAAAAACGGATGTACATACATCTACATACATACATCTTGCATAGCGGCCGTTGTTGGCTGCCCGGTGAAGAAGTCCGGCGGTTCTGCCTCGTTTAAATTCGGCGCACCAGTATTCTTCTGTAGAAAGAGATGGAGCGTTGTCTGCCAAAGCCAAAAACACAAAATAAATTAGACAAAAAAGATTTGGTATCGTTTTTAATTTAGTTTTCTTCTGACCTTGGCGAAGAAAACTAAATTAAAAACAATAAGATTCTAAAAAATTAAATTTATTTCTATAACTCTAGATAAGTAACCCATTCCTAAACTTGTTGATCAACCTAGTATATTGTTTTTCATCAGAAGATGATGATAATTGATATCGCTTTAGCAATATTAATGTATGCACCGGACGAAACTATTTGGATTATTTCGCTTTGAAGTATAACTTTGAAGCTTTTGCTTTATATTGTAACCAAAACTTAAGCGTTTTATATTTATTTTATAGGATTTAATCCCTAATTACTTATTTCTCTCCTTAAAAAACTTTTAAGTAAACAGAGCTTTTTATGAAACGGTTGTAATACTAACGATATTTTAACAACTTTATCATAACACCCTATTCGCCTTGGAAGTAAAATATAAAATAAATTGTTATATCTGTTCCGTGCAATCACTTTCTAACTCAAAATTGCGGGATTTGTGATTGTTATGCTTATTCGCGAACCAGCTCTATTAACGGCATATGTAAGATCTATATTGTTGTTTTTTCGCTTGTTTTTTATCAAAAACCTTTCTTATGTTTCCCACATACACACCTACATCTATTCTCGATTAAGAATCAGAATGCAGATGCGTTGTCAGCTATGAGAACTAAGATGGAATACCTCGTTGCTATCAAAAAGGGTTTCAGGTTCTCGTCATTCTCTTAAAGAAAGAAAGCTTAGGGGCCCTCTGGCACCAATAACATTGCTAATAGCTGTCTTAAGTGTTGATTTACCTAGTACTCAATTGTGAAAAGGGAAATGTGATAAGAAGGTTATATATATATAACAGTGGTAGAGCCACGCGGCAGCTTTGCTGTTGCACGTATGGGCCGGCTCAAACCGGGGTGGTACCACGACCTCACAGAATACCGGCGTGAAGTGGAAGCTCTGCTTCCGCGTTTCGTCTGGTGAGTGCAGGTGGCCGGAGGCCCAAATCCCCCCCCCCCCATCAACATGGTAGCGGAATTAAATAATGATAGACTACCCCAGGAGGGTACCAGCACCCCTGGAGAATCCCTCGCTGAGCATCCACGACCATGTTTCTCCACTTCTGAGCGTGGGTGCTCAGGCTGCCCCGCGTATTCTGGGGGGGGGGGGGGGGGCAAAATTCCGCTCAAGACTACAACTGCTCGGGGCAAACGGAGCAACAAAACCAAGGCGACCCCTGCCACGCTGTCCGTGAATTTCTGAAATATCAGGGGACTTCACTCTAACCTAAACGCCGTCCACTACCATCTCGAGACGGCGAGGCCGGCTCTGCTCTTTCTGACCGAGACGCAGGTGTCCTCTCCGGCTGATGTCTCGTATCTCTCCTACCCGGGGTACAAACTGGAACACTCCTTTGTGCCTCGGGCTGGAGTTTGCGTTTACGTCAGAGAGGACATCTGTTCTCGACGCCTCGGCAGACTTGAAGGTTCGGACCTGTCCATCCTTTGGCTACGCGTAGACAGCGACGACCATCCGCGCGTCTACGGGTGCCTCTATAGGTCCCATAGCGGTAATGCCGAAACAGACCGACTCTTCGACCACGTCCAGATGGCTGCAGATTCGTTGCTTCAGCAGATCCCCTCCGCAGAGATCGTGATCCTCGGCGACTTTAACGCCCATCACGCCGAATGGCTTGGTTCACGTTTAACCGATCATGCGGGGAGATCTGTTCATGATTTTGCCTTGGCATATGGTCTGACACAACTGGTTACTTCGCCTACGCGGATTCCAGATGTGGAGGATCATGCACCTTCCCTGTTGGACCTTCTGCTGACCTCTCACCCGGACGGATATCAGATTTCCGTCGACGCCCCTTTAGGCTCCTCGGACCATTGTCTGGTCCGGAGTGTTGTGCCACTCACGCTGAAATCGCGGTTGCACTCTGCAGGCTGCCGCCGTGTTTGGCACTATAGGTCAGCCGATTGGGATGGGATGCGGTCTTTCTTTGCATCCTACCCTTGGGGGCGGGTTTGCTTCTCGCCGGATGATCCCAACGTTGTTGCGGATTCTGTTACTGATGTGGTACTTCAGGGTATGGAACTTTTTATTCCTTCCTCTGTGGTGCCCATTGGAGGCAAATCTCAGCCATGGTTTGGTCGCTTCTGTAAAATAGCATCATGCTATAAGCAGGAGTGCTACCAAGCCTGGGTTGATGCATCAGCGTCCCGGGATGTAAACACCAGCGCTCTAAAAAAGAAGTATAATTCCGCCTCTAGGTCCTTCAAAAGAGTCATTGCAAAGGCAAAGTCAGAGCACATAGGCAGAATTGGCGAGAAACTAGTTCGCCTTCCTTCTGGAACCCGTGCATTCTGGTCTCTCGCCAAGGCTGTCCAGGGGAATTTCTGTCAGCCATCTCTTCCATCTCTGCACAGGGAGGACGACTCACTGGCCCATACTGCAAAGGAGAAAGCCGATCTTCTAGGCTCTTTCTTTGCATCTAACTCGACTCTCGATGACGGGGGGAGTACGCCGCCGACCATCCCGCGGTTTGAGTGCTCCATGCCGGAAGTGCAGTTCACACAGCGCTCGGTTCGCAAAGCACTCCTCTCCCTGGACATCCACAAGTCGAGTGGGCCTGACGGAATCCCCCCAATTGTGCTGAGGACGTGTGCTCCAGAGTTGGCACCGGTTTTAACGCGTCTATTCCGGTACTCCTACTCCCTAGGCGTAGTCCCAAAATCATGGAAGACGGCTTTCGTCCACCCGATCCCTAAAAAAGGCGACCGCTCAGACCCGTCCAACTACCGGCCAATCGCCATCACCTCCTTGTTCTCCAAAACAATGGAGTCCATTGTAAACTGCCAGCTCATGAGGTACCTTGAGGATCACCAGCTGATTAGTGACCGCCAATACGGTTTTCGCCGTGGTAGGTCAGCTGGTGATCTTCTGGTCTACCTAACTCACAGATGGGTGGAGGCAGTAGAGTCCAAGGGGGAGGCATTGGCCGTTAGTTTGGACATTGCGAAGGCCTTCGATCGGGTTTGGCACAAAGCGCTTCTTTCGAAGCTCCCTTCCTATGGGCTTCCCGAGAAATTGTGCGATTGGATCACCAGCTTTCTTGCAGATCGGAGCATCAAGGTCGTTGTAGACGGTGCAAGCTCCGATTGCAAGCCTATTAATGCTGGTGTTCCACAGGGCTGCGTGCTATCGCCGACGCTGTTTCTTCTGCATATCAATGATATGTTGCATACCCGTAACATTCATTGCTATGCGGATGACAGCACTGGTGATGCTCTTTACACCGGCCGAGCCTATATTTCTCGGGAAAACGTCTCCAAGTGCCGGGACAAACTTGTGTCTGAAGTCGAGTCTTTGCTGAACAGAGTCTCGGATTGGGGACGACTAAATCTAGTCCAGTTTAACCCCCAGAAGACACAAGTTTGCGCGTTAACCGCTAAAAAGAACCCCTTTGTCGTATCCCCTCAGTTTCAAGGCACTCCCCTTGTTACCTCAGCCAGTATCGGAATCCTCGGCGTTGACATATCGAGTGACGTGCAGTTTCGTGGTCAATTGGAAGGGAAGGCCAAATTGGCCTCTAAAAAGCTTGGCGTGCTCAGCAGAGCGGGACAGTATTTCATGCCGGCACACCGCCTGCAACATTACAAGGCGCAGGTTAGGTGGGCTGGGGCTCCCCAGTACCAGCTCCTTCCACTTGACCGCATCCAGCGCAGAGCAGCTCGAATCGTCGACGACCAAGTGCTTTCCGATCGGCTCGATTCACTGGCGCTGCGAAGAGATGTTGCATCTCTTTGCGTATTTTATCGCATCTATCACGGGGAGTGCTCTGAGGAATTGTTCGGATTAATCCCAGCTGCCAAATTTCGTGAACGCACTACACGGCAAACGTCCCGATACCATCCACACCATCTGGATGCTTGGCGGTCCACCACTGTACGTTTCACAAGGAGTTTTCTTCCACGTACAACCTCTCTGTGGAATAGTTTACCACCGGCGATTTTTCCGGACCGATACGACCTGGGGACCTTCAAGAAAAGAGCTTACTCCTTTCTAAAGGGCCGGCAACGCACCCGCAATTCTCCTGGTGTTGCGGTTGATCATGGGCGGCGGTAGTCACTTAACATCAGGTGAGCCGCAAGCTCGTTTGCCCCCTCTTCTATAAAAATATATATATATATATATATATATATATATATATATAGATATAGATATATGTATGTAATATGAGAAACAAAATATTTTCTTTGATAGAATAAGGGTCACAAACGAACACATAGTCTACATGTTGGTAACTGGATGCTGTATCCCAAAGACATTTACGTCTATCCTCGATAAAGAATCAAAATTTAGAACAATAAACTAAATATGAATCAATAGACTCTATCCGCGACTGTTCTTCGCTGCTGGTGATAAGAGAGCTGGTTCGATTCTCTCTCAAATGCTAAGTATAGCATTCAGCGAGGAAACGCAGCCACCGCTCTTAGCACGATACCGCGGGAGTAGGACTGTATGATAATTTAAATTATTACTTTTAGTCATTTTTCTATTACAGATTTTTTAAATATTGTATATTTTTCTATGTTATTTTTAATATATTACGTTAATTAATAAAAACTACAAAGAAATATAAATCGATTGAACTCAATATTCAATAACATACATAAATAGTAATTCTTTAATAACACACAGGCGGTCATTTTTTTGTGTACGACAAGTTCCATTATTTAAATATTTCAATGGATTTGGTAAAAATTGTGCGCTGAACTTTAAGATAAAATGCACTGTTCCATGCAACTGGTTTTTAACCCTATGTACAATAAATATATATAAGGATCCACTATTACTTGTTCGTTGTAGTCAATGCGATCTTTTGTTGTAAATAAGGCGGAACTCTCATGCTTTACAACTTACTTTAATAACACAATTTGCCTTAATTATTTTGTACATTTTCTGTTCTCCTACAAATAAGTTGTCTGTTTTGTCATATATAATCTAGCTAAGCTACAATATATTCAACCTAATGCGCAATGTCCCTCCGCAACAAGCGAACCCTATATAAGGTCTGCATACGACCTGTCATGACCTACGCGGCCCCCATTTTCGCACTTGCTAAGCCCAAAGCTATAAATGAACTTCAAATAGTCCAAAATCTATTCTGTCGTAGGGTCACTAACTCGCCCTATTATGTCCGTAATGCCGACCTACATCGAGACTTAGAGCTCTCAACAATCAGTTCAGTTCAGTTCCTTAAATCACTCTCTGAGAGATTTTTCAAAGCCTCAGAGTCCCACCCAAATCATCTCATTCGTGAGACAGCTGCCTATGCAGCCCCTATCCACACTGGCTATAGTGTGCGCAGACCGTGAAACTCTCTCTCGGACCCCTCCAACAAGCTTTCGGCTGACCTGAACTGCCTCCTGGCGGCTCAGGTCGAGCCTACATAACACATCCCTTAATCTGCCTTAGTTAGGCACCCTTCTAAGCGGCTTTTCGCCGCTTGCGCCCTCCTTTCTGCCAAGGAGGGTCGCGTTCGTATACGGCTTAGAGATCTCTAGTTAGATCGTTAAGCCAGTTCCTAAAAGGTTGGGTTCAGTGGGTAAAAGTCACCACATAACCACGCAGCCGGCTGCGTGGTATGCTATGAGCATTCCCCACCTCCCTCCCCCGCTTTCCGGAGGGTTGCCAATATTTGCTTCGGGCGCAAAAAAAAACCTAATGCGCAATAAATACAGCCCACATTTTCAATTTCAGCACTATGTAAACCACTTTACGATCAGCAGTCATGCTAACGACCACTAGACCAACAAATTAGTCAATATGATTTGGGAAAAGTTCTAATTAACAAATTCAATACACATCAACCTGCTTTTCAACTCATTTAGGCTACTGATGTCTTAATATTGTACAAAATCCCTCAACTGCGACTGTATTTATGTTAAGTACGCAGTAAAAATTAACCCTTAACTGGTATACATGGGTCAAAACAGACCCGGACTAACTTTTGATCGATCATAAGTCAACATTAGTTCGATATTCACCCACACTGCGATATTCAGCACCCTTGTATTCCTCGGTCGCACAGAGCACTTCAACGTAAATGTACGCGTGTCTTGTTTCAGCCCATATTTTCGGAATTACGTACGCCCTCGGGTCAGATTTGACTCATGTATACCTTAAATGTAACTTTTTGTTTCTGAGGCGAAGTTTGAAAATGGCAGAACATGAAGAAGAACGAATATTGCGGTGGCTTGATGAGTGTGATAGCGACTCGGACTATGGCGACAACTGCTCCGAGCATATTGATCACCACTCAGTGTCTGAAATAAGCGAATTGGAGGATAGCTCAGAGGAAGCATTACGTTTCGACACTGCGAGATGTTTCTCTGAGATTGTTCCTCAAAATGACGAGCTCATTCATGGTGAACCACCACCACCACCACCACCACCACCATCACGATTACGTGGTTTATCCAGAGGTTACTGGTACAGACTTAATCAGTTTAAATGGTCGAAGATGCCCTAATATTCTTCGAGAACTCGACGTGAAAACATTGTTACCCATTTACCTGGTTTGGGAGGGGAAACACGTCGAAACAAGCCGACATCTCCACTGCAAGCATGAGCAATCCTGTTTACTGACGAACTAATTGGTAAGATCCTAGAATTTTCCAACAAGAAAATAACAGACCTGTCCTTGAACTACGTTGTCAGTTTCGTTCAGGAAGAATTATTCTTCCTTTTTCGAAGGACTAAAAACTAATTTTTTTTTGCTCAAAATGTGGTACATACGTAAGTAAAGTCTACTATATTATGCTTGCAACATGTCAAAATTGTATGTAACTTCGTATTTTTTATTTATTTGATAAGTATTGTTTTCTAACGTAAGAATATTGCAGTTCTTTTTTTGGAAATTTGACCAGAAAAGATGATTGTTATTTTTTTGTTTTTGTTCATAATAAGAAAAATTAAGTGATTTAACTTTTCCAGAAGTCTTAATTTAAGTTTTATAGCGGAATTATTTTGAGTTTAAAATATTTAATGAGGAAAAAAATTACATTAAATTATCTATGTTTCTTTTTCAATATTAAACGTGTGTTTTCTTGAACATTTGTGTTTTATTGTGTGGTTTACATTATAATCAAATAATATCAAACTTAATTTATATAAATAATAAGATAAATATGCGTAAATAAGAAAAATATACCATAAAAATTACCGAATATAATTTATACACTACATAATATTACTCAATCAAATTAGACCCATGTATATCGTTTACGTGGTTTAAAATATGTATACCAGTTAAGGGTTAAACTTGCAATAAAAGTTACCGGAAACGACATGAGTTGCAAATTGTCGCTACGTACCTACTGTCGTTATAGTGAACATTACCGTTAGGGAAATTTACAGAATATGCAACAGAGATTATTAAACTGAATAATTCTATGACTTTTAAATCTTAAAAGTAACTCTTAAACTGAATCTTAAACTGATTTCATTCACTTCTTGCTCTCTGTTTCCTTTCAAGTCTAGTCATAGATATATAATTTGATGCTATCTTAAGTGATCTTTTTTTTTAAATTAATTGACAAACGAAGTTACTCTATCTGACCATAAGAGACTTCTGCAGTCCAGGAAAAATAATTAAAATGTTTTAATTCATTTAATTATTCAAACTAGCCTATCAAATCTCATTGCTGAACACATGCCTCCCTAAGGACGGGCCTCAAAAGGGGGATATTTGCCACAGTTCAAGCTTGTCAGGCGGATTAGTAACAGCATTTTCTATTTATAATAGCTATTGAGAAAAAGCTGCTGTCATTTGGAAAAAATATACTGATTCCTGGCGGTAGAAATAGGTGAAATCTTGGTCTATTAAAACATGGAATGAAACTATAATTTTTGAGATTATTACACTTTTTATTGTAATTTATTTCAAACTTGTTTCTGCTTGCAGCTCCAGACTCTTGGTAACAGAAATGTATTTTTCATTACTAATAAATAGCATTTCAACGTCAGTTTATAGTAAATATGTGACCCATAGTAAGCACCTAAATAATCTATCTCTTATGTGTTGATTTCATTCAAATTTATTTGGCCATTTATAGGTGAAAATTAAAATCAAAATGTCTTCACCTACGTTCATTTTATCGACGAGCAACAAAAAATATACTATTCTTAACAGATAATTTAATGAAACTAATTTTTACGGATTTTATCGTGATTAATTTAACTTTTTAATTCCCGACGTTTCGAGTGCTTTACAACACCCATGGTAACGGGTCGGAGTGAGGTGTTTGACGGCTCGATATGACATCGGTTTATAGTGGACATATTATAATAGGTTTATCACGCAGAGAAACCCTGAGCATAGCCCTCTCCATAGCTCGCTGAGCGACTTTGAGCGTCCTCATACGGCCAGCAGTGAAGGACCACGTCTCGGTTCCGTAGGTCATCACAGGCAACACGCACCGGTTATACAATTTAGTTTTCTGGTTTTGAGGTATACCTGAAAAGAAGTTGTGTCGTAATTTCCCGAACGCTGCCCAGCCAAGTTGAATCCTTGTGTTCAGATTATCTCTATCTACCTTATTTCTAAAGACTTCTACGAATACTATTAGACCAGCAGTTTTGAACAAAAACTCTGTCACAGCTATGTAGCTGGCACGGAAAATATCTTACGCAGTTGTATTTTCATTTACGACAGGTACTGCTTTTAGGTAATGCGAAATAAAGTTACAGGCTTATCTGAATTAAATTTCAAATTTCATTGTATATGTGCGTATAAATAATGACAAAGTTTTATAAGTCACATTAAACATAATCATTGTAAAGTTTACACGTTTTTTATGTCATATTTTCAAAACAAAGAATTAGTCGACAAGTTACGGAAAATTTACTGTAGCTTAGTGCGCAATACATTAAGGCAGAAAAACCTGTGATAATATAAATAGAAGTCAACATACTGATCACGATATATTCTATTTTTAGAAGATGCAATACTAATCGTAATATTTTAATCAACATTATCCGGTACCAGCTCATTTTCAGATATTTTGAGAGGGGAACTTAGTTTCATTTCCAAAAGGCAAACCCGTGAAATCTGTCGTCCCTCCTATTGCTACACCACTGCACTTACTGTTGCTACATTCTGGCGGTGGTGGCAGGTCCTGGGTTAGAATCCCAGGTCGGGTCAAAATCAGTTAGGAAGTTGGCGGTGTTTTACCCTGTGCCTCAGAAAATACGTAAAGCTATTGCACTGCACCTGATCTCTTCCCGGTCGTGTCGGATAAATGCCCATCGGACTATGAGAGTGAGGGAGTAGAAAAACACACGAGCACTGTAATCATGTCACACGGAGATACCTAGCCTCCGTTGAGACTGGACACCATGACCAAATCTCGGACATTGTGTTTTCATAATGTATGTAATTTTTTATTTTATTATAAAAAAAGTTACTTCCACACTAAGATTTTCGCCCGTATCGTGGGTGCGTTTTACATACATATATTTCACAAGGAGAAACATTCAGACCCGGAACAATTATTTGTATCATCATCATCATCATCATTACAACCCTTCAAGTCCACTGCTGAACGTAGGCCTCCCCCAAGCAATGCCACAAAGCACGGTCCTGACCCACCTGCATCCATCGACTTCCTGCATGTCTTACCAGGCCGTCACTCCATCAAGTGGGGGTCGCCCTACACTACGCCTACCGGTACGAGGCTGCCACTCGAGAACCTTTCTTCCCCATCGGTTATCGGTTCTTCGAGCTATATGGCCGGCCCATTGCCACTTCAGCTTACTAATCCGTTGGGCTATATTATATATTATACTATTTGTATGCCATACAAATACTTGTTCCTTGCGGGATTCAAACTCACGGCCCTTAGTGATGCATCTCATTGCTAAGCCACAACGACGTGGAGCCTGCATTTATTAAAAAAATTTAAATCTAAGCACCTCAAAACAGAAGTTGAGGATTTCTTCCAAAAAAAGACAGATAAAATATTTGATTTCTTATATTTACGCGAACACTACACTTTGATTAAAACTACTTTTACGGATTTTATCGCGTTTATTGTACTTTTAATTACTTTTATTCTTAATTCCCGACGTTTCGTGCGCTTTCCAGCACCCATAGTCACGGGGGATTGAGATGATTGACGTCCCGATGTCATTGTTATTTAGACGGTGAATCTCACCACCATCCTTCACAGTTAGCTACCGTAGGCAAATCTTTGTTACAAGATAAAATATTATTAGTACGAAAGACGCTATTTAATTATTAGTCTTACGGATGGAAGTCGAATGTCAACATCTAACGATATCAGGTCGACTTTATTCAATTAATATTAAATACGAACTTCATATGAGTTTGTTCCTAGCTCATTTCAAATTTTAATGAACGTAGCATTTATATTCCTATCTTCACGAAAACTGTATATAAAACATAGAATTTATACTGTAGTATAAGCGTAGAAAAGAGTTGTTTTGCTGCAAAAAATATTTATCGACTAAATTGGCGATGTATTGAAATGGCCAGATTAAGAGTACCCTTAACCGAGGATCATGTATGCGTAGGTATATTAATGTAAAGGAGGCGAGAGAGGTGTACCGTGGTCGTGCCAAATGGTCAAAATAATGTCGTGTAGTAGCGGTGCAAGAATATGATGACCGCATATCGACCCGTGGCTGTCGCAAGGAGTGACAGACAGAAACTGAAACACGAGTTGAGCATAAGCATCTTCCTGATAAATAAAAAATAAAAAACTGTGTTCGCATACCCGCCCGCCCAGCGTGGCAACTGTGGCGAATATCTCCCCCTGTGAGGCAGTCTATGGGCAAGGCGTATGTTTATTTGAAAAAAGTTCTGACGTAACACACATAAAAATACGGTCCAATTGAGTACCTCCTCGTTTTAAATACCTCAACACAATTTTAAATACCTCCTCGTTTTAAATACCTCCTCGTTTTAAGTACCTCCTCGTTTTAAATACGGTCCAATTGAGTACCTCCTCGTTTTTAGGGTTCCGTAGTCAACTAGGAACCCTTATAGTTTCGCCACGTCTGTCTGTCCGTCTGTCCGTCCTCACTTAATCTCTGTGACCGTTAGCACTAGAAAACTGAAATTTGGTACCAATATGTGTATCAATCACGCCGACAAAGTGGTAAAATAAAAATTGGAAAAAAATATTTTATTAGGGTAGCCCCCCTATATGTAAAGTGGGAAGTGATTTTTTTTTTATTTAAACCCTAACGTGTGATATATTGTTGGAAAGGTATTTAAAAATGAATAGGGGTTTACTCAAGTCATTTTTTGATAATGTCAATAATTTCGGAAATAATCGCTCCAAAAGTAAAAAACAATGTGTCCCCCCCCCCCTCTAACTTTTGAACCATAAGTTTAGAAAATATGAAAAAATCTGAAAAGTAGAACTTTATAAGGACTTTCTAGGAAAATTATTTTGAACTTGGATGGAAACAACAGTTTTTGTACAAACTCATAAGTGGGAACACTTATTGTCACGGACGGGAAACTACGGAACCCTAGACTGAGCGTGGCCCGACACGCTCTTGGCCGGTTTTTGTGATTTGTTATGTTCTAATCCTACGCTAGAATTATTATTTTATTTGTTCTCGTACCAGAGTTCACAATATTTTATTAAATTTATTTTAGACGTTCCAAAAAAAAATCTTAAAAGCATTGTAATTTGCTAAAGACAAAATAAAAAAGCAGGTATAGAAACACTTTTAAAAGATTTGCCCTAAGAAGATAACATTAAAACAAAAAGGAATAAAGATACTTATATTATTATTCAAGAAGCCCTTTTAACATAACAGATTTGTATTAAAGATAAACATCCTTTTGCGTGTTTGGTTTATTCTAAGACGAGTAACTTTCTATAGTCTTTAGTAACGCATACATTTATATTTTACTGTAATGGGTATTGAGCTTGTAATAAGTGCATGCACCGTCTATTACAACCTTGATGCTCAGATCAGTAAGAAAAATTGGTGATCCAATTACACAATTTCTCGGGAAGTCCATAGTAAATAAGCTTCGTAAGCGTTAAGGTTTGAATGAAGTCCCCTGATGTTGCAGAAATTTACGGATAGCGCGGCAGGGGGCGCCTTTGACCTATTTCTCCGTTTGCCCCTAGCAGGTTTAGTTTCGAGCGGAATCCCCCCCGTAATTGCGTAATGAGAACGCAACTAGTTATTATAAACATGTTGAATTATAATAACTAGTTACGTTCACATTACGAAATTATGTCTTATTTCGTTTTTGTTTATTTAAAAAAAGTTATTTCCACACTAGGAATTTCTACTGTATGCTGGGGGCAGTTTGCATACAAAAATGTCACAAGGACATGTATCCAGACCCGGAACAATTATTTGATTTGATTATCTTTAAGCTAAGCACGCCCTCGATCAATTTACCTTCCAACCAAAAACACATAGATACACAGTTCTACATGATAAACTTATAACACACCCTCTGTTTTCATTAGGGGGTTACAAATATAAAGATTAAAAATATAAAACTTACACTTGAAAAGCTAATCTCATTTTTGTTTTGAAATTGGCTTAAATAGCGCTAATCAACACAAGCGACACCGTGTGTTGGTGAAATAAAGGGAACCAACCAACCCAATATTTTGTGAGTGTAAGATGCTAATGCTGCGTTTTTAAATTACATAATAGGGACCACACCTGGACGTCAAGAATGCTTCCTTATGAATTAAATTAAATTAAATTTCGTGAAAGTGTCACCCCTAAAGATGGCAAAAGAGGGAACAGCAAGTGCAGTTGTTTTATATTTGTGAGCTGTTATCAGAAAGTTGCATGTGACCACCTCGTTTCATTTCTCTCTGCCGTTTTTTACGACACTCATGGAAAGATATGAATTAATGGATAATCTCACAACATCACTTAACAGCACGTATTTTGAATAGAATAAGGTAGATAAACGAGGATACAGTCCACCTAATGGTAAGAGTATGTTCTGGCCCATAGAGATCTACATCTACAGATACAGATGTGTTGTCATCCCTGAGGGCTAAGATGGAATGTATCGTTTCTAGATTAAAAGGCCTCTGGTTCTATACAATCACTAATCGTGAAACAGCAGCATTAAGCTGTTATTTCACGTTGGTAGTCTGTGAGAGCGTGGTCCTAACTCGATGGACCCAGTCGTGCTTCAACTAAAACATAGTTGCAGCGTACAATATAATAATACACGTATTCATATTCTAAGTAGCTAAACACAAATTTTGAATATTTTTGCAATAAAAAGAATAATAAGATTTTAACAATTGATTGAAAGTTTTTCAATGAGGTGATTTAAAAATTTTATCAAGCTTAGTTTTACTATAGAATACTATACGATTCATGGGTATTTCGACCCATCCTTGGGTCAAAATGTATGTCTATAGGGCAAAGAAGGTCTATATTCAGCAGTGGACTTCTGATGGGCTGTGATTAATTATGAATCAATCACTAGATACTTATACATATAACAACCATTTATACAACAAGTATAGTATGCTATTACAATGTTCGGAAATGTTTCATTTGTAAAATTTGAAAACGTATTCGAGCAACGCCACGAGTATTTAATTAAAGCATATTTTAAAATTGACATAAAATGGCTACATACAAAACTAAACCATGTAAAAGTGGAAATATTGCAATCTTGGTAAATTAATAAGAAAATTAAAAAAATGAAAACGTATTTGAAATACTATTGAAATAAGGTGGTTTTTTCCTTTCGTGCCTTTCATGTGGGTATGTTTTTTTTTGTATAAAAATTCAAGTATTGTTTATAGATAATAAATGGTACTTAACACTGAGTAATTTTACTTAGTAGCAGCTTCTTATCAATTTCTGCCTCCAAATAGTAGTGCTTACATTACTGTATTCCAGTCCTCAGAGATGACGACGCATCCGCTACCTTCGCTGTTTGAAGTTGTCTGCAGGTGACCATGGACTGCAGCAGCCACGGACCAGCAAGTGGACTGTGAGTTAGAGTTATCACTTCAGTTCTTAGTCGACTTCAAAGAAAGAAGGAGAATCTCATTCGAGTGTATGATTTTTCGTACTTATGTTACTCGTCAATCATGTATTAATTTTAATCATTCTTTTTTAATAAATAAGTTATAATTTATGAGTAGTCTTATATGAATTTGGAGAAAATATTTTATCTATAAGGGTGGAAAAATATAGGACGAACTTCCCAAAGTTAGTTACATTTAAACAGCTTTTCATTTGTTGACTTATCTAAGCCAGCGCTTCAATACTATTCCACGTAACTGGTAAGTATTGATACATGATATTCCTTGTTTTATTTGAAAGGTCAACAATTACACTTTCAATATCTAAAAGGCGAATTTAAAGAACTTATAAGAATAAAGTTATTCTTGCATAATAGATGAAAAAGTCTGAGCTTTAATATTAATACTTACTTACTTAACTTCACGCACAATCCCTAACGGGGTAGCCAGAGATAACAGATCGCCAAGTGTCACGATCCTTACATGCCTCTATCGCTTCTTTCAGATTCATTATCATCTTCATACATGCACGTCTAGGTATTCGAGTACTCTTGATCTTCCCCTCTTCGAGTAATTTGCTCACATGGTCTTCGAAAGTTAGTCTCTGTCTACCTCGACACCTTTTAATATTTACTTTCGCGCTATATATTTTCTTCACCATTCGGTCTTCACTCATTCGCTCAACGTGCCCAAATCATCGGAGTACGCCCCTATCAATTTTTGTGATAAGGTCATCTTTCAATCCTGCCATATTGCGAATCTCTTCGTTTCGCTTTCGGTCGTACGCTTAAGTCCGCTTAATATTAATGCTTCGCTATTAATTGTATATACACTTTGTCTTAACACCATCTTCTGAAGCTATTATTCGGAACTTATTTTATTATTTTTAATTCTTTAAAATCGATTTTTGCTTTAATTTTATAAAAATTAAACGAATACAACAAAATGCTACTACCAGTAATATATACAGACTGTAAAGAGCAATTTTAAAGTTATCCATGTCATATTTATTTGTTTTTTGTGTAAGAATATCTTCGACCGCATGTCGACCCGTGGCTGTCGCATGAAGCGGCAGAAAGAAACTGATACACGATATGAGCAGAAGCATTTTCCTGATAAATAAAAAATAACAAACTATGTTCGCATACCCGCCCGCCCAGCATGGCAACTGTGGCGAATATCTACCCCTGTGAGGCAGTCTACGGGCAAGGCGTATGTTTATCAGTGGTCTTTTGATTGTGCGTGAAAAAAGTTCTGACGTAACACACATAAAAAATACGGTCCAATTGAGTACCTACTCCTTTTTTGTCATTGGAAAATGGCTATGAATTTTCGTAGACACGGTCCACTAGATCTCAAAAAATAATGTGTCTGGAGTTCGACATTCAAAAGACAAAGTTTTACTGTTTCAAAATTATTTATACGCGATAGAGCCATGGTGCAGTTATATTAGTAGTATAGTTGTAGCACGAATGGGTCGGCTCGACCGGGGAAGGACCACCCTCTCACAGAATACCAGCGTCAAATAGTAGCTTAATACTGCTATGTTTCGTATAGTGAGTGTAGACAACCGGAGACTATTTTCACTGTAAATGAGAAAACGATATTAGTCCTCACGTGTGACAACGCATCTGCATTTTGATTCGTAATCGACGATAGATGTAGATGTCTATGGGCCGCAGCAACAACTTACCATCAGGTTGACTGTGTGCTCGTGTCACCCTATCCTATAAAAATAAAATCTATATTTGGTTTTGTTTATGAGTTAGATATAACTGTGCGTCTTAAACTAATCCAAAACATTATCGAAGAAGTGCGTTACGTATTCGCTATATTCATTCAAATGAGATCTGTAAATTTTATTTAGGCAAAGTACCGGAGTTGTGATTGGAACATAAAGTAAAAATAATATTATACTAAAATTAAAAAACATGCTAATTTCAATAGAGAGGGAGTCTGAATACTTCTACCTGCTTGGAACCGTGTAATATATAAAATTAAAACTAAACCGAAGCATACCACTGCAAGACTTCAAGACAGAGTAAGTTCATTCTGCATAGATCGGACCATAATCAATAATTAAAAATGCTGAAAATACTCCAGGTTAACATTGACATCGGGACGTCAGTCACCTCAGTCCCCAGTGACCATGGGTGTTGGAAATCACCCGAACCGTTGGGTTTTAAATATCATTTCAAATTAAATGCGATAAAATCCAAAAATGTAGTTTTAATCAATGTGTAGTGTTCGCGTAAATATAAGAAATCTAATTAATGTCTAGTTAAAATTCGATAAGAATTGTTATATAAGTAACCTAACCATTAATATTTGCGTACCACTAAGGTAGAAAATGTAGAACGAATTGAAATAATTAAACACCAAGTTTAATAAAATAATAATTTTCTCCAGACCAACCATCGGCGCAGGACAGGATTATAGTTCCCAAGTTTATGCGCAAACACAGTTGCACTCTCTATTCCCCCTCTCTCATAGTCCGATGGGACAGTAAACTGCCACAACTGGATAGAGGTGAGACACCGCCAACTTACCTAACTCCGGTCGGCTACTGAGAACTTCTTAACAGAAAACCTCAATAAACTGTTTTTTTTAGGCCCGACCTAGGATTTGAACCAGGGAACTCATGATTAGCAGTCGCTCTACTACAACCACTAGACCAATGAGTCACTAGACCAATGAAACACCAAGATTATCATCATTATTACCAACAAAAGCACAATTCAGACTCATGCCTTGAAAATTGTAATTGAATGGAAAGATGGAAGCTGGCAACTTATTCGACTGTATGACGAACGAATTTTGTTGACGCATTTACGTGGTACAGCCATGCTGTAGCTATTTTATTACGGTTTTAGCACGAATCCGGCTCCGGCTCGACCCGGGTAGGGCCACGGTCTCACAGCGTATAAAAGCAGCTTAATTCTGCTGTGTTTCGTATGGCGAGTTTAAAAAGGTTACAGCAAACGATGCCATCATCTCAGTCCTCAGAGGTGACAAGGCATCTGATAGACGTCTATGAGCCTCAGCATTCACTTGCTATCATATGGACTGTGTGCTCGCTTGTCACCCTTATTCTAAAAATTAAATGCTTAAAAAGCAGGCTGGAGTGTTGGTTGATTTTTATTTGTTTGCGAGAAAATTGCGCAGGGACTTTAAAATAAATGCTCCCTCCGGGGTAGTTAATACTGACCGCAACGCTCCGCTGAATCTCATTAATTCATTGGCTGCTAGTGTTTCTGCACTGTACTGAAATAAGAGATTGCGCTGTCTCTAATAATCCACAAGGCTCTTAAACCGCAAGAAGCCTTCGGAAAACCTTTCTTGTGTGATATATACACGTGACAAATGAGCACACAGTAAACGTGATGGTAAGTGAATGTTGTGAGCCATAGATCACGTTATCACAGAATACCACCACGAAATAGCAAAATAATGCTGTGTTTAGTATATTGAGTTTAAAGAACCGGAGACCTTTTTTACTGGAATCAAGGTTTTCTATCTATGTTCTCGAGGATGAAAATGAATCTGCATTTCGTTTCTTAATCGAGAATAAATATAATTATCTATGGGCCGCAGCATCCACGTACCATCAAGTAGACTGTGTACTCGCTTCACCAATCTTTCAACCCTATTCTATAACTAGTGACCCGCCGTGAAAAGTAACTTTTAAATAGTTTTATTTATAATCCATATTGAATAAAAAAGTTTCTGTTTCTGCCCTAGCTGCGTTTGGGTAGAATAGTGGCGTTATTTAGATTAAAGATAATTTATTTACTATTTTTTCATCATTAGTTTTTTTTTAATTTATAATTTTTTCGTATAAAATATTGGCACTGTAGATCTTTAGTTCACTCTTGGCATTGCTCCCTATCTGTTCGTAAAGTTTCATCACAATAGGTTCAGCCATTACGAAGACTAGCCGCGACAGACAGACAGACAAAAATGGTTAATTGCTAGCATGCGATGATCCCCTTGAGGTTAATATGAGCCAGTTATTTCAATATCACAGACACACACTTGAATTTTTATGTATAAATATATAGATTTAATATGATTCACATGGATGAGGAGGTCGGAACCTTAATTTTCTCATCTACCTATTTAATATTTAAACTTTCAAGTTTTTTTTGTTAGGAGAACTCAACTCATCGCGATATAGATTAACTATCCTATAGTTTCAGATAAACTAAATTTCCCGCCAGTAATTACTTCTCGGGAAACTGTATCGCGAAACAGCTTATCGCTCGCCTCAATGTTATTAATGACTCGTCTACGGGACTCGAAGCTAAGGTTTAAGAAAATCTTCATCTATTTTAAGCATATTAAACGGGAGATACATGTTGTGATGATATAAACGCAGGAACAGATTGCTTCATAGGGGGAATATAAAGCAAATATAATTACCACCTACTCGTATATCGCCACGCTTAGAAAGTGGATTGACAACCGCAGTTTTTATTTTTATTTTTAGTCGTTATTAGGAATACGCTGCTGCCCATCTTCTGATTTGTTTCCTTCTGTCGCATTTTACGACACCATGAGGGTGATATGGGCTAGTGGATATACTTACACCGCCACTGCGCGGTTGTTTGTTATCGTGCGATGATGGCGGTATCACTATCTTGTTTACTCCAGACGTAAAATACTCAAAGTCAAAGATGCGAGGCGCCTGGTGCCATGACGGTGCGTCTGGCAGGTATTGGACTTTCAGGGCAAATGAAATTAAATGAAAGAAGATATATAAAGTAAGTTATATAAAGTATAAGTGCTAAGACATACAAGTATTAGTAGACAAGTGCGTAAAAGTATTAGTTTTTTTATATAAGATAGGGTGACAAACGAGCACACAGTCCACCTGGTGGTAAGTGGTTGCTGCGGCCCATAGACATCTACATCTACCCTCAATTACGAATCAAAATGCAGATGCGTTGTCACCCGTGAGGACTAACATGGAATGTCTCGTTTCCAGTAAAAAGGGTCTCCGGTCTCTACACTCACCATACGAAACACAGCAGCATTAAACTACTATTTCACGCTGGTATTCTGTGAGAACGTGGTCCTTCCCCGGTCGAGCCGACCCATTCGTGCTACAACTATACAATTAATATAGCTCCAGCATGGCTCTACCACGTAAAAACGTAGATCCGGTAAGTGGCACTAGTGTCGAGATCCAGAGATCACCCGTGCGGATCCGAGCGGATATCTACTACTACTATAACTAAATATAAATCAATCAATAAAAAGTCTAGTCAATATAAATAAAATGAACTCTAAATCCAAAAAAAAACTTTTGGTGAATCCAAATTCGCATGACTTAAGCGCTTATGTTATACGTCAATTTTTTGAATATTTTAAATGTGTATATTTAAAATATTCAAAAAGTTTTCGCAAATAACCTTATTACTATTACTTTTAATTTTCAGATAATTTTATGTCGATAAAAAAAGTTTGAAAAATCCAAAAGTACACGATTCATAATTCTCATATGTGATAAATGTAGGAAAAAATTCTCGGTCAACAATATAATATATTTTTTTTAATTTTACTATGTTATTATTATTGAGATTGAAAGAAAAATATTATTGTTAATTGATAAATCTTTTAATAGAATTATCTTAAAACGATCAGAAATCAACTTTAATATTACTTTAATTTTTAGGTATTTGTACTCTGGCATTATCGTAACAACTAGTCTTTTTAACCTGACTGATTAAAAATTAAAAATCCTACGTACTTTAAGCGAAACAATATATTTTCATGAAAATCTGTGATTATAAAATAATAATAATGGTTTACCTTACCTTGCTCAAGTATGTATGAAATTTTATTTTTGGAATATTTTGTCATCAATATTTTTCATCACAAGCCGCTGAGCAGTAAACAAATCGCTCAGAACGGCGGCTGCGTCTGAATTGAATGAAATGAATAGAGTTCATAATAATATTATTTAATGAATAAAGTTTATGATGAAAGTCCATCTTGCAGTGTAGTGGCGGCGTCAGAGAACCCACTACCCTATATCATCTTGTTGTGTAGTGGCGGCGTCAGAGAACCCACTGCCCTATATCATCTTGTTGTGTAGTGGCGGCGTCAGAGAACCCACTACCCTATATCATCTTGTTGTGTAGTGGCGGCGTCAGAGAACCCACTGCCCTATATCATCTTGTTGTGTAGTGGCGGCGTCAGAGAACCCACTACCCTATATCATCGTGTTGTGTAGTGGCGGCGTCAGAGAACCCACTGCCCTATATCATCTTGTTGTGTAGTGGCGGCGTCAGAGAACCCACTACCCTATATCATCTTGCTGTGTAGTGGCGGCGTCAGAGAACCCACTACCCTATATCATCTTGTTGTGTAGTGGCGGCGTCAGAGAACCCACTGCCCTATATCATCTTGTTGTGTAGTGGCGGCGTCAGAGAACCCACTACCCTATATCATCTTGTTGTGTAGTGGCGGCGTCAGAGAACCCACTACCCTATATCATCTTGTTGTGTAGTGGCGGCGTCAGAGAACCCACTGCCCTATATCATCTTGTTGTGTAGTGGCGGCGTCAGAGAACCCACTACCCTATATCATCTTGTTGTGTAGTGGCGGCGTCAGAGAACCCACTGCCCTATATCATCTTGTTGTGTAGTGGCGGCGTCAGAGAACCCACTACCCTATATCATCTTGCTGTGTACTGGCGGCGTCAGAGAACCCACTACCCTATATCATCTTGTTGTGTAGTGGCGGCGTCAGAGAACCCACTACCCTATATCATCTTGTTGTGTAGTGGCGGCGTCAGAGAACCCACTACCCTATATCATCTTGTTGTGTACTGGCGGCGTCAGAGAACCCACTGCCCTATATCATCTTGTTGTGTAGTGGCGGCGTCAGAGAACCCACTGCCCTATATCATCTTGTTGTGTAGTGGCGGCGTCAGAGAACCCACTGCCCTATATCATCTTGTTGTGTACTGGCGGCGTCAGAGAACCCACTGCCCTATATCATCTTGTTGTGTAGTGGCGGCGTCAGAGAACCCACTGCCCTATATCATCTTGTTGTGTACTGGCGGCGTCAGAGAACCCACTGCCCTATATCATCTTGTTGTGTAGTGGCGGCGTCAGAGAACCCACTGCCCTATATCATCTTGTTGTGTACTGGCGGTGTGAGAGAACCCACTGCCCTATATCATCTTGTTGTGTACTGGCGGCGTCAGAGAACCCACTACCCTATATCATCTTGTTGTGTAGTGGCGGCATCAGAGAACCCACTGCCCTATATCATCTTGTTGTGTAGTGGCGGCGTCAGAGAACCCACTGCCCTATATCATCTTGTTGTGTACTGGCGGTGTCAGAGAACCCACTGCCCTATATCATCTTGTTGTGTAGTTGCGGCGTCAGAGAACCCACTGCCCTATATCATCTTGTTGTGTACTGGCGGCGTCAGAGAACCCACTACCCTATATCATCTTGTTGTGTAGTGGCGGCGTCAGAGAACCCACTGCCCTATATCATCTTGTTGTGTAGTGGCGGCGTCAGAGAACCCACTGCCCTATATCATCTTGTTGTGTACTGGCGGCGTCAGAGAACCCACTGCCCTATATCATCTTGTTGTGTAGTGGCGGCGTCAGAGAACCCACTGCCCTATATCATCTTGTTGTGTACTGGCGGCGTCAGAGAACCCACTGCCCTATATCATCTTGTTGTGTAGTGGCGGCGTCAGAGAACCCACTGCCCTATATCATCTTGTTGTGTAGTGGCGGCGTCAGAGAACCCACTACCCTATATCATCTTGTTGTGTAGTGGCGGCGTCAGAGAACCCACTACCCTATATCATCTTGCTGTGTAGTGGCGGCGTCAGAGAACCCACTGCCCTATATCATCTTGCTGTGTAGTGGCGGCGTCAGAGAACCCACTACCCTATATCATCTTGTTGTGTAGTGGCGGCGTCAGAGAACCCACTACCCTATATCATCTTGTTGTGTAGTGGCGGCGTCAGAGAACCCACTACCCTATATCATCTTGTTGTGTAGTGGCGGCGTCAGAGAACCCACTACCCTATATCATCTTGTTGTGTACTGGCGGCGTCAGAGAACCCACTGCCCTATATCATCTTGTTGTGTAGTGGCGGCGTCAGAGAACCCACTGCCCTATATCATCTTGTTGTGTAGTGGCGGCGTCAGAGAACCCACTGCCCTATATCATCTTGTTGTGTACTGGCGGCGTCAGAGAACCCACTGCCCTATATCATCTTGTTGTGTAGTGGCGGCGTCAGAGAACCCACTGCCCTATATCATCTTGTTGTGTACTGGCGGCGTCAGAGAACCCACTGCCCTATATCATCTTGTTGTGTAGTGGCGGCGTCAGAGAACCCACTGCCCTATATCATCTTGTTGTGTACTGGCGGTGTCAGAGAACCCACTGCCCTATATCATCTTGTTGTGTACTGGCGGCGTCAGAGAACCCACTACCCTATATCATCTTGTTGTGTAGTGGCGGCATCAGAGAACCCACTGCCCTATATCATCTTGTTGTGTAGTGGCGGCGTCAGAGAACCCACTGCCCTATATCATCTTGTTGTGTACTGGCGGTGTCAGAGAACCCACTGCCCTATATCATCTTGTTGTGTAGTGGCGGCGTCAGAGAACCCACTGCCCTATATCATCTTGTTGTGTACTGGCGGCGTCAGAGAACCCACTACCCTATATCATCTTGTTGTGTAGTGGCGGCGTCAGAGAACCCACTGCCCTATATCATCTTGTTGTGTAGTGGCGGCGTCAGAGAACCCACTGCCCTATATCATCTTGTTGTGTACTGGCGGCGTCAGAGAACCCACTGCCCTATATCATCTTGTTGTGTAGTGGCGGCGTCAGAGAACCCACTGCCCTATATCATCTTGTTGTGTACTGGCGGCGTCAGAGAACCCACTGCCCTATATCATCTTGTTGTGTAGTGGCGGCGTCAGAGAACCCACTGCCCTATATCATCTTGTTGTGTACTGGCGGCGTCAGAGAACCAACTGCCCTATATCATCTTGTTGTGTAGTGGCGGCGTCAGAGAACCCACTGCCCTATATCATCTTGTTGTGTACTGGCGGCGTCAGAGAACCCACTGCCCTATATCATCTTGTTGTGTAGTGGCGGCGTCAGAGAACCCACTGCCCTATATCATCTTGTTGTGTACTGGCGGTGTGAGAGAACCCACTGCCCTATATCATCTTGTTGTGTACTGGCGGCGTCAGAGAACCCACTACCCTATATCATCTTGTTGTGTAGTGGCGGCATCAGAGAACCCACTGCCCTATATCATCTTGTTGTGTAGTGGCGGCGTCAGAGAACCCACTGCCCTATATCATCTTGTTGTGTAGTGGCGGCGTCAGAGAACCCACTGCCCTATATCATCTTGTTGTGTACTGGCGGCGTCAGAGAACCCACTACCCTATATCATCTTGTTGTGTAGTGGCGGCGTCAGAGAACCCACTGCCCTATATCATCTTGTTGTGTAGTGGCGGCGTCAGAGAACCCACTGCCCTATATCATCTTGTTGTGTACTGGCGGCGTCAGAGAACCCACTGCCCTATATCATCTTGTTGTGTAGTGGCGGCGTCAGAGAACCCACTGCCCTATATCATCTTGTTGTGTACTGGCGGCGTCAGAGAACCCACTGCCCTATATCATCTTGTTGTGTAGTGGCGGCGTCAGAGAACCCACTGCCCTATATCATCTTGTTGTGTAGTGGCGGCGTCAGAGAACCCACTACCCTATATCATCTTGTTGTGTAGTGGCGGCGTCAGAGAACCCACTACCCTATATCATCTTGCTGTGTAGTGGCGGCGTCAGAGAACCCACTGCCCTATATCATCTTGCTGTGTAGTGGCGGCGTCAGAGAACCCACTACCCTATATCATCTTGTTGTGTAGTGGCGGCGTCAGAGAACCCACTACCCTATATCATCTTGTTGTGTAGTGGCGGCGTCAGAGAACCCACTACCCTATATCATCTTGTTGTGTAGTGGCGGCGTCAGAGAACCCACTACCCTATATCATCTTGTTGTGTACTGGCGGCGTCAGAGAACCCACTGCCCTATATCATCTTGTTGTGTAGTGGCGGCGTCAGAGAACCCACTGCCCTATATCATCTTGTTGTGTAGTGGCGGCGTCAGAGAACCCACTGCCCTATATCATCTTGTTGTGTACTGGCGGCGTCAGAGAACCCACTGCCCTATATCATCTTGTTGTGTAGTGGCGGCGTCAGAGAACCCACTGCCCTATATCATCTTGTTGTGTACTGGCGGCGTCAGAGAACCCACTGCCCTATATCATCTTGTTGTGTAGTGGCGGCGTCAGAGAACCCACTGCCCTATATCATCTTGTTGTGTACTGGCGGTGTCAGAGAACCCACTGCCCTATATCATCTTGTTGTGTACTGGCGGCGTCAGAGAACCCACTACCCTATATCATCTTGTTGTGTAGTGGCGGCATCAGAGAACCCACTGCCCTATATCATCTTGTTGTGTAGTGGCGGCGTCAGAGAACCCACTGCCCTATATCATCTTGTTGTGTACTGGCGGTGTCAGAGAACCCACTGCCCTATATCATCTTGTTGTGTAGTGGCGGCGTCAGAGAACCCACTGCCCTATATCATCTTGTTGTGTACTGGCGGCGTCAGAGAACCCACTACCCTATATCATCTTGTTGTGTAGTGGCGGCGTCAGAGAACCCACTGCCCTATATCATCTTGTTGTGTAGTGGCGGCGTCAGAGAACCCACTGCCCTATATCATCTTGTTGTGTACTGGCGGCGTCAGAGAACCCACTGCCCTATATCATCTTGTTGTGTAGTGGCGGCGTCAGAGAACCCACTGCCCTATATCATCTTGTTGTGTACTGGCGGCGTCAGAGAACCCACTGCCCTATATCATCTTGTTGTGTAGTGGCGGCGTCAGAGAACCCACTGCCCTATATCATCTTGTTGTGTACTGGCGGCGTCTGAGAACCCACTGCCCTATATCATCTTGTTGTGTAGTGGCGGCGTCAGAGAACCCACTGCCCTATATCATCTTGTTGTGTACTGGCGGCGTCAGAGAACCCACTGCCCTATATCATCTTGTTGTGTAGTGGCGGCGTCAGAGAACCCACTGCCCTATATCATCTTGTTGTGTACTGGCGGCGTCAGAGAACCCACTGCCCTATATCATCTTGTTGTGTACTGGCGGCGTCAGAGAACCCACTGCCCTATATCATCTTGTTGTGTAGTGGCGGCGTCAGAGAACCCACTGCCCTATATCATCTTGTTGTGTACTGGCGGCGTCAGAGAACCCACTGCCCTATATCATCTTGTTGTGTAGTGGCGGCGTCAGAGAACCCACTGCCCTATATCATCTTTTTGTGTACTGGCGGCGTCAGAGAACCCACTGCCCTATATCATCTTGTTGTGTACTGGCGGCGTCAGAGAACCCACTACCCTATATCATCTTGTTGTGTACTGGCGGCGTCAGAGAATCCACTGCCCTATATCATCTTGTTGTGTACTGGCGGCGTCAGAGAACCCACTGCCCTATATCATCTTGTTTGTAGTGGCGGCGTCAGAGAACCCACTGCCCTATATCATCTTGTTGTGTACTGGCGGCGTCAGAGAACCCACTGCCCTATATCATCTTGTTGTGTAGTGGCGGCGTCAGAGAACCCACTGCCCTATATCATCTTGTTGTGTACTGGCGGCGTCAGAGAACCCACTGCCCTATATCATCTTGTTGTGTAGTGGCGGCGTCAGAGAACCCACTGCCATATCATCTTGTTGTGTACTGACGGCGTCAGAGAACCCACTACCCTATATCATCTTGTTGTGTACTGGCGGCGTCAGAGAACCCACTGCCCTATATCATCTTGTTGTGTACTGGCGGCGTCAGAGAACCCACTACCCTATATCATCTTGTTGTGTACTGGCGGCGTCAGAGAACCCACTGCCCTATATCATCTTGTTGTGTACTGGCGGCGTCAGAGAACCCACTGCCCTATATCATCTTGTTGTGTACTGGCGGCGTCAGAGAACCCACTGCCCTATATCATCTTGTTGTGTACTGGCGGCGTCAGAGAACCCACTACCCTATATCATCTTGTTGTGTACTGGCGGCGTCAGAGAACCCACTGCCCTATATCATCTTGTTGTGTAGTGGCGGCGTCAGAGAACCCACTACCCTATATCATCTTGTTGTGTAGTGGCGGCGTCAGAGAACCCACTGCCCTATATCATCTTGTTGTGTAGTGGCAGCGTCAGAGAACCCACTACCCTATATCATCTTGTTGTGTACTGGCGGCGTCAGAGAACCCACTGCCCTATATCATCTTGTTGTGTACTGGCGGCGTCAGAGAACCCACTACCCTATATCATCTTGTTGTGTACTGGCGGCGTCAGAGAACCCACTGCCCTATATCATCTTGTTGTGTACTGGCGGCGTCAGAGAACCCACTGCCCTATATCATCTTGTTGTGTAGTGGCAGCGTCAGAGAACCCACTACCCTATATCATCTTGTTGTGTACTGGCGGCGTCAGAGAACCCACTGCCCTATATCATCTTGTTGTGTACTGGCGGCGTCAGAGAACCCACTACCCTATATCATCTTGTTGTGTACTGGCGGCGTCAGAGAACCCACTGCCCTATATCATCTTGTTGTGTAGTGGCGGCGTCAGAGAACCCACTACCCTATATCATCTTGTTGTGTAGTGGCGGCGTCAGAGAACCCACTGCCCTATATCATCTTGTTGTGTAGTGGCGGCGTCAGAGAACCCACTACCCTATATCATCGTGTTGTGTAGTGGCGGCGTCAGAGAACCCACTGCCCTATATCATCTTGTGTAGTGGCAGCGTCAGAGAACCCACTACCCTATATCATCTTGTTGTGTACTGGCGGCGTCAGAGAACCCACTGCCCTATATCATCTTGTTGTGTAGTGGCAGCGTCAGAGAACCCACTACCCTATATCATCTTGTTGTGTACTGGCGGCGTCAGAGAACCCACTGCCCTATATCATCTTGTTGTGTACTGGCGGCGTCAGAGAACCCACTACCCTATATCATCTTGTTGTGTAGTGGCGGCGTCAGAGAACCCACTACCCTATATCATCTTGTTGTGTACTGGCGGCGTCAGAGAACCCACTACCCTATATCATCTTGTTGTGTACTGGCGGCGTCAGAGAACCCACTGCCCTATATCATCTTGTTGTGTACTGGCGGCGTCAGAGAACCCACTACCCTATATCATCTTGTTGTGTACTGGCGGCGTCAGAGAACCCACTGCCCTATATCATCTTGCTGTGTAGTGGCGGCGTCAGAGAACCCACTGCCCTATATCATCTTGGTGTGTAGTGGCGGCGTCAGAGAACCCACTGCCCTATATCATCTTGTTGTGTAGTGGCGGCGTCAGAGAACCCACTGCCCTATATCATCTTGTTGTGTAGTGGCAGCGTCAGAGAACCCACTACCCTATATCATCTTGTTGTGTACTGGCGGCGTCAGAGAACCCACTGCCCTATATCATCTTGCTGTGTAGTGGCGGCGTCAGAGAACCCACTGCCCTATATCATCTTGTTGTGTAGTGGCGGCGTCAGAGAACCCACTGCCCTATATCATCTTGTTGTGTAGTGGCAGCGTCAGAGAACCCACTACCCTATATCATCTTGTTGTGTACTGGCGGCGTCAGAGAACCCACTGCCCTATATCATCTTGTTGTGTACTGGCGGCGTCAGAGAACCCACTACGCTATATCATCTTGTTGTGTACTGGCGGCGTCAGAGAACCCACTGCCCTATATCATCTTGTTGTGTAGTGGCAGCGTCAGAGAACCCACTACCCTATATCATCTTGTTGTGTACTGGCGGCGTCAGAGAACCCACTGCCCTATATCATCTTGTTGTGTACTGGCGGCGTCAGAGAACCCACTACCCTATATCATCTTGTTGTGTACTGGCGGCGTCAGAGAACCCACTGCCCTATATCATCTTGCTGTGTAGTGGCGGCGTCAGAGAACCCACTGCCCTATATCATCTTGGTGTGTAGTGGCGGCGTCAGAGAACCCACTACCCTATATCATCTTGCTGTGTAGTGGCGGCGTCAGAGAACCCACTGCCCTATATCATCTTGCTGTGTAGTGGCGGCGACAGAGAACCCACTGCCCTATATCATCTTGTTGTGTAGTGGCGGCGTCAGAGAACCCACTGCCCTATATCATTTTGTTGTGTAGTGGCGGCGTCAGAGAACCCACTACCCTATATCATCTTGTTGTGTAGTGGCGGCGTCAGAGAACCCACTGCCCTATATCATCTTGTTGTGTAGTGGCGGCGTCAGAGAACCCACTACCCTATATCATCTTGTTGTGTAGTGGCGGCGTCAGAGAACCCACTACCCTATATCATCTTGTTGTGTAGTGGCGGCGTCAGAGAACCCACTACCCTATATCATCTTGTTGTGTAGTGGCGGCGTCAGAGAACCCACTACCCTATATCATCTTGTTGTGTAGTGGCGGCGTCAGAGAACCCACTACCCTATATCATCTTGTTGTGTAGTGGCGGCGTCAGAGAACCCACTACCCTATATCATCTTGCTGTGTAGTGGCGGCGTCAGAGAACCCACTACCCTATATCATCTTGTTGTGTACTGGCGGCGTCAGAGAACCCACTGCCCTATATCATCTTGTTGTGTAGTGGCGGCGTCAGAGAACCCACTACCCTATATCATCTTGTTGTGTAGTGGCGGCGTCAGAGAACCCACTGCCCTATATCATCTTGCTGTGTAGTGGCGGCGTCAGAGAACCCACTGCCCTATATCATCTTGCTGTGTAGTGGCGCCGTCAGAGAACCCACTGCCCTATATCATCTTGTTGTGTAGTGGCGGCGTCAGAGAACCCACTGCCCTATATCATCTTGTTGTGTAGTGGCGGCGTCAGAGAACCCACTGCCCTATATCATCTTGTTGTGTAGTGGCGGCGTCAGAGAACCCACTACCCTATATCATCTTGTTGTGTAGTGGCGGCGTCAGAGAACCCACTGCCCTATATCATCTTGTTGTGTAGTGGCGGCATCAGAGAACCCACTGCCCTATATCATCTTGCTGTGTAGTGGCGCCGTCAGAGAACCCACTGCCCTATATCATCTTGTTGTGTAGTGGCGGCGTCAGAGAACCCACTGCCCTATATCATCTTGTTGTGTAGTGGCGGCGTCAGAGAACCCACTGCCCTATATCATCTTGTTGTGTACTGGCGGCGTCAGAGAACCTACTGCCCTATATCATCTTGTTGTGTAGTGGCGGCGTCAGAGAACCCACTACCCTATATCATCTTGTTGTGTACTGGCGGCGTCAGAGAACCCACTGCCCTATATCATCTTGTTGTGTACTGGCGGCGTCAGAGAACCCACTGCCCTATATCATCTTGTTGTGTAGTGGCGGCGTCAGAGAACCCACTACCCTATATCATCTTGTTGTGTAGTGGCGGCGTCAGAGAACCCACTACCCTATATCATCTTGTTGTGTAGTGGCGGCGTCAGAGAACCCACTACCCTATATCATCTTGTTGTGTAGTGGCGGCGTCAGAGAACCCACTACCCTATATCATCTTGTTGTGTAGTGGCGGCGTCAGAGAACCCACTACCCTATATCATCTTGCTGTGTAGTGACGGCGTCAGAGAACCCACTACCCTATATCATCTTGCTGTGTAGTGGCGGCGTTAGAGAACCCACTACCCTATATCATCTTGTTGTGTAGTGGCGGCGTCAGAGAACCCACTACCCTATATCATCTTGTTGTGTAGTGGCGGCGTCAGAGAACCCACTACCCTATATCATCTTGTTGTGTAGTGGCGGCGTCAGAGAACCCACTACCCTATATCATCTTGCTGTGTAGTGGCGGCGTCAGAGAACCCACTGCCCTATATCATCTTGCTGTGTAGTGGCGGCGTCAGAGAACCCACTACCCTATATCATCTTGTTGTGTAGTGGCGGCGTCAGAGAACCCACTACCCTATATCATCTTGTTGTGTAGTGGCGGCGTCAGAGAACCCACTACCCTATATCATCTTGTTGTGTAGTGGCGGCGTCAGAGAACCCACTACCCTATATCATCTTGTTGTGTAGTGGCGGCGTCAGAGAACCCACTACCCTATATCATCTTGCTGTGTAGTGGCGGCGTCAGAGAACCCACTACCCTATATCATCTTGTTGTGTACTGGCGGCGTCAGAGAACCCACTGCCCTATATCATCTTGTTGTGTAGTGGCGGCGTCAGAGAACCCACTGCCCTATATCATCTTGTTGTGTAGTGGCGGCGTCAGAGAACCCACTACCCTATATCATCTTGTTGTGTAGTGGCGGCGTCAGAGAACCCACTACCCTATATCATCTTGTTGTGTAGTGGCGGCGTCAGAGAACCCACTACCCTATATCATCTTGCTGTGTAGTGGCGGCGTCAGAGAACCCGCTACCCTATATCGTCGCGTGGGCGTTTTAAGTGGTGACACAGTGGAACCGAGACAGGAGAGATGGGCATCAGCATTTTCTTAATAACAGCTCAAAATTATAAAAGTCTACGGTTACCAATCCCGCTGGCAAGCGTGGAGTCTATGGAAAATATCCTTCTTATGGGAAAATCTATGGAGGAGTCCTATATTCACCAGAGGGGTTTTAAAATCTGTAATGAACGAGTGATTGAATCAAAGTATGAAACGTACAATATTACATTGAAGTAAAATTTATTTAAGCGTGACTTGAGGGTAACTTACATCTTGTTTTGGATGGAAATAACGTTCAGTAAAATCTATAGTTCGCTTACGTACGAGTGTGGATTGAAAAGTACTCGGCCTAACCAAGAAAATAAACACATACTAAATCAGTTATATTTTTATTTTTCTACATAATCACCATCAAGTTCAATACACTTTTGCCACCTCCCCTTCCAAGCATTTAGACCGTTGAAAAAAAAATGATTCTTTCTTAGAGTCAAAATATGCGTCTACAGCTGCTTTGACCTCGGCGTTTGTCGAAAATCTTTGACCTCCCAAGTGCTTTTTTAGGTTTAGGAACAGAAAGAAGTCTGATGGTGCCAGATCAGGTAAATACGGCGGATGCGGTAACAGTTCAAAGCCACAGTTGTGAATTTCAGCCATTGACTGTACTGACGTGTGAACACGGGCGTTATCTTGATGAAACAGGACTTTTCTTCTGAGCATTCCTCGACGTTTTTCTTTTATTTCCTCTCGTAAACGACGTAGTAAAGTGCAATAGTAATCAGAGTTTATAGTCTGACCCCTTTCAAGATAATCAATCATAATCACACCTTTCGAGTCCCAGAATACTGAAGCCATCACCTTATTTGCCGACAAAATCGACTTAGCCTTTTTAGGGGGTGGTGAACCAGGTCTTCTCCACTGTTTTGATTGTTGTTTTGTTTCCGGTGTACAGTAATGAACCCATGTTTCGTCCATAGTAACAAAACGATTCAAAAAATCATCTGCATCGGCTTCAAATAACTCCAAAAAGTCGCGTGAAATAGTCAATCGCGTCCTTTTTTGTTCAACTGAAAGCAGTCGCGGAACCCACCTCGCAGACACCTTGTAGAAACCCAACTCGTTGACAATGATGTTTTGAGTTCGTTCATAAGAGATGCCTATAATCTCGGCTATCTCTCTAATTTTTAATCTGCGGTCTCCCATTATTAAATCAAGTACTTTTTTAATATTTTCGTCAGTAGTTGACGTCGAAGGCCTTCCAGAGCGGGGTTCATCTTTCACACTTTCTCTACCACGCTTAAATTGTGCTATCCATTTTTTGATGGATGAATATGATAGAGCACAATCGCCTAATGTACTGACCATGTCATCATGGATGGCTTTTGATGATAGCCCCTTCTTACTTAATGACGGCACGCTGCTCGATTTGCTCCATTCGCGGAAATTATGTCCGATTACTTTCTTAATAAATTTATAAAATCACAACTAATTATCGCACACGTTTCGAACTTCACACAATGAACTAGTCTGAACTGAACTAAATAATGTGGGTAGATTTGATTTTTAGAATTGAATGGATCTGTGTTAGGCCGAGTACTTTTCAATCCACCCTCGTAGTTTTCGTTTTCCGCATTTACAAAGGCAACGACTAACGTATATCGTTAGTATATCATGCAATACTCGTACATTCTATATTGTACCTCAATTTATTTCTGCTCTATTTCTTCTATAAATAATTTTAATATTTTTTATAAAACTGAATTTAAAAACGAACTTACAGTCCATCTGTTGGTAAGTGGCCCCCGCAGCCCGTGGACACCTGCAGCTAACTTCAAACACGAAGGCTGCAAATGTGTTGTCACCTTGAGGACTAAGATGGAATGCCTCACAGCCTGTAGGTATACTAGCTCTCTATCTCCCTCACACTGGAACACACAATGCAAGCACTACTATTTGGAATCAGAAATAGGTAAGAGGGTGCTACCCACCCAGACGCAGTCCTAGGCAGAATGGGAAACAGAAACTTTTTTTGTTCAATGTGAGTTATAAATAATAAATATCTATTTTATTATATATATTTATTATTTATAACCCACATTGAACTATTTATTTAATTATTATTTAACTATTATTATTTATTTACCACTAGTTCGGAAAAACCTTTATTCCGGGAACCAGCAAGAAAACTAGCGAAAATTCTTTTTAAAGAAAAATACAGTTCACAATCGTATATGTTATATGATTAAAAACCGAAAAAATATTAAGTTTCCTAATTTTTTTATAGGATAGAGTAACTAGCACACAGTCCACCTGATGGTAAGTGGTTGCTGCGGCCCATAGGCATCTACATCTATCCTCGATTACGAATCAAATGCGTGAGGACTAAAATGGAATGCCTCGTTTCCAATAAAAAGGGTCTTCCGTTCTCTACACTCACCGTATGAAACACAGCAGCATTAAGCTAATATTTTACGCTGGTATTCTGTGAGAGCGTGGTGCTTCCCCGGTCGAGCCGACAACTCGTGCTACAGCTATACTACTAATATAACTGCAGCATGACTCTACCACGTATAAAGTACCTCTACCACGTACACCATTTCCAAGGGTTATAATTATCCATAAATTACTTAATATTATAAAAACCCTTTTTATGCAAAATTTATGTTATACAGTTTTCATAACTTTGAAGAGATCAAATTATATATATTTTCTGGGTCTTTGTTGTAATAGCATATGTATATGCTATTACCAAAGAATTCATTTTACTCCCTCGGTGCACATCGAGTAACTGTTACTACTAGCATGTATAGAGTCCTACTACCTATATTTTAATGAGTTTTACTTACTATTAACAATATGTTTTTTTTGTTTTTTTTTTATAGGATAGGGTGACAAATAAGCACACAGTCCACCTGATGGTAAGTGGTTGCTGTGACCCATAGACATCTACATCTATTTTTTTTTATTTATTTATTTATTTATAAACTTACACGTAACACCTTAAGCTAAAGGGTACATAGGGCGGACTTAATGCCATGTGGCATTCTCTGCCAGTCAACCCTGGGTGGCAAGGATTCGACCGACCATTATACGTAAATAAGTGCTTATACACTAAAATATACATATATGCAAATTACATACATACACATTACATTTAAATATACACACATATAGTATCAATATACGTACAATAATACATACATACATATATATACATATATATATATATATATATATATATATATATATATATATATATATATATATATATATACATACATACATACATACACATATATACATATATATATAATATAATGTTTGAATAATATATATTGAGATAAATATTTGAAGTAAAAAAGAAGAAAGAAGACAAAATTAAGGAAAAATAATGTTAATTAGTAGTTTCCTTCAGGTAATGTTTTCGGAGAAGAACTTTGAAAGCTTTTTTATTTGTGGCATTCTTAATATCGTTGGGGAGGGTGTTCCAAAGTTGTATAGCTTGTATCGTAAAAGACGACCTGAAAAAATTTGACTTATGCTGTGGAAACCTTAACCTCAGACGGTTTGACTGTCGGGATGTTCGACCGTCGATCGGATGAAAAAAATGAAAATTATCCTTAAGATAAGAAGGTGACCTGGGATCGTTTAAAATTGAATATAGTACAAGTAAAATTCTAGAGCATCGCCTTTGACGTATAGGTAGCCATTTAAGCTTTGAACGATAGGATGATATGTGGTCATACTTACGTAAACCAAAAATAAACCTTATGGAGTTATTAAGAAGGCGCTCCAACTTGTTTAGAAGATATTCTGACAGATCTGGGTAACATACATCGGCATAGTCGATAATAGGTAGAATAAGGGAATGAACCAGCATTAGCTTGGTTTTGACGGGTAGGAAATTTTTAAGACGATAAAGGGAACGCAAGGTAGCAACAACTTTACGACTAACTTCAGAGATCTGCAATTTCCAGGTCATAGTTTTATCCATGTACAGGCCAAGATTTTTTATGGAATCACAATATGGAATCAAACTTCCATTATAAAATACAGGAGAGAGATATCCATAATCAACCTTAGCCAATAATTGCGAACTTCCGAATATTACAACTTTGCATTTGGCAGGATTAACAGAAACGCCATATTTACATGACCATTCTCTTATGGCTTCCAGGTTATCATTTAATTTGTGTATTACAAAGTTAAGATTGGTTAATCTATCCTCGATTACGAATCAATATGCAGATGCGTTGTCACCCGTGAGGACTAAGATGGAATGCCTCGTTTCCAGTAAAAAGGGTCTCCGGTTCTCTACACTCACCATACGAAATACAGCAGCATTAAGCTATTATTTCACGCTGGTATTCTGTGAGAGCGTGGTCCTTCCCCGTTCGAGCCGACCCATTCGTGCTACAACTATACTACTAATATAACTGCAGCATGGCTCTATCACGTATAAAATTACTTCAAATTTGCAGAACATTAATTATTTTATTTAGTTATTAAATATAAAAACACATGTAATGCCGTGTGGTGTCGTAAGGGACTATGTGACAAAACGGGAAAGGATGTGAGATAGTTTACGCTTAACGGGAGGTATTTTTTTTAAATAGAATGAATGTGACAGATATCACAGAGCCTTCTTGATTGTAAGTGGTTCTGTGGATGTGGCCCATAGACATCTATCCTCGATTAAGAACCAAAATGCAGATACGTTGTCACCATTGAGGACGAAGATGACAGACCGCCAATAAAAGACCAATAAATGATTATCGGTGTCTACACTCAACTTACGAAATAGAGCAGCGTCGAGTTGCTATTTTACGCTAATATTCTCTAGAGCGTGGTCCCTGGTTGAGCCGATACATCGTACTGCAAAAATAATATAGCTACAGCATGGCTCTAACGTGTATAGAATATTAATTAAAGTGATTGAACTTCCTTGTGCTTCCATGCGACTGGTGGAGTGTTAATGTGTTTTTATCCCTAAAATCCTGTAGTTTTCAATTTCTTTTAGTAAAGCTCAGGAAATAAGCGCTTACCAAAAATTTCAAAGGACGTGATCAACCCTCGTTCGATTTAATTACAATTTTAAGTGCTGATGATCGAGCACGTAGTAATTGCTCTATGGTGAAGGAAAACATCGTGAGGTTGATCGTGGTGAATTAAAAACATGTGAAGTCCACTAAAACGCGTTGAAGTAGTGTAATTGACACTTCATCATCAACATCATTATAAGGCTGCGGCAATCCACTGCTGGACATATAGGCCTCTTTCAAGGGGCGCCAATCAGCTCGACCTTCGGTTTCATCCAGTTGTTGCCAATCGCCTTGCGTAAATCGTTGCTCCATCTAGACCCTTGTTCGGTAGACACTTGCCCTAAATCCCCCTCAGAAATAAGAGAAGGACTATGCCCAACAACTCTGTCGTTAGTCAAGTTTTCAGTACATAAATACACACAGTAAATAAATATAAAAAAACTAATTTTTTTATTTATTTTAAGGAAACACGACCTTGACAAAATAGTTCGTAATGAAGATAAATGAGTGGCGTAAGGATTCATTTTATCTTCTTCGCAGTCGTCAATGAGATCTTTTATTGTTAAGAAGGCGGAACTTTCATGCTATATAACTTACTTTAACAATACAATTTGCCTTCAATATTTGTTGCAATACTTTATCTGTTCTTCTACCAATATTTCTGTTTTATCAGATATAATTTTATCTATCTCTATCTATATTATAGATATTTTTTATTAAGCTGCTAAATTTCCAATTTAATAAGCAATAAACACAACACTCATTTTTAATTTTAGCGTGAAATGTTGATTAACAGTCGCGCTGACGACCACTAGACCAACAAATTAATCAAAGACAAAGACCATGATACACTCTCGAACGAAAAATTACTTCGATTTGGGAAAAGTTCTAACTAGCAAATTCAGTTTAAATCAAGCAACCCCTCAACTAATTGGGGCTAATGTTGCCATAACATTATACAGAATCCCTAACTGCGAGTGTGCTAAGGTTAATTGCAAAAAAGATAAGCTTGCAGAAAAGTTACCGGAAACGACGTGTGTCGCAAGTGCGTATATTAAATGTATACAACAACAGTACGGACAGGTCGGGAATGATCGCGTATAGCTATATATATATACGCGTATAACTTGTTGTGAGCATAGCTATTTTTAGAAAATATACATGGTTATTACGTTTTTATCGCGTATACATTCCTATAAGGTACGCTTAAACTTTGAGCGAACCAGCGTTAGAAAATGTACGCGACTGGTACGCAGGAATCATGTATATTTTCTGAAAATTCTATTTGCTACACATTTTGAAAAAATACAGTGTAAGAACACTATGAATGCGTGCTGTGCTTGTATACTTTCAATATACGCGTCGCAAGTAGTCGCTACATACTGGCATTATTGTGAACATTAGGGAATGTTAGGGAAATATTAGGTGTCTTTTGCAGGATATACTACTGAGATTATTAAACGGAATAATTCTTTGACTTTTATATCTTAAAAGTCAAAGTAAAGGTAAAGTCTTTTTCAGTCTAGTCATAGATATGTAATTTGATGCTAACTTTTGTGATCTTTCTTAAAGTTAATTGACAAACAAAGTCACTCTACCCGACTTCTGTCCAATATAGAGCTATTTTTATACACTCCCATAATATGGGTATGATAATATGAAAGTGTTTTATGGATTGAATACAAAAAATAAAATGACGTGACTCTAAATCTAATATAGGGAACTCTCCGATATAGTGGAGTCCCCAATATGGCGGACTATGATTGTTATTCACCCCCTTGATATGGATATCAAATAAACATAGGGATTCAAATGATGATAATAAGATTGACCATTTGTTCGTTGAAAACAATGCGAATAAAATGTGTGTTCTACTGCCAAGCTTAAGGTTAAGACAAAGCGTGCTATGTTTTACCTAAAATCGATTGATCTTCACTCAATTTCAGTTGCTCAATTTGACCATCGCACATTGCGACAAAACTCGAACACTACACATTAAATTAAACTAATATAACGGATATTGTCGCGTTTAATTTTGAAGTTCATTCATTTAAAGTTCACGTAGGTTAATCAAATAAAATTAATAAAACAAGTGTAGTATGTAGTGGCGACGAAATAATATACGCTGTCTGTAAGACATAGAAAAACTAATGGATATGTAGCAGCGTCTTTCTCATAACAACTAAAAAATAAAAAAGTGGTCTAGTTCAAATTATCGTTTAAAGTAAGAGGTGATACCTACCCGGACGGATCTTTAGAAAGAAAATAAGTAGCCCTTCACAAATCTACTGCTGAGCATAGGCCTACCTCAAGTACCACAAAACACGTACCAGAGCAATCTGAATCTACGACCTGTAGCATGTTACCAGCGATAATGTCTTTCTAAAATTGTTAATGCTAATAGAAAACTGTAAAATCAACTATAAAAATCAAAACTATAGAAAATATAGAAATCAACGTAAAGTTGATACTACAACTATCCCTCCGTGAATAATGAAACCTATGATAATGATACATGATACATAATATAACATACTGTATAAATAGGTGAAGGATTCGGTCGCCGAACGACAATGAGTGAATGAGATGGACGAATGTGTGAATGAGAGGGAATGAAAAAGTGGGTTAATGTCGGAAAGACATGTGCAAAGTTGAAAAACGATTTTTAAAAATTAATTAAAGTAATCAAATTCCTTCAAGAGTATTTAATTCATCGTTCCAACATCGATATTTAGCCGGGCTAAAATATTGAAAACTTCATAGGATTAACAAATAATAAAACGTGCAAATTGCATTTAGACAAACACATCAGCGAAATTAAACTGAAATATGTATTCCAATAAAATAAAGTAGGTTTTGGAACAACCTCTGTATAACGTGATTACATTACATTATGCGAAGAAACAGCAAGTCGCGGTAATGTAATAAACGTGACAAATTGAGTTTTTCGTCACCGGAAAGGCGTAATGTGTATTTGGATGAAACGCTTGGCCGTAGAGCAGCGAGGAAATTTATTGATACATGGAGTATCGATGTAAAGCTCGTACATCAGTAGGCACAGTTTTTGTGGTTTTGTTTATTTCCACAGCAAAATATATCAGATTTAGGACGTGTATATGAATATCTCATAAATGACGTAGAACCTTTTACTAAGTGGCAGAGATATTTTCAGCCTAGAAGTCAATCTGCGTTGTTAAGTTATTAACGCCTGAAATAAATATTTTGTATATTGTATTTTTACCAACTCCTTACCCATTTCTGCGCCACCAACTAGTGTAATTCCCATTAAGGGTTAAGAAAAGTCGAAACAATTACAGAAAATAGAGGATTCGACTCAGGCCTCTAGAGTTCTGTAATGAATTATAATGAGCACGAGCTATAGTAGGCACTTACATCGTGGGGTGTACAGTTCCCATATTTGTCACTATCATATTACAAAAAATATATAAAAAACAGTTTACACAAATACAATCTATTTTGATACAGTTGGGAAAAGTTTCATAATTTATTGTGATTTTTTTTTTAAGAATAATAATTAATAGATAAAAAGAGAAGAATAAAAATTAAATATTATTGTTAAATCTAATCATAAATAAAAGTGTATGTTGTGACCATAAGACATCTTTATCTACTTATTTATTTAATTAATAATTCAAATGCAAATGCGTTATCACTAAGGACTAAGATGGAATACCTAGTTTCCAGTAAAGAGAGTCTCTGGTTTTCTACATTCACCTTACAAAACGCAGCAGGATTGAGCTGCTATTTTACACTGGTATTCTGTGAGAGCGTGGTTCTTCCCCGGTCTAGTCAACGCATTCGCGCTGCAACCCTGATATGGTAGCAGCTTAGCTCTATCACGTAAAGCCCACCCATTCATGCTACAAACATAATAAAGCTGCAGGATGACTCGACCATATAAAGCCGACCTATGCGTGCTACAACCCTAAGATAGCTACTATAGCATGGCTCTACCACGTAAAGCCGAACTCTTCTTGCTACAACCATAATAAAGCTACAGCGTGGCTCTACAACGTAGAGCCGACCTATTTGTGCTACAGTCATAATATAGCTGCCACATGGCTCGACCACATAAAGACGACGTATGCGTGCTACAACCATAAGATAGCTATAGCATGGCTCTATCACGTAAAGCCGAACTCTTCTTGCTACAACCATAATAAAGCTACAGCGTGACTCTACAACGTAGAGCCGACCTATTCGCGCTAAAGTAATAATATAGCTGCGGCATGGCTCTACCACATAAAGCCGAGCTACCCGTGCTACAACCATAATAAAGCTGCAACATGGTTCTATGACGTTGAGCCAACCCATTCTTGCTACAAACTGAATATAGCTGCTGTTGTATTAAATAGTAAATGTTGTCATCAAATCACAGTGACGTTCATGAATATGCATGTATATATATATATATATATATATATATATATATATATATATATATATATATATATATATATATATATATATATATATAAACACTCACGCCTGTCACCCAGAGGGGTAGGCAGAGACTACAGACTTCCATTTGGCACGATCCTGACACACCTCTCTCGCCTCCTTCACACCCATACACCTACGCATGCATGCTCGTCGGTTAAGGGTACTCCTAACTTGGCCCGTTTTCAATAAATGGCCAATTTGGTCGATACATTTTCGCCTAGGACGTCCCTTTCCGACTCTGCCATTCACTTCTGCAACATAAATTTTCTTTGTCACTCTTTCCTCATCCATTCTTTCCACATGACCAAACCACCGAAGCATTCTTTTCTTAATCCTGGTCACAACATCATTTTGCAACCCACACTCTTCTCTTATTACACAATTTTTCACCCTGTCATTCAGATTCAGCCCTAACATACTCCTTAACGACCGCATTTCTACTGCATTTATTCTACTCTCGCGCTTCTTCTGCCACACCAAACTTTCACTACCATACGTTAAAGAAGGGACCAACACAGCATTGTGAATTGCCATACGTGCCTTTTTTGACACGTTTTGACTCTTCACAATAGAGTGTAGGGCCCCATTTACTCTGTTTCCTGCGTTCACTCGTCGTTTTATGTCCTTATCATATCTCCCATCCCTGCTAAATACGCAACCCAAATATACAAACTCATCTACTTGCTCGATCAACTCCCCATCTATTCTTATTTCACATATCGTTTTACTTTCATCTCTTTCAAAAACCATAATTTTCGTCTTACTTGCGTTCACTTTCATACCCCTTTCTTTTAATGATCTGTTCATTAATGTAACCATCATTTGCAACTCTGCCGCCGACGACGCAAGAATAACTTGATCATCGGCGTACAAAAGGCATTTGATGGTTAACTCACCCATTCTTAATCCGCATTCTTCAACTTTCAAATTTTGCAAACAACTGTCCATAAATAGGTTGAACAACCACGGGGAGGCCACACAGCCCTGTCTGACACCTTTATGGATGCCAAACCAGTCCGAGTAGACCCCGTTGATCCTAACACAAGCACTAGAGTCCCTATAAAGAGACTCCAATGCCTGTATCAAGCCAGCGCTCAACCCAAATGAGTTCAGTGTTTGCCATAGCACATTCCTATCCACTCTGTCATAGGCCTTCTCCAAGTCCACGAACGCACAAAAAAACCTTTTGGTTTTTGGCCAAAAACTTCTCCGTGATCATGCGCATGGAGGAGACTTGATCTGTACATCCCATTCCCTTTCTAAATCCCGCTTGCACATCCCAAATTTTTCCATCGGTTTCTTTCATGACCCTTTCAATTAGTACCTTGGCATACAGTTTTCCCACGATGCTAAGAAGGCTGATACCGCGGTGGTTTTTACAGTCCTGCTGCGACCATTTTCCCTTATATACTGGGACTATCACGGCTTTGCATCAGTCTCCCGGTACCCGCTTCAGTTCCCAGCATAAATTAAACAAGGTGTGCAGCAGGCCTGCCACCACTTCCTCTCCAGCCCTTAGCATTTCGAGTGAAACTCTATCATATCCGGCAGCCTTACCTGCTTTCATGCTTTTCATTGCTTTTATTATTTCATCTATACTTATCTCGCTACCTCCTTCCTCTTCTTTCGGAGTTCCTATTGCATTCAGTTCATACGTTGTCTCCTCACTCATAAACATGCTTTCAAAATATTCCTTCCATCTCTTTAAACTCAAAACTTCATCATTCAGAATATAGCCATTCTCATCTCTTATAGCATTCACTGTAGGCTGTTTTGAACGTCCCCTGGCAGTTCTCACGGTTTCGAGAACATTTTAATATTTGCCTGGAAGTTATCCAATATTCTTCTATCATTCTTATCCGTTCTTTCTTGCTTTTTCCTTTCAACTACTTCTTTTACTCTCTTATTTAGATGTCTAAAGACTGCCTTTTTTCTTTCAAAATCATCATTCGTACCGCTAGAATTACCAGCCTTAGTTGCTAGTAAATCTAGCCATGCTCTCTTCTTTGCTTCAACTTCCGTACGTATCTCATCATCCCACCATAACGTTTTATTTTTCCTTTCATTCTTTTTTTTTACTAACACCACATACTTCGGTAGCTGCATCTACTAAACCTTTCTTAACATTTTGCCATACATTCTCCAAGTCTAACTCATTCATACATAATTCATCCAAAACACTTACGTTTTCTTTCAGTCTACATTTGAACTTGTTTTTCTAACCTTCATCTTGTAATCTTTCTGTTCTAATACGCTGTAACGCAGTGGTAGACACAGATGACCGATAGCGCCACCGCCTGAATAGACCATTAATTCGGCATAAAACCAAAAAATGATCCGTTCCTACGTTTGACCCCCGGTAAACCCTTGTATCCACCACTGCGCCCCTCAATCTATCATCCACAATTACGAAATCTATCATGCTTCTATCATCACCTCTTTCCCAAGTATACATGTGAATCCTCTTGTGGCGAAAGAAAGTGTTCGTCACAAAAAGATTCTTTTCCATACATACAGTGATGAGGCTTTCACCATTATCATTTATACTTTCATCACCAAACGTTCCCAATATCCTTTCATAACCAAGCCTCCTCACCTCAACTCTTCCATTAAAATCTCCTAGCATAACAACAATTTCATTTCCCTTACATTTCATTAATACCATCCTCACCATTTCCCAAAACTGCTCTCGGTTATGAGTGGGCTTAGACATGTCTGGGGCGTAGACCCCTAGCACAAACAACTTCTTTAAGCCCACTTTCAATCGTATCCATAGCAGTCTTGGGCTTACACATTCATACTCTTTCACACATTGCACCATTCTTTCTGATAGGATGATACCTACTCCCTGGCATGCCCGCTCGAGCTCGTCTACACCAGACCAGTATGCGGTATACATGCCATGTGTAGTGACATCCTTCCCCTTCCCTTTCGTCTCATTTACACATAACAAATCTATTCCTCTATCATACATCACCTCGCATACTTCATCCATTTTATCATTCATTGCTCCACATACATTCAACGTAGCCAGACGGGCCTCTGCAATCCACTTTTCGCCCCTCCGGGAGACAGAACGTGACGGGTGGCGAACCTCGTCGCCGGTTTTCCTCCCGGAGATTCTTCGCACCCCTGCCCCATTAAAGGGGCGCCGGGAACTCGGGGCCATTTCTTTAATTTGATTCCTCATGGTGCGAATGGGGTTGTATATTTAACGCCGCTACCACGGCGAGGAGCCGAGTCTGTGCTATCGGCTTGTCGCTCATTTAGCACCACCCGGGGGACACGTGTAGGGTGGGCCTAGGATTAGGTGGTCAAAGCCTACGGACGCGAGCGACTTATCCCCCTATGAATATGCATGTGTTGCCTCATACGACACTCGCGGGTAGATATGCGGCAGTAGATATTCTTACACCGCCACTGCGCGGTTGTTTTTATTAAGTAGTAAATGTTGTCGCTCAAATCACAGTGACGTTCATGAATATGCATGTGTTGCCTCATACGACACTCACGGGTAGATATGCGGCAGTAGATATTCTTACACCGCTACTGCACGGGTGTTTTTATTAAGTAGTAAATGTTGTCGCTCAAATCACAGTGACGTTCATGAATATGCATGTGTTGCCTCATACGACACTCGCGGGTAGATATGCGGCAGTAGATATTCTTACACCGCCACTGCGCGGTTGTTTTTATTAAGTAGTAAATGTTGTCGCTCAAATCACAGTGACGTTCATGAATATGCATGTGTTGCCTCATACGACACTCACGGGTAGATATGCGACAGTAGATATTCTTACACCGCCACTGCGCGGTTGTTTTTATTAAGTAGTAAATGTTGTCGCTCAAATCACAGTGACGTTCATGAATATGCATGTGTTGCCTCATACGACACTCACGGGTAGATATGCGGCAGTAGATATTCTTACACCGCCACTGCGCGGTTGTTTTTATTAAGTAGTAAATGTTGTCGCTCAAATCACAGTGACGTTCATGAATATGCATGTGTTGCCTCATACGACACTCACGGGTAGATATGCGGCAGTAGATATTCTTACACCGCCACTGCGCGGTTGTTTTTATTAAGTAGTAAATGTTGTCATCAAATCACAGTGATATTCATGAAAATGCATGTGTTGTCTCATACGACACTCACGGGTAGATATGCGGCAGTAGATATTCTTACACCGCCACTGCGCGGTTGTTTTTATTAAGTAGTAAATGTTGTCGCTCAAATCACAGTGACGTTCATGAATATGCATGTGTTGCCTCATACGACACTCACGGGTAGATATGCGGCAGTAGATATTCTTACACCGCCACTGCGCGGTTGTTTTTATTAAGTAGTAAATGTTGTCGCTCAAATCACAGTGACGTTCATGAATATGCATGTGTTGCCTCATACGACACTCACGGGTAGATATGCGGCAGTAGATATTCTTACACCGCCACTGCGCGGTTGTTTTTATTAAGTAGTAAATGTTGTCATCAAATCACAGTGATATTCATGAAAATGCATGTGTTGTCTCATACGACACTCACGGGTAGATATGCGGCAGTAGATATTCTTACACCGCCACTGCGCGGTTGTTTTTATTAAGTAGTAAATGTTGTCGCTCAAATCACAGTGACGTTCATGAATATGCATGTGTTGCCTCATACGACACTCACGGGTAGATATGCGGCAGTAGATATTCTTACACCGCCACTGCGCGGTTGTTTTTATTAAGTAGTAAATGTTGTCGCTCAAATCACAGTGACGTTCATGAATATGCATGTGTTGCCTCATACGACACTCACGGGTAGATATGCGGCAGTAGATATTCTTACACCGCCACTGCGCGGTTGTTTTTATTAAGTAGTAAATGTTGTCATCAAATCACAGTGATATTCATGAATATGCATGTGTTGCCTCATACGACACTCGCGGGTAGATATGCGACAGTAGATATTCTTACACCGCCACTGCACGGGTGTTTTTATTAATTTCTTTGATGGATAACTTTTATCTGACCCTAAGTTTATTTTTGTTGTAATGTTGTCATGTCTACAATACAATATTCCAATTAGTACTGATAAGTTGATTATTATGACGATATACATAATACTATATGTTCCCGTTAATTTTAATTTGATTTTGAAGATAATCAACAACAATCTATACAAAGTTTTTATAAAAATAAAGTATCTGTGAGTAATAACATGCTTTTAGCTGAGGAGATTATGTTTACGCTAACTATTTAAAAAAAATTAAGGACCACTAATGTACCACTAACATTTGCAAGTGTTCTACAGGGATGAAGTCGCGGGTAAAAGTTTATCTAGTTTATCAATAAATACTTATTATTTTTAATATAAATAGTTACTAGTTTATAATTTTAGTATAGAACTAAAAGAGAACGAGAATTATTAAAAAACAATTACCACGTTTTTGTATTATTTTAGTAATCAACAGGGTTGCAGAGTCATTTATTGCTTCAACTTTATGTGAAGTTATAAAAAGGTAATCACAATGATATAAAAATGTAATCATAATGACAATTTTAAGTTTTTTCCTTATTGATAAATTGATGTGATGTGTTATTCTCTAATTGGTAACACGTAGTGATTTGTATAGGTAAGGCAAGTATTAGATGTAAGTTAATATGTACAAATGTTGGAGATTCATAAAAATAAATTAAGAAACAGTTACGGTCAGTGTAGCGGCGGTGTGAGAACATTCACTACCACATTTCATCGGACGGAGTGAAACAAATCAGGCGATGGGCAGCAGAGTCTTCTTAATTAGTTACCATACTATATCCATAGTTGATACCCTTGCTGAGCGTATCAATTATGGCTAACTATAGGGGGTATTCCTATGAGGCAATATATGGAGGAGGCCTGCGTTCAGCAGTAGGCTTTAATAGGCTGTAACGGTAACGGTATTTATACGGTCTGTAATAAAGTGTCGCTAGGAGTAATATTCCGTTTGTTTTATAAATTTGAAGTATGTTCACGACTCGATTGAAGTAATGTTAAGTACCGGCTACTTTTCGGTTTAAAGATCTTTATTTCTCAATAAGACAATAGTCACTTACATGAGAACAATAACCATATGAACTTAGTAATAACAATTTTTAGTGCGGGTATAAATAACTTTGTTGGATGTCGCTTTTAAGAAGCGAATATCTTTGTTGTTTATTCAAACTATAAGGTGGTGGTCCAAGTTTAATAATTTTTTTTTATTTTTATTTAATAATGATTAAGGTTAGGTATTTAGCTGTTGTGAATATAGGTAGGCAAGTAACTTCTCTTTGAAAACATTCAAAGATTTCGCCTTCTTTACAAATTTAGATAGTTTGTTGTATAACTGTGCTCCTTATACTACTACTATACTTTTGGCTTCCCAATAACATAATAAGCGATATCCTTTTGTATACCAATATGTTTTTAACGTTGATTTATTATCGGTATCTGACGGAATTCCGACACGAACGGAGAGAGAGCAGGCACAGGACCAACAGCTAAACGTGCATTCCGAGGCGCGGTCGTGAAACTCCGCCAACTTTCTAACTTGCTACTTAGAATTTCGTGACAGTTAAACCCAATTCCTGGGATTTGCAAACCTTAAAAAATAGCATGATGACTTACAACTACCTGACAAAAGAGGTAGTCCATTTTGTGGGAGTAAGCCTAGTGTCTCAGTGTGAAGCAGAAACAGGAGCAGCAAACTTAGCGTTATGATTTATATACTCTTTAGCAGCCACCCACTAGCGCTCAAGTTTCCGCCTATACTCCCCAAATTTGAATTCAGGGAAAAAAAACACGACCTTTTTGTGAAACATTATTTCCAGATATATTTGGTCAGATAAGCTAATGTCTCCTGCAAAGTTTGATATTTAGATAGTAGGACCCTGATAAATAGATAGTGTCTCAGTGTGAAGCTCTTAATTAAGATAAGAAATAGTTTGTTAACCAACGACGAGTTTTCTCCAGTAGGTACTTCGTAACTACTATATTGTCTACAATATGTCTTGTGACCACTGACAGTATTTCACAACATATTTGGTTTATTGTAAAACTCCATAAGTACAAAATTTTGTGGATTGAACTTAAATATTACGAAAATCTCTCCATTACACCGTGACTTCAGATAACAGAGAGAGTTAATTGGCAACTTTATTACTGGCAACACTGCCCGTAATTCTTCGTACTCAGTTGAAGACAAGTGGGATGAAAAATGTTATAAAAGGGTCTGTATCATTATTCTTGGGCATTTCGTTTCGGAAACACACGTATTAGTTGTCATAGTGAAATTAGGTGTCGTGAATTTCAAAACTGAAATAAGTAGTGTTTTTACAAATCAACATTTAATATAAAAATAGTTATATTGTGTTAAATAATAATATGTAGGATCGATGAATGCAGGTGGCTCAGGACCGGGCTTTGTGACATTCCTTGGGGAAGGCTGACGTTCAGCAGTGGACTTGTAAATTGCTGTAATGATGATAATGATGATGATTGTATCATCATTATCTCTTTAATTATATATAAACTATCTTTATATATAATTAAAGAGCCGCCCTGGCTTTGAATAAGTGTAATCTAGTAATGTGGCGGCATTTAGATTGAAGAGAATAAGAGTTCCATTTGTTTCATCAATATTTCGTTGTTTTTTTAATGTTGCATGGATAACTCATGGCATTGATCTCTATCTGTTCGTATAGTTTATCATAATCAGCTCAGCCATTCCGAACATTAGCCTGGATAGACATACAGACGGACAAAAAATTTAAAATTGATGTGGCACGCTGGTGCTACCATCCAGACGCGAACGGCAAGCAAAAAGACTTTACTACCAGATGTTTAGACAGAGAGATTTGCATCGACGAATTAAATGCGGGCTTGCCGTAATATCTTTTCGAAGGACTTGGCGGATTGATTAAAAGCTCTTTTCTTATGCCTAACATATGGAGCTTAGCGGTCTCGAGCATCAATTCAGTATAAATACGCTATATGTTTGAGTTTTTAGCACGAGCGCACTTGGCGTTGAACCAAGGGCAAACTTTACCAACAATGGGCACGTTAGCTAAGGGGATGAAATACTTCATAACTTGACGTATCACAGCAGGAATGGCATCCGCGCATCTTGACGGATTTAACTGTGTCATGTTTCAAAAACCGATATGTTTTTTACCCTACAGGAATGAAAAAAAATGAATAGGAAAATATTAACATTCGCAGTCGAGGATATAATAAATCAGCTCTTAAATTTCATTTTATTTAATTCAAAAACTCTTGTGGCTTACAGAAAATCTAATACTCACACTAAGTAAAATTTAACATTCAACAAAATTTTTAAAATTGCATCCAGTTTTAACAACAAAAATAATAGTTATTAGTTATAAATTCATAATTAAAAATTAAATAATGACAAAATTTTAGCAGCCCGTGTCAAGAAATTAAAACAGAAATAAGCCAATTGAAATTATTTATATTTGTATAATATTAAAAAAATAAAGGTCGCATACAACGTCAGTCTATGAAATATTTTGTCACGTCAATTTATAATGCAATATCAATAAAAGCTAAATACAACCCTAATATGTCCATAATTAAAATTACATCATAAATACAAAGTAATTAATTGCATATATTCAAGGAAATTATATTGTCGTAATATTGTCATGGTATCGATAATTTTAAAAAAAGAGTCAGCAGACGTTTCACACTGTCTGTAAATATTTCAATTACATCTTCCTGAGTGAGTATGTCCCTATAAGTGTTAATGCTCGATTTGTTAGTGCAAAGACAGCACGTTTAGTAGGAGTAACTGGAATGTGTAGGAGATGCAGCCTACGGCGCGGAGCCACCGTTACTCCATTATCTCTCTGCAGGTACATTAGCACGAAAATACCGATTTTTTCCTGCCTAATAGTTGACATCACGCTACTAAGTATTTGGGTTTCAAGATCAACCATACCCAACATGAATAAAAAAGGATACAAATAAAGGTAGTTACCCGTGACTCGTCACGGGTACTACACCCGTGACTCTTCTGATGAAGCCGATGAGCAAACGTACGCTGTATCCTCTCTAACAAGAGAGTATACTTTTTATCGTGAGGATTCCAGATCGCAGCTACTTGCTTAATCCAGTTTACTTCGAACATATGGCTTATACAAAGTTTTAGTCACCCTTATATTATCAAAGTCAGGAGCAGTCCTCATCACAAAATCCAAAGTCTTACTAGCTAATTTGCAAATGGGTGTCATATGATTGTGAAGATGTAATTTAGTATTAAACCTAAGTCAAGTATGTCATAGACTTTTACCAAAGGCAAGTCATATAAGTTATAATAAATAATGATACGATTTTGTTTCCTTTTAGTATTAAGAGGAAGATGGTTCACTTTGTTCCATTCGGATACCGCATTTACGTCCTGTTGAAGAGCCTGTGCATCAGCAGCACTGCCAATCTACAAGCTTAATTTTAGATCATTTGCGAATAACACAACAGACACTTCGCACATTTTAATTTGATACGCAAGTAAGTTATTTATAAAAATTAAAAACAGCGTAGGGCCAAGAGTACTATCCTGACTCACACCAGATCTTGTGAAATAATCAGCGTATTCGAAACCACTTACTCTAACGAATTGACGACGATTATCCAAATTTCTAGCAAATAATTGAAGAAGCTTCGCAGTAAAACCCAACTTAGCTAGCTCCTTCAACAGTATGTCATTACTTACAGGTCAAAAGCCTTCCTAAGATGTAAATTGGCCACATCTACCTGTCTCCTAGAATCCATCTCTGCACACGTCCACAGTCTACGTATCTTTCAGGTATCAGGTGTGTTATTAGGTTAGTATAAGTTGCGCGATTGCTACGTATTATTTTCTTTGGAACAAAAGTTCTGGCGTCAAGGTTTAACATGACACTGATGACCTTTTAACCCAGTCATTATATTCAAAAGTTCAATTTTAAACGTGAGAAATTGTTCACTAATCAATTTATTAATTTTAGTATTTAAATATTTTCAAAACTCTCCTGCATTTTTTTAATTTGTGCACAATAGAAACCAGAATTTTCTCTAAAAAGACTACTACAGTACTTGTTTTGTCTGGAAGTTTGTGGTGCATAGCGAGCCCCAGTACGAACAGTTACATTGTCCGGGTTATTCATAGATATATCGGAGCAATCACTAGCAATACTCATACCATGCGTTAAATGTTGAACTGATGTGTGTGAGTTTTCATCATTAGGTATATTACAACGGCATTCAAAATGCAAATGCAAAATCCAAGAGGTTTTTAAATCTGTGCGGTTAAATTTGCACATAACAAGTCAAAATAGTGTTTACATTTGACGCATCTCATAATTGGTTTACCTTCGATAATTACATCGCGACATCCCGCGCAATTAACTCTTCTAAGTGACATTATATTACAGGTGACTATCCTAAAAAAATCACTCGCTACGTGCACGCCGAGCGTAGGCACGATGACTAACTTTAGTGGGTGACTCAAGCTCGTCGTAGGAACACAGCACTTATATGAATTTTTTAAACTATTTTTACTTATAACTTGAGAACTATTTTAAAAATTTTGATTCTGATTGTACCTCTAGTGACCTTGTTTTATAAGAAAAAGAAGTATTATCTTTTTAACGCCAAACGTCAACTTTAAACCGCTAATTAAGGTCGATTATTACGAAGCATAATATGTAAAAAACGATTCCTAATTTCTTAAGGTTCTGAGTTGCAATTTACATTTCCATCGGTGCTGATCGAGATTGAACTTGGTTTACTCGCATAATATAAGTTTTACAGCGACAGCTTAATTCCTCAGCTAATGCGGCTTTTTCAGGGTTGCTACGCTTGGCAAAAAGGTGGTCTGGGAGAGGCTTATGTTCAGCAGTGGAGTGGAGTGGTTAATATATATATATATATATATATATATATATATATATATATATATATATTTAAATTTAACTCTTCGCGCCACTAACTGAAAAGTCCAGAACAACGTCTTTTAGACTAGCTAGTTTTGTATGTATGTATGCTAATACGTTAATATTCTTTAAAATGTTTAATCTTGTAATGGTGAAATATAAGCAAGCAACACTGGAGTGTAATTGTGTTTGTCATGTCTACATAAGGATTGTATATAATAAATTGTTGCGGCTTCTCCCTTCACCCTTCGCAAACAAATTGCGGAGTATTCAGATCAATTTACGCTCAGTCACAAACTACTGATGTTATCGCATGTGCGAGGGAATGTGTACTTTACTTTTCTAGTCTATTTTATCAAAATATTGTTCATAACTCTACGTGGAAAAATATTATTCTGTGTGCAAGCGGTCATTGACATCATAGACATGTTGGAAGTCGTGTTATGCAGAAGTCAACTTCAAAAATATGTTGTTTCAACTCTTTAGTTTAGGTTAAACGAAATAATTTTACGTTTTCAATCAATGAAAGTAAAATGATAATATATCAACTATCTCTTTCATTAATCATTTGCTAACTCTTTCATTCAATCCTTACGTTCCATTCCCACATTCGGATTTTCTATCAAGTCATTTTGTTATTGATTCGACATTAGCAATTTCCTCATCGGCATCATATTGGTACCTGGGAGTTCAGGTCATATTTATGTGAGATTTATACAAAATGTAAATGTGTTACCTAGAATGTCGCAAAAGGGGACTAGTGGCGACTTATCACTTCTTTCACAGTTTTTCAGCTAAGCCCATTTCTGACTTAACATGATCCAAACAGCTCGCTTCTTTTTGAACTCTGCCTACTCCCATGGCGATTACTAGCATTATACTATGTATGTATGTTTATCATCAGTTCGTGAAAGTTCTTCTATTTAAATAAGAATTTACCGTAGTAACCATCACGCTTGATTAGCGGATTAGCAATAGTAGAGCCAGCCTTACTGCTGTTTGGCGGCAGAAACATGTAAGCTGGTGGCACCTGCGCAGATGAACTGCTGGCCAGAAAAGGAGTCCTATGTTCCCATATAGACGTGGTTATTTTCCGTTCGTCAATCGTTTGTACATTTTTACAGCCTATTAAAAGTACACTACTGAACATAGGCCTCTGCCATAGATTGCCTCATAAGGCCATTTGTCATAGTTGCCACGCTGGTAAAATGGGTTAACAATTAACTGTATTTTTATTATTATTGTGAGTTGTTATCAGATAACGAGGCCCTGCCAGGTCAAATCCTGTTTTATTTCCGTCTGTGGACTCTTACAATACCTACGAGACGATATGGACGATTTTAATTTTTCTCTTTTTTAAACATTTTTACAAGGATATTATTACCGGCTTGGGGATGGTGATGATAAAAACTGTTGATTGAATAACCAAAATTTACACTTCAATTACCGAACACCAATTACAACTTAAAACACGCTAATAATAAAACACAATTGCACTACTGCTTACTTTAGTTCGCATTTATATCGCTTCGAAATATTCGTTTGTATCACCAATTTAATACTGACCCGGATCGCGGTCTATACCGGCCTCATATAGGGCCTCTTCTACTTTACATCATTATTTTTTTATTATTATAACATCTAGACTGTTCGAGTACATACCGGTCCCGACTGACTAGGTGTAGAAAGTTCTAGTATGGAATTTTCTAGAAAGATCTGGAATCTCTTAGTTCTGCTACTCCATACTAGATGGCGATAGTGGCAACTCACCATGTACAATGCATTAATTACGGCACGCAACAAAAGGTTGCCTTGTAACCATACCTCGTTCCTGTTACACATATTATATTCATGAGATCGGTACGATATATGTGATTTCTCCTATCTAGTATTTGAATGGAATAATTCATGAAAATAAATACTGCAAGGTAAGTAATTAGTTGAAAAGTTCTTCTGCAAGTTCTTTGCTTGATCATATTAATCCATTAACTTTCTTTCTGACGTCTGAGTTTTATTTGCATAATTTTGAGATATCTAATATTATGTTAGAAATGTATGTCATAAATTTTAATAAGGTTATTTGAAAAATTGAAACAGCCTCTATTTTAGTATTGTATTTCCACTTTCCCCTTACATTAAGTTCACCGCCACACGCATGTCTGTAAATAAATCAAAACCACTCGCGTATACTGTACGTGACTTGGAAAATATAATATATGTGTGGCCATAGTAGGAAAAGGGGAGATCTCCCGCCGGGCAAGGCGTTCTGCCCGGGGAATGGCCAACAGTCCGTGTGATAGTTCGGAAATGTTCTATATATACTGTTTATGATTCGGAATCTTGATAGCGTGATTTAGGCCTTGGTGTGTTTCGCTTGCGGCGCGACGACAGCGCCGCCACATCACCCCCCTGCTCAGACCGGAGGTCGATATTGCAGCCTCATTGTCGACGAATGTGCAGGTGCCAGGAGATTGCCTTGTAGTCTGCGGTGAGTCGAAAAGAAGGCAAGTAATCTTCGAGAGTGCCGTGAAGCAGAGGCGAGCAGTAAGGCTCAGAGCCGTGCCGAACACTGTATAGCGCAGAAAGTAGCTTGAAGGAACAGGAAGCATTATTATTCCAGTGCTGCGATGAACCTTGTGAAGCTAGAATGGCTTGCAGGATATGAAGAATGGAGACGATATCTGCTCGGGAGCGAATGGGTGAGGTATTATATGACAATGATGTAGCTTAAAGGAAAAGGGGAGATCTCCCGCCGGGCAAGGTGTTCTGCCCGGGGAGCGACCAACACTCCGTGTGATAGTTCGGAGATGTTCTATATATACTGTTTATGATTCGGAATCTTGATAGAGTGACTTAGGCTTCGGTGTGTTTCGCTTACGGCGCGACGACAGCGCCGCCACATATGTAACATGATTCAACAAAAAATATTTATGTTAAAATGTGGTTTAACGCGAAACGTAGTTATATTATGATATAAATGAAAAGAAGACTTATAATAGCCATAAAAATTGAAATAAACATAGAAAATTAAATATAAATGAATGTGCTGCCTACCCAAACAGATCGTTCCCCACAAGCACAGGTGCTGCTGAAATAAACATTAAGTTTATTTACGTTAAGTTTTCCAAACTAAATAATAAATAAAATACGGCAGCATGTTAATGTACCTTGGAGAAGCTTGTGACAATACTTTTCATGCATTACGAATTTACCGAGAGAAATTAATGACCGCTGACACCCAGCTGACTCTCTTTCGATAACAGCAGCATTTCAGTGAGTGTTGGGAAATTGGCACATTGCTCCGGTAGCGGTAGGAGGCAGAAGTCAAGTGGCTTTTCACTCCGAGGAGCGCATTTTAAATGTTGTTTGCTGATACCCAAACCTAGGTACACGAAGTATCGCTAACTTGTTAAGGCGTCGGGATAGAACAAGTATGTCATACCGGACAGTTGACAAGGTTTTCAGTTTATTTATAAGTTCAGAAGGGACTATTGAAAGATTCAGCCATCTTGTTCACGCCATACGTTAAATACCCAGATCAGCGACGGACAGCAGCGTCAAAGATACTCACGTCTGGTACTTGAAAACCAACCCTCCTTACAAGCTTGGCGATTAAGGCAAATCCTTCCAACAAGTAAGGCCTATGACCAGTAATGGACAATTGCTTGCTAATAAAGTTGAAGAAAAATATTTACAAAGTATTAAAAACTCATGTTCAAACCATGTAGTTAAGGAGTAAGAGTATTCACTGTTCCAAATCGTTTCTTGGTTGTCGTAAGCGACGACAGAAGGAAACTGAAACAGCAGAAAGGCAGCAGCACCTTCCTGATAACAGCTAAAGTGATAAAAACTGCTTTTAGCAACCCGCCTGCCAAGCGTGGCAACTAAGGAAAAATCATCGCAATGAGACATACTTTGGCGGAACGTATGTTCAGCAATGGAATTTTATAGGTGGTTATGATTGAAAAACGTCATGTTAACAATGACGTAATTTATAGCTTTTGTTAAAAATAACTATCTAGTTGTTACTATTGTTTACTATAAAATTATTGAAGACTATTTCATACCATAAGCACTGTTTGATGCAAAATCCAATCTCGTCCAGATTTATAGTATTATTTAACAGAACTTTAGATTTTCTTTTTTTATATTTTTTTATACAAATAACATAATATTAATAATGTATGATCTAATTCCGGTCACGCCGGCCAGTTCAATGGTAGATAGCCAACTACGCAGGACAGGATTATAGTGCCCGTATGTATACGCAAGCACAAATCTATTACCTCACTCTCATAGTCCGATGGGATGGCAATTCCACACTTACCATTTTGAAAACTATGTGCTCGTTTATCAGAGTTTCATTCAGCAATTGTCATTGGGCAGCTTTCAAGAAACTTCAACATATCTTCTCGTTTAGAATTCTTCAATTTTAAAATCAAAAATATGTAACTAGTGCATGCTGCCAGAGACTTGACTTCATTGTTCTAAGAGTTCATTGAAAAAGTTCATTGTGACTAAGTCATATGCATAGTGCTCAAAATCAATGCTGAGGAATAAGATGGGATGCTTATTTAATATTTAATATGGTGTCTGATTCTATATACTCGTACGAGCATCCCCTCAAAACCCTCTCAGAAATTATAATTATTAATTTCTTGTACGCATATATGTTATGACATGTTAATTCAGCTAATAAAATCACTAGACCCCAATTCTGTCAGAAGTTGTTTATATCACACGCATGTCTTGCAAGTCAGCCGGATTAGATAGACAGTATGAGTGTAATGAGGGCCCTTTGCCTTGATTTTATTATCATTTACTGCTTCTTCCCAGCCGCAAAATAAAACGTCACAAAGCAACTATTAAATAAAAGATTAGCAAAGTTGACTATATAGAATCTTTAACGCTGATAGAAAGCACTAAGAATATATTAATAAGACCTGTATCAGGTTGTTTAACGTTGACTTCATTGGTTTTTGTAGTTTCCTAAAAGCGTTAACAATATTAGCAGTCAAATTTATTACTCATTTACGTCTTTGTTGTATCAATTTTTCACATTTATTTTTAAGATAATTAATAGAATCATCGTTAATTTTGTTTCACCGTATCTTTGTGTAAGCGCAGTTTCGGCCGCGTGGAATTAGAAATTACAGCAATTATGTTTAATGTTACCCCTTTTGTAACTGTACCTTTTTTAGGATAGATGTACCGTACCGTGTATGCTATTACCACTGAGTATCCAAAGACTTATATTATCCAAATAATAATACTCTTTTTTCACCATCCCGTGGGAATTTAGGAAAATCCTGAAATTAGTGCTTGTAATCATTTACTAACACGACAAGATTATAGTCTCTTATAAAATTAATATAGTCAAGGAAATAAAGCAACTTAAAACCGAAAAATAAATCCTCTTTATTTCCCATCCCGTTGAAATTTCAAGAAATCCTTCCTTATTCCTAATCCATACTATGAAGGAAACCTCCGTGCAAAGCAGCTTTCTAGGTTCAAAGATTTGAGTTGGGCTAGGATGATTCAGTGAATGGGACTTGTCTCTAACTACTAATTATAGTTGTCTACCGAATAGCACTGGCTTTGATTAGCATATATGTAAATGTACTCTGTGTTATTGGCCCATCTTCGCCTTCTTATCTTAAGAGTAAATTTCACTATCTCTCCTCATCTCATGATACGTTCTTCTTCTAACAATAAAATCTATATTCCAGTTCACTTCACCGAGTTTTATGGTAACTCCTTCACAATTCAGACTACACGCCCTTGGAACTCTTTGTCCGATGACATCAGAAAAGCACCCAATATGTATGCTTTCAAAAAGTTGGTTCGTTATTATCTACTGGAGAGACAACGCATTTTATGTGATTCAACCATTTAATATTTATTGCTAAACTATTTAAATAAGTATGTTTGTATGTATATGCATGTAATTATATATTTGTATTATATATGTATGTGTGGGTCATACATGTACAGTTTATTTACTAGTAAAATGTATATATTACGTATTTTATTATCATTTGTATTGTGTTCTTTTATTCTATATTGCCTCACCTACGTCAAAATCTCACCACTCTATGGTTTGACTGGTAGAGAATGCCCCAAGGCATTAAGTCCGGCCTTTGTATTATTTTGTTTTAAGAGACGCAACAAAAAATAAATAAATAAAATTATTGTTATGGCACGAGATGATATGAAATATATATTTCATCGACACTTTCATGATTACATCGCATCCCGCAATGAATAAATGATAGAGGTTTGTTGAGTATGAACCAGTGACGGAGCTCGAAAAACCTCCGCGTGAACTCCACCTGAATATTAATGAATCCGTGCACGGTAATGTTTTACGAATAATTAATCTTCACATATAATTGTCCAGACAGTTAGGCCGTTATTTCGATATTACAGACGTAATATCGAAATAACGGCCTTATATTGAGCTGAGAGGGCTATTTGCGTGCCATTTAAACATTTTGTGCGTTTGGCAGAACAAAGCGCTAGCAAGCGCTTGTAAGCAAAAAATCCTTATACCCAGAATGGCTGAACCGATTGTAGTGGAAATATATGAACAGATGGAGAGCATTGTCATGAGGGATTTAGGCTTAATTTTATCGGAAAAGCTTGTGCAATTAAAAAAAGGAAAATGTGATAAAATAAATTGTCTTAAATCTAAGCACCCTATCCTAATCAGGCGTAGTTCTGAATAATGACAAGCTATTAATGTGAAAATAAATATGCTGTGTTATCATTGAGAGGCCAAGCACGATACAACTTGAACGTTTGCGACGGCACATAAGACAATTCGTCTCGCGTTTAACGACCGAAGTGAATTGATATAACTATTCGTTTTCTAACTTAATAGCATTTATTCATGGGCGAGTGGGTTCATACGGATACAAATGGGTTGAAATACTCGAAGTCTATATTAGTCTGGTCGATAAAATTCATATTTTATGGTTGGAAAACCGCACATTCATGCTGAATTGATAAACTTGCACATAGTCTACCTGATGACAAGGGGTTGGTGTGGCCCATAGACCTCTACATCTATCCTCGATTATGAATCAAAATAAAAGTCACCCGTGAGGACTAAGGGGAATGACTCGTTTCCAGTAAAAAGGGTTTTCGGTTCTCTACACTCACCATACAAAACAAAGCAGCGTTAAGCTGCTATTTTACGCTGGTATTCTTCGAGAGCGTGGTCCTTCCCCGGTCGAGTCGACCCATTTATGCTACAACTATACTACTAACAAAGCTGCCGCATAGCTCTACCACGTGAAATAATTGGACAAGCGTATGTCGTGAAGCGACAATAAAAAAACTAAGAACCTAACTTAACTAGAACGAAAACAACCAAAATAAAATAAATTATTTAAAAATTTGAAGTTTTACAGTATCTTTTATAAAAAAAGGGTATGAAGGTGATGATGGGTTGTAATGAAGATGGTGATTTACAATATTATTAAAAAAAAAAAAAATAACAAAAGATACTGCAACGAAGTATGCACAGGCTATGCCTATGATAGGTGCACAGCTCCTGCTCTAGGAACACGTAGAATCTGGAGAAAACACACGCAGCGTCTGGAGAAGGTACACGCAGCGCTTGGAGTAGACCCACACAGCGTCTTGAGCCGGTACGCAGCGTCGGGAGTAGGTCCACGAAACGTCTGGAGTAGGCACGCAGCGTTTAAAGTAGGTACACGCGGCGCTTGGAGTAGGCAAACACAACTTCCGGAGTAGACCCACACAGCGTCCGGAATAAACACGCAGCGTCTGAAGTAGGTCCACGCAACGTCAGGAGAAGGCACGCAGCGTTTGAAGTAAGTAAACACAGCGCACTAGTAGGCGGAGGCGTAGGCGTGGCTAGGCGACGACTTAAAGAGCGGGCAGAGGCTTGCAGGATCCCGAGGCAGTGCAGAAAAGGCCTTTAGGAGATGCTTTAAGTATCAAAGCTCAAGTCAGACTCCACATTCGCCGATTGAGTTCGGCTTATTTTTCCTTTTTGACGGATCTCACATAAGAACGTAATATTATTCTCATTAAATTTGAAATTATTTAAATTAAAAGCAAATTCTTGTAAATGGCCAAGAAGAAAGGAGTATTTTGAAGTAAAAACATCAGGCCGGTAACGATATTTGAATAAAAATTGCCATGACAACCTGATAAACAACGATGTCAAAACATGTCAAATTTTGGTTTTAGGCTCGTAATACAGAAACGGCAAGATTTAAGTGAAAAATGAGATATTATTTATATAGGAAAAAAAAGTAGCGCAACAGCGCGCACGAAACCCGAAATTGCAGAGTTACGGAGAACTAAATAAAAGACCGAAAAAGGTAGACTCCATTGACACCGATTTAAAAAGTGCTGATAGCATGAAAAATACGAACTGAAAATGATTTGTTATTGTGTTCTTATGAATTAAAATATTACAGGATCCTATGGAAATAAAGGTGATGCAAAATATCAAGTTTTGAGGCGAATGTAGAACATCAAAAACAGAATGGAAAAATAAATTTAAAATAGTGTAAAATGATATGTAAGTATGTATAAGCATAACACTACATTTTCCCCCCGACCCCGGAAAATTTTTGACTCAGCAAAAATTTTGACATGTACACCATAAAATAAACCATGAAAACACAGCTTTGCAGTAACAGACATCACCAGGCAAAATCAGATATACTATCTCTTACATTCATCATCTGCATTCAGGTAAGGGTGGAGTTCACATTCAATGACTACCACTCTAAAAGTGTGTTTTCGAAAGGACAATCAGGCTTATTTAAGGAGTTGTCATCCGCTCCTGCGTGGAAAAAAAAAACATTTTGAAAGGACATCCAGGCTTATTTAAGGAGTTGTCATCCGCTCCTGAGTGAAGATAAAGATAAAGAAATTAATCTTAAGCAAGCTTTAGTCGCTATGACTTAAGTAAAGATTAAGAATGGCCAGAGCGGTAGGGCTCAAAACCAGAGATCAGCAACATCACTAACGAGATGTGTCTGAAACAAAAAGTGAAGATTAACCAACGAAAATTCGAGGTCCTAAAGCAAGATGTGTTGAAGAACACTGGATCACCAAACAAAAAAAAAAAAAAATAATAAGGTGAGAATGATGGTGATATTTATACATATATACAGTTAATAAAAGTTAAAAAAAAAATTATGATTTTACATCTTTGATGTGCCACTTGCCTGTAACTCCATTAGGGTCTTCAAGCACATAGATTAGTGGTGACAGTTTAGCTATCACTTTGCACTTGATGAACTTAGGGGCAAGTTTAGCATTAAAGTAAGCGCCGGCATTGCTTAAAACATGGTTTTTACGCCAAACAGTGTCTCCCACATTAAATTCTTTAAAAGACCGGCGAAGATCATAGCGAGCGCTATTTTTAGCGTGAGCTATGTGCAGTTTAGTTTGAACTTTGTGAAAAATAGATGAGAGGAGACCAGCATTAGACGCGTAAATATCACGAGGCATAAATATCAATTCCTCGAGGTTCTGAGTTGGAGTATAGAAGGAACCACAAGGTATTGTTTCCCTACCAAAGACTAAAAAGTTTGGAGTAAAGCCAGTAGCCACATTTGTAGCGCTGTTCATTGCGTACTGAATCTTAGCAAGATGGTTGTCCCAGGATCTATGATCGTCTCCTACTAGAGATGCTAGAGCTGTAATAATTGTACTATTAAACTTCTCCGTAGGATTAACCTGAGGACAATATAAAGCTGTGTGAAAAATACAAGGAACGTTATAAGAATTTAAGAATGATTGGAATTCTCGCGACTGAAATTGAACCGCGTTGTCCATTATAATAGTTTGGGGAATGCCATGAACTAGGAAAACTGAATTTTCCAAAAGATTAATAATATTAGCTGAAGTAGCACGTTTAAGGGGAAAAATCATAGTATATTTAGTAAAATTGCAGTTAATTACTAGAATATACTGATTTCGCCTACGAGTCATAGGTAATGGACCCATAAGATCTAAGGATATAGTTTGAAAAGGTCTGGAGCAAAGTTTGGGTTTACCCATAAGACCATAGGGAGAATGATTAGGGTGTTTGTAGGTTAAGCAGGTTTCACAAGACGAGATTAATTTGGCAATGTCCTTAAACATACCAGGCCAATAGTATTTTAAAGATATTTTCTTGAATGTCTTGAAGATACCAAGATGGAGTTCTGAAGGGGAACCATGGTTAACTTCAATAAGTGTATGCCTATCTCGAGGTAGTGGAACTTCTTTCCAAATAAAGTCATCGTTTAGACGATCGGGAGAATGGATGCAGCGGTAAAGTTTGTTATCCCTGATAGTGTAGTTGGGATATGCGTCTGGGTTGTTGGAGCATCCGAGAAAAATCTTGTTGTAGTGCTCAAGTTCACGATCAGGTGGTTCTTCAATCGTAATAGGATGTACGCCTTGAGATGAAATTTCTCGTGTATCAGGACGTTCTTGATTCTTATGTCTTGATAATAAATCTGGAACAACGTTATCCTTTCCTTTTTTATGTTTCAGGACAAAGTTAAAGCATGATAAGCGTAAAGTCCAGCGAGCAAGTCTTCCTGAAGGATTCGATAAGTTCTGAAACCATTTAAGTGCAGCATGGTCAGTATATATTGTAAATTCTTTACCATTGTCTAGATAACATCGCCAATGTTCTAACGCAGTTATTACAGCCAATGTTTCTCTTTCAGTAGTTGAGTAATTCTGTTGATTTTTGTTTAGTGCTTTACTCATGTAAGCAATCACGACTTCTTTGTCATCTTGATGTTGAGTAAGCATTGCTCCTATGCCATAATTTGATGCATCACAATGTACAGAGAAGGGTAGCTCGAAGTTAGGGCAAGCAAGAACAGGAGCAGTTACCAAAGCTTCTTTAAGTTTCTGGAAAGCAGCTGCAGCTTGTGAATTCCATAAAAATTTAGGAGCGTTCTTCCCGGAACAGGTTAGTTGGTTGAGTGGAGAGGCAATGGTGCTAAAGTTTGGAATGAATCTTCTGAACCAGCTGCAGGTGCCTATGAATCTACGTACTTCTTTTCTGCAAGTAGGTACAGGATATTCTAAAATAGCTTTTATTTTATCTGGATCAGCACGTAGACCATACTCGTCCACTAGAAAACCAAGGTATTTCAGTTCTTTCTTGAAGAACTGACTCTTCTCAAAGTTAATAGTCAGATTAGCATATGAAAGTTTTTCATGAACTTTCATGAGAAGCGATATGTGTTCATCAAAAGTCTCGCTAATAATAACGATGTCATCCAGATAGCAAAATACCTTGTTCTCAAATTCAGGAGTAAAAAGCATATCCATTAATCTTTGTAGAGTTGCAGGTGAGTTAGAGAGACCAAAAGGCATTACCTTGAATCTAAACATACCTCTTCCAGGTACATAAAATGCAGTTTTATCTTTATCAGCAGGATTCAAGGGAATCTCCCAAAATGCTTTCGCAATGTCGATGCTTGATAAGTATTTGGCATTCTTCAGGTTGTCCAAAATTTCGCTTATTAATGGCAGACTATAAGCATCACGACGTGTAACTGAGTTAAGCTTCCTGCTGTCTACGCAGAAACGCCATTCACCATTCTTCTTCGGAGTGATGAGAACTGGAGATAACCAAGGACTTTCGCATTGTTCAATGACGTTCCATCCCAGCATCTTATCAACTTCATTAATTAACGCCTTTTGTTTTTCAGGAGACAGTCTGTAACATCTTTGTTTGATTGGAAGAGAATCACCAGTATCAATCTTGTGGGTGATTAAGTGTGTGCTCCCCAGGATACCTTTTTCTTCAAAAGAAATTGTCTTGAAGCGTTGGATGATGTCGTTAGCGATGTCCTTTTGGTTAGGAGTTAAATGCTCATAAGGTAAAACTTTAATATCTTTAGTTTCGATAGCAGAGCATTTAGATTCTGTAAAGTTAAGAGAAGATAAAACACTAGGTAACAGATTAAATTTTCTCCAAAAGTCAATACCTAGTATTAGCGAAGGAAATATTTCCGGAAAAACATAAGTTTTAATCAAATGGGTTTGATTATTGAAATGAACAGGTAAGTCAAAATAACCCAAGGAATTAACTTTTTGATTATTAGCAGTAGAGACAGTAATAAGATCTGACTTGAAAAGTTTACAGCCCAGTTTAAGAATTTCCAAATGAGAATTATTACCCAGAATAGTTACTGAGCTGCCAGAATCTAGTAAACCAGATAAAGTTAAGTCATAAATTTTGACATTAACGAATGGACGATTAAGATCTTGTTCTTTGGAGTAGAGTGTAGAAGAGATTTTGTAACAAGAAAAGAAGTTTTGAATTGTTTTAATCCAACTAGCCCAATCGTCATTATCAAAGTTTAAGTTACTTTTCAAGTCAGCAGTTAGTTTTTTGAACTAGTATGTGGTTTGGGAGAACAAGTAGGGCAATCTGCAGTTTTAAAACCTTTAAGACCACATTTGAAACAAATCACGAATCGTGGTTGAGTACAAGTGTTCAAAGTATGACCTTGTTTACGACAGCGAACACAAAAAGAGCTTTCTTGAGGAGCTTTAGTTTGAGAGAGACTATTAACTTGTCTAGAAGGGTATTTGTAGGATGAAGTGAATTTATTCATAAAGGGAGGAGAAAGTTGTGAGTTATTAGAATTTGAAGAGCCAACTGAACTTGAAGTGGAATGCTTGTAGTTGAATTCAGAAATAAGAGGACTTTGTTGTACATTTGGTTCTTTAAATTGTTTGTCTCTGTCAAGGAACTTTTCATAGTTTTGGCAAGTAGCCAGAAGAGAGTCGATAGAGTCAATGTCTTTTAGAGCTACGAAGACTGAATAACATGGGCGAATATTCCTCAAAATAATCTCCAATTGTTCTGTTTCAGAGAGTTTCTTCGAAAGACGAGAGAACATTCCAGACATGATGGAAATATAGATGACGATAGGTTCATCACGGCCTTGAGTTCGGTTCCTAATCGCTTCTAGAAGTTTATAATCATAATCAAAACCACCAAAGTCTTTGATTAATAAAGAGGAAAGTTCGTTCCAAGTTAAGTTTGGATTCTGATTATATTTAAATCTGAACCAATGAAGAGCATTGTCGGTGAAAATTTCAAACGCTTGAGAAATCAACAAGTCTTTGGGTAAGCCACGAGCTAAGCAGTATTCTTCAAGTTTTTGAAGAAAGGATCTTGGACAGCTTTTACCATTGAAGGTGTGTCTTTTCAGATCTTTGAAGACGTTAGTTGGAGAAAAAGATTGAGGTAGTGGTGAAGGATACGGGGTATGGATCTTAACAGATGTTTGAGAAACAAGAGGAGGTTCCATGACAGTCGGGTCTACAGGAGGGTCAAGTGATGGAGAGTCATTTTCAGTTGGAGGTGGAGTCAAGGATTCGAATTGTTTAGTAATAGCGTCAAATTTCATCTTCAAAGTATCGAAAATAGTTTTAAAGTCTGGATATAAGTCAGTATCTATTCGCTCCAATCTGTAAAAAACATGATTAATAAAAGTTTCTATTAATCGTAAGTATTTGGTTTCACCTTGTAAAAATTTTTCAATTTTACAGTCCAGGTAAGTCAAAGTAGAACCAATTTGAGACAAGTCATCCTCGATCGGAATTGGAGAAGTCAGAATATCTTCAGGGTGAGAATTCTCAACTAAACGCAAAACCTGTTTTTTTAGAAGCAAAACAGTATTAGCTGGTTCCTCACATCTAATCTTCACTTCGTATTCGAGTTCGGCCTTGTTAAGGAATTCGTACTTAATAACCCGTTTCATTGTTATAATTAAGTGTTAAGTTTAAGAAATAAAAATTTAATAAAAAATTGTACCTCTAGAATAAAAATATTAAAGTGATGAATGTAAGTGAAGTGTTATATGTAGGTCTAAATATAATCCAGATAAGTTGAAAAACTAGATGAAGTTTTGTTTTAGAATTTGGAAGATTGTACCTCTTATCTACAATAAGAATATTAAAGTGATGAATGTAAGTGAAGTGTTATATGTAGGTCTAAATATAATCCAGATAAGTTGAAAAACTAGACGAAGTTTTGTTTTAGAATTTGGAAGATATGATAAGGATGAGTAAATAAAGAGTTAAGAACGAAAGAGAAAGCAATTCAATCAAAAGGAAATGGATAAGGCGTAGCTAAGGTGAAGAAAAGAAGAACTTTTACGTCGGGCGCCAAATGTCGTGAAGCGACAATAAAAAAACTAAGAACCTAACTTAACTAGAACGAAAACAACCAAAATAAAATAAATTATTTAAAAATTTGAAGTTTTACAGTATCTTTTATAAAAAAAGGGTATGAAGGTGATGATGGGTTGTAATGAAGATGGTGATTTACAATATTATTAAAAAAAAAAAAATAACAAAAGATACTGCAACGAAGTATGCACAGGCTATGCCTATGATAGGTGCACAGCTCCTGCTCTAGGAACACGTAGAATCTGGAGAAAACACACGCAGCGTCTGGAGAAGGTACACGCAGCGCTTGGAGTAGACCCACACAGCGTCTTGAGCCGGTACGCAGCGTCGGGAGTAGGTCCACGAAACGTCTGGAGTAGGCACGCAGCGTTTAAAGTAGGTACACGCGGCGCTTGGAGTAGGCAAACACAACTTCCGGAGTAGACCCACACAGCGTCCGGAATAAACACGCAGCGTCTGAAGTAGGTCCACGCAACGTCAGGAGAAGGCACGCAGCGTTTGAAGTAAGTAAACACAGCGCACTAGTAGGCGGAGGCGTAGGCGTGGCTAGGCGACGACTTAAAGAGCGGGCAGAGGCTTGCAGGATCCCGAGGCAGTGCAGAAAAGGCCTTTAGGAGATGCTTTAAGTATCAAAGCTCAAGTCAGACTCCACATTCGCCGATTGAGTTCGGCTTATTTTTCCTTTTTGACGGATCTCACATAAGAACGTAATATTATTCTCATTAAATTTGAAATTATTTAAATTAAAAGCAAATTCTTGTAAATGGCCAAGAAGAAAGGAGTATTTTGAAGTAAAAACATCAGGCCGGTAACGATATTTGAATAAAAATTGCCATGACAACCTGATAAACAACGATGTCAAAACATGTCAAATTTTGGTTTTAGGCTCGTAATACAGAAACGGCAAGATTTAAGTGAAAAATGAGATATTATTTATATAGGAAAAAAAAGTAGCGCAACAGCGCGCACGAAACCCGAAATTGCAGAGTTACGGAGAACTAAATAAAAGACCGAAAAAGGTAGACTCCATTGACACCGATTTAAAAAGTGCTGATAGCATGAAAAATACGAACTGAAAATGATTTGTTATTGTGTTCTTATGAATTAAAATATTACAGGATCCTATGGAAATAAAGGTGATGCAAAATATCAAGTTTTGAGGCGAATGTAGAACATCAAAAACAGAATGGAAAAATAAATTTAAAATAGTGTAAAATGATATGTAAGTATGTATAAGCATAACACTACACGTATTTTTCCATAATCCTTTTTTTTTTTAAAAAAACGCTATCTCCATACTAACATTTTCTGCTGTATTGTGGAGGCAGTTAACATACATAAATTTCACAAGAAAAAACATTTAGACACGGTAGAGCTATTTGTAGACCATACAAATATTTCTTCCGTGCGGTATTTGAACTTACAGCCCCTAGCGACCTCTCAATGCTAAGCTATTGCGCCACGAAGCCGTCCATCCACTGAATATCAAGCTGTATTCACAAGACACAATAATTATAATTTTAATACATTTTAGTATAAAAGCTGCCTAGTACTGCTGTCGTCCACATGCCTGTACCAAGCATGATGAATAATGTCCGATTCTTATAATCAAGAAACGTATCGTTCTTCGCATCGATTCGTTTTACTACATCGAGGTGAATGTTAAATTAGTTTATGATACAAATAATTCATTCAGCAACCTAGGATGTTTCAGAATGAAAAACTTTATACGGTTCATAATTGAACTGGCATTTTGTTTTAAAATATATGTTTTTATTCACTTTATTGATCGTTTAACGGTTTGTAAAAGAAAAATAAGTGTTTTACATATACAAACCCCAAACCTGAGGTTCAAAAGTGACTTTTAAGACATGTATAAGCTTGATTGTAAATTTAGTCTCTCTTACGTAGGACAAACTAATAAACCAAAAAAATCCCGTAAAAGAATACCTATGTGATGTAAAAAATCGATGTTTCGATAAGTTTGCAAAATGTGAACACGTACAGGATCGCCTCCATCACCAGCAGTATAAATGAAACGCAAGTTTGCTATAACCTTACGCTAACTTGATAAGATTATATTGTTGTATTTAACCTCGAGCTTGACTTAACTTCAAAAAATTTCGCTTTGTGCAATCTATTTCATCATAATATGCGAAGTAACTCATTCCGCTCGCTTATTTCGCTGGGTTTCTTGCTAGTTTTTCCAGGAACAATGGTATTTTTGAACCGGTGTTAAATTAAATTTAAGAGTGACATTCAATAAGTATTTTTTATAATCTATAGTGAATAAAAAAGATTCTTTAGACATCCAGACCGAATTTCGATCATGGTGGCCTGTCTCTACGCATCTGCGCAGGACAGGATTGTTAGAGGTCGTGCGCTCGTGTTCGCACAAGCTCAGGTGCACTCACTTCTCCCTTACTCTCTTAGGTTCACTGTGTAGTGGCTGTGTAAGAATAATTCCACATCGTCCCGGTGTCATAAGAGGTGACAGAGAGTCACAAACCAGGAGTTCAGCGAGTTATATCTAACATGGACTGGCTTATGTTCGGCAGTGGACTTTAATAGGCTGTAATGAAAAAGTAGTCCGATGAGACGGCTATCCAACAGGAACCAAGAGAGATTAGATGATCTATCAATGGTTATACGTGTTTTCTGACGCCTTTTTATCGTGGGGAAATGCCTACGCATACCCACCTTGCGGGGGCATGGACGGGTTATGTCGAACTCGCACCGACTAAAACTTCATGGTGTTCCATCTTCGTGGGATATTGGCAGGGCCACGGTAATGCTTTCGCAAACATCCGCAGCCCTAGCAGTGCAGGCTGCGCCGTGGTAGCCTATCCTCAGGAGAGGACTACTCCTCCCCTATCGCCTTCTCAGATAATGCGCAGCAGAATGGGGAAATGTCTACGCGTACCCGGCCCGATGGTGCGTGGATGGATTAGGCACTGAGATACCACAGCTCCCTTCAAAAATAAAAAATAAAATGATATTTTTATTTATACGTGTACCATTAACATTCAATTGCGTATCTCAATGTGCCTAACAGACAAACTTACTTGAGGTTTGAATTAATATAGAAGCACTGCTTTCATCGTTTCTACTAACAGTTCACATGCGAAAACACTTTATACAAAAAATCAGATGACTGTTTCCTATTAAGATACAATTAAAACCCAACTAAATTTAACGCTAATACAGAAGCAACCATCCGCCAGCAGTCAAGTTCCTGCCAACTCTCATAAAAATTTATGTAAATAACAGCTAAATTGAACAGAAGAATTTAAAAGAAGAGAATATGAATATGAAAGGACACATCATTCATACGTATACTGATTATTCTTTTGTGCCCATATTAGCCTCGTCAGCCATTTCTATATTATGTTCGAATATTGATCCTGATAACGCATACGCAGCAGAGTTTTGTTAAATGTTGTATAATATTATTAATCATGAACTAATACATACCCTAGTACATGCCACTTAGAGCCTCATCGGTTTAACTGTGTTTTTGAGTGTTTTAGATCTTCTTACGTCACTAAATCTTTCGCTTGCCATAATTCATAAGTGCTAGCGATTACGGTTAAAATTTTGAGGCTTGGTTTAAGGAAAAAAAATATATAGATAATTAAACTTCTATTTGATTTAAAGATTGAAAACTTTGCTATATATTAATTTCCATGATGGATAAATCTGTATCAGATACGGAAATTAACGTTTTGTCCACTAATAACAAGACTCCACCTAATTATGTTTTTCAACGAACCAAGAGGACTAGAGAAGAAATGGCTGATTCTGTTACTAATTAGTTGGCTGATTTCAAAGAAGAAATTATAAAAATTATGACACTATTTACAACAAAACAAGAAAATTAATTTCAACGAATAAACTCAATACTGAAAGAAATCCAGCAGACAAATATTGGTATAGAAAGCACAATTGCCTTTTTAGCTACTCAAAATGAAGAGTTTAAAAAGAAAATAGATCAGTTAGAGAAGCAGGTGAAGGAGGATAAGAAGTATATCACAATTTTGGAAAATAAAATTGAGGAAATTCAAATGGGAAACCGGAAAAGTAATATTGAAATAAAAAATGTTCCAAAGAAAAATAATGAAACAAAAGAAGACCTAATTGATATGGTTGTGAGTCTATCACAGATCATTGGTTGTAAGATTGATAAATTAGATATAAAGGATATAAATAGAGTACGTGGAAAAAAATCTGAAAAACTAAAAACACCGATTGTTGTAGAAACTGGTTCTACGATCCTTAAGACTGAAATCTTAAAAATGGGTAAAGCTTTTAATATAAAAAACAAAAGAAGGCTGTGTGCTAAGCATCTGGGCTTTAAAGTACAGGAAGACACACCCATCTTTTTATCAGAGCACCTTACTTTGAAAGGATCTCGTCTACACTTCCTTGCCAGAGACCTGGTTAAGACTAAAGCATACAAATTCTGCTGGACTGCCTATGGCAAAGTATACGTAAGAAAAGACGAATTTTCTCCTATAGTCACCTTTAGAAGCGAAGAACAGGTACACCAACTTCTTTTAGACAAATGACTAACCCTTTTGTTAAATTTTTTCTTACCTAATCTAAAATTAATTCCCTTTATTTTTTATTGATGTTAAAATTCCGTTTAATTATTTCACACACTTTAATAACACTATTATGTATACACTACACACATTAAATACACTATCAAGAAAATACAATGGAAATGATAACTTAGTTCAGCTTAACGACATAAGTATAAATATAACTACACATGTACTAACAATTCAATCTTACATATTTCGTTCAGTATTAGAGAAGACGTCTATAGTAGGTAGAATATTAAATGAGTGAGACCTTACAAAATATAGAAGAAATAAACAATTTAAATATTGCACGTAATATTGAATGTGATACTTTAGAGTTTGCTACTCATTTCAAAAGAAAACAAAATGACCTATCCTATTATCTTACAAAATATAAGAAGTATCTATAATAACTTCAATGACTTTTTAATAACTTTATCTAGCTTCGATTTTAAATTAGATGTAATTATTTTAACTGAATGCAGACTAGACAGTAACAAGCCTATCCCACAACTAACTGATTACCACTCCTACTCTACTGCATACCAGCTAAACCAGAATGATGTGGTTGCTGTTTATGTAAATACTTCATTAAAAAATAAAGTAAAAGAAATAAAACTGGCACAGGCGTGTTGTATTCAAGTAGACATATCAAATAATATATTCTTATGTATCTATCGCTTGCCATCAAATACAAATATAGATAATTTTTAGCTTCTCTTAGTGCACATCCTGAGACAATATCAATGCATAAAAATATCATAATAGCTGGGGACATAAATATCAATATGAGACCTAAAAATATGGAGCCATTGCAAGAATATAAGAATAAAATGAACTATCTTAACATGTTGGCAGAATTTGAAATACTTCCGGGACATGTGCGGGTAGCACATGTCCCGGACAAGGACAACAACAAGAACAAGGAACCTCAACTGTTTGGATCACTTTATGCTCAAAACTGATAGTAAAAAGGAACTGCCTTTCATAGAAATATTACATACCACCATTACAGACCATTTTACTACATTTTTATGCTTATCCAAAATTAAATATAATCAATTTTCAAATAAAACTAAATCTATACTAGACTACGACAAAGCTCGAAAATATCTACAAGAAAGTAATCTGGCTAAGTTATTAGAGTGTTATGACCCTAATGTATTAACTGATCTTCTTTTGCATAATATAGCTAATTCTATAAAAAACAATATTATTACTATTGAAATTCCGAAGAGTAAACGTATCATAAAACCTTGGATTACAACTGGTATTCTTAAGTGCATAAATAATAGAAATAAGTTACAAAAGAAATTAAGAAAAGACACACACAATGAAATTTTAAAATAACATACTTAAGATATAGAAATTACTGCAATAATTTAATTTAAAAACTGAAAAGGAGATATGAAAGAGCTAAATCTTGCTTGCTAAATCAGTTTCAAATAATAAGCTTCTCTGGCAAAATATAAAAAATATAAAAAACTCGAACCAATCGAAAACCAAAACGCAGAATTATTAAATACTAAACCCACCCCTACCGAAGCAGCAAATTTTGTTAATGAGTACTTTGTTAACATTGGTAAACAACTTGCTCAACAAATTAAAGATATTGCCTTGCATGACTCATATAACCTTTCTGACACACTGCCTGCACTGGGAAATTCCTTCACGCTCCTTGACACGGATCATGATGAAGTGGATAAAATCTTGATGAGCCTAAAATCTAACAGTGCACCAGGTTGGGATATGATTTCATCAAAGTATTTAAAATTTGTAACATATGAAGTCGTTCCTATTATAACTCACCTTGCCAACCTTTGTTTTAATAAGGGGATATTCCCTACACTGTTAAAGCAATCTATTATTATTCCGGTACACAAGGGTGGAGATAGGACGGAAGTGAATAATTATAGGCCCATATCCATATTACCTAGCATATCAAAAATTTTGGAAAAGCTTATTAATAATCGTTTAGTAAATTTTTTAAATAAATATAATATTTTACCTCCTTCCCAATTTGGATTTAGAACGGGTAAATCCCCAGAAGATGCTGTAACTTCTCTAAGCTCGCTTATAATTGAAGAAATTGATAATAAAAATAAATGTTTAACGGTGTTTCTTGATATCAAAAAAGCCTTTGTCACACCGTCTCTATCCCTATCCTAGTAAATAAATTGGAAAAGGTTGGTATAAGAGGAGCACCATTAACTCTTTTTAAAAGCTACCTCTCTAATAGGAAGCAGAGAGTAAAGTTGGAACAGTACTTAAGTGAAGATGCAGAAATAACATACGGAGTTCCACAGGGAAGCGTTTTGGGCCCTACATTATTTCGTGTATATATCAACGACCTTTGTAGCCTATAAATAATTAATGCAAAAATCTTCTCCTATGCTGATGATACTGCAGTCGTCTTCTCTGGGAACTCCTGGAAAGCTGTGAAAAATAGTGTCGAAAATGGAATGGTTCAAATAGCTACTTGGTTAAAATATAACTTGCTCTCGCTGAACACAAATAAAACTAACTATATATGTTTCAGTATCTACAATAAGAATCAACCTGATGACAGATTTAGTATAAGGGTTCATGATTGTTGTAACACCCAGGATAGAAACTGCAACTGCCCGATCATCAATAAAGTTACCCATACAAAGTACCTGGGTGTCATGTTGGATCAGGGACTGTCCTGGTACCCACAGCTTGAGCAATTTGCTGCAAAGGTCAGAAAGTTGATTTAGGTCTTTAGATCATTAAGGCATGTGGTTCCAGGTAATAATAAAAAAATGGTGACCGGGAAACATCAAGAACAATTTTGAATGAGATATTATATCGCCTTGGTTCAATCTGTCTTGGAATATTGCATTCCTGTTTGGGGAGGTGCGGCAAAAACTAAGTTTATAGAGTTTGAGAGAGCACAAAGTGCGCTTATTAAAGTTATGAACTTCAAAAATATTAGATACCCCACGGAAAGGCTTTATCTCGATAGTGGGCTACTTTCGGTAAGGAAACTGTATATAAAACAGATCACACTCAATAAACACAAAAATATACCCTACGATGCGAGTAAAAAAGGAAAAAGAAGAAAATATAATGTGGCTTCAGTACCCCAAACTAAAACTAAGTTTGCTAGTACTCAATATAATAATTGCTCGTCTCAAATTTATAATAAAATCAATAAAAAACTAGATATTTATTCGAAACAATATATCGAATGTAAAAAGGTAGTACAAAATTGGTTAGAGTCACTTAATTATGAGAACAGTGAGCTGCTTTTACATACAGTAAAATAGTACACACACATACCCACACACTCACATACAAACACATTCACGCGCAAGCACGCACACACACACACACACACACACGCACACACACACACACACACACGCATGCTTTCGCACACATATAACAAATATCATAATCTGGCATTATTTTCTTAAAAGGAGAATCCGGCCACTAATGTCTGTAAACCAATTTCTATTTGCTGAAATAAATTTTATTATTATTATTATTATGCTGTTATGAAATTTTTAACTGACTGCCACAGAAGCAGAGCAATATTTTTCGAGAGTATAAATTTATTTATGTATGTATGTCTATTTCTTTGACACGCTCTGTAGCCTAAATGGTTTTGATGGATCTTAACATATGAGGTATCGTTAGAATCGCCTTTTTTGTGGAAGTGATACAGGGTATACATTTTTCTCTTTTCGTTACGAATTGACTTCACGGACGGTATACGAACAACAAAGATTGCTCAGATTTTTAATTCGTAAAAATAGAAATAAAGTTTGTTTCGGCCTATTAACATAATATACTCGTATAAGTGAAATAGTACATGAATTTTCTGTGTGAGCGTTATGGTGTTGTAATTTAACTGATTGTGAGTTTTTTTCGCCTAATCTAATTCACAAGATCTTTGACATTCTAAGCCCAGAAGAGGGTACATGGAACTTTAATTTCATAGTAGCATTGATAGCAACTAGTTGGTGAGTTTAATTAGCGCCATCTTTTGTACAACAGTCTTAGCACCCATTAAACTCAATATGCCAAAGTGTGGAGCATGTGGTAAATTTCTTACGTCGACAGGTGCCGTTACTTGTACTGTTTGTGCGATTATGTTTCATCGTGGATGTCTATTAGTATCTGATACGGCAACTGTAAGCAAAGATTGGGCATGCCCAGAATGCAAAACGAAGTCACGAAAAGGGGACAATACATCTACTCCTGTAAGAGGGATATCTGGTAACATATCACAAGATAATGTGTCACCTCGGGAGGACACTACTAATCCACCCTGCAGCGATTTGTCTAAGACATTACACATGAAATCTGGTGAAGAATCGATTGCACAAGAGCTCAGTCGCCAGCTAGTGACCTGCACAGCTGAGATGCGTGAACTGCGAAAGGAGATTGGTGAACTTCGAGCGTCCGTATTAGGGTTTAGTGAGCGTATGGATGGCATCGAGCGTAGGTTTGAGATAATTGAGCAAAGGCACAAGCCCTCCATATTTGAGGTTGACGAACTGGAGTGAACGGTGAACTCGTTAAAACTAGAACTCAACGAGCGGGACCAAGAGGCACTGCTCTCGGATCTGGAGATCGAGCATCTACCGGAAGAAAAGGGTGAAAAAATCATTCACACCGTGTCCGTGCTCGCAGCCAGACTAGGTGTGCCACTAGAAGAGCGAGACATAGTGTTTGCGGAGCGCATAGGAGCGGTCCAAGCGGCGGTTAGTGGCGAGTCGCCGGGTAGCGTGTTACCGCGGAGCCGCCGCGTCGTGGTGCGGCTGGTGCGCCGTCAGCTGCGCGACGAGCTCTTGCGCGCCACGCGTGTGCGCCGCACACTCACCACTACGGAACTGGTCTCAGCCGCCCCGTCACACCGACTTTACGTTAAGGAGCGACTAACCCGTTACAATAAGCAGCTTTTCTACAAGGTCCGTGAGGCGTGCCGTAAATTCTCGTGGCGTTACTCGTGGACAAAGAGGGGTCGCATTTACGCGCGCCAAGGTGAAGGGAAGCCAGCCTGCTATATTCGTACGGAGGATGACTTTGTTCGTATTTTTGGTTCCGATAAGGTTTGAAATAACGTCTTATCATGATTTCAAGAGAAATTTGAATGTTTATTTTATACCAAATTATTGTATTAGTAAGATTGTGTACTATATACTTCTTTACGTCAAATATGTGAGGAATATTTATTTGGAACAATTTATACAACCATCAAATTATAAATATTATTTTTATTTATTGTATTATATTATAATATTTATTCTTCATTCTCTATTAACTTAAACAATCATCAATTCATATATTTATAATGTTTATTTATCTATAATTATGACTACACCATACTACTTTGCGGGAGAATTTATATACCATTATATGTTTGTTACCGACCTTAACATCCGTATCTACTTGTAACGCACAGACTGGTTATTTACTAGCTTCTGTAATAAAGAATAAAGTATTCATATACTATTTGGAATGGGTAATTTGAAATACTCAAAAGTTGGTTTGTTAAACGCAGGCTCCTTGGGTTCTAGGCATGAGGAATTCATTGTGGCCATTGTGGTTTAGGGCTGGAGAAGGGGCGAAAGCTCCCATACTGGATGAATATCGTTTGCGACATAATCCTAGGCCTCAGCAAATTAAAGGAGGAAGAGGCGGAGAATTAGGCTTTTATATACATAAAAACTTGGCATTTAAAATTTGTCCACATCCTTCTACTCCCTCTGTAGAACCGATGTGGATAAAAATTAATATTTCAGGAATCAACCTTATCATTACCACCGCATATAGACCCCCTTGGCTAGATATTAATATTTTCTTGGATGCGTTGGCTGAGTCAGTTTCCACTTTTGCCAACGCGGATAAGGTTATCTTGGTTGGTGATTTCAATATTAATATTTTGGAAAGTGGAAACAACAAGACTATATTGCTATGCCAATTCTTAGAATGTCATAGCTTAAAACAAGTTATTAATACTCCGACACACTTCACTAGTCATAGCGAAACACAGCTAGATTTGATCTGTTCAGATGCTCGAGTAGGAAACACCATAGTCAAATACTTGCCCGATTTGGGAAGCCATGCCAATGCCATTGTTTCTGCTGAATTTAATATAAAAAAAGAAAAACTTAGTCCTCGTTATATAACATATAGACCACTAAATAATATTGTTACAGAATTATTTATTCGTGATTTAGAAAGCATAAATTGGTTGGAACATTCTGTTCGATTTGCATGCTCCACTTAAAACCACTCATTTCAAATCACCACCTCACCCTTGGATTACTGATACAATACGCAAAATGATCAAAATTCGCGACGACTACCATGCTAAATACAAAAAATCAAAAAATAACACATTTAAAAATTGTTATAAAAACATGAAGCTGATAGTAACAAAAGCCGTGATAAATGAAAAGAAAGCATATTTCGAATAGTACATAAATAAAAGTAGTAAGGATTCCAAGACTATGTGGAAACATTTGAAAAACGTAGTAAATCTCAAAAATAAAGCTGAGGAACTTCCTCATCAGTTCAATGACCCTGATTTGATAAATAGACATTTTTTAAATATACCTGAGGATGACACTGTACCAATTACTCATATTGATTACTATAAACAAAATAGGCACAATTTTAATAATTTTACTTTGTCTACAGTAGCAGAAGAATTAATATTAAAAACTATTTAAGAACTAAAATCCAATGCCGTAGGTATAGACAATATCTCCCTACAGATGCTTTTAATGACTCTACCCCAATCATTAACGACAATAACTACTATCATTAATAAATCGATCCAGTGTGCGGTTTTTCCAAATTTATGGAAACTCGCAATTGTCAAGCCTTCACCAAAGAAGATCAACCCTCTTTCGATTCAAGACCTACGACCTATTAGTATATTGCCCTGCATATCCAAAATACTAGAAAAAGTAGTTTGCAAGCAGATGACAGATTATCTTGAAATTAATGGCATACTGCCTGTTATGCAATCTGGTTTTCGCAAGGGCTACAGCACTACTACAGCTTTGCTTGAGGTAACCGATAACCTACTTGCGGCTCAAGATGGAGGTATGTGCTCAATTTTAGTGCTCTTAGATTTCTCCCGAGCATTTAATTCGATCGATCAGTCATTACTCCTGGCTAAGTTGGTATTCTATGGCTTTGATGCTAATGCAGTCAAATGGTTTGACAGTTATCTCACGGGAAGGCAACAATGTGTAGAAATCATTAAAAGTGACGTTACTAGGATTCAATCAGCCCCCCAGAATGTTACACGAGGCGTTCCACAGGGCTCGGTACTTGGACCTGTTCTTTACACGCTATATTCTGCAGATATCGTTAAGAACATTAATCACTATCACTATCACCTATATGCTGATGACTTTCAAATGTACTTTTCATTTATACCATCGCCAATGGGCCTTCTTCAAGCTATTAATAAAATAAATTACGATTTAGAGGCTATTTATGCTTGGTCAAAATTAAATTCTTTGGTTCTAAATCCCGATAAATCAAAGTTTATGTTAATAGGGTCAAAAAAATGATTGCTAAACTTGTAAATGTCCCAATAGTTTTAAAAATTGGAAACAATCCAATTGATCAAATCTCCGAGGCTAGAAACCTTGGTCTAAAGCTTGATAAGCATCTGCGTTTCGAAGCACATGTCACAGAAAGTGTACGAAACTGTTTTTATAGATTAAAAATCTTATATAAAATCAGGCCATTTCTAACAGAGAAAACAAGGATAAGATTATGCGAGTCTTTGATTTTGTCCAAATTAAATTACTGTGACGTAGTGTTTGGACCATGTCTATTAAGTAGGACTCAGAGACGTATACAGCGTGTACAAAATGCATGTGCGAGGTTCTGCTTTCATATACCACCACGTACGCATGTTACTCCTTTTCTTAATAATGCAGGCCTATTAAAAATGTCGTCGCGTCGAAAGTTACACCTTGCTACCTTATTATTTGGAATAATTTCTTCAAAAACACCTCGTTACTTATATGACAAAATAGTGTGGGTTAGCGAACAGTCAAAAGATCCGAAACGAAAATGTTCTAACGTCTTTGTTATTCCAAAACATAGAACAATGGCATTTAGAGAGTCCTTCAGGTACGCAGCTTCTCGCTGCTGGAACGATCTGCCTCCACCAATGCGTGCTTTAAAAACTATAGGAATATTTAAAAAAAAACTATCAGCAATTTTAAAACAAGACCATAATCCCTCGTAATTTTAAAATTATTATTTTTTACTTTAATTTTTTTTTTGTTTTACTTGCACAATATAAAGGGGTCCTCTAATCAACGCTAGAAAAATTGTTGGATAAGATTAACTGTTTTTTTTTAATTCCGTCACTAATTTTTCAGTTTACTCACTGTTTTGTTTCTTTTTGTTTATGGTTGTTAAATCGTAAAGACTTTACAATTAAATTCAGCTTTTTTTTAGTTTATTAAGATTAGATAATATACTATATTATGATGTTGAGCTGTTGAGCACTTTATAATGTACATATACGTACATACGTGTATGATGTATATACGTATGTATTGATGTATAGATATGTATGTGATATGCAAGTGTACAGTTCACTTATACAGTTTGTTATTAGTTCCAAATAATACCTCTTTTATACTCATTCCTTTCCCACTCACTTCTCAGAATGGTTGTTTCTTTTTTTTTTTATTTTTAGCTTTAAGTAATGTATAACCGTCCGTGAAGTGAATATTGGGCTCTATTTGAAAATCAGCGCTTCTGTCATTTGGTACAGCAGCAGTTAGCTGAAATAGGGACCTAATTTGACTTCACAAAATCCATTTTATTTTTTATTGTAATATTTCGTGTTTTTTGTTTATCTTTGTGATTTCAAATAAAGTTTTTCTTTCTTTCTTTCTTTCTTTACGCAGACAGGCTCCTTTTAATTACTATTTTAACCATTACTTGTTTGTAATAAGTTATTTCAGAGTTTTTTCACCGAATTTACCGTATCTACGTGTGTGATTTTTTTTATAGGATAGGGTGACAAACGAGCACACAGTCCACCTGATGGTAAGTGGTTGCTGTGGTCCATAGAGATCTACATCTATCCTTAAAGAAACGAATAAACTATTTACCTATCTTACTGCACAAATCGGAACGTCAAAAAGTTGTAGGTGGAATTTAAGCCATCGTTACTGTCAGCCCCATGTTACAGCAAGTTTCATGACAAAGCTATTAGGAAAACGTTCTGTTATGTCCAACCCTAGTTAGATAAAGGCGCTGACTCGATTATTATATTTACTATAAAAGCCTAGAGTTTGAGGTAATCGAGGCAGTGCAGTTCCAACCCATATTAAGTGCATATCGCACACGCCGTTCGCGGTTTTTTTGTACATTTTTTGTATTAATTTAATATTGGGGAAATAAACCAAAAGAACTTCTGGGATTGGGTGTAAAAGTTTTTTTTTAAAAACACCTTCAGAGCGGCCCTCCTAACAAATTTGGTGTCAGAAGTGGGATGTCGCAAGGTCTACCGGTACATCAGTAGCGTGGCATCCGAATCCTGGGAAACTCTGAAGTGAAAGATCGACAGTAAGTCTCCACCCCACGAGTGTGAGCCTGCATCATCAAAGCACCAACGAGGTCTCAACCCCACGAGCTTGGGACACCATCGTCAACCCGAAGTTCATCAAGGCTGTTAGTCTACACCACCAGCGTGTAAGCCTGCCCTGAGCTGCTGCACTCCCATCGCACAACCACGTGGACGCCGCCGTCAAACGACTCACTGGGTCTCACGGCAACGCGACTCCGCTGCACGTCATCGCAACACGACACCGGCATAGCAACCAATGTACACCGTAGTGATCGTGATATTGTAAGTTAGGTAACTTTAATTCAGCTATAAATTTATACTATTTCTCTTCTATTTCCTTACATTCTTTTGTCATTTGTCGTGTACAATAATATTCTCATTTTACCAACTTTGTATTTACTAACTACTAAATCTTTCTAATTCCATATGCATAAGGTTAAAACTTTAAAGGACAAACCAGAAGAAATAGAAATGTCCGACAAAACTCCCTTATCCGTCCTTGTAAAATTCATCAAAACTTACAATGGTGATAGAGAATCACTTCCGGCTTTTCTCACAAATTGTGATAACGCCATAGCACTCGCGAACTCGGAACAGCAAGTAGTTTTATATCGTTATATCATATCCCAGTTAGAAGGAAAAGCTCAAATCGCGTGCTCTCTAAAAACGTTTAATAATTGGGATGAATTAAAACTATTTCTAAAAACTACCTTTGGCGAGAAGAAGCACTCCACACACCTTTTAATTGAACTCCAAAATTGTAGGCAAGGAAATTCGGAAACAGTAATGCAATATTCACTTAGAATCGAATCTTGTTTAACGCGATTACAATCCGACATACATTACAGTTGCGAGAATAAGTCCGAGCTAATAGGAAGAATTGCCGCTATGGAGGATTTAGCCCTCAACACATTTATATTAGGTCTAAATTCTAATTACGGATATATTGTTAGATGTCGAAACCCGAAAAATTTAAGCGAGGCAATTACGCATGCCATAGAAGAAGAAAAACTATTTATTCTGAGCAAAATATCTTCCAAATCTTATAAACAGTGTCCTATATGTCAAAAATTTGGTCATGATTCTTCTAACTGTTATAATCATAAGAAAAAACAATCTCATCGAGCTTATTACGTTAATCCACAAAATAATAACCCTCATTCTAATTTTCATAATATTTCAAGCAAAAATCCTATTAAAATATGCAGTTACTGTAAAAGTCCGGGACATATGATAAACGAAAGTCGAAAGCGACAATATAACAATAGCCTTCATCATAATATGCAACCAGACACTCGCACGACGAATACGTTACCAAGTCCCAGTGCGCATGCACCTAATAGAAATAATATGCATTTATGTGACGCACAACCTTCTACCTCTAATGCCGATATTAGTAACGAAGATTTAAACTAAATCTGATTTCGGAAAAGTGCCTACCGAAATCGAAAGCATTTAAAGGCACAAATAATTATTACTATTCTACTAATTCTTATACTAAATCTTATACTAAGCCTATATATAATGATAACGAATTTAGTTATAATTATCGTACAAAATATTCTTACAATACATCTCAGCGACGTCAAATGCCGCCGAGTCCTACTAAATCATGTAATTTAAAAAATACTATTTCTTATTCTAATTCTACACCTCGGGAACAACATCCGAGTCCATCTTTGACACAAAGTCAAAGTCATAGTACCAATTATTTATTACCTCGGGAAAATTATCCCAGGACACCTCTGAATCAACATCAGAGTCTTAGAAATAATTTTAATGCTAATTCTTGCACTAATTCTTATACTAATTCTGTCTCTCATAATGATACTATCTCTTATCCAAAATATACATCTCAAAAAGGAATTTCGAGTCATGCTAATCCCACTGATAATTCAATTAATAATAAAGGTGAAATACCAACATATAGCATGAACACATCGAACAAGAAAACATCACTACCTCATGTTTATTTTAGGTCGAATTTTTCGGTTCAACCCCTACGATTGTTACTCGACACAGGCGCAAGTGTCTCTATTATAAAAAAATCGAGTTTAAATGGAAACTTTAAGCTTTCTGATGAAATCGTGAAGCTCAAGGGTATAAACAGCACTCAATCTTGCAATGAAACATTAGGAACATTACTGTTAGATTTTATTTTTGATAATTTTTCCATAAAATATAAATTTCATGTCACATCCGACGATATTAATATTGATTATGACGGAATATTAGGAAGTGACTTTCTCAGTTATTTTAAAGTAAACATTGATTATCATACTTATTCACTTTGTTTCAAAAATTCTATATCTGTGCCTATCCACTTTTCGGAACCTACATACATTATACCAGCGCGTAGCGAAACTGTTATCGAATGCTCCGTGTCAAATGACCCGTCCGAGTTGCGTCACCTTAAGGATGCACTCATACTAGATCAAACCGTTTGTAATGGTGTTTATTTAGCGAACTGCCTAGTAACTTTAAAAGCGAATAAAAGAGTTAATATTTCGGTTTTAAACACAACTGAATCGCAAATTAAAATAAAAAATTTCAAAGTTAACTTAATACCAATTGACTTTAAAGAGTATTCCAAATCTTTTAAATCTTGTAATAATATAAATACTATTTCTGCAACTTATTCTAATCGTGTCCAACGCGTCTGCGAACAAATTCGTCATTCTCATTTAAACTCAGAGGAGAAAAAACTCTTATTAGATTGTTGCTCACAATACTCAGACATATTTTATCTTGAAGGAGATGACCTCACATGTACAAACGCGATCCAACACTCAATCAACACAGGAAACACCCCTCCTATTCATGTTAAGTCATATCGTTTTCCCGAATGTCATAAAGACGAAGTAGACGCACAATTAAAAAAGATGTTAAAACAAAATATAATTAAGCCGTCAATATCTCCGTGGAGCGCCCCAGTATGGGTCGTGCCTAAGAAAATGGACGCATCGGGCAAAAAGAAATGGCGCATTGTTATAGATTACAGGCGACTTAATGATGCGACCATAAACGAAGTTTACCCCATTCCTTTAATTAGCGATATATTAGATCAATTAGGGCATTCCAAATATTTTTCGACACTCGATTTAGTTTCCGGCTTCCATCAAATTCCTCTCAATCCTAAGGATGCTGAAAAGACTGGTTTTACTGTAACCAATATAAATGGCATTTCCGGTCATTTTGAATTCACTCGCATGCCTTTTGGATTAAAAAGTGCTGCAAATTCGTTCCAACGTCTCATGAATACCGTCCTTTCTGGTCTCCAAGGTCTCCACTGTTTCGTCTACCTAGATGACTGCATCATTTACAGCCACGATCTTCAAAGTCATATGGAAAAATTACGTCTTGTTTTTGATAGGTTTCGAGACTTCAATTTAAAGCTACAACCAGACAAATGCGAATTCCTTCGACACGAAGTCACTTATTTAGGTCATGTAATAACCGACAAAGGTGTCACACCTAACCCTGACAAGGTGAAGGCAGTATCCGACTACCCTATTCCCAAAAATCCCAAAGAAATTAAATCATTTCTAGGTCTAGTAGGTTACTACCGCCGATTCATAGATAACTTCTCAAAAATTACAAAACCCCTTACGTCATTGTTAAAAAAAAATGTTAATTTTAATTGGGCACAAGAACAAACCCAAGCTTTTAATTTGTTAAAGGAAAAACTAACTTCAGCCCCGTTACTTCAATACCCCGATTTTTCTCAACCATTCATTGTCACCACAGACGCCAGTAATTATGCTGTCGGCGCAGTATTATCGCAAGGCCCTATCGGAAAAGACAAATCGATCGCATATGCCTCAAGAACATTAAATAAACAGGAAGGCAATTACTCAACAACAGAAAAAGAATGTTTAGCTATACTCTTCGCCGTAAAAACATTCCGACCCTATATTTATGGTAATAAGTTTAAAATAGTCACTGATCACAGACCTTTAGTCTGGCTTTTTAATGTCAAGGATCCAGGAAGTAGATTAATTCGTTGGCGCCTCAAGTTAGAGGAATATGACTATGAAATTTTTTATAAGCAAGGAAAACAAAATTCAAACGCCGATGCTCTTTCACGCATACCCATTCACGCCTTAAATTCAAATGTAGTCCTTAACAAACTCAAATACGAATCTTATTTTAAAGAACAATTTACTAGATCCATTTCTACAAATACTGTAATCGAAGAACATCAAGAAGCGTTACACCTCTCTAAATTAAATAATATTGTTTGCCCCGTATCTCTCGATTTTGATGAATCTACTCCATATTGTAAAAATATTCTATCTCAGCTACAAAATCCTGAAGGTATAATAAACTCAGAACGAGAACCGTACACTATCTCTTGCGTTAAGCAAAATGATAAAATATACTATTTCTTATATACGAGAATTCACCATTTCGAAGAGTTAACATACCGAAATATATACAATTTACTAATGCAACTACGCGATAATATATTAACAGAAAATAGTCAAATCACTGACTTAGCCATTTCCGATTTTGCTGACCCGTTCTCTAAACTATCCTATATGAAAATATACAACATAATTGCTTACATATTTCATAATACTAACATTAAAATTCATATATACCGAAATCAAATTATTTACCCTACTCCTGCCGAAATTCCACAAATTCTCAAAGAAAATCACGACTCAACAATTGCTGGTCACCCCGGAATTAAAAGAATGTTAAATCGTTTAAAGGATCTATATTTTTGGAAAAACATGCGTTCTGATATAGAAAATTACGTAAAAAATTGTAAATTGTGTCAAGTAAATAAACCACTGAGATCATGTAATAAGGCTCCAATGGTGATAACCTCCACAAGTACAAAACCATTCGAAAGATTAGCTTTAGATATAGTCGGTCCGCTACCCGAAGCCGGCTTGCAAAACTTTAAATTTATATTAACTCTACAAGATGACCTAACCAAGTTTTTATGTGTATACCCAATGATAACTTCCAGCAGTGATGAAGTAGCTCGTACACTAGTTCATTTTATCTCATTATTTGGAATTCCTAAAACAATATTAACGGATCTCGGCACATGTTTCACATCGGAATTATTTAAACAGGTAACTCAAATATTTAGAATAAAACCCTTATATGCTACCCCCTATCATCCCCAAACAAACGGTGCCCTAGAACGTAGTCATGCTACACTCAAGGAACACCTGAAATCTTTCGTTAATGAAAATCAGAATGATTGGCATTGTTACTTAGCAACCGCAGTATTCTCTTACAACACTACCCCTCATACCACTACTACATATACACCCTATGAATTGCTATATGGGCATAAACCCACAATACCAAATTCTTTATATAATACGAGCAATGACACTACTTATCATGAATATATCCGCGCATTACAATACCGCATGAACTTTAGTCGACAAAAAGCATTAGAACACATAATAAAAAATAAAGAAACATCAAAAAATTATTATGACAAAAATAGTACAGACATATCCTACAAAACAGGCGATATGGTTTACTTAAAATGCCACCACAGACTTCGCAAAGCCTTATCTCCTATCTGGAAAGGTCCTTATAAAATTATTAAATTAAATGGCAAACATAACGTAACCCTTCTCATAGGTCGTAAGCACATGAAATACCATGTTAATGAAATTAAACCAGCTCATCCTTAATTTCACTCTATTTCAGGGCCATAAGCCACCAATTCAACGCTGAAACTCAAATTCTACCTATTTATCATAGTCCAGGTATTTATTTCGATCAAATAACTACAATTAATTTTTATAATGATTTTTGGAATGTTGTAACTCATATAGACGTAGTATCAGTTAAGCCACATCTAGAGAATATACATTCGCTTATAATTAAAACTGCAACGCTCTGCGAAAACTTCCAACTCCATGGTTTCGTTGAATGTAATGATATCATAAGTCCTATTGAAGTATTATTAAATTCTAATTTTGCTAAATTCGAATCTCTTTCGCATATAATCCCTACCGAGGAACAAACAAGGCATAAACGAGCTTTAGAATTCGGTGGAGAAATTTTGAAATTCTTTTTTTATACTTTAGATGCTGATGATGCGCGAAAATACGATGCAGCCATTAGCGCTTGTCAAAATAGCGAATCCGAACTTTTAAAATTAATGAAGGATAATATTCACATAATTAAATCTTCTATTAATATATTTAACTCAACGATATATAAATTAAATATGAATGAAAATAAATTAAATTCTCAAATAAATTCTTTAAATATTGTATTATCCCAAATTGTCAGAAATAATAATCAATTATCACATATTTCTAAAATATATGCTTTACTTAATATAATAGAAAGCTCTTTAGCCACTATTTCTAATTTCTTGGATAATGTACTAAACTCTATCTTATTTTCTAAAGCAAACATTCTACATCCTAGTGTAATAGCTCCTACGAACTTATTTCGCCAGCTTTTAAAACAGAGTAATTATATAAATAAGCGATTAGAGTTTCCAGTACCATTAACGATTGAAAACATACACACTTTGATAGATATTTCAAAACTCACATCTTTTTATTATAATAGAAGAATAATTTTCATATTACGCATACCACGTCTTCTTTAAAGTTCACCTTATACAAATGCATACCTTTACCAACCCCTCATAATCCTAATAATCCTAACTCTTTTGCTCTAATCCAACCTACCAAGCCTTATCTTGGAATAACAGAAGATAGACTTAGTTATAGTTTGCTAGATAATTTAAACGATTGTAATATTATTAATAATGATTATTCTATATGTCCTTTAATTTCTATATTTTCTACAATAAAGAATCCATGTTGTGAAACAAAATTGTTAACCGAAGTAACGTTATCTTTACCACCTCAATGTAACTCCAAACTTTTATATGGACAAATTGATGTATGGTATAAAATAAATAATAATAAGTTTATCTATGTACAGTCTGAGAAATGTAAATTAACTATAAAATGTAATAATATAATACAAGATTTCACTATTTTAGGAACAGGTATCCTAAGTTTAAACGAAAGCTGTATTGGTTTCTCTAAGACAATTCAATTAATGCCATCTACAACTAAATCTATTAAAATCGAAAATAAAATGAATTTAAACTTTAATATTACAGAAGACGATTGTTGTAATAAAGAAATTTTAAATAAATCAATTCCATACTTATATACTATATCTTTAACTAGCCTAGATATGGAAACTCTGAAATATTCTTACCATTCCTTAAATAACTTAGAAAATGAGATCAATAGAGTTCAAGAACAATCTCACATAATAAAATATGGTAAATACTATTCATCATTTACATACTTTTTGATTATTTGCATAATTTTATATATTTCCTATAGAATATTTTGTTGCTCTATTAAGAGAAATAATGATTCTTGCCGTTGCATACAAATATTTAATCAGTGCAATACACGACGGATTGTTAAACACGAATCAAAGGTTAGTAATTCTATTGAGTTAACTGAAATTTCATCATCAGACGATGATAGAAAAGATTCTATATCCTTACCCAATATGCCAGTGAAAAACCAAATGAAAAGAACATTTGGTAAATTTCACTTATCAAATCGAAACTTATGTAATAACTAAAAACTATATTACTTTACTATACTTATTTCATAAGGCTTCATGTTACATTAGAATATAAGTTTATATTTTGTTTTATACACGGTGTCTTAAATATTAATATTACTAAATGTTTGTATTTGAAATAAAAATTAAATCTTAGCATTAATACACTGAATCTTCTACTATTTCATTATTCACTGAATCTTATAAAAAATACTATATTACTAGTTCATAATGTTAATAAATAATTTCTTATAATTTTGTGAAGATATTGTTTAAGAATAGTTTAATTTTACTATGCTTTTGTATCAATTCAATTTGATTTTATAATAATAACAAATAATTGAAACAATTCTATTTTACTATTTTTTTTAATTATTTTTGTATTCAAATCATTTTTTTTTCTCTCACTGTATCGTTTGAAAGACTCTGCTCATCCCTTATTAAAAAGAAGGATAAGCTCCGTCAAAAGGGGGGAGATGTTATGTCCAACCCTAGTTAGATAAAAGCGCTGACTCGATTATTATATTTACTATAAAAGCCTAGAGTTTGAGGTAATCGAGGCAGTGCAGTTCCAACCCATATTAACCTGTACGCCAAGCCATGCTCACTTTCGATCGCGCAATACCAACCTTACGCCCGCCAAGTAGTGATCGAATTAGATCAGAATTATGTAAACATGTCTACCTATGAAAAAACTATTTTTTCGTTTTAAACAAAACCAAAGACACTATGCAATAGATATTAGTATCAAAGACAAAGATATGCTCTTTTATTTTAAACCATAACCTGGCAATGTTTCTTAGAAAAAAAAAAAAAGAAATCACTCTGAACTTCCGGCGTTCCACGTGTCACTTTGATGAAGTTGCTCTGTCTTTTTTATAGAATTTTATATTTGTGTCTGGACTAAAAACGAAAGTATTATACTTTTTACATTTCTTGTAATATAGTCAACACGTAGATATATAATTTGTGGTATAAAAAGTGAAAAGTAAATTGCCAAAAGTACTTCAAATTCCGAAAGGCCTGTTTTGGCGGGCGGGTTATAAATGTGTTATTTTTCAAATTCTCATTTATTTTTAGTGTAAAATGTAAGTAAAAATAGTTTTCCTACATATTTTGAAATAACATGACGTTGTATTTATTTCAAATTCACACGAACATATTTTAGAAATATTGTTCGAAATGTCACAGATAAAATATTATTTTATTTTTTTTTTTTAATTTTTTAATATTTTAATATTTTGGTATGAGTAACGAATGGAAACACATAAAACATAAAATATACATATTTCCAAACAATTTCATATAAATTTCTCCAAAAACAAAGGTGTAGAATTCAAATTAGTAGTAATTTTGTCACTAAAATTGAAGTTTATACTACTATTATGCTATACAGTGTAATTTATATACTTTATTACAATTTCTAGCAACCAAAAATAATTTTATTCGATAGTTTATACATTCAACAAGACTTCCTGTAAGTTTTATCCATAAATATTGTCTCAAAGTGAAAATATAGCAAAATTTGCAATATTGCAAAAAATTTCCTAACCTAGAAATTTTCCCGCCAAAAAGGTCCCGAGTGAACGGGAGTGTAAACATGTCGCGCGCTGTCAGAGCGTAGAAGTTAAGTGCATATCGCACACGCCGTTCGCGGTTTTTTTGTACATTTTTTGTATTAATTTAATATTGGGGAAATAAACCAAAAGAACTTCTGGGATCGGGTGTAAAAGTTTTTTTTAAAAAACACCTTCAGAGCGGCCCTCCTAACATGCTTGAAGCGCCGTCAGTAATTTTGCGTTCAACAATTTCGTTCGAGTTTGAGTTTTATTTTAATTTTTTTATTAAAAATGTCCAATTAATGACCTATATTCAAAAAATTTTTGTTTTACCTATTAATTTTTCAACGTGGTGGAGCCATTCCGCAGTTACATTATGGTTGTATATAATAGGTCGGCTCACCTTTAGGTCACTCCGTCAAGTCCGGAGGTAAAGACTCATCATTCCTAACAAAACGAGCCCAAACACGGCACATCTAGTAGTACTCGGCGACCAGTTCCATTAGCGATTACCAAAGTACACCTTCAGGTCGCTCCGTCAAGTCCGGAGGTAAAGACATATCATACCTAACAAAACGAGCCCAAACACGGCACATCTAGTAGTACTCGGCGACCAGTTCCATTAGCGATTACTAAAGTACACCTTCAGGTCACTCCGTCAAGTCCGGAGGTAAGGACTCATCATTCCTAACAAAACGAGCCCAAACACGGCACATCTAGTAGTACTCGGCGACCAGTTCCATTAGCGATTACCAAAGTACACCTTCAGGTCGCTCCGTCAAGTCCGGAGGTAAAGACATATCATACCTAACAAAACGAGCCCAAACACGGCACATCTAGTAGTACTCGGCGACCAGTTCCATTAGCGATTACTAAAGTACACCTTCAGGTCACTCCGTCAAGTCCGGAGGTAAGAACTCATCATACCTAACAAAACGAGCCCAAACTCGGCACACCTGGTAGTACTCGGGGACCAGTTCCAATACCGATTACCAAAGTACACCTTCAGGTCACTCCGTTAAGTCCGGAGATAAATACTCATCATACCTAACAAAACGATTCCAAACTCTGCACACTTAGCTCTACTAGTCCGGGTGTTCCAGTATTAGTTGCTGAAGTTCACCTACAGGTCACTGCATCAAGTCCGGAGGTAAGGTCTTATCATAACTGACAAAACCAGCCTAAAGTCCACAGCTAACATCTCACTGCCAGTAGAGCGCTCCCAGTGCCAAGCAGTCTCTAGAGTAGGTATTCGTATTTCGTATCTAAATCTAATTACTCTATGTATCTAAGTAGATTTTAGAGGTATAAGAAATCAAAAACAAATTCGATCTTTCAAATTATCAAAATAATTTTATTTGACTACGATTCCCGCAGCCATCCGTGCGTACACTTGTGTGCGTAACCCGTGTCAATGTAATAGTTCGATTCTATACCTATATCAATTTTGTAAACGCGTCCTTAAAAAATCTTAACGTAAATACTGCGGCAAAAAGAGCGACACGTCTCTACAGCACCAGGCCTCGGCCGGCAGTGACTGCACAGGCGTTTACGCAAACATCCGTACGTATTATTTCAGAAATAAGAATATGGGATTTAAAAAAAAACTATTACTTGGACTAAAAAATTAAAACACTATTACGTTAATACGTTGAATGTATAAAAATCTCACAAAAAAATCAGAATGATTGCATGTATACTAGTATGGTTTTTACTCGTTAAAAGAAATTTTAGAGGTATGTTTGTGATTTTTTTCTGTCGTATTAAATTAGTGGTATCGTGTTTTCAACACACTATCTAACTAGTATATATCCTGCACAATATCATATATTTTTCTGGGTTTGTTTACTGCAGTGGATCATATACTTAGAGGCATTATAAAACTTGCATTTAGCATCATGCCTCGTCTTAAGAGATCTCCAAGCTGTTACTTAAGTTAGTTTTGTAAGCAGTTTGTATAACTTATGTTTTTTTATATTATAATTTTACTTTGAAAACCTTTCCGCTGGGTTTCTCGTTGGTTTTTTACCGAACAGATATTTTTTTCCGAACCAGTGTTAAAGTTAAAATAATGCTTTCAATATGAATTACCTACTTGTAATCTATATAGAATGAAAAATGTAGTACCGATTTCTATTCTCATATTATGTGCCAAGCGATAGCAAGCAATACTAATGTAAAATGTTAGAATAAGACTTTACTGGAACTAAGAAAATTGATGTTTTAAATAATAAAGGTCGATTTTTCAAAGATAAAAGTTATTTATGAGATAAAATAAAACAAAAATAATTTAAAACTACAGTTGTTTGAAAAAAAAAACATTAATTTAATATTCAGTCAGTTTTTAATTCATTTGAGCATCCTCATACAACCAATGTGTCGGATCACGTCTCAGATACGTAAGTTTACACTCCTATGTTTTTAAATTTTAAAAAATACGTAACAAGAAAATGTGTCGTGCTCTTCCGAACGTCTGCTCTGCCAAGATTATCGATTGAACTCTTGATCGAATCTGGACTAGTACCTAGTAGTACAATGACAACCGACCGCAAAGGAAGGTACTCGAGTGGCAGCCATGTACTTGTAAAGTAAGTGTAGGGCAGGTCTCCGTTAGATGGAGTGACGACCTGATAAGAAATGCAGAAGTCGGTGAATGTAGGTGATTCAGGCCCGTATTTTGCGGCGGTTTTCTGGGAGGCCTATGTTCGGCAGGGCACATGTGAAGGGTTGTAATGATGATGATGATAACTTATTTGAGCTATATAATGTAAAACATATTTTAAAGAACAAAGAACTAATTAACATGACACAAGTTTTAAGACAGTTGGTTCAGTAATATTAGCGTTTCATATATTTATATTTTTATATTTCATAACTCTACTACTCGTACTTCAAAAAGAGAGACTGCATTCTTGCACGCAAAGAAATAAAACAAAATCAGATCTCATTGCAAAGCTTCACAGCCTCAAAAACGTTTACCTAGGGCGTTCATTTTCAAGTGATGTGATTTTATTCAATTTCCCGCGCTTTATGGAGGCGCTATAAGGAATTCTTTTATACCGCTTTAGCCAGTTTATAGAGCAGTCATTGATTACAAACATTTTCTGGATTCGGTGCGCTTCAATGTTTTTCATTTTCTAACGTTGGATGTCAATGTTAGTGTTTGCTGTCTAGTCAAGTAATGCAGGGGCCGGAGGACGTTTTAGAAATACTAATTTATTAATTAAAAGATGTTCGTCGCCAACAGAACTTGCTTGAGTGGACAAACTGGAACTCGGCAGTTTCAGTTTGTCCACTCAGCACATGCCTGTGATTTTCAAATAGAACATTCTATTGATGACGTCATCTTATCATAACGATACACGACGCTACTTACAACAAAAAATATTTTTTTTTTAATTTTTGTCTTTCGGTCTGATTGTTCCGGCTAATCTCCGAAACGGCTGGACCAATTTTGACGGGATTTTCACTGGCAGATAGTATTATAAGAGGTAACTTAGGCTACTGGCTACTAGCCCGAAGTTATGAAGTTGGCAACAGGCTTATGTTCAACATTGGACTGTAGGGAATGAATGAATGAATGAACAAAAATAGCAGGAGCATTATTCATCTTATCTATATCAGAGGTATACCTGGCTCATGGGTCTATTGGCAATAACTGCTATTGTCGATTGTCCCAGGTCGAACGAATTATTGGGTTTTTCTTTTTAGAAATTCTCAGTAGCAGCCCGGAATCAGGAATTTGGCGGTGTTTCAACCACGTGCCTCGGAAGGCTAGACGTTCCTCCTACTCCTGATCTCTTTCCGGTCGTCTAGGCTTGCTATCCCATCGGTCGATGACAGTGAGACAACAGAGAGTGCACTTGTACTTGCACACTCACGCGTGAACTTTAATCCTATCCCTCGCAGATGACAAGTCTTCGTTGATACTGTCCGCCTTTACCGTAATTCAGCTAAAAGGAGAGCAAAACGTCATAAGTTTATAGCAAATTATGAATATTTTTTTTATTATGTGCTGCACACACACAATAAAAAAAGTATTGCTATGCATTGCTATGCAGGTCTAGGTAAAGAGATCAGTATCACTGCGACCTAGAAGATCTATTGTGATCGCTGCTATGGCTATAGTTCACTGCTAAGCCCTATGTCTTCAATGAATCGAAGGAGTTGCTTAGCCGTGAGTAATTTAACTCCTTCTGGGCGGAGTAGATAGTGTCCCAGAATGAGTGTTACGTTTGCGCATTAAGGGTCCGCAAACGGTTAGAATGTGTAGAGGCGTTTCTTCCGTTACGGAACAGAACCGACACATCCTTGAGTTGCTTAGTCCCAGGATGGACATGTGCTTTTTAAGACAACAGTGTCCAGTTGGGGCTCTTGCCAGAATGCGCAATTTATTTTTACTTAATCCCAGGGCTTCTGAAGCGAATTTACGATCAAAAGCCCGGATTATTTTATTATTATATTTTAGAATGTTTTAAGCCTGGTGTGTCAGACCAGATCTTAAATGATTTATTGTGATAAAGAGTTTCAAGGGTCGATCGGGCTAGGCTTCTTGAGATTCCACAAAATGGCTCGGGTCCAAATTGTGTGCACTTTGAGCCCTCCCATGCAAGTTTGCCGGCAAATTCGTTGCCTACAATACCCTCGTGACCCGGAACCCATCTTAAAACGACCCTGTTTTTACAACTCAGGGCGTTTAAACGGTTCACGCAGTCTCCGACTAGCTTTGAGTTCACTAAGTTTGATCTCAGCGCTAGCAGTGCTGCTTGACTATCAGAGTTTATGTAAATTTTATGGTTGACGTTGTGTTTTTGCAGATTGATTTCTGCACAACGAAGTATGGCGAAAATTTCTGCCTGGAAGATAGAGGTGTATCTACCCAAATTCATACTAAGTTTGAATTTGGGGCGTTCCCCGTAAATTCCAAAGCCTACGTCGAGGCCCATTTTAAACCCATCGGTATACCATATGAGGCTACCGACCTCACAGATAACCTGGCCATTCAGCCAGTCTTCTCTGGAAGGTAATCCCACTATATACTTTTTATCAAAAGTGTATAGTGGACGCATGATATCTGAGATCATGCTTAAGACCGGTAATTGCTTAATTGAGTCGAGCATAGATCTCAATCTGTAAGAGAGCAAGCTCAGACCGCCCTGGGCGTTAATCCTATACAAACTAGCCCTCGCCTCCTTGTCTAGATAGAGATCAAGGGGCGTTAGGCATAGAAGTGCATTAAGAGCCTCTCCAGGCTATGATCGCATAGCTCCAGTTGCCATTAGGCAGGCGGTCCTTTGCAGACTTTTAGTCTGTCCGCAGTCGTCTTTTGGTTGTCCTTGTTACACCAGACAATAGAGGCGTAGGTGAGAATCGGCCTCACTATGCTGCTGTACACCCATAGGACCATACTGGGACGCAAGCCCCAGTTGTTCCCGACCTAACGACTGCACGTACCCAAAGCAATTTTTGCCTTATGGCATACGTTGCTAAGGTGAGTGTTCCACGTTAGTTTTTGGTCGATTGTTACGACCAAGTACTTAGCTTCCGTGGAAAATGGTACTTCTTTGCCATTAAGTTTTGGTTGGACTAATTTGTCCAACCGTCTCTTTTTGGTAAAGGGTATTATAACAGTTTTATGAATATGAATAGTTACCACAATACATAAAAAGATCATGGATTTGTTATCTGTGGAAAATACTAAATGAGAAATAAGTTAAAAAGATTATGTATGTCTAGGTGTTCATTTGTTTTCTTTCATTTAAGTTATTTTTGTTTACTAAGAGAAGAGTGTAGTTTGCAAGAAAATATCGTGCATATTAAAAAAAAGGAAAAAGTGAGTCCTCAAAGAACCCTTAGGGGCAAGTTTTTCGACCAAATTGGCGATATATTAAAGATGGGCGATATATTAAACTTAGGCGTTGTTTCAAAAGACATGCATGTATACGTAGATGCAGAGGGAGAAGTCCGCCTATGGGGCCGCGGATGTGTTTGCGCATTCCCGTGGCCCTGCCAATGAACGGCGAAGGTGGTACCTATAACACTTAAAACGGTGCGAGTTCGACATAACCCGTCCTTGCCGCCGAGGTGGGCATTTCCGCGTTTAAAAATGTATGCGTAAGTTTTATAGATCTAAAAGAAGCGAAAGAGATGTGACATGGTTGTGCCAAATTGAATTCGATTCGGTAGAAACCTACCTACCACAGGCGCAAAAGTTTATGTAACATGTATTTTCAAGATTAAATAAAAAAAATAAAAAATTAAAAGGCTTTTTCTATGATATTTATCGGATATATATATATATATATATATATATATATAATAGAACGCGAGTAACCCGGGTTTGATTCCCGCCGGCACCAATGAAATTGTTAATTGCAATTTTAAGTGCTGATTTACCACGTGCTCGGCGGTGAAGGAAAACATCGTGAGGAAACCTACATGTCTAAGGAATATGAAAAAAAAATATTTCGAAGACATGTGAAGTTCGTCAACACGCATTTGGGCAGCGCGGCGGACACTTCCTTGCCCTAAACCCTCTCAGAAATGAGGGGGGCCTGAGCCCAGCAGTGGGACGTATATAGGCTGTAACTTTACTTTATATATATATATATATATATATATATATAAAATAACATTAACGAAAGTATCAAAGAACAAAAACAAAGTAAATATCAAAAAGCAAAAATTAACACGCTCATTTCGCAAAAAAAATCGGCAAATATTGTACAAACAACCATTCGCTAACTTTCGCTCTTGAACCCTCGTTAGCTGACCTCATTATAGAATAAAAATAAAGGAGATTGTACAAAGTAAATATTAGCTTTATAGCACTTTATGGCCTTCTAACGGGCTAATAATAATAACGAACATACAAAAATAAAATTATCATCTATTTTTATTTAAAAAAGGGGAGGGGCTTCATTTTAGAATGTTTATTTTTATAATATCCATTTTAGAATGTTTATTTTAAGGGTGACCACCAAGCACAAAGTTTACCTGATAGTAAGTGATGCTGTGGTCCATAGACAGTTCAAATCCCGATTAAAAATCAAAATGCAGATGTGTTGTCACCCCTGAGGATAAAGATGGAATGCCTCGTTTCCAGTAAAAAGGGTCGGAACCATTAAGCTGCAATTTAACGCTGTTATATTGTGTAAGCGTGGAATGTTTTTCGCTGGTATTGTGTAGGGCGTGGTCCTTTCCCAGTCGAGCCGATCCATTCGTGCTACAACAATAATATAGCTGCAGCATGCCTCTACTATATAATTAATAAACATTGTAAACTTACACTTTGTAGTTGCAGCAACGACCGATTCTCGCACACACCCATTTTTTTGCCTTCACTTCAGGACCGCCTTTAATATAATATTACATTATTCAATACTCACAAATATAAAAAAATAAATATAAAAAAACTACAAAAAATATTGTGAAATAATATTCTTGGAGATTCCCCTCGGTAAATATTTTCAAGTTTCATCGCGCCTGTTTAACTTATAAATTTCTTTGGATTTCAGCAGGGGTTCGTTTGTCTGTTTTTCTTTTGTCAGACGGCCAATTTGCCGAGTTGTTGATTTAGGCGCGGATCGGTGGCCCAGGTTTGAAAACATCCCGTCCTTAAAAACAAAGTTTTTATAAAAACGCCCTATTGTTTCTTGGGAAAATTGTTTCCAAACGATACGATTTTGATTTAAATCTTTGCTGAGTATAGAATTTCAACCTTCAAATATTAATTAAAGTTCTTCATATTTTATTACAGCGAAAAGGAGTTTTGGAAATTGCCGCGATTTTACCTTGTTTATATATTTTGAAATAGAATAAGGGTAGACCCCCTAGACAAAAGTTTTTCGACCAAATTGGCAATATACTGAAGATGGTCTAGATTAAAAGTACACTTAATCGACGAGCATGTCTGTGTAGATATGGAACCCTGATGCGACACTGGGTATCCTTATATAATTTATTTATAAGAATAAAATTGATCGAAGGAGATGTTTTTTTTTTCAAATAAGAGAGACGAAAAAGTACTATAACGCTACAAAAATATGCTTTTCGAAGTCATAGAAACGACTTTTATGAACCTCAAAATGTGGAAAAAATGTTAAAATTGCAAATCTGAAAATTAGGCCCTTTATTAATGCCTCCAAATCAGAAGGTAAGGTAGTGCCATGAAGTAGCGGTGTAAGAGAATTAAACACAACATTTATCACCACCGTCGCACGGCTCATGATCATAATAATAATAATAATAATAATAATATTCCACAACCATCACACAACGCCATCTAGTCCCAAGCTAAGCAGAGCTTGTGTTATGGGTACTAGACAACTGATAAACATACTTATATATTTCTAAATACATAAATATTATAGATAAATTACACCCAGACACAGAACAAATGATCGTGCTCATCACACAAACATTTGTCCTGGGTGGGAATCGAACCCACGACCTCCGGCATAGCAGTCAGGGTCACTAACCACTAGACCAACAGGCCTGTCAAACTGATCATGCATGTAACTTATCAGATGTTAATAGGTGCTTGAGGTTGCTGAACAACAACAACAACAGTTGTGTAGAGTGTGACTATGCTTTGAGTTTGCTGCATGATTGATTTTATGATGAAGATATGTGCAGTAGTAATATAGTTATCTGGAAACAGATATGGAACAGATGAGCAAGCTGGAGATATTTTATTTATTTATACTTATTTTTTTTTACAAAATATAGGTATTAAATAATATCCGACAGTACAAATAAACTTACAAAAGTTTTTCCATGTACCCCCGATTCGTAACTTCGACCATGTTCAATCGGTTCGCGTAGCGACAACATACATAATGATTTACATACATGGTGTGACAAGATAGCATTTTTTTAACTATATGTGTACCACAGCAAAGGATAGTTAGTGAGTATGACAAATAATATTAGTAATTGAGATAATAATGTTACGATTATGTGTATCTATGTATATATTTATTAGTAGATTTGTATTTATGTACGAGGGGTGATCCAAAAGTAATGGTAATGAAAATAAAACACGGTAATTAAAGTTAAAATAATAATTTATTTTCTACATAGTCTCCTAACAAATCAATACATTTAGTCCATCTTTTTTCTAAACCCAGGATTCCCTTTGAAAACAATTATTTGTCTTGACCCTCCCAAAACGCTTCAACAGCGGCCATTACTTCGCAATCATCTTCGAATTTCTTGCCTTGGAGGCGTTCCTTGAGCCGAGGAAAGAAGTAGAAGTCACTAGGAGCTAGATCTAGCGAATAGGGAGGATGTTCGAGCAGTTCGAATCCCGTTTTTTGAATGGCAGCCATCGCAACTGCGGCTTTGCGAGCCGGTGCGTTGTCTTGGGGAAACAGCACTCCAGCTCGCAGTATGCCGCGTCTTTTTTCCTTAATGGCCTCCCGTAATCTTCTTATTTTGTCTGCGTAGTAAGAGCCCGTAATAGTGGCTCCCTTTTGCAAATATTCCAGCATAATTATGCCTTGAGCCTCCCAAAAAACAGATGCCATAACCTTTCCCGCCGAACTTGAAACTTTGAATTTCTTTGGCGTCGGTGAGTAGGCTCGCTTCCAAGTCATCGATTGTTGTTTCGTTTCAGGATCAAAACGATGTATCCAGGTCTCATCCATAGTCACAAAATGGTACAAAAAATTTTCTTGATCTGCTTGGAACTTTTCGAGATTGACCCTCGAAATGTCAACTCGATTTTTCTTTCGCTCGTCGGTTAACATTCTGGGTACCCAACGCGCAGAGACCTTTTTCATATGCAACTCGTTCGCAAGGATTCTTTGAACGCTGCCATATAATCCCTGTGACCTTAGCTACATGCCTGATGGTCACTTTTCGATCTGCCAACACAACATCTTCGACTTTTTTCACGTTGTCTTCAGTGAGGGACGTGGATGGGCGTCCTTCGCGATATCCATCTTCAGTGGATGTTATGCCCAGTTTAAACTCCTTGGCCCAGCGTGCAACTGTAGAATATGGAGGAGCAGAGTCCCCCAATGTTTCCACTAAGTCACTGTGTATGTCTTTTGAAGACATTTTTTTCAATCAGAGGTACTTGATGACAGCTCTAATTTCGTTTTTCTCCATGTTGATGTTATCTCTTTGACAATTCGTATTCAAATGAATGTATTTTCCCGAAATAGTGATCTTTTTATATGATTTTTTTAGGCTGACGTAGTGAGTATATAAGCAAGCAAAAATTATTTTTTTTTGGATTTTGGATCACCCCTCGTATATTATGTGTGTTAGTAGATATAGTTTCTTTTTAGTATAAGTTATTAGTAGGTGACGTTATCAATTTGTCTATAAAATACTGTTTAAGCTTATATTTAATATTTTTCTTAGTACATTTTTTATTGCTTTTGGAATTTGGTTTAAAAGCGCGGGAACTTAATATTGTAACCTAAATTTTCCATACATATTTTTATATTTTGGTATAGTCATATTTGGATTAAGGGCTTATCGTGTAAGCTTTGTATAGATACGGCTAATTTTTAATTCTTTCTTGCTATATTTTTCAAGCAGTAGTTGCTATTTCACTTTGTCGTGTACTGGTAGTATATTGCAATGATGAAAAAGACAATAAGGATTTTTTTTTAAATTTATCTTTGATTTTGAGAGGGGTGATACATTTAAGAATGCGTAATTGTAACTCGTATATTTTTTCAAGGTGGATTTTATACATGCGTCCATAACTGCTTAACCCATACGAGAATATTGATTCGCCGAGTGCTTTATATAGTAACATTAGCATGTGGTAAGTAATAGAAATGGAAATAGAAATAGAAACTTTTTTATTCAATGTAGATTATAAAAATACTTATTGAAAGTCACTTTTTTAATTTACCACTGGTTCGCAAAAAAAACCTCTGTCCTGGGAAGAACCAGCAAGAAACCCAGCGGGACTATTTTTTTTAATAATAGCTTACAATCATGTTTACAATCAACAACACAAGACAAATTAGAAATAGCTTGGTAGCGATCACCCTTCCCAGGGGCTATTATCATCTATAAATTCCTTAATATTATAATAACCCTTTTTATACAAACTTAGTTTAATAACATTTTTGAACTTTGTGTATGACAAATTTTGTATATTTTCTGGGATTTTGTTGTAAAAGCGTATACATCGCTCCAAGAATGAATTACTGACTTGGTGAAGTCGAGTAACTGGTAATACCAGCTTGTGTCTGCTCCTAGTATTTACAGAATGAATATCACTTATTTTCGCAAAACTACTTTTATTTTGTGTACGTACATTACATTTTCATAAATGTATTGAGAAGCCAGAGTTAATATATTAATTTCCTTAAATATTTGTCTCAGAGACTCTTTTGGTTTTAAATTATATATCGCTCTAATGGCCCTCTTTTGTAAAATAAATATAATTTCAGTGTCAGTCGCGTGTCCCCATAGCAAAATACCATACGACATAATGGAAATAACTAAAGTAAACTATTCTAGCTGTTTCAACACTGGTAAGAGTTCTAATCTTTTTTACAGCATATGCTGCAGAACTAAGTCTGCTAGCTAGTTTCGATATATGGGGGAGCCATTGAAGCTTTGCGTCCAGTGTGATTCCAAGAAAAATGGTGGTATCAACAAGACTCAGTTCCTACCCATTTAAAATTACATTAGTATTGACATGTTTAACATTAAGAGTTACGAATTTCATACATTTAGTTTTAGTTCCATTCAAATGCAAATTATTAACATTAAACCAATTGACTAACTTAGCTATAGCATTATTTACTTCGTCGTAATTCAATAACTGTCGTTTTAATTTGAAAATTAATGAAGAATCATCAGCAAATAATACTATATCATGGTTATCCCCTACTATGTAAGGTAAGTCATTAATATATACAAGAAACAGAAAAGGGCCGAGAATTGAGCCCTGAGGCACGCCCATTTGTACAATGGACCCGGAAGAACTCATACTATTAATAACAACTTTTTGTGTTCTGTCACTTAAATATGAAATAATTAATTTAAGAGCATCATTTCTTACACCGTAGTGTTGAAGTTTCCTGATTAATGTTTCATGGTGAACACAATCGAAGGCTTTGGATAGGTCACAGAACACACCCAAAGCATCCTGTGAATTCTCCCATGCATTAAATATATATTTAATCAGCTCAACACCAGCATCAGTTGTCGAGCGACCCCTTGTGAAACCAAATTGATTTATATGAAGTAATTTATTTACATAAAAAAAATTAACAATTGATCAAGAATAATTTTTTCAAAAATTTTACTAAGTGTTGGCAGTACAGAAATAGGTCTAAAATTAGCGGGGTCCAATGTACTACCAGATTTAAATAAAGGTATTACTTTACTATGCTTCATTAAATCAGGAAACACACCAGATTTGATACTACTATTAAAAATAATAGATAGTTGAGGTGCGATTGTATCTATTATAGACGCAATAACTTCAACAGAAATCCCCCACAGATCGGCGGTTCTCTTAATATCAATAGTCTTCAAATATTTTACAATATCTTTTGATGAAACTTTATGAAATGTAAAATTCTTTGTACACACATTTACATTTTGTTTAAGTAATGATTCGGCGACGGTAGGAGAAGAATTCAGTGACTTAGTGGTTAAGATCGGAATATCAGTAAAATATTTCTCAAAAACCATTGCAACGTCCTGATCTGATTTAGTTAATTTATTGTTAAAACTTAACTGGTAGTTTGAATTGCGAGAGTTGACCTTACCAGTTTCACTATTAATTATACTCCATGTCATTTTAATTTTATTAGAAGCATTCTTTATTTTGTTGCTTAAATACAATGACTTGGCTAAGGAGCACACTCTTTTAAATATTTTGGAATATTTTTTTACATATTCCCTAAATTCGACGCTAGGATTATATGACCTTTCATTGTAAAGTTCATATAACCTTTGTCTACTCTTATGGAATCCTACTGTCGCCCATTCATTAAATGCTTTACGATTATTCAAGAAGAATGTTTTAGAAGTAAAAGTATTATTAAATTCATTGCAAATGAGCTTAAATAATGTTGCATACAAAAAATTTGGATTATTTTGGTATGAAAGTAATGGAAGTTTTTTTACTATGTTACTTCTAAACTTCTCCAAGCGATGTGCATTTACTGGAACAAACACTACTTTTTTATCAGTTCAACAGTGGTAGAGCCACGCGGCAGCTTTGCTGTTGCACAGGTGGCCGGAGGCCCAAATCCCCTACCCCCCATCAACATGGTAGCGGAATTAAATAATGATAGACTACCCCAGGAGGGTACCAGCACCCCTGGAGAATCCCTCGCTGAGCATCCACGACCATGTTTCTCCACTTCTGAGCGTGGGTGCTCTGGCTGCCCCGCGTATTCTGGGGGGGGGGGGGCAAAATTCCGCTCAAGACTACAACTGCTCGGGGCAAACGGAGCAACAAGACCAAGGTGACCCCTGCCACGCTGTCCGTGAATTTCTGCAATATCAGGGGACTTCACTCTAACTTAAACGCCGTCCACTACCATCTCGACACGGCGAGGCCGGCTCTGCTCTTTCTGACCGAAACGCAGGTGTCCTCTCCGGCTGATTTCTCGTATCTCTCCTACCCGGGGTACAAACTGGAACACTCCTTTCTGCCTCGGGCTGGAGTTTTCGTTTACGTCAGAGAGGACATCTGTTCTCGACGCCTCGGCAGACTTGAAGGTTCGAACCTATCCATCCTTTGGCTACGCGTAGACAGCGACGACCATCCGCGCGTCTACGGGTGCCTCTATAGGTCCCATAGCGGTAATGCCGAAACAGACCGACTCTTCGACGACGTCCAAATGGCTGCAGATTCGTTGCTACAGCAGATCCTCTCCGCAGAGATCGTGATCCTCGGCGACTTTAACGCCCATCACGCCGAATGGCTTGGTTCACGTTTAACCGATCATGCGGGGAGATCTGTTGATGATTTTGCCTTGGCATATTGTCTGACACAACTGGTTACTTCGCCTACGCGGATTCCGGATGTGGAGGATCATGCACCTTCCCTGTTGGACCTTCTGCTGACCTCTCATCCGGACGGATATCAGATTTCCGTCGCCGCCCCTTTAGGCTCCTCGGACCATTGTCTGGTCCGGAGTGTTGTGCCACTCACGCTGAAATCGCGGTTGCATTCTGCAGGTTGTCGCCGTGTTTGGCACTATAGGTCAGCCGATTGGGATGGGATGCGGTCTTTCTTTGCATCCTACCCTTGGGGGCGGGTTTGCTTCTTGCCGGATGATCCCAACGTTGTTGCGGATTCTGTTACTGATGTGGTACTTCAGGGTATGGAACTTTTTATTCCTTCCTCTGTGGTGCCCATTGGAGGCAAATCTCAGCCATGGTTTGGTCACTCCTGTAAAATAGCATCATGCTGTAAGCAGGAGTGCTACCAAGCCTGGGTTGATGCATCAGCGTCCCGGGATGTAAACACCAGCGCTCTAAAAAAGAAGTATAATTCCGCCTCTAGGTCCTTCAAAAGAGTCATTGCCAAGGCAAAGTCAGAGCACATAGGCAGAATTGGCGAGAAACTAGTTCGCCTTCCTTCTGGAACCCGTGCATTCTGGTCTCTCGCCAAGGCTGTCCAGGGGAATTTCTGTCAGCCATCTCTTCCATCTCTGCACAGGGAGGACGACTCACTGGCCCATACTGCAAAGGAGAAAGCCGATCTTCTAGGCTCTTTCTTTGCGTCTAACTCGACTCTCGATGACGGGGGGAGTACGCCGCCGACCATCCCGTGGTGTGAGTGCTCCATGCCGGAAGTGCAATTCACACAGCGCTCGGTTCGCAAAGCACTCCTCTCCCTGGACATCCACAAGTCGAGTGGGCCTGACGGAATCCCCCCAATTGTGCTGAGGACGTGTGCTCCAGAGTTGGCACCGGTTTTAACGCGTCTTTTCCAGTACTCTTACTCCCTAGGCGTAGTCCCAAAATCATGGAAAACGGCTTTCGTCCACCCGATCCCTAAAAAAGGCGACCGCTCGACCCGTCCAACTACCGGCCTATCGCCATCACCTCCTTGTTCTCCAAAACAATGGAGTCCATTGTAAACTGCCAGCTCATGAGGTACCTTGAGCCGCCAATACGGTTTTCGCCGTGGTCGGTCAGCTGGTGATCTTCTGGTCTACCTCACTCACAGATGGGCGGAGGCAGTAGAGTTCAAGGGGGAGGCATTGGCCGTTAGTTTGGACATTGCGAAGGCCTTCGATCGGGTTTGGCACAAAGCGCTTCTTTCGAAGCTCCCTTCCTATGGGCTTCCCGAGAAATTGTGCGATTGGATCAACAGCCTGCTTGCAGATCGGAGCATCAAGGTCGATGTAGACGGTGCAAGCTCCGATTGCAAGCCTATTAATGCTGGTGTTCCACAGGGCTGCGTGCTATCGCCAACGCTGTTTCTTCTGCATATCAATGATATGTTGCATACCCGTAACATTCATTGCTATGCGGATGACAGCACTGGTGATGCTCTTTACACCGGCCGAGCCAATATTTCTCGGGAAAACGTCTCCGAGTGCTGGGACAAACTTGTGTCTGAAGTCGAGTCTTTGCTGAACAGAGTCTCGGATTGGGGACGACTAAATCTAGTCCAGTTTAACCCCCAGAAGACACAAGTTTGCGCGTTAACCGCTAAAAACAACCCCTTTGTCGTATCCTCTCAGTTTCAAGGCACTCCCCTTGTTGCCTCAGCCAGTATCGAAATCCTCGGCGTCAACATATCGAGTGACGTGCAGTTTCGTGGTCACTTGGAAGGGAAGGCCAAATTGGCCTCTAAAAAGCTTGGCGTGCTCAGCAGAGCGAGACAGTTTTTCATGCCGGCACACCGCTTGCAACTTTACAAGGCGCAGGTTCGGCCGCACATGGAATACTGTTACCATCTCTGGGCTGGGGCTCCCCAGTACCAGCTCCTTCCACTTGACCGCATCCAGCGCAGAGCGGCTCGAATCGTCGACGACCGAGTGCTTTCCGATCGGCTCGATTCACTGGCGCTGCGAAGAGATGTTGCATCTCTTTGCGTATTTTATCGCATCTATCACGGGGAGTGCTCTGAGGAATTGTTCGGATTAATCCCAGCCGCCAAATTTCGTGAACGCACTACACGGCAAACGTCCCGATACCATCCACACCATCTAGATGCTTGGCGGTCCACCACTGTACGTTTCACAAGGAGTTTTCTTCCACGTACAACCTCTCTGTGGAATAGTTTACCACCGGCGATTTTTCCGGACCGATACGACCTGGGGACCTTCAAGAAAAGAGCTTACTCCTTTCTAAAGGGACGGCAACGCACCCGCAATTCTCCTGATGTTGCGGTTGATCATGGGCGGCGGTAGTCACTTAACATCAGGTGAACCGCATGCTCGTTTGCCCCCTCTACTATAAAAAAAAAATCTACTTGCTTTTTGTGAACATAAGGTAATGAAACAAATTGTTCACGGTGATCAGAGCTCAATTTTTGAATTATACATTTATTGAACGGCTTAACATTTGTAAAAATGTTATCTATACGTGTTGCACTAGATTCAGCAATACGTGTTGGCTCAAAAAATAAATTAAAAAGACCATAAGCTTTAAGCAATGATCTAAATTTAATATTAGTGGAGGAAGCTTCTAGGAGATTGATATTAAAGTCTCCACATATTACAACAGATTTATTCTGTTTATTAAGCTTAGCGAAAACTTCCTCCATAATTTTTTCAAAAGATCATATAAAGAATATGGGGGTCTGTAAACGCTCACAACAATGAGGTGCTCAAACTCAACACATGCCATTTCTACAGTTCGCTCAACAGAGAGGCTCACAGTATCTTTACGTTCTTTATATGATAATAATTTACTATCTAAAATTAAGGAGCCACCTCTTAAAATCATTTCTCTATTGAAAGAACTGAGCACCTGGTGATTACTAAAGTTAAACATTAAATTTTATTTAGGGACACAGGTGGCGCTATTTGAGCAGTTAACATAGGCTCCGTATAATTTTTGTTTTAAAAATATTATAAGCAAACTTTTCGTAACTTTTTTACAATCTAAGTATTAATTCTTTTTTTTTTTTTTTTTTTTTTTTTTTTTTATAGAAGAGGGGGCAAACGAGCATGCGGCTCACCTGATGTTAAGTGACTACCGCCGCCCATGATCAACCGCAACACCAGGAGAATTGCGGGTGCGTTGCCGGCCCTTTAGAAAGGAGTAAGCTCTTTTCTTGAAGGTCCCCAGGTCGTATCGGTCCGGAAAAATCGCCGATGATAAACTATTCCACAGAGAGGTTGTACGTGGAAGAAAACTCCTTGTGAAACGTACAGTGGTGGACCGCCAAGCATCCAGATGGTGTGGATGGTATCGGGACGTTTGCCGTGTCGTGCGTTCACGAAATTTGGCGGCTGGGATTAATCCGAACAATTCCTCAGAGCACTCCCCGTGATAGATGCGATAAAATACGCAAAGAGATGCAACATCTCTTCGCAACGCCAGTGAATCGAGCCGATCGGAAAGCACTCCGTCGTCGACGATTCGAGCCGCTCTGCGCTGGATGCGGTCAAGTGGAAGGAGCTGGTACTGGGGAGCCCCAGCCCAGAGATGGGAACAGTATTCCATGTGCGGCCGAACCTGCGCCTTGTAAAGTTGCAGGCGGTGTGCCGGCATGAAATACTGTCCCGCTCTGCTGAGCACGCCAAGCTTTTTAGAGGCCAATTTGGCCTTTCCTTCCAAGTGACCACGAAACTGCACGTCACTCGATATGTCGACGCCGAGGATTCCGATACTGGCTGAGGCAACAAGGGGAGTGCCTTGAAACTGAGGGGATACGACAAAGGGGTTCTTTTTAGCGGTTAACGCGCAAACTTGTGTCTTCTGGGGGTTAAACTGGACTAGATTTAGTCGTCCCCAATCCGAGACTCTGTTCAGCAAAGACTCGACTTCAGACACAAGTTTGTCCCGGCACTCGGAGACGTTTTCCCGAGAAATATTGGCTCGGCCGGTGTAAAGAGCATCACCAGTGCTGTCATCTGCATAGCAATGAATGTTACGGGTATGCAACATATCATTGATATGCAGAAGAAACAGCGTTGGCGATAGCACGCAGCCCTGTGGAACACCAGCATTAATAGGCTTGCAATCGGAGCTTGCACCGTCTACAACGACCTTGATGCTCCGATCTGCAAGAAAGCTGGTGATCCAATTGCACAATTTCTCGGGAAGCCCATAGGAAGGGAGCTTCGAAAGAAGCGCTTTGTGCCAAACCCGATCGAAGGCCTTCGCAATGTCCAAACTAACGGCCAATGCCTCCCCCTTGAACTCTACTGCCTCCGCCCATCTGTGAGTGAGGTAGACCAGAAGATCACCAGCTGACCGACAACGGCGAAAACCGTATTGGCGGTCACTAATCAGCTGGTGATCCTCAAGGTACCTCATGAGCTGGCAGTTTACAATGGACTCCATTGTTTTGGAGAACAAGGAGGTGATGGCGATTGGCCGGTAGTTGGACGGGTCTGAGCGGTCGCCTTTTTTAGGGATCGGGTGGACGAAAGCCGTCTTCCACGATTTTGGGACTACGCCTAGGGAGTAGGAGTACCGGAAAAGACGCGTTAAAACCGGTGCCAACTCAGGAGCACACGTCCTCAGCACAATTGGGGGGATTCCGTCAGGCCCACTCGACTTGTGGATGTCCAGGGAGAGGAGTGCTTTGCGAACCGAGCGCTGTGTGAACTGCACTTCCGGCATGGAGCACTCACACCGCGGGATGGTCGGCGGCGTACTCCCCCCGTCATCGAGAGTCGAGTTAGACGCAAAGAAAGAGCCTAGAAGATCGGCTTTCTCCTTTGCAGTATGGGCCAGTGAGTCGTCCTCCCTGTGCAGAGATGGAAGAGATGGCTGACAGAAATTCCCCTGGACAGCCTTGGCGAGAGACCAGAATGCACGGGTTCCAGAAGGAAGGCGAACTAGTTTCTCGCCAATTCTGCCTATGTGCTCTGACTTTGCCTTGGCAATGACTCTTTTGAAGGACCTAGAGGCGGAATTATACTTCTTTTTTAGAGCGCTGGTGTTTACATCCCGGGACGCTGATGCATCAACCCAGGCTTGGTAGCACTCCTGCTTATAGCATGATGCTATTTTACAGGAGCGACCAAACCATGGCTGAGATTTGCCTCCAATGGGCACCACAGAGGAAGGAATAAAAAGTTCCATACCCTGAAGTACCACATCAGTAACAGAATCCGCAACAACGTTGGGATCATCCGGCGAGAAGCAAACCCGCCCCCAAGGGTAGGATGCAAAGAAAGACCGCATCCCATCCCAATCGGCTGACCTATAGTGCCAAACACGGCGGCAGCCTGCAGAATGCAACCGCGATTTCAGCGTGAGTGGCACAACACTCCGGATCAGACAATGGTCCGAGGAGCCTAAAGGGGCGTCGACGGAAATCTGATATCCGTCCGGGTGAGAGGTCAGCAGAAGGTCCAACAGGGAAGGTGCATGATCCTCCACATCTGGAATCCGCGTAGGCGAAGTAACCAGTTGTGTCAGACCATATGCCAAGGCAAAATCATGAACAGATCTCCCCGCATGATCGGTTAAACGTGAACCGAGCCATTCGGCGTGATGGGCGTTAAAGTCGCCGAGGATCACGATCTCTGCGGAGGGGATCTGCTGTGAATTGTGTGAATTCTAACGTAATTTAGTGTATAGAGTGTTATCTTGCTGTTTGGAGCTATATTAACAGTGCAAAGTTGATGAAAGTAATCCAGTGAATTAGTGAACTATCAATTGTTGTGTTATTGAATTTATTGTAATAAGACAGTGTTTTTTAAAGTGAAGTGCTAAGGTACAGTACTAACGAACTAAGTCACATTGCTATCAACACTCTATTTTTGTGTTAAAGTGAAAAAACATAAATTTTGTATTAAAGTGACGGTTATGGTAGTTTGAAATGTTTAAATTTATGTGACTCGTACATCTGATTCAAATTGAAATCAGCGACATCTATCTCTTCTATCTATCCATCTACTAATTACTGGCGAAATATGGATATGAGCTTATGCTAATCGATCAGTTAGATTAAGTCTACGGTTACCCATTAGAAGGCGCGCGCATTCATCTGATTTGGGAATATTTTAATTTTGAAATAAGTCCTAGATTGTCAGTCATATTGAATTTATTGTGTGAAATGATGTCGCCACCAACCGAGACTTGTGCTGCATGTGCGAAACCTTTACCCAAAAGAGAATATCTACGTTGTTGTAATTGTAAAGGAGTTAACGACATTGAATGTCTAAATATAAGTAGTAAACGCTTTTATTCGTTTAATAAGGAGCGTAAAGATAATTGGAAATGCCTTTCATGTGTGAGCAAACTCCCGCGAACGAATAATTTGAATACACCAGTGCGTACTGCTGAGACTGAAATTTCTATTCCCCCGACTTTGGTTGTCTCACCAGAGAACTCGAATGTGGCAGTCCGCGGCAAACCACCTACAAAAAATACTCAGGACAAGAACATTCATGAAGAGGACAACATCATCATGGAGAATAAGATGTCAGAATCGCTCGATGATACAGCTATGGACTTCAAACTGCTTCTTGGTGAAATGAAGGCAATCCATGCTGAGATGCGCTTGTTCCGTAATTCTATGACAGATCTTATGACTGCCATTAAGATGCAAAGCAGCCGCATTGACTCCATCGAAACCAGAATATCAGCCTTAGAAGACAAGTCAAAAGGCTTACAACGCTGTGAAGTTTCGACTATGGAAGATACAGTGTCACAGTTGAAGTCACAAATATTAGAACGTGACCAAGACTTACTCGCTAATGATATCCAGATGGCGGGATTCCCTGAAACGAGTAGTGAAAATACCACACATATTATCTTGACTATTGCCAAGAAATTATGCGTGGACCTGGAGGAGAGCGATGTGGTGCCTTCAGAGCGTACAGGTTTTATACCATTGAGTTATACAAGACTAGAGGAGCAAACCACATTACCGCGCGTCGAAAAAAGTGTAACCACTATCCAAACGCGACGACGTAGCTTTGAAACTAATAACAATTTTAAGTAAACATATATCTATCTCACTTACACAAGTTGCGAAAACAATATCGTCGTCGTAAGATTAGAAAAAGATAGACACACAAACATGCAATGGCGGGTTGGTGTGGCTTACTATATGAAATTTTACCTAAAATACGCAATAAAAATGAGTTTTTTTTAAGCTGCAGTTAATTGTTTTTATATTAAAAAAGTATATTTTATTTTGAAATCTTTATTACGTCCCCTTAGAAAAAAAGGGATACAAAGCTTATCAGATAAATAGAAGTAAACATAATGATGAAATAAAACGTATTTTTATGGTTCTAATAAATCAAACAATAAAAATAGGTATCTAATAAAATATAATTAATATAAAATGTATACGAAATTATAAATAATATAAAATTATTAATATAAAATAGGTAATAAAATATATTTAAAAGATAATTCAAGAATAAACTAAAATAAGAATAATTAATTATATTGTATGAAAGTTAAAACGTAGTTTTTATTATAATTTCCAAAATATTTAAAATCGGAGGTAACAAATTAACTTACTCCATTAATTATATAGTCTCCCATTAATGTAGGATAATCACAAATGCGGAAAAGTGGCAACATTGAACCTAAATGGCAATATTCGATATTTTATTTAATTTTTTAGTGTTTTAAACGTTAATATGAATATATAAATTAAAACTTACGTATGGAAAGTGATTCCGCTTGATTTATTATGTTTTTGTGACCTTGAAACGCATTCTTTCACTACGCATTTACCCATTTTTTGTTGTGAATCGTTCGGCTTAACTCGGACGGCGTCACCTTGAACACTGAACCGACGTTCGCTGAGTATAAGGCTGTGGCCTTATGTGAAGTGACAACGCTTTGGCGCGGAAATTACTTATCTAGTGTAACATATAAATCAATGTTTTATACGCGATAATGGCGAGGGCTCTTCAGTTCCTTCAGTGCTCAGCGTGATGCTCTAATACAGGCGGCACGAGTACGACGCAATATCACCACTGAAGGTTTGGGACTGACGGGAATAGCTCGCACCATTTATGTCAACGAGCGTCTTACTAAGCACAATAGCCGGTTATTTTATATAGCCCGTGCGACAGCGAAAAGGCTTGGTTGGAAGTATGTATGGTCACGTGATGGAAAGATTTATGTAAGGAAGGAACATGGGAGTGAGCGACATCGGCTTCGGTCGGAAGAAGATTTGACCAAGGTTTTTGGTGTGGAAGCTGTTGGCTCTAAAACTATGTCACTCGGCGAATAATAAGAATATGTTATTTATAATTATTTTTATACAAACTTCTTACATTAAATTACAATTTTTTTATTTCATAAATGTTACATTAACATACGTTTCATTGTTATATTCTGGCAGATTAGCGGTATATAAAATTAAGATATATAAATGTATTAATATGCTTATTATTTTACCTTTGCTTGCTTCAACATATTCATTAATATTTTATAATGACACAAAGGTTATGTACTCAAAGATATCTTCTCGCAATTTAGTGTTTTATTTATGAGTTAGAAAAAGTATTAAATTGTATTACACATATAATTATCTTGTGAAATATGTGATACGTTACAATAGTTTTTATGGCCTAATAATACATTGTATAAATTTTTACCTGTATATATGGAATTGTCTAAGCTTTCTTAATAGATCTTCAACAGAAATTCCTTTTATCTCTTGTATACTTTATTTTCTAAACTATTTAGTGCTATTGTTGAGGGAGGTGATATTTCTTCGTTTTTTTAATATGATTTATGTTTTGTTCGTTCTAAGTGTTGTACTTTTCGCTAACATTTTATATTGTCTTTTTTTTAATAATAATCTCTATGTCACAGTGTGCGTTAAAACATTTGTAAATAAAATTACTCTAGGAATAGCCTATATACTTGTATATTACAAGACGTTCGTTAGTTTTCATAAATTATTATTGACGACGTGTTCATTTGTGGATATGCGACATCTGACTTTACTAAGAAAATATTTATTTAATTGCAAATATGTTCAGATAACATACTCTTTTATCATACAATTTATTAGTAAAAAAAAAATTATCTCTTGGTTTTCTGAATCCGGTTCCTTATGTACACGACATGATGAATTTTTGGTTTCCCTTGATCGTCATGCGGTAGATATTATGGCGATGAATGAAACGTGGTTGAAGCCAGGTGAGGAACTGCGCGCACCGTCCCCTCCAGGATACAAGCTACGACACAAACCGCGTCCTGCAAGCGTCCGAGCACGAGGAGGGGGTGTTGGTTTTTACATTAGAAATGGTATCCACGCTCGCGTCCTGGACCATCCGAGTACGCTCACTATTGAACAGGTGTGGTTAGGTATTAAAGCTAATGGTCTGAAACTTGCCATAGGTACCGCGTATCGTCCTCCTTGGTTTCACGTTGATAATTTTATAAATGATCTTTCTGATACAGTCAGCTCATTCTCAGCCTACGACTATATTATACTGTTGGGAGATTTCAATATTAATTTGCTTGCACCTTCTGATCCTAATTCTAAAAAGCTCAATGATTTTCTTCTTTGTATGGGTCTAAGGCAGTACGTCACACAAGCGACTCATTTTACTGATCACTCGGAAACTTTACTTGACCTAATTTGCAGTAGCTGTGATGTATCAAATACACAGGTTGATTATGTGCCAGATCTGAGTCATCACGCAGCATCTTGTGAGCTGAACGTAAAAAGCCGAAGCAATCCTCAACATCTATTACTTATAGACCAATTAAGGATATAAACGTAATAACATTTAATTCTGATGTTAATGCTGTATTCTGGGAAGAGTTGCTTTGCGGCGACGTAAACAGTTCTTTAACGGCTTTCAATGCACATATTTTGTACCTGTTTGATATTCATGCACCAATAAGAACGTCCTACATAAAATTTATCTATAATATTTATGTATTTAGAAATATATAAGTATGTTTCATCAGTTGTCTAGTACCCAGAACACAAGCTCTGCTTAGCTTGGGACTAGATGGCGTTGTGTGATAGTTGTGTAAACAAAAAAAATGCCAAAGTTATCCGTGGATCACACCAACGATTAAAGAAATAATGAAGCTAAGAGATAACGCTCATGCAAAATGTAAAGGCCATAATTCAAAAGGAGATAAAAAATATCATAAAGATCTGAAGAGTACTGTTAATGCTGCTTTACTGAGTGAAGAAACAGCCTACTTTCGATATTTTATTACTAAAAATTAAAAAAATGCTCAAGTACTTTGGAGAAATATAAAGAAAAATGTGGTAGACTTCAACAATATTGCTTTGCCATCAAACTTGAATGATCCTGACGTAATAAATCACCATTTTCTACACGTGCCAGGAAGCAATAGTGTAAGTCCTTTAACATTATGCTATTTTGAATCTAACCATTTCAATTCGTCGGTTTTCACTTTAAAATTAGTGGATGAAAATTTAGTATCAGAAAATATTTCCACTAATGCTATGGGTGTTGGTGGTATCACTAAAGATATGGTTCTCTTAACATTGCCACGGACTTTGAAAACAATAACCACCATTATTAATACGTCTATACAGACAGGGGTGTTCCCAGACATCTGGAAAGAAGCTATCATAAATCCTATACCAAAAAATAATCATCCTGTAGAACTATATCATCTTCGCCCTATAAGTATACTGCCTTTTTTATCTAAAATCGCTGAAAAGGCTATTTACTTACAATTAATAGAATATCTAAACCAGAACAATATTTTACCTCTTAAACAATCAGGTTTTAGGGCTGGACTAAGCACGGTTACAGCACTGTTGAGTGTTGTCGATGACATTCTGACAGCGCAGGATAACGGAGAGGCTACAATTTTGACTCTACTTGACTTTTCGCGTGCGTTTGATACAATAAATATTACACTGCTTCTGTCGAAGTTGGTGTATTATGGTTTTGATTGTAACGCATTAAAGTGGTTTGAAAGTTATTTGAATGGTCGCACACAGCGAGTCAAGCTTCGAAATGAAACTGGTACCAACATTTTTTCTGCTGCGTCTCCTGTTACTCGTGGTGTTCCACAAGGATCAATTTTAGGTCCTTTACTGTTTATTCTCTACAGTGCTGATATTACAAGCTGTTTTAAATATTGCCAGTATCATTTATATACAGACGACCTTCAAGTATACATATCATTTAGGCCGAGTGATACAAATGAGGCAGTTAACAAATTAAATCAAGAGTTAAGTACGATCGCTGAATGGGCAAGTAATAATGAACTCATCTTAAATCCAAATAAAACCAAGTTCATGATTTTGGGGTCAAAGAAATTAATAGAACGAACGAATGCTCATAAGCCCAAAATTATTGTTGATGGCAACCATATTGAACAAGTATCTGAAGTTCGTAACTTGGGCATAATTATGGACAGTAGACTAAGGTTTGAAAATCATGTTATACATAAAGTGAAAAATTGTTTTTATAGATTAAAGGTATTATATAATATCCGGCAATACTTAAGTGAAGAATTAAGGGTTCAACTTTGCGAGTCATTAATACTCTCTAAGCTAAATTATGCTGACATTGTCATGGGAGAGTGTTTGCTTTCGCGAACAAAACTTGTTATACAACGAGTACAGAATGCATGCGCTAGGTTCTGCTATCGAATTCCTCGTAGAGGCCATGTGACACCGTTTTTAAATCAGGGCAAACTTATTAATATGAAATCTCGTAGATCGGTTCATTACAGTTGTTTACTTTATGAATTATTACAAAATCAACAACCGAAATACTTATATGAAAGGCTCAGTTTCTCGGAACGTCTCTCGCGGGAAACTGTTCGATTATTGTACCCAAGACACAGAACGGCCGCGTTTCGTGTTAGCTTTCGGTATGCTGCCACAAAGTGTTGGAATAATATACCGATTTCAATCAAGGGCAGCAAAACAGTTGGCACTTTTAAAATAAAACTAAAAGAATTCCTTTTAAATTTGCAAAGTAAGTAGAATTCAGTGTCGATGTATCACATTTTTCTTATAAAGTATACTGTGCTCAGATCATATAAACAACAGGAGATATGGCAAGGAGGCGTGGCACTTGCGAACGCATCTGGCCGCAAAGCGGCTTGATGCCAGTTTCGGTAATTAGTCGAATGTCAACTTGTGACGTCTTCACTGCTCGTAATTTTTGACAAAATGCCGCGTTGTTCAGTGATTGTTTGCAAAAATAACAGCTGTATTGTGAATTACATGAAAGATGTCATCTCATTTCACACGTAAGTACTAAAATATTAATGTTTTTCTTATTCAATTTATTAAAACATTACTTCGTGGTACTAGAAACACGATGAAAAACCAAATCAAATGTTTTCATTAGGAACAAAAACCATTGCTTGCTAAGTACAAATCGACCTGTGAATCAGCTGGTCTAATAGCGCAATGGATAAGTGTTTTACTGATACTCTCACTCACACGATAGTTTCGTGAAGCAGCCGCTGCCGGCTTTTGTGAGTGAATGATAGCGACAGATGTTTTTGTGTGAATAAGTTTTGTACGGTGCATTGTAAATGCACGCTGTGTATGATGAGATAAGGTTTATAATTGGTTGTGTAGTATGTTCTGATTTATAAAATGCGAGTGTGTGCGCGATTGTGTATCTATTGCTTTTATTATGTAGTAGTTGGCGCGTGGTAGGGGCCAGCTGGAGACACCGGGTTCCGATACATTTTCAACTACTGAGCATATCTCCTGTTGTTTATATTATCTGAGATACTGTGTCTATATATTATAATACTAACGAATACTTGCTTAATTGTAAATTTATTTATTTTGCTTTTGTATCTTGTCAAATAATTTAATTGTGTGTCTTGTGCCTTGCACATGCCTTTTGTTGCGCTTTTTGTTGTGTTGGCTTTTTGTTGTGCCCTTTTCCTAAATGTTTACAGTTTTATTTTTATTTCTAAATTGTTATAAGTGTGTTTTTTATATATAAGTAAAGTATGTATTTTCATGAGTGTTAGAACCTGTGATTAGTGTAATCATCATCATCATCATCATCACAGCCTTTCACAAGTCCACTGCTGAACATAGGCCTCCCCCAAGTAATGCCACAAAGCACGGTCCTGAGCCAAGTGCATCCATCGACTTCCTGCATGTCTTACCAGGTCGTCACTCCATCTAGTGGGGGGTCGCCCTACACTACGCCTACCGGTACGAGGCTGCCACTCGAGAACCTTTCTTCCCCATCGGTTATCGGTTCTTCGAGCTATATGGCCGGCCCATTGCCACTTCAGCTTACTAATCCGTTGGGCTATGTCGGTCACTCTGGTTTTACTGCGGATATCCTCATTTCTGAGTCTATCACGCAGAGAAACTCCGAGCATAGCCCTCTCCATAGCTCGCTGAGCGACCTTAAGCGTCCTCATACGGCCAGCAGTGAAGGACCACGTCTCAGATCCATAAGTCATCACTGGCAACACGCACTGGTTGTACAATCTAGTTTTTAGAGATTGAGGTATACCTGACGAAAAGATATGTCGTAATTTCCCGAACGCTGCCCAGCCGAGTTGAATCCGTCGATTGACCTCTCGGTCGAAGTTGGACTTACCTAGTCGGACTATTTGTCCCAGGTAAACGTACTCGTCAACAACTTCGAGCATAGTGCTCCCAACAACTACCGGCATAGGTGTGACATGGACATTGAACATGATCTTTGTTTTGTCCATGTGATGTACTCGCCATTGATGTCAATACCGTATCCTTTCCAGTCCAGTAGCTTGAAAACGTCTTCCAATGCAGCGGTGAAGAGTTTCGGGGATATAACGTCACCCTGTCTTACACCTCTCTGCAGTTGGATAGGTTTCGAGCTCTGGTTCTGTACTCGGATAGCCATCGTAGCCCTACTGTACAAACACTTCAGCACTTCGATATACCGACAGTCAACTTGGCACCGCTGAAGGGACTGTAGCACCGCCCAAATTTCGACGGAATCAAAGGCTTTCTCATAGTCCACATACGCCAGGCAAAGTGGCAGATTGTACTCTTCAGTCTTCTGTACAATCTGCCGCAGGGTATGTATGTGGTCTATGGTACTGAAGCCTTTTCGGAAACCGGCTTGTTCGGGAGGCTGGAAGTCGTCAAGTCTGCGTGCGAGACGATTCGTAATGACTCTCGAAAACAGCACGTAGACGCGGCTCAGAAGGGAAATCGGTCTGTAGTTCTTTAAGAGAGCGTTGTCGCCTTTCTTAAAGAACAAGACCACCGCACCTCTGCTCCACGCCTCTGGAGTAGTGCCACCATGGAGGACGGAATTGAAGAGCTTCTGAAGGACTACAAGTACCGGTGTTCCACCCGCTTTCAGAAGCTCCGCTGTAATTCCATCCTCGCCTGGGGCCCTGCCGTTTTTAAGGTGCTGGAGAGCCATTCTAATCTCGCTTAGACTGACGTCCGGGATATCATCGGAATAGTGTCGGATAAGACTTGCTCTTGGATCGTTACTCACACTTGCGTGTGGCTCCAACGATGATGTGTACAGCTGCCCATAGAACCTCTCAATCTCACTCAAAATCTCAGGTGTCCCGGAAACGATGTTGCCACACTCAGTCTTCAGCTTTGACAGTTGGCTCTTTCTGGCAGACAGATCTCTGGCAAAGACTTTGGAGCCCTGGTTCCGCTCGATCGCTTCTTTAATACGAGAAGTATTAAAGTTGCGTAAGTCTCGCCGCATGCATTTGGAGATTTGTCTGTTCAGTTGCCTGTATGCTGTCAAATCTGTTGACGATTGCAGCCTCATCTCCCGTCTAACAGCCATGAGATTAAGAGTGTGATCGGAGAGTTTTTGTGTTCTTCTGCGGCGGGTTTAGTTAGTTTTAGATTAGTGTAATAAGTTAAGTTTATTCTATTCCACCTATGTCTCTGGCGTTTACTGAAAATCAGTAGTTCTAGTTACCACTATGTGGTTTCTATAACATTTCTACTGAGTAGACGCCTTTTAGTTCATTCCATTAAATAATTATGTTATGTTAATTTGTGTATATGTTTGGAACTAAATAAATTATATTATTATGTGTGGGGTATCTATATAGTTTTCTCATCTGATTGGGATGTATAAATATATAATTATAAACGAAAATAAAAAGATAAATATACATAAATATCAATAAAATAAAATAAATACAAAAATACATAAATAAATAAAAGCCCAACCAGATGGAAGCCCTCGGCAGGGGAGACTAAACGGCCAAGGGTTAGGGAGAAAGGAAAAGAAACCGGCGGACGATGCGGGCAGTATCAAGGAGCACCGCCTTCTGCATTTGAGCCCGGAGCGGTCCATCACGGAGTCCCAGTCGCCTCAGATGACCAGAGAGGCTAACTGGGATTAGTCCATTCGCAGAGACGACTACAGGAATAATTTCGGTCGGCAGACCACCCCACATGTCGGTCACCTCGTGAGCCAGGTCCAGATATTTTGTTTGTTTATCTGTTTCGGCTTTCACGAGGTTCTCGTCATACGGAATGGTAATGTCGACCAAAAATATCCTAGACTGTGCCCGGTCCATCAGCACAATATCAGACCTATTCGCAAGAATAGTCCTGTCTGTGATGATGGCCCGGTCCCAGTAGAGCCTGGCGCGGTCATTTTTGAGCACGGCTTCCGGCAAGTACTTGTAATACGGCAATTTCCGGTCCACGAGACCGTATTTCAGAGCGAGCTCCTGGTGTATAATTCTTGCTACTAGGTTGTGCCTGTGCAAGTACTCAGAGTTAGAAAGCGCCGAACAACCGGAGATGACATGCCCAAGTAACTCACCGGGATGGCGACAAGCTCGACAGACGTCAACAGTGCCATCCTTTAGGATGTATCTCCGATAGTTGTTGGTCTTAATAACCTGATCCTGTATTGCACAGACAAAACCCTCGGTTTCCCCGAAGAGGTCACCGAAACGTAGCCAGTTGAGGGAGGCGGCTGTATCTACGAAGGGCTCATGAAGAGCCCTGTAGTACCTCCCGCGGAGCTCCTTCTCCTTCCATACGGTCTCCCGATCGGAAATGCTCTGTACTGCCGGGTCTTGCCATTGCTCGTTGGCTAAGGATAGAGGGGTAAGCCCTTTATCACTAGAAATGACGTCATTATAGAATGGATCATCCGATCTCGCCAGGAAGTAATCACGGAGGCTGCACACTTCGCGATTATGCATTTTGAGCGCGCTCAGGAAGCCACGGCCACCATGCTTTCGCGGCAAGTACAGCTTCATTACCGACGATCTCGGATGATGCATCCTATGGGATGTCATGGTAGTGCGGACTTTTCTATCCAGGGCGTTAAGTTCAGTCTGACTCCACCTGACTATGCCAAAGGTATATATGAGGACAGGCATGACCCAACCGTTATATGCGTGTGTTTTATTCACACCGGAAAAAAGGCTGTTAAGCACTTTGGTCAAGCGTGCATAAAACACGTCGCAAACTGACTGTTTCATACCAGCCTCATCGATACCGATGTTCTGTGACATACCCAGGTATCGGTATGTTTCAGCCTCGGAAAGGGCCCTTAAGTTGACGGGCATAGATAAATCTATGCCCTCAGAGTTAGCAACCCTTCCCTTTTCAACATGGAGGACCGCACACTTATCCGATGTTTGCACTGGCGGATGTGGATAGTGTTGATGCAATAATACGAAAAAAGACCGCATCTTTGCTAAACAGAGTGCGCGGCAGCGGCCACAGTGTACTGAGTGAGATTGCCAACAGTGGGGACTGTCCACTGATCAAAAAAATGATTTCCAGGACCATGTCCTGCTTAATAATTAAATATTAAAATAAAAATAAAAATTTATAAATTATATTACTAACATAGATGTAAGTTTTTCTCTACTAACAATTCCTATGGATTTCAAGTTGTCCGAAATAAACAATTTTTATTTTTATTTTATTTTTTTATTATTTTATCCGTCCCCAACTCCATTCCAATAGAATTGCTAAATTCACAAGTGATGTTTAGCAATTCCATAAGATGGGAGCGACTGGAGGCGAATAACTTGAGGTCATCCATATAGAAAAGGTGGGTCACTTTTGTTCCTCCCTTCCGTAACTGAAAACCTCTCCCGGAGCCCTCCAGTAAGGTACTGAGAGGGTTCAGAGAGAGGCAGAACCAGATTGGACTCAGACAATCGCCCTGGAAGATACCCCTTCTTATCCTTATGTGGTTCTCCGCAGCCATCATCCGCTCGCCCATATAACAGAGTATCGTACTCCACTGCCCCATACACTGCTCGAGGAAGTCTCTAACTGTACAGTCAACTTTGTACAGCTCAAGGACCCTCTTTAGCCATGTATGGGGCACCGAGTCGAACCACTTCACCACTTCACACTACGATCATGTGGAATGTATATGTATGCTGATGACACTTGCCTAATGTACTCGTACAAAGATCCAAAGACGATACAAATAGTTATGCAAAAAGACTTAGACAACATTGTTAAATGGGCGCATGATAATGGTATTATAATTAATATAAGCAATACTAAATTTATGTTAATATCTTCGCCATACAATCGACAAAAGCATGCCGACATTCTAATTAAAGGGCATACCTACGATTGTTTCCACAGAAATAACAATGTGAATAACTGTAAATGTCTGAAGTTAGAACAAGTCTCATGCTACAAATACCTAGGACTAAATATAGATACCAGTTTTGTATGGAGTATACATGTTCAGCAAATCTGTAACAAATTACGTAGTGTATTGGGTAAATTGTACCACCTGAAATTTAGGCTAAGCAGAAGTATGTTACATATGCTGTACTATGCGCTTGCGGATACAACTATAGATTACGGGTTGAGTAGCTATGGACTTACGTTCCCAGTGTATTTAAATAAAATCAATGAACTACAAACAAGGTTGTTAAAGATACTAGTAGATAATAAAGTGAAAAGTGCGTGTAATAAAGAATATAATAAACTTTTCAAAATTTGTAAAATTGTACCTGTAGACAAAAAAGTGAAAATAAAGTTGATAATGGAACAGTATAATAAAAATGAGTTTAAAGTAGAAAGAGAATATGGCTACCCAACTCGTCAATCCACTAGAAAAGGAAAATATGTAGTACCTAAAATTAAAAATTACTTCGGTATGCGCACGAGACGATGGGTCATACCGCAATTACATAACGAGCTGCCGCCGGATTTGCTTAGTAAAGTTATCTCAAAAAATCATATAAAAAATATCCTAAGAAAACATTATCTATCAATGTGTCCATAAAGGTACGCCACAGGCCATGAGTAACGTACTGTCAAAATTAGCAGTCTATATGCGATGTGTGCTGTTTGAGTATGTGTTGAATTAGTGTATATGTGTATATACAGTATGTATATAAAAAAAAATGAACCAATTTTGATATTTGGCTGATGTGGACCTCATAACAAACTTTGTACTAAATATGTATAGATAAAGTAATAAAATAGATTGTGGGAGATATTAGTATATGTATAAGAAATTATACTTCAGATTATATGTATAAACATAAGCATGTAACAAACGTTTATTGTATAATTGCAAGAAAAAAAAATTAAAAAAAAAAAACTTTGCCAATAACCGCGTCAATGAGGAGTGGTTCCTTGGTTCCACGACCACCGCCCCGACATCCATTTTGAGCGCGTGACATCACCTGATTTAGCTCCAGGTGACGAGTGATTCTCGCGCTCAAAATGGATGTCAGTGTCTTATATATAGTGGGTAGACACGTGATGGGGCGTATTTGCTCGGGTCTGTGGTATCCTGATCTTTAGGAACCAAGTGAGTGATCCCAGTAGTGAAGAGGCTCGGGAGCGCCTTCTGGTTGAGAGCCTCTTGATACTGTCGGGCGAGCACAGCGTGACACACTACGAACCCCTTCAGCCAGTAATGATGCAGCCCGTCGAGCCTCGGACTTTTCCAGTTCGGGGCCCTACGGACCGCCTCAGCTACGTTATCCAGCGTTATGGTGACCGGATCCATGGGCGTAATACCCGCACACTGACTCACCACAACTTCCGTCCAAGGTCCCTCGTTGTGGTTTACGGGCTCTGACCACAGGCTGCGCCAGAATGCGACCGTATCGGCCTGATTTGGTGCTGGGCCCGTTCCACTTACTATTGGTCGCTCCAATGATTTGTAGAGCCTCTTCTGATCACTCTGGAAGAGACGATTCTGGTTGAACCGTGTCGACCTCTCGGTATATCGCCGAATCAGCTTTCCCCAAGCAGCGATTCTTTGCTTCAGGTCGTCTATGCGCTCCGTCAGTTTTTGCGTTATATCCGGCTGGGACAAACTAACATTTGTCCCAGCTAACGCCATCCTGACGGTGCGCACAATCCTTGACCTGGTATTGCCTGACCTGAAGCATATCAGTCTGCCGATGAGGGCCCTAGCCCTTGCGATACGTTCCTCAATTCTTCTTCTCCATGCTGGGATAGCGCTACTATGGCCAGTAGCGCGTCCAGCCGTGGAAACCTTGGCACCTATGATACGGCAGACTGCCAACGCGGCGCCAAAAAGAATTGAGTCCGTCTCGCAAAGGTCCCGGTTGGCTTCCAAATAGGTCACCAGCATTGGGTTCAGAGCCCTCACGACAGCCCGATTCCGCTTGCTTAGGGCTATGCGGAGAAGTCGCGATCGATTTTCGAGAGGCATGCTGCGCGTTTCCAGCATCGACTCTTCCAATATGCTCCTCATTTTCTCTAGTTCGTGGGGGACTATTCCATCATCGTCTGAATCAACCACAAATGGAATATTGACGGCAGCGTCCACATTTGCAGTTTGCTGCGCAATTAGTGGGGCCGCATTCCCAGCCGTAGCATTTCCATCCGATGAGGCAACAGCCTCACGTCGTAGTCGTTCGAGTTCAGCGTCACCAAATATGTTGGAGCGCAGGATGTACCGAACTCGGTCTGCCAGGTTTTGCTCAGTGACGGATAGAGATGGCTCCAGCTCTGCAAAAAAGCGATGCATCCGAGCCCGATATGCCAAACATCCGGTTTCTTCCCCTTTTGCCCTAAAGTACGCCCGCAGTGCGTTTGCGTTCATTGTTTGTGACCAACGCATGCGACGTGCTCCACCAGCGGCGGGTGCCGCTAGCTGAGCCCGAGAAGACCCAGCCGACACCAAGCCTTCTGGTGGGGATAATGGATTCGGAGGGCTGCTAGGTGATCGTACAGCTCCTCGCGCTCGGCTGGCGGCCCGCATGCTGCCGCGTCCAGCGCCAGCTCCAGACGCGCCCCGGCGACCCCCAGGCAGCGGCCCTATGCGCGTTCCTCTTTGTACCATCATCCATTTATGGGCACCAAATAACGGGAGACGCCCAAGCCCGGCACCGTTTCGTGTTTCGGTCATATGCACAAACGGACATTTGCACCCACAATTTTGCCTAGGCACGGCGCTCACACCTCTTGGCAGGGCGCTGACTGACTGCGCCGACGTAGTAGTTTTGTCACATAACTGTTACGTCAGCGGGCGATGGGGTCGTCACTTCCCTACGCCTTAATATATTATTATTATTATTATTATTATTAAATTATGAGCTTTTAACCAATGTTCAGTAATACATAAAATATGAATATTGTTGCTATTTAAAAACAATTCAATTTCTAGCTCTTTGCCTATCATGCCTTGTATATTCTGATGCACCAGGTGTAAACAATTTTTATTATCATTTTGTGCAGTTATACAATTGCAACTATTAAGGATTTGTAAGCTACATTCTAAATTATTTAAATTATTATAACTGCTAGAGATTACCCCTATTGTCTCATTTTCTAATTTAAATTACTTGGAACGGATTCCAAATTACATGTCAAATCATTATGCTGCTCAATAGGAGCAGATGTCTGGGTAGCCAAGTCCTTGGCTGAGTTAATATATAAATAATAAGATAGCACATTTGCTATCTGTCTTAAATTATATTTGGATAGGTAATACCTATCTGTAGTCAAAAATTTCTTAATTAAATTATTAATATCTATTAAATTAATTCTATTGGTATAATTGTTACAATTAAATGTCAAATTTAAAATATTGTAACATGATAAATTATTCATAAATAAATTTAAATCATATCTTATTTCATTCTTCTGTGGCCAACCCTGTATGTAAGTCAATGTAAACAAGATAATTAATATAATATAATATAATATAATTAATATAATACAATATAATATATCAATTATTAAAATATATTGATTACCTCAATAAAGTATTGAGGTAATCAATATATTTTAATAATTGATTTTTGTTTACATTGCCTCTTCTCCCAACTAGAATTATTAATGTGCTATTAGGAGAAAACTTACTGGTTAAAACTTTATTCATTATATGACTAAAGGATGCTCCAGGCATACAATAATTACTAATCAATTGTCCTTTTAAATGGTTATTTAATATCATGCCCAAATTTTTACCTATGTCATCACAATACATAATAACTTTGTGTTTTTTAATATTTAAACTACTTTTTAAGTTTTTATTCTGTGTTATGGCACCGCCATAGAGTGTTGGTGAAAATAAGGAGTCATTGCTATTTACACATATTATCCCCGATAAACATGGTATGGTAAGGTACTTTACTCTTGATGAGGTAGAATTTTGCTAATATTGTTCGTAGCTTATCACGTACAGACTCAATGCCATATAGCACGAGTCAAGCTGTAGCCTAGCAAAAGATCTTTTTCCCAATGGGGAAAAAGATCATGCTGAGCTCTGAGCCAAGCTTTTTACCTAACAAATAATTGATTAAGAATCAAGCCTTGTTGCCAATAAAAATCTCCAGTTCTCATCACACACGCACTCACCATAAACATCGCAATTGCATCATGTTGTTATTTTAAAAAGTTTTGATAAACCACCCTTGTTGCTTTTCTGCCTACAAGGTTCCAACCTGTTACCTGTATTACTGCCGTCAAACAACAACTCTGATGTGTTCCAGTCAGAAGATTACACAGAGCTAGAATACGAGTAATTACAGTTTTTTTTATAGAAGAGGGGGCAAATGAGCATACGGTTCCCCTGAATACCGCCGCCCATGAACAACCGCAACACCAGGGGAATTGCAGGTGCGTTACCGGCCCTTTAGAAAGAAGTAAGCTCTTGAAGGTCTCCAGGTCGTTTCGCTCCGGAAAAATCGGGGCCGAACCCGCGCCTTGTAAAGTTGCAGGTGGTGTGCCGGCATGAAATACTGTCTCACTCCAATTTGGCCTTCTCTTCCAGGTGACCACGAAACTGCACGTCACTCGATTTATCGACGCCGAGGATTCCGATACTCGCTGAGGCAACAAGGGGAGTGCCTTGAAACTGAGAAGATATGACAAAGGGGTTCTTTTTAGCGGTTAACGCGTAAACTTGTGTCTTCTGAGGGTTAAACTGGACTAGATTTAGTCGCCCCTAATCCGAGACTTTGTTAAGCAAAGACTTGACTTCAGACACAAATTTGTGCCGGTACTCGCAGACGTTTTCCCGAGAAATATTGGCACGGCCGGTGTACAGAGCATCACTTCTCACGATCTTTAGGGAATGCGCAAACACACATCCGTCGCCCCATAAGCGAACTCCCTTTACACCTCCGTATACATGTCTGTCTGTTAAAAGTACGCCTAAGTTAATACATCACCTATCTTTAATATATCGCCACTTTGGTCGAAAAGCTTGCTCATAGGGGTTCTTTGAGGACTCCGCCACTAAAGTCTGCAGCCTTTGGCTTTGTCACATTTTTCTCATTCATTCTTTCTACGAGTTCAAACCACCAAAGCGTTCATTTTTTATTTATTTGCACAACATTTTATTGCAAACTATACTATTCTCTTAATAAACAAAAATAACTTAAATGAAAGAAAAACAAATGGACACCTAGACAATTGTACATAATCTTTGTAACTTATTTCTCATTTAGTATTTTCCACAAAGAACAAATCTATGATCCTTTTGCTGTATTGTAGTAAATGTTCATAATTTGCTAGAAACTTATGACGATTTGCACTTCTTCAGCCGAATTACAGTCAAGGCGGACAGTATCAACGAAGACTTGCCATCTGCGGAGGATAGAATTGAAGTTCACACGTGAGTGTGCAAGAACAAGTGCACTCTCTGTTCTCTCACTGTCATTAACCGATGGGATAGCAAGCCTAGACGACCGGAGAGAGGTCAGGAGTAGGAGGAACGACTTGCCTTCCGAGGCACGTGGTTTAAACACCGCCAAATACCGGGCTGCTACTGCGAATTTCTAAAAAAAAAACCCGATAATTAGTTCGTCTTGGAACAATCGACAATGGCAGTTACAGCCAATAGACCCAGGCATACTTTTAATATAGATAAGATGAATAATGCTCCTGCCATTTTTGTTCGTTCATTCATTCACTACAGTCCAATGTTGAATATAAGCCTGTTGCCAACTTCATAACTTCGGGCTAGTAGCCAGTAGCCTAAGTTACTTCTTACAACATCAGCTATCTGCCAGTGAAAGTACCGTCAAAAATAGTCCAGCCTTTTCGGAAATTAGCCGGAAAAATCAGACAGAAAGACAAAATTAAAAAAAATATTTTTTGTTGCAAGTAGCGTGTATCCTTATGGGTAGAGAGACAGAATGTTCTATTTGAAAACCACAGGCATGTGCTGAGTGGACAAACTGATGCTGCCGAGTTACTGCTTGGGCTCTTACGCATTTGTTTTAAGCATATAATTTAAGTTAGTATTAAGCAAGTTCTGTTGGCGACGAACATCTTTTAATTAATAAATTAGTATTTTTAAAACGTCCTTCGGCCCCTGCATAACTTGACTAGATAGCAAACACTAACATTGACATCCATCGTTAGAAAATGAAAAACATTGAAAGGCATCAAAGCCGGAAAATGTTTGTAATCAACGACTGCTCCACAAACTGGCTAAAGCAGTAAAAAGGAATTCCTTTCATAAAGCGCGGAAAATTTTTTGTACCTGTGAAGCTTTGCATTGAGATCTGATTTTGTTTTATTTCATTGTGTGCATAAATGCATTCTCTCTTTTTGTAATAGTAGAGTTTATTTTATAAGAAACGCTAATATTACTCGACCAATAGCTTTTAAACTTGTGTCATGTTAGTTTGTTATTTGTTCTTAAAAATATCTTTTACATAATATAGCAAATAACCTATTATCATCATAATCATTACAACCCTTCACATGTCCACTGCTGAACATAGGTCTCCCAGAAAACTGCCACAAAACACGGCCCTGAATCACCTGCGTCCTCCGACTTGTTGTGGGTAGTCTTAAAATATTGTATATTAAGAACCGCCTTTATTATTAAAAACAGTTGTCATCTGAACTCCGTTGTTTCATTGTCATTACCTGGTGGCAGCGGAACACTTGAATAATTTTGGATTTTACGTTTAAATAAAGTTAATTTGTGGTATAAATACCTACCGAATTGAGTTTAGATGGTAGCCCTGTTGACTGGGCTGACGCATGGAAGAGGTGAAAGGCACAACTCAATCTTTTTCTAAAAGCATTGGGGTGCACAAAGAAGAAGGAAGCATACAGGCGAGTTTGATTATTAAGGGGAAATATAATTTTAAATGGCTTAGCAAGATCCTTCGTTATGCCGAAAGTATTGCAGCATTAATTTTGAAATAAATATATGGTAAAGTTGAGGATTAATGTTAAGGATTATGTTAGACGAAAACACGATTTCGTAAAATTTTCTCGATAGAAAAAAAATCCAAAGTTACCTCCAAAATAAACAATAAACCGCTGTTATTAATAAAATACTTTAAATAAGATCATGAAACTTTGCATACTAACTGAACTAACTATAAAGCGGTGCTTATGTTATTTACTTTTTTTTTAAATAACATTATTTTCACTGTAAAAAGAAATTACTTAAACTATCGGCGCGTAAGCATGATTCCTGTCGCCCCGTTAGTACCGCTCCGGCTTTTGAAGGGAGAAGTTGTGTCGCTTGCGATCAGAATATACATTAGGCAACAGGACAACGTAAAATTAAAATGGGAAATAACCGTAATAAAAATAAGAATCGACTGGCTTGGCGTTAAGAAACAGGCATAAATATGATAAACCTAATGAAATAAGTGTCTAACGACCTTTCTATTTACAGTATTAGTGATTACAAACATGTCGGTACATAGCATACGACGCGCGGGCAAGTGGCGACGAAATTAGAATTTGAGCTGACTTACTATAACTCAAAACCCCTTAATCTGACTGGATCAAAAGGTTTTGATGTTTACGAGACTTTTACATTCCATTCAGAAGAGCAGCGTGAGGACGTCGAAATATTGACGAAAAAATTTGACGAGTATTTCGGTGTTAAATCTAATATAACATTAGTGATATATATTTTATTATTGATATTTTTTCGAGGTATCAAGTGTAACAAGACTTATATATTAGAGTAGTAGTTTACATCACTCCATCAATACTAAAGAGTCTACGGTCAAGTCATAATATATCTGATAAAATAATCGTTGAACTTTTGACTCGATTGTGATAAAAGTGACGTCAAATATTGTCTATGGATTAGCAATTAGCGCTTAGCAACACGGGCAGTCGGGATTCATTCAGAGTTTCAGACTCAGAGACGAGCCGCCGGAGTGACAAGAAGGTTTGTGATATATTATGTTATTTCTTTATAATGTGCCGTTGATTTAGTTTAGTTGAAATAAATATTGTTATTGCATTGAATAATTCCTTTTATTTAGAATTCCATTAGATTCAGTTTTGAGGTACCTCTTACATCTCAAAAGTGGGATCTACAACACAATTTTTGTGTCAAACCACTCCACGAGCTCGACCGTTAAATATTGATACTAATTTTTATTTATTTCTTGCTTTAATAAAAAAAATCAATGCAATTACAAGTACATCAGCAAGTTATGTACCGACTAAATGCAATAAGACACTAAAATGACCCACGATTCGCCCAATTTAACTAGATTAGGTAGAATTTTTTTTCACTTGTTCTACGTTATTCTATTTATTCTCTGGTTAAATGCCTCATAAAGTGATTGAAAATATTCATTTCCATTGGTGATATAGAGAAAATAATATTCAATAGCACCAAAATAAATTCGATATGATCGCTAATTTTCGTGATGAAAATAGATTAAAAAAATCTTCTACGGTAAAAGAGACTTCTACGGTTAAAATTAACGTATTCTTTATTAATATTTTTTTCATACAATATGGTTAGAAATATTAGTTTATAAAGTTAGTGCAGTAAAATCAACCCACAAAAGAGATAGAATAGGCTGTGAATGATTAGCAGATTTTGTGATGTAAGCAGATAAAAAATAAATATAATAATAATTTGGAAAATCCAAAGTGCACAACTCGAAAGCTCATGTAGTGTTTTGAATAATCAATACCCTTTTATAAATTACCGAAACACGTTTTTCTTTTATAGAGAAAAAAAAAAGAATCAAAGTGATAAGTTCAGTTTTTCGGAAGATGTCTTGTTCACATCCATACCGACCCACTGATATCCGGGTGGAATTATTTTTATTTATTCCATTTAATAAATAATCTTATAACTACGTCAGAAGTATTAATTGAAATCTCCTCTTGATATACGCGTCCTTTTTTTAAATCGTATAAATACAAAATAAAGCTGGTGAAAGTGATTTGGTGACAATAGAGCACTACATCTCCGCTTTGCATTCGATGTGTGCAAAACTTTGGTTAGTAATATGATAGTATTATTACATTATATGTCGAAACCTTCTGTTATTGAATGAATGAAAATTGAGATTTGTTCTCTTTTATAATTACATAAGCGATGACCCTAATACACTATATGTCGATAATGTAGTACATTAAAATTGCGATTAGCAATAATAAAAAAAAATTAGAATACCTTCCTTTATTGAATGAATAAAAATGAAGATTTGTTCCTTTTTTAGTTATATACATGAAAATTATTTTGAATTCCAAGAAAAAGCGACCTTATTACATTATATGTCGAAAATATAGTATATAAAAATTGCGATCAGCAATAGCAGCAATACAATAAATTTTAAAAAATCTTCCGTCATTAAATTAATGTTCTTTTTTATAATTATATACATGAAAATTGTTTCGAGTTCCAGGAAAAAGTGTGACAAAGGAGCCGAGGCGAATTCTCGACGCGCTCGTAGGTCGTGTCGTACCAGTGACCGACAGCGGTCACAAGACCGAGTTCGACATCTGCGAGGAATGGAGAGGCGCAGTCGAAGCCGCAGCCACAGTGATTGAGGTGAGCGTCGGCCACGATTGCAGCGGTCTCTAGAACGCAGTTCAGAGCGCGATCAACGCCGCGGTGTTGCACATTATCATCGTAGAATCTCTCGTCGAAGTCGAAGTGCAAGCAGCGCGCGTACGCTACACGAGTAGGAACACAAGCTGTAACGAGAGAGGGAGAAGCCAAAGACGTGTGAAAGGGAGGTGCGTAATGAGCGTGAGAGATGGAACGAAAGAAACAGATGAGCATTTCTTAAAATTTTTGCACGGGAGCTTTTTTTCCACTTGTCCGATGTTTTGAAGTTTATTCATTTACAAGTTTGAACATTATTCCGTGTTTAAATGTAACCAAGTCTTAAAAAAATACATCATTATGTTAATACTTCATACATTATTCGTATAAATATTGAAAATACGTCAAAGCTAAAAATAAAAATAAATGAAAAAATAAAATCCGAATCCAAAAAAAATCGAATGTATGGAACACCGGCTGAGCCATTGTTGTTCTAGACACTTCGAGTGCAAATTTTCCAATCGTTTCTTTGAACATGAAGAACGTTATAGATTTCAAAGGATATGATAAATGATTGAATTCATTTTACTTACTTACGTATTGTATATATTTAAGTGAAGACAATGGTGTATAATTGAATTAGTAGTATTATAATAGAAGAAACATTTCAAATATTACCGAAGATTATAAGTGTTGTATATGCTTATCAAAAAAAAATATTTTTCAAAGACTGCAACCTATATATATATATATATATATATATATATATATATATATATATATATATATATATATATATATATATATATATATATATATATATATCAGTTCGTGGCTTCAGTTATTAGTTGCTTTCGTAGAATAAGAAAAATAATTTGTAAAACTGAGTGTATACAATGTATTTAACCGAATTCAAAAAAGGAGGAGGTTCTCAATTCGGCGCGTGTTTATCTCACATAAGTTGCATTTCTCGTCCGTTTTGTTTTTTTTTTATGCTTACTTGACTTTAACATACGAGAACAAAAAACAAATTTAATATTTTGTAGTGACGTTGGAAGTCGGGTTTTGAAAATAATTTTTTTAATATTTCAGGATGCTCTCATAGTAAAAGTTGTTTATAATCGTGAGTAGTTCCACCCCTAAAAGATTATTATTGTTATAGAAATAATTCTGCATACAACTGCGGCGGGGGATATTATTACTGTTCATTATTCTTAAGGGGGACTTTGCAAATAATAAATTCAACAGCCACCTCATTCAAATCGGACAAATTTATTTAATTCCGCTGAAACAAAATGTCGTTAACAGCAGCGGAAAAAAATGAAGCGTTGTAGTGCTAAACTCAAACAAAACCCTGATAATTTTAATAACAAAAATTAAAAACTTGGAATGGATAAAGAAAAAGTTTAAATACTTCCGCATCCTGCGGCCACTACAGGAACCGTCTCCGATAAGCCGTTAAGCGGTAGTCCTATATGTTAAACTAATAATGTGTAGTTTGTTCAAGATAGATTTGTACTAGCTATGATTAGTTAGTATTTCAAGTACATAAGCTGAAAAGGTCCTATAACTTTTAAGGGCAGAAATTATAGGAAATGCTCAGATCGTCCAGGCGGGTTCAAACGCTTGGCCACACTCCACCTAAGTACGGTTGGAGAATACTGATAATCCGTTCTGTATCCACACCAACAAAAGGACATGTAACTAGTGAGGACAGTGATAACGTCAATAACATGAAAAAACCTAATCTTATTACTATGGATGTGTTTGAGGACAGTATAAAATTATTGAAATCAAAAGCAGGGAATCGTGAATCGTTTTCTAACTCTTCTTTAAATAATATAATTCCCAAGTTTGAACCCTTGTCAAAAGAACAGATAATTAACAATTGGCTTGACAAGGTAGACGAATGTTCTGAAATTTATGATTGGGTTGATAAGCAAACGATTGACGATGCCTTACCTAAACTCACTAGTCTAACTAAGACGTGGTACCAGGGCTTACCTTCTATCAAGCATACTTGGCCGAAATGGAAAACTATGTTAAAAGAATCATTCCCTTCTACCGAGAATTACGCGGAACTATTAACAGATATTCTAGACAAACGTACTAGTGTTAGGACAGTTAATAACGATTCTGCAGGGAATTTGGTTAGTACACCCTTCAGAAAAAAACAGCAGTATTAGTGGTCCGGTTACCTGCTTTAACTGTCAAGGTGTCGGTCACCCAAGTTTCAAGTGTCCTGAGCCGATCGTAAAATGTACTAATTGTTATTTCCTAGAACATGATACTTCTCGCTGTCTAAAACCAAAGTATCAAAAGAATCCACTTATTTCATCGCCATGCCAAGATTAAATGAACGTGTTGAACGGTGTAAGTGAACAATTTTAGCATCTCTTGGGTCCACTGCTCATAGTAAGAATAAAAACATGTGATGAATTTTTAAATGATATACAGTTAGGATGAATGTAATACTAATACTAAGTTATTGTAAGGGAAAAATCAGGTCTGAAGCGAGTGAACAAATAAAGAAAAATCAGACGACAAATAAAAGTTGACAAACCCAAAAAAATGGGTAGTAATTATAAAGATATAGATATAAATATAGGAGTTGGTTGAGCAAATAGATAAGTTTGTGTATTTGGTAAGTGTATTTAGCAAGAATGGTAGATATGATAAGGATATAGAACGAGGAGTGAACTTATAATAATTGTAATAATTGTAATGAAAACTAATTGAAACTAAATATTATTGCTATGATTCGATTGATAACTATTAACTGTCTAATAAAGTTATATAATCGTGTCTTAACTGAATTGTATACAAATCGCTGATTCAAAAGTTAGTGAAAGTAGAAGAGATAAAATTATGTGTAAATACAACAAAAATTAGAACACTAATTAAATCTTAGTTTAATTAAAGGTTAGGCATAACTAGAATATGATTTTTTTGTTAGTAAATTATATTTTGTTCTTTGAATATTGAGAGAGTCAAAATGGTACGTTGAATGATGACCGGCATGTGAACTCGCCAGGCATAAAAAAAGATATCATGGAGACAAGTGAGGATGTTTGAGCCGGGCAGGACTGGCGTACGAACTCGCCGCCCATGAGTGGCTCGAAACATCGCAGCCGATGATGGTGTGGCGGTAATGGAAACAACTCTCATACCACAGGGATCAGATATTGATTGAGGGGTATCAGTTGAGCACGAATGGCGCACGAACTCGTCGCCCATGATTGACTTGAATTACCATGATGATGATAGTGTGTCGGTGAAGGAAATAACTCTCACACCACACGGCTATAGATATTGATTGAGTGAGGGGTATTAAAGTCGGGCAGGATTGGCGTATGAACTCGTCACCCATGATTGACTTGAAGTACCGCAGCCGATGACGGTGTGACGGTGAAGGAAGTAACCCTCACACCGCTGGGCTATAGTTAAGATTCAGTGAGAATGTTGTGCATGTTGTATATTGTCGGGCATGATTGGTTTATAAACTACCCACCCATGTGTAAACCAACTATTATAAGTGATGAGTTGTGAGAGTGAAGGAAGTAGCTCCCACTTTGCACAGCTGCAGAATTAGACATAACACATTGTACTATGGTTACCACCAGTAATTAAAATTGTGTGAAAATTTATGTAAGTTTGGTCAATATGAATTTTTGTACAATATATCAAAAATTAAAACAGTATCACTATATTACCTTATAAGTTAAGAAGAAACGAAGGGAGTCGTTTTTGAAGGATGGCCGACTGTATATTAGAGTAGTAGTTCACATCACTCCATCAATACTAAAGTCTATGGTCAAGTCGTAATATATCTGATAAAATAATCGTTTAAGTTTTGACTCGATTGTGATAAAAGTGACGTTAAATATTGTCTATGAATTAGCAATTAGCGCTTAGCAACAAGGGCAGTCGGGATTCATACAGAGACGAGCCGCCGGAGTTATGTCTTTAAAGTACTGTGCCATTGATTTAGTTTAGTCGAAATGAATATTGTTATTGCATTGATTAATTCCTTTTATATAGAATTCTAAGATTCACTTTTGAGGTACCTCTTACACAAGAATCTGGAGAATCCATTGATCAATATGTAAAAGCCTTAAAGTTACTCAGTAAAAATTGTGAATTTAAAAATTTTGAGCAAGAGTTGATTCGCGACCGTATTGTGCTCGGCATAAGGAGCACAATTGTAAGGGACCGGTCTGTATTGACTCTGGAGAAAGCAATTAAAATATGTCAAGCGGATGTAATATCACTAAACAGCAAGCGTGTGATGGAAGCAGGTAGTTAAAGCAGTTAGGCAAGCTGCGGGCCCGTGCGCGTTGAGGTGCTGTCAGTGTGCGGCGGCGGGCGGCGCGGCGGCGGTCGGTGCGGCGGGTGCGGCGCGCGAGTTGCGCACGGCGGGACCGTGACGTCACTTTGTCCACCAGGGGGTACAGTTCCATAGTAAGGCATTTGATCATAGAAAGTATCGCCATCAAGTGTATAGTACGGTTCATAATTCCATTGTATTAGTTTAATCGTCAATAGATGGCAGAATTTGAGAATCTCGGTAGTGATCCACGTTACGCAGTATTGTTCAATTACCGTTCCGCAATTTTTATTTTTATATTTAAGTATTTAAATAATTTGCTGATTTAAGTTGTTTTTTTATATCATATAAATTACATACTGAAAATTTTGTAGCACCAATAACAAATAAAAGTAGTAGATTTAAGTGATTTTTCAAAAGTATAAATGAAACGTTTCGATTTAGTTCGTCGCGTAGTCTGTAGCGGAAACTAATTATAAGTATTCTGTAGCAAAAAAGAAAATTTCAAAGTTTTGAAACTTTTATTGGTGTTCGTTATATTCTTTTCAGATTTTTGAGTTCGATGTACTAGTGTTGTTTTTCGTATCTTTAGATTTACTTTGTGTTTAGCTTAAGATCTTCTGGTTTTACTTTAGTTTCCTATAGCTTTAATTATATCGTTATTAATTTTGTGAATAAGTTTATTTCGTAGGTTAAGTACCTAGGTGTAGCCTTACTATTCATTGTAAATTATCTAGTTTTAAGGAATTTATTAGGGTCGTTTTACATTTGTTGTATAATGTCTTAAGAGTCAACAAAAACGGTGCATCCTTGGATGCTGTGATATGGGTAAAAATTCCTTAATATAAACTTTTTTTAAATTAATCACTTAATTATTTTCTTAAATACTTCCAACAGATAAGTAGGTAATGAAGTAATTGACTACGTTCCCATTTTACAGGTGCATACATGCAGATTTCCCTATCCTGAAAGACTTTCAGAATTGTATAAACGTTGGATTTCCATAGTAGAAAAAAAGTTATCAGAGATGGATCCATTGACGGTGTATAATAACAAACGCATTTGTGACTAACACTTTAAAACAGAACATAAAACTTCAGGTCATCGATTAATCTTCACAGCTGTACCATCTCTATATTTAAATGGTGAGTTCACTTATGTCTGTTTTTTTTTTGTATTAGAGATGTTTTATTCCAAGTTGTCATAAATTGCGAAACAAATAATTTCACATTAATATAGCTTTACATGCAATTTATATATAATAAAATAGATTGTAATATAAAAACGAAATGTTTCAATAAAATATAGAAACCAGGCATTATAGATTAGGTATAATAATTAATAATATCCAGTCAGTTTTCGGTTATGTGTGTTTTAATTTAGTAAGAGCTTGTTAAAGTTGTTTCCTCATTCCAGGTGTAACTGAATGTCCCGACACTTCAGTGTAACTTGAACATCATTATTGCATTCCAAGAATCTATAGAAATGTAACTGTTGCTGATATTCCTACAGAAAAAATACCTAGTCATCAAGTTGACTACAAAAAAGGTATTATAATATTTTTTAATAATAATGATGATCATAATCACTATTCATATTCATTCATATTCTGTTACTATTAGTTCTAGCGTGAAGAGTTAGTGATATCGCAAGACAATGAGGGTAGTCACCCTCATTTACTGTGGTTGAGAATTAATGTGTCAAGACTTATTTATTTATTATATTAAAATTTGTGTTTGTTTGTTTGCAATTTATGAGCTGCCATACCATTCATAAAATTACAGTAAAACTTTGCCAAGTTATTGTTTACATTTGTGCGAAGGTTATAGGCATAGTACAATTAACCCTTTAATCTCAAAGCGGTCGAATTCGACCGCGGCGCTATTCCGTCAAAATTCAAGCGGTCGGACGTCTGGATTCGACCGCGCACACCAACTCCACTTTAGTGTGGTTTTACAGTGACGCTTTCGCCAGCGCGGTTGGTAAGCGCGGCCAGTAAACGCGCGGATGAGCCGCTCGAAACTATAAAACGAGCTGTGGTTTTAGTCTTTTTGTAATGAAGTAAAACCTGACTTTTATATAGAGAATTTTGTAACTATTTTATAATGCCAAACTTCTTCATAGAAAAGTAGTCTCTAAATATAAGTTTTAATGGTTTAAAGAGCGGTGGGTGGGTGCGGTCGTATCGGTATTTGACGGACGCATTCGACCGCATGGGAATTTTAAGGGGACTGAGCGGTTAATTCACTCTTGGTGGCGCTTGCTTTGTACTGGAAAATTTATCTGAAAGTTCTATATCATTCAATTTCAATGAATAAAACTATAAAATTTAAAACTATATTTTCACAATCATTCTTCTGCAGTAGGAACATGCCCAGTACTAGCAAGTATGTAATAAAAGTTTCGTCTTTATTTTCAGTTTCTTCAAATCTCATTATTCCTTTAATAACTCAGAAGTTCTAACTTAATCAACCCTTCTAACAAAAATGTATAAAGATGAAGGTAAGAATTGCTTTTCAGCATATTTTTTTACCATCATGCTTGGCAGGTGGATTGACATTAGCAGTACCAGACGTCTCAAATCTTTGAAGCTACTACCCGTTGCCAGTCTGCATGTTTTAACTTTGTTAACATCACATGACATCTATCAGAAGTTATAGGGTTTATCTGGCCTTTTATGACACATATGGGATGAAATGAGGTAAGAGGGATTCCCATATAGCACCACTGCAAAGCACTTCGAAGCAAATCTCTCTACAACTGGTTGATGAAAATAATATAATAGCTTAGAATGTTTATTTTGGGACATTGTCAACTGTCAATATTTTCGTGTTTAGTTTACTGATAATAAAGAGCCGTGGTAGCTCAGTGGTTAACGCTCGCTGTAAATATAACAGAACGCGAGTAACCCGGGTTCGATCCCCGCCGGCACCAATGAAATTGTTCATTGCAATTTTAAGTGCTGATTTACCACGTGCTCTGCGGTGAAGGAAAACATCGTGAGGAAACCTGCATGTCTGAGAAATAAGAAAAAAAATATTTCGAAGACATGTGAAGTTCGTCAACACGCATTTCGGCAGCGCGACGGACACTTCCTTGCCCTAAACCCTCTCAGAAATGAGGGGAGGCCTGAGCCCAGCATTGGGACGTATATAGGCTGTAACTTTACTTTTTACTTTACTTTTTACTGATAATCTAGTTAATTAAAAAAATCAATGAAGGCTCATTAATTAATTGTCAGTCTGTTTAACAGTTTTTCTTAATTTAATTGTATATAAAAAAAATCATTACAATATGTTATGAAAAACATAAGCATCTGAATAAACAGGTTAGAAAAATAAAAAAATCAAATAAAATACTTCAAAATTATGGAAAAAGATTATAAAACACGTCTTGTAAATGCAGAAAAAACTTTTTTTAAATCAGCCTTTCAAAAAATAACTAAAGAAATGACTTTACCAGGCAAAATTTTCACAAGCATGCAGTATTAGCAGGCTGTTAAAAAAACAAAAGGCAGGTTTTAGTATCGAAGAAAAAATACATGCTTTGTCACTTTTTAAAAAGAGCCCCAAATGTTACTCCCACACCACCACTTATAAATATTTTAAATTACCATCTACAAAGTGTCTGAAAATTTTATTAGGTGATTAAATTGGACCAGGTATAAATAAAATTATATTTGAAAAATTAAAAGAAACCTTTGCTGGCATGAATTTGGAAGATCGTTTGTGTTCATTGATATTGTTACGCGCTCCAGTCGACGATATACTAGCGCCATCTAGTGTCAGGAACGAGAGCGAGTAGAGCGTTGCAGAAAATGACATCACAGATCTCTCAACCGACAGCGCCATCCGAAGAACTAAGTTTCTAGAAAATCTATACTCGTAAACTCGTCCCTTTGCGCGCATTTACTTGAATATTCGGGACGCTTCTTTGCTAATTTAAATAAATAGGCGCTGCAAGATGCGATCGAGGCAGAGTTGAACTCGGCGACACAAGCGAAGCTTCGGAGCGGAATTAAGTGAATTAGTGTGTTTAATTATTAGTGTTTTTAACTTTAATTTGTGTAAAGTAAATTAAAGTGTTAATTTAGGTAATTCTATCGGCAATTTTTACTGTCACGAACCTCAAGCTCGTAACAATATTTCATGAAATGTCCCTTGACTCCACATGTGCAGTATAATTCATGCAGTGATGAATTTAAAGAATTTGCGGTTAATAATAATGTCAAAGAACTAAAATTTGCTAATCGTGCTCTTGTGTTCATGAGAAAAGGAATAAAATTAAACCTGTGTGCAAAGATTTTAATTGAAATAATTCAAACAGCTACAGGCTTAAAAGTTTTTTGCACAGTATGTGACCAGAGTGTACCAAATGTTGGTGCAATAAATAATTTGGTTGAAACCAGAGCCAAATATTTAAGGAACGAGAAGGAATGAAGACATGATTCACTTGAAATGGATTCAAAACTTATTATCCCGTTATATCATGTTCACACTTCGTATGTTTACGTACTAGAACAGCTATCTCAAACAAAAAAGGTGCGCTACTCTGTGTTCGCGCGGTTGGTTTTTTGTCATAGAATAAACATATGTAGAATGATCCGTAGGTAGCAGTAGATTGTATTTTAAATAGGTAAAAAAATAATAGGTATCCAGAATAATGTTTAAATTTTGTCATTTATTTTGTATATTATATTTGCTTATTTAATATAATATTACAAAATATTATATCACAATTACATTTTACTGATATTTTTATCTGAATATTTTAAAATGTATCTATGTCAAATATATAAAAAAACATACTAAATGTATGTTTAGCAAAACTTATTAACATACCGTTTAAATTACAAATATATTTATTTAAATTAGAATAAGAGTCGTTCATAAATGCTGGGCACGCGAGAGTTAAAAATGGACGAATTTATTCTACTTTGACTTTGATGTGGAAACCTAAAAATAAAATAAAAAAATCAGAAGCAGATTTAAACATGAAAAATTTAGCCTAATTATAATAATTTATATATGTTTCTACAAAAGAAATGTGTATAATAATATATTCGTCCCATACTTAAGTACCCACAGAAATGTCGCATCTGAACTTATTAATTTTATAATCTATATTCCATGACACGAGATGGCATCTTAGGAATAATTTATTTTATTATTAATCTTATTATTAATCTATAATATTTTTTATTGATTAAGTACTTATTAACCGATGAAAAGTAATTCCTTGGTTTCTATAATAATTTGTGCAATATCTAAGTACACACGACGGCATATTTTTATCAAGAGATTTTTTTAAATCAACACAACACTTGACAACTCTACAAGCGCCTAACAAGTGACTGATTAAAGTGCGGTATAGGCACCGCAGTTGGAACAGAGTAGCTGAATGCACTGTCGCCTCTAGTACGTAGTAAATAATAGCGCAATGGGGAGGGGTCAATAAACTCTCCACATCATAGTTGTGGCAAGAAAGCTTAAAATTTTTAAATTCAATTAAATTTTTAATTAGAAAAAGAGAGGGTAACAGTAAGAATTTTAGAAACATGTGCACCTTCCTAAAAATTATAAAGACTATTGAGGGTATGCAAGTCCTGTAGAATCATCATTCTCTAAACCATTTCCCATTATCTGGGGTCGGCGCAGTAAACCTTCTTGTTCCATTCCTCTCTATCAGCCGTCATTTCCATACTTACTCCTTTCATTCTCATATCACTCTTCACACAATCGATCCATCTTTTATTCGGCCTTCCTCTGCCCGTGTGTCCCTCCACATTCATATTCAACACTCGTTTTGTGACATGACTTTCATTCCTCCGCATCACATGCCCAAACCATGCCAATCGGCTTCCTCTCACCTTTTCTACCATTGGCGCTACTTTCAGGCTTCCTCTTATATACTCATTCCTTATCTTATCCATCCTTGTCACACCACACATCCATCGTAACATTCTCATTTCATTCGCATGCAGTCTATTTTCATCCTTCTTCTTGACGGCCCAGCATTCACTTCCATACATGACGACAGGTCGGATGATCGATTTGTAAATTTTCCCCTTCAGCCTTATTGGCATTCGGGGATCGCACGTTGTGGCTGTGACCTGTCGCCATTTCATCCACCCTGCGTTAATCCTATGCTGCACAGCTCTATCTATTCCGCCGTCGCCTTGAATGAGGGAACCGAGGTACTTGAAATCTGAGCAGGTAGGCAGTATAGCGCCATCCAACGACATGGGTACAGGACTGGAAAGACCGCCGAAATCACAGCACAGATATTTGGTTTTGGATCTGCTGATCTTCAAGCCAACACTTTCCAGCCTCTGTTGCCACCCCGTCAGTCTGCTCTGTACCTCGATGCCTTCTTCCCCGACAAGCACGATGTCATCGGCAAAGAGCATGCACCAGGGTGCCTCATCCTGCAGGTCCAACGTCAAAGCGTCCATAATCAGTAGGAAGAGGTAAGGGCTCAATGCCGACCCTTGGTGCAGCCCTACCGCCACATCGATACTGCCCGTAGTTCCCGCGGCAGATCGTACACATGTACGGGATGCTCTGTACATAGCACGGACTAACCTCACATACTTCCCAGGCATACCTTTCATCTTTAACGCCCACCACAAAACCTCACGGGGAACCCGATCGTACGCCTTTTCAAGGTCGACAAAAACCATGTGCAGATTTTTATGCACGCGTTTGTACTTTTCGCACAATTGGCGTAATGCGAAAATGGCATCTGTCGTACCTCGACCGGTCATGAATCCGAACTGGTTTTGTGTTATCTCACACTCTTCTCTCATTCTTCTCTCTATTATTCTTTCCCAGACTTTCATCGTATGTGACATGAGTTTTATTCCCCGGTAACTGCTGCAGTTTTGAACGTCTCCTTTGTTTTTAAAAATGGGGACCAGTATACTACTGCACCATTCCTCAGGTATCGATGTTCAGTCAGGGGGTTTTCATGCTGGTCTACCTTTCCGGTGATCCTGTTATGGAATACGGGTACGCGACCCCGGCTCCCCGAGCTACTGTTATTCTCATACCTTTCCTGCCGAGATAACAGTATCCTTACACCTACGCTCCTACCCCCAACCTTCTTTTTCCTTTTCCCAAAATGGTAGCTTCCTCTACCAACAATAGCATACCCAAAGAGGGTTGGTGTCAGGCAGGCGGCCGACTGTAAAACTTTTGCCAAATCCCATGCAGTAAACTTATGAATATTACGAGTTGTGGGATATATGACAGGGCTAGGGCGTACCCCGCAGGCGACGCGCAGGGGCAGCACCCGGCTCCTGTGGGAAGTGGGCAAGGGTTGTCGCACCTTACGGAGCGGGTGCGACGTAAGAGGCGAGCCCGTAGAGAGAAGAATGTCAGAGTGAGGTTTGCAAGCTGGAATATAGGTACGATGACTGGAAGAGGAAGAGAGTTAACAGATGTTTTGTCGTGGTTGAACTCATCGCTGAGACGTCCCTCCACTTAGGCTTGGTAGCACGGGCCTTCATCCATCCCAGAATCGGCTTGATAACTGGATCTTCCTGCTGTGCACGTCGTAGGCTGTCCTTCCACCCGTTGCTGAGGTGGTCTGTCCTGAGCATCCTCACGGATACCACTTCCTTACTCTCTTGCCTACTATAATGGTTGCAATCTTCCAGACAAGGTCTTCTTGACAATGCATCTGCGTTGCCGTGAGATTTCCCGCTGCAGTGTCTGATAGTAAAGTCGTATTCCTGCTGCTGCTGGGCGGTGCTGTTAGCCGCACTTCCTTCCTGAGACCGTTCGCCTTCCCTTCCTAGGGTGTGCTTAGGGCAGCTGGACCGAAGATGGCCCCTTTCCCCACAGCCACAGCACCTCGGGCTGTATTTTTTATTGTGGTCGCGAACCGTAACTGCTGTAACCTCCCTAGCGTGAGCTGCACTACCCTCTCGAGGTCGATCAACTCTCCTTTCCACGGTTCGCTTAGGGCAGGTGGATCGAAGATGGCCCTTTTCCCCACAGCCATAGCACCTAAAGCTGTATCCTTTGTTGCGGTCGCGAACTGTAGCTGCTGCAACCTCCCCGACGCGATGGGAACGATGATCCTGCCGCACGGCTTCTACCTCCAGTGCATGGGCCAAGGCGTCCTTAAGCGTCTCGTGGTGCCTGAGCCTCACAGCAGCTCTGACTTCCAGGTCGCGGATGCCGTCGATGAATGTCTGCACCAGGTTCCCTTCAATGAGCGCAGGTACAGACCGGTATGCTTTCCGCACCAGCTTCTCTACTTCTAGAGCCCACTGCTGCAGGTTTTCGTTGATGCGCTGCACACGATCTTTAAGCTGCGCACGAAAGACATGTTCCAGGTGAGCGTCGCCATATCTCGCCTCCAATGCCTCAAGGAGTTGCTCATAAGTCACTTCCTCACCGAGAGCTTCCAGAACTGTTAAGGCCTGGTCATGTAGGCCTAGTGTGAGAGCGGTCATGGCCTGACTTTTATTTCAGCCGTTCGCTTTCGTAACAGCCTCGAACTGGATTTTGTAGTCTGACCAGGAAGAAGTCCCGTCGAACGGTGGCACCTTGAACCCACGTAGCGAAGGTGCTGAAGCTACTACGGGAGCTGTAGTTCCATCCCCAAGTTTGAGTTCATCCAGCGTTTTCTTAACGTGGTTGATTTGGGTCTCCGCTTCCGACAACCGGTTATCATGTTGAGCAACCTTATCCTTCACCTCCCTTATCTCTTTCCCGAAGGTAGCGTGAAGGTCCTTCATGAGAAGCATCTGTTCTTCCTGGCCGCCCCGCAGCTGCTCTTCCAACCGACGGACCTGTTCCTCCTGTCGGCGAGCCTGTTCTTCCTGTCGGCGAGCCTGTTCCTCCTGTTGCTCTTTCAACAGACGGGCCTGTTCCTCTCGTCCGCGCTGCAGCTGCTCCTGTAGCATCGCCATCAGAGCACCTAAGTCTGGTATTGCAGGTGTAGGAGCTACTGACGGGCCCGCAGCCTCCGTGGCTGGCAGTTGGCCCTCCGACGTCTGCGGCGTTGCACCACCAAATCTCCTCTGGTCCGTCTCATGCTGGCGTTAACTTCGGGTACGGACACCCTCCGTTTCCTCCTTGGGTAAAATCGGCATTATTTTATCCCACTTCTGACACCAATTGTTACGAGCTTAGGGTTCGTGACAGTAAAAATTGCCGATAAAATTACCTAAATTAACACTTTAATTTACTTTACACAAATTAAAGTTAAAACACTAATAATTAAACACACTAATTCACTTAATTCCGCTCCGAAGCTTCGCTTGTGTCATCGAGTTCAACTCTGTCTCGATCGCATCTTGCGCCACCTATTTATTTAAATTAGCAAAATATCCGGAATGTTCAAGTAAACACGCGCAAGGTACCGAGAGTTCGAGTATAGATTTTCTAGAAACTTAGTTCTTCGAATGGCGCTGTCGGTTGAGAGATCTGTGATGTCATTCTTTACACGCTCTACTCGCTCTCGCTCCTGACACTAGATGGCGCTAGTATATCGTCGACTGGAGCGCGTAACACTACTAATACTTTACTACTTCTTTTAAATGATTTCGCTTCTGCACAAACAGTAAATGCTAATTGTGAAGCTGATTTTAGTAATTGTTTTAATACATTAGACTTTTTTTTAGAAGATAAATTAAAAAAAATGCTTAATTCAGAAAGTAGTGAAATGTTACTAAATAGTAAACTGTACCATTTTCTCATACAAAATTGTAATAAAACAGATGATACAGTGCACCAACAAAGCAGATATGTTTGTGGCTGGGTTCTGAGAAAATGTTTAAAAAAGATAAAAGGTTGAAAAATATGTACAACTAATTTAATTGCTGATAAAATTAATTAAAATATAATAATAATGTTCTTCAGACTGAATTTCGGCCATGGCGGCCTGCTCAACGGAGGCTAGTCATCAGCGCAAGACAGGATTATAGTGCCCAAGTGTATGCGCAAGCACTGGCGCACTCTATATTCCCTCACTCTTATAATCCGATGGGATGGTAAACCGACACGACCGGAGAGAGATCAGGTACAAAAACAACGGCTTTACGTTCTTTCCGAGGCACGGGGAAGGGACACCACCAACTTCCTGACTCCGGGCACCTACTGAGAATTTCTTGACAGAAAAACTCAATAATTGATTTTTTTGCCCGACCCGGGATTCAAACCCTCATGATTAGCAGTCGCACTACTACAACCACTAGACCAACGAGGCAGTTACTAATCAAAATAATGAAAACATTAAGAATAAGGAATATTGTCAAAATAAGCAGTGGCTTTGCTACCCTTTAGACAATGTTGCTCATTGTTTTAATAAAATACAAGACATTATTACCCAGTCTTTAGGATGTAATTTAAAAATGGTCGGAGCCGAGTCCCAGGCCAACATAAAGGGTCTGTTGGAACGACGCTCGGGAACGTATTGTTGCTGCCGGGGGAAGGAAGAACCGGGATTGCTGCTGGAAGATAGAAGAACCAGGGTTGCTACCGGGAGCTTATTTTAAAACAATAAGAGTGACAAGCGAGTACACAATCTACCTAATGGTAAGTGGATGTTGTGGCCCATAGACATATATCCTTCATTAAGAATCAAAATTCAGATGCGTTGTCAATCCTGAGAACTAAGGTGGATTGCCTAACAAGGCACGAATCGAGAACCGAAATCCTTTTTCAGGGTAACGACTATTAAAAAGGGATTCCAGTTCCCTACAGTTACATTATTCTGCTGCTTTATGCTCGTATACTGTGAGAGCGTGCCGTGTCGAGCCGACACATTCGTCTCCCGTTACAATGGGTGGTGTAAAGTACGCAAAACTTCGGAAATATATAATAGCTTAATATACGCGATAAAATTCGTAGAATATTATTTTAATTTAAGTATGTAGTGTTCGCGTAAATACAAGAAACCATTATGTGGCTGCAGCATGGCCCTTCCTCGTAAAAAAAGCATGAGGTTGTTTATAGCAAATTTTGAAGTGACTGATTTCGGTCAGAAGTATATAGTCAACAAAAATATTATGGCATCTGTTTCTCTGGAAACAAAACAATATTATGAAAGCTTCCGTCATAAATGAATAATTTAGTATTATAGACGGCCATCACGACCAAGGCGTTACTGAATAATATCTGGATAAATGCGTCGATTTTTCATTAAGTTTGTTATCTCAAATGAAACATGGCTTTGAGTGGTTTCTTGTTAATACAAAAGATTCTGACAGAATGAAGACAGATTTCGTAATGAGGATATCCGCAGTATAACAAGAGTGACTGACATATCCCAACGGATCAGTAAGCTGAAGTGGTAATGGACCAGTCATATAACTCGATAAACTGACAACCGATGGGATAGAAAGGTTTTCTAATGGCAGTCTTGTGTAGCCAGTGACCTCTCAGAAATTCAGTCACACAGTCCATCTAATGGTGGGTGTACATATACATTTACATGTGTACAGTGTACAGTGTACATGTACATATGCATTGCTGTGACATATACATTTATTCCCGATTAAAAATTAAAATGCAGATGCATTGTCACTCCTGAGGACTAATATAGAATGCCTCTTTACCAGTAATAGGGGTCTCCGGTTCTTACGCTGGTTTTATTATGAGCGTGGTCCCTTCCCGGGCAAACCCCCATTCGTGCTATAACCATTATACTTATATCTGCACAGTGGCTTTATCACTTGTAGTGTTATGAATAAGGACATTTGTATAAACTATTCTCTACAGTGCAAACAGGAAAGTATTATATCAGTTTTGATCATTGTTTTAATTCTCACTTTTATGTTTTCGAGATAAATTGCAGATTCACATAAATATTTTATTGCAGATTCATATTAAATATATGAATTTCAAGTCGTGTACAGTATACGCGAGTGGTTTTGATTTATTTACAGACATGCGTGTGGCGGCGAACTTAACATAAGGGGAAAGTGGAAAGAAAATATTAAAATACGGACTGTTCCAATTCTTCAGATAACTTTATGTACATTCATGTCATAAATTTCTAAAATAATATGAGAAAATATGTAAAAATAATGCTTATAAAACTCTAAGTCAGCCATCAAGCTGACGTACATACACACAATAATACAATACAGTAACTCGCCACGCAGTGTTTATTTTCATGAATTATTTCATTCAAGTACTAGATAGGAAATATATGACGTCCGGATCCGATATCTAACAGGAACAAGTAAGCCAACATATCCTTGTAAATAAGTTCAATATAGAAAAATAATCATCTAATACTTCTCGTTGGTGTCGTAAGAGGCGACGACGGAGGGAAACGAAATCTTAAAATAATAATAAGGCAATCCATGGAAGAGACCTGTGTTCAGTAGTGTACTTTTAATAGGCTGTAAAATGTACAAACGAATGACGAACGGAAAATAACCACGTCTATATGGGAACATAGTACTCCTTTTCTGGCCAGCAGTTCATCTGGGCAGATGCCACCAGCTTACATGTTTCTGCCGACAAACAGCAGCAAGCGCACTGCTGTGTTCCGTCTGAAGGTCTAGAGAGCCAGTAAATCATACGCTGTGATGCAATACATCTTAGTGCTTAGAAGTGACAACACACATCTGTAGACTTCTTTATTTAAATGATTCATGGGCTGCAATAGCCAGTTACCATCAGGTGGACACATTTCAACTTATTAAAAAAGTAAAGGTGACACACACACGCGAACAGTCCTGCTGGTAAGTGAATGTAGTAGTGACCCACAGGAGTACACATAAAACACAGCAGCATTATCTTTGCATTCTATGCGAGTTTGGTACTTCCTCGATCGAAACGACCCATTCATGCTGTAGCTATAATTCGCTTTACACCTCTTCCACGTATGTAAAACTTGGATCTGCGATTGTCAATCAAGCGTGATGATTACAACGGCAAATTCTCACTCCAAGGGGAGAACTTTTACGAACTGATGATAAACATACATACACAGTATCATGCTAGTCATTGCCGTGGGAGTAGGCAGAGCTCAAAAGCAGCAAGCTGTTTAAATAAGGTTTAATTATAAATGATCTAAGCTGAAAAATTGTGAAGGAAATGATAAATCCCCACTTGTCGCCTTTTGCGACATGCTAGGCAAGTGGGTAACACAGTTGGTAAATTCTTTTGTAACAAGTCTCACATAAATATGACCTATCGGTCACAGGTACTGGCATAAGGAGGTTGACAAAATTGCCAACGTCGAATCAGTATATATTCAATATATCGCTAATATATTCGATAAACTTCCGTTTGAGGTATGAGATATTACAAGAAATCTTTACAACACTCACTAATCATCATTCTTACTAATTTTGGAACTGAGTTCGTTGTGTGCATAAACATACATTTTGAAAACACCAATTAAGCAATAGGTGCGTAGTGGCGCAGCAAGGGGAGCATTTTGGAAACGAAAGTCGTATCCCCTCCCAAAGTTTTGAAAATTAGCTGATATTGGACATTGTTGGTAAAAATATTACGAACAGTGTCACATTTTGAGGTCTAAAAATAGAGATAATCTACAAACAAGCACTTGACAGGTGTAGAGATAAGTAGGACAAACATTGTAATGTTTTGTTTAATCGAAAACAATGCACAGAAACTGTAGTTAACTTAAAGGTACTTTATACGTGGTACACATGCTGCAGCTATATTATAGTTGAACCACGAATGGGTCGACTCAACCAGAGAAAAACCACGCTCTCACAGAATGCCAGTAAAATAGCTTAATGCTGCTGTGTTTCGTATGGTGAGTGTAGAAAATCGGAGAACCTCCTTACAGGAAACGAGGCCTTCCATCTTAGTCCTTAGGGGTGACAACGCATTTGCAATTTGTTTCTTAATTATTATTCACGTCTGCATTTTAGATGTGTATGTAGATGTCTATGGGCTAAAGCATAGACTTACAATCAGATGAGTTGTTTGCTCGTTTGAAACCTTTATTCTGTAAAAAAAACTTATGAATTAAATAGGGCGTAGGGGCGGCTTTAGCTCTAGCATTCTCGGGCCTTATGCTACGTCAATTCAGTATCACATACTCAGTGAACTATTCGAATGGTAAAGTGACAACAAAGTTGTAGCAACAATACGTATGTTAATTTCATGTTCTACCAAGTGGTAGGACTCTTTTTCTGCCTCGGAGCCGATCTGGTCCGTTCTGAGCCACAGCCAGGTGAAACACACACATGCTAATTATTTTTTGAATTTACCAAATGTACGTCTAGGTAAATATCGACTTCTTACAGAGTTCTGCAAGCGTCATTCCTGGCAGAAACACGACAGGGTTACAGAGAGCCAGTATAATTACATTACCGTATAGTGGCGGTAAAGAATATCCACTTCCCTACATCCTTACATGGTGTCGTAAGAGGCGACAGAAGGAAACCGAGCCAGGCGATGGACAGCAGTATTATTTAAATAACAGCAAAATAACAATAAAAAAACTGCGGTTGCCAACGCACCCGCAAAGCTGGTCCACTATAGCAATTTATATATACATATATAATTTTGAGTGAGAAAATTTCATATATACAAAGATTCTTTTTATATGTTTAGATTCTGTATAGAGGGAGTGTAGAGAACCGGAGACCCTTTTTTACTGAAAACGAGGCATTCCATCGTAGTCTCAGGGTTCAGTTGACATGCTGCATTTTGATTCTTAATCGCAGATAAATGTAAATGTCTGTGGGCCTGAGCATCTACTTACCATCGGGTGAACTGTATGATCGTTTGTCCTCTTTATTCTATTTAAAAAGAAATCTTTTTTTATGTATCATCATCGTAATACTGTTATTCTAACGTAAAAATGAAATCCTTAATAATTTATTATCAATCTGTAAGATTACCTTGCTTAATTAATCCTAAAGGGACCAGAAAAATGGCAGACGTACTCAGAATGCTTTATTTTCCGAGGGAAGGCGACTGTTCCCAACATTTCAAAAGACATGAAAGACTAGCTGTTCACCGCGACTTCGCCTTTTCGAATATATTACGATTGGGGTTCATGCGTTTAAATTTTTACACGGAATCTAATACGACTTTATCTATCTATCTGCTCTATATGTATCATCAGCAGCGGCGACCAGTCGCGGATAGAGTCTATTGATTAATATTTAGTTTATTGTTGAAAAACATTTTGTATCGTGTAGGAGTTTTACATTCATATATGAACATACACCTGAAACAAATTTATTTGACTTTGTTCCGGTTTGAAGATAATAGAGAAGCTAGAAATAATTAAACTGTGAGGTATGCCATGTTAATCCTCAGAGGTGGCAACGCAACAGTAGTCTTCTTTGCTCGGAGGTGGCTTAGAGTGCAGCAGCCACTTACCGTCAGGTAGAATGTAAGGTTGCTTGTCAATTCAGATTTATAAAAAAAACCGGCCAAGAGCGTGTCGGGCCACGCTCAGTGTAGGGTTCCGTAGTTTCCCGTCCGTCACAATAAGTGTTCCCACTTATGAGTTTGAAGGTGGGTATCCATTATGTTCGCGCTCCAGCAGCGCTCCGCGCTAATGCAACTGCTCCCGGTAGTGGGTACTGTTGTTTCCATCCAAGTTCAAAATGATTTTCCTAGAAAGTCCTTATGAAGTTCTACTTTTCAATTTTTTTTCATATTTTCTAAACTTATGGTTCAAATGTTAGAGGGGGGACACATTGTTTTTTACATTTGGAGCGATTATTTCCGAAATTATTGATATTATCAAAAATGATTTTAGTAAACCCCTATTCATTTTTAAATACCTTTCCAACAATATATCACACGTTAAGGTTGAAATTAAAAAAAAATAACTTTCCACTTTACATATAGGGGGGCTACCCTCATAAAACATTTTTTTCCAATTTTTATTTTACCACTTTGTTGGCGTGATTGATACACATATTGCTACCTAATTTCAGAGATTAAGCGAGGACGGACAGACGGACAGACAGACATGGCGAAACTATAAGGGTTCCTAGTAGACTACGGAACCCTAAAAATTAAAGGACAATTTCGTCCGTTAACTAAAGGTTAAGTAAATATAATAAATATGCTTAACTTCAGTCGTGTTTGTAAAAATGCCTTGAGGAAAAGCCGAGGTAATTCCATAAGCGTTTTCTTTTTGACTATAAAACACTAAAAGGCAGTTAATTTTTTTCTGCTGAGGTTTTACTGCTGAAGAACGAACGGTTCGGTTCATCCGGAGAAACTGTTGCCGTTACAGCCCATTAAAGTCCACTGCTGAACCTAGGCCTATAGGGAAGGTCCATGCCTGTGTGAAATACTAGTGTTAAATGCCGCTGTGTTTCTTATAGTAAAGTTAAGTTACTGCCCACTGTTGAGCAAAAGATCATTTCTATAGAAAACTCATTTCGAAAGAAAATGTCCTACGCTACGCCCCCATGCGTGTTGGCGGACTTTAGTAACTTTTTACGTAAACGAGGTATTCTTAGTACTCAGTGAGACAACGCATCTGCATTATGATTCTTAATCGAGGATAGACGTAGACTTCTTTGGGATACAGCATCCAGTTATCAGATAATTATATACAGATATTATAGGTATACCATGTGATTAAAACTACGTTTACGGATTTTATCGCGTTTGTTTTTACTTTTTATTTTAATTCCCGACGTTTCGGGCGCTTTCCAGCACCCATGGTCACGGGGGACTGAGATGACTGACGTCACGATGTCATTGTTAAACCCGGAGTACCTTCAGCTTTTTTAATTATTGTTTATGGTCCGATCTATGCAAAATGAACTGACTATGTCCTGAGGTCTTGCAGTGGTATGCTTGGGTTTAGTTTTAATTTTATTAATTATAGGATCCCAAGCAGGTGGTAGTACCCAGCATTCATTCGTTTTGCCCGGTGCATACATTAATATTATCATAACACTTTACGGCCAGGCAAACATAACTCAAATATCTCCATTCCTCTCTCCGTAGATTCAACAGCTCAACATGTTCCCACCACTGTCCGCCAAAACCGTAGAAATAGCATTCATTTCTCTTCGCCTCATCCCTACTATGGAATTTGCTACGTATAGAGTTACGTTTGTATAGAGGTTTTTTTTAAACAGTTATATATTTTCCATTAGTAACTATAAATGGAAACCGTAATATCATCTATACATTATTTGAACCGCATATAGTGTCGGCGTAAAAGGATCCACTTCCCTTTTTCATCCCGTTATCATCATCATCATCATCATCATCATTACAGCCCTTCACAAGTCCACTGCTGAACATAGGCCTCCCCCAAGTAACGCCACAAAGCACGGTCCTGAGCCACCTGCATCCATCGACTTCCTGCATGTCTTACCAGGTCGTCACTCCATCTAGTGGGGGGTCGCCCTACACTACGCCTACCGGTACGAGGCTGCCACTCGAGAAATTTTTCATCCCGTGGGTGGTCTTAAAAGGCGGCAGAGGGCAACTGAAACAACTGATTGGCAGGCATCATCTTCTTGATAATAACGTAAAATTTAAAAAAAAAACCCAAGACTACAATCTACGCCAGATGCCTTTGTTCAATATTGTAACATTAATATTTACAGATTTTAAAAATTAATTAGCTATAGGACTCGTGCAATAAGATAAAATGATGTGTGTTACCTATTTTTTACACATAGGAATTTGCCTACACATACCCACCTCGCGGGGGCAAGGACGGGTTATGTCGGACTGACTAAAACCCTATAGTGCTCCACCTTCGCTTCGTACTAGCAGGGCCACGGGAACGCTTTCACACATATCCGCGGCCCCACCAGCGCCGACTTCCCATTGGCACCTTGGCAGCCCCTCTTCGGTGGAGGATTACCTACTCCTCCTAGCATTCAAAAACAGCTGCTTTCCTGACTCCAGCGGTGGACCTGATCGATGGCTCCGCTTCCAACCAAATTTCGGCTGCGGAGGGTAAGGAGAGTGGCGTCTAGCAATACCGACACTCCTCGCCCCGCGGTACCACCACCACCGCATCAACGGTGCGGCCCCACCAGAGTCGCAGAGGAAAGGGCGAGTGGTGCATCGCCATACCAGCACTCCTCTTCGGGTTGGCCCTTCACCTTGGGTCAGTCATGTGGGTTTCTCTTAGTTAACCGGGGGTGTCCGAGTCGCGCTATTAGGTCACCCCGCCACGACAAGGTCGTAACTCGTTCAGGGGGTGATGTTTCGTACCTATTTTAAACAATGATTGTTGGAACATTGTTAGGCTATAATCGTGGTGATGATGATGATATATAGCTTCGGAACAAACCAATGATTCATTTGAACGGTTATTGGCAGTACAAGTGATAACCGATGGTAAGTGCCTGCAGCCAATAAATATCAGCAACCAACTTTAAGTAGATAAACTGTAGTAACTTCGATCATGTATATTGTAGCAAAGAATATATACACTACGCGAACGCGTGACTGTAGTACAGTTAGAATCTACCGCTTGTAATCTTCCTTACGTTCATTGGCCACCCGGTTTTGTGCGTCCGAATAATGACAAATTTTTACTATCCGTGAATGTACGTACGCATTGCGAGCGTTTAGATCTTCGCTACGATTTTAAGGTAATATTATATCAACCGTAATATATAATAGACAATTTCTAAGGTTTATTTTTAAGGTTTATTGTTAAGGTCCATTTTCTATTAATAGACCAGTGAACCTTGTTAGGTTTGTGCGACACCGTGATTAATTAGTTTAAACTTTGTGTTTGATTTATTTTAATAAATAAATAAAAAACAAGGCTACAAATTTCAATATGTGGTACGACTCTGTTACTGCCTAGGAGCACAGAATAAATAACAGCATTACATACTAGGAGCCCGTCTGGGTGTGAACTACCCTCTTACCTAATTCTGCCTCTAAGCAGCATCTCCATCACTCTTGTCTTCAGGTCGGAAGGTTATAGAGCCAGTATAACTACAAGCTGAGTGATATTCTACCCTATTTACTCATAAGAAGTAAGTGCCGTGCTCTCTTGTAGCTCATGCTAATAGACGATGAAGCCTAGATAGTAAATCCCACTGTCTCAACGTAACAACATTCTCTTGCATTGAAGACACCCGGATTATCGTATGAAAAAACAGACCAGGCAAATTACTCCGTGCTGCAGACAATGATGCAAGATATGTCTCAAAATAATTCATGGCGACAAGACTGATTCCTCTAGCCATTATTCGTTTGAAACAGCCCTTTGTGAGCGATAATAACGTACTTATTTTGCGGGAACATATCCCTTTGAAGTTTAATGATGCGAATGTCCAGAATCTCGTTTATATTACCCTTACTTTTTTGTATAGATTCAGGTCACAAGAAGCATATTTTTGTAGAATTTAAGTGATAAACGAGCTCACTGTTCATCTGACATCCAGCCCCCATTAAGAATCATAATGAAGATGCATGCAACTAAGATAGAATGCCTCGTTTCCAGTGAAAAGGCTCTCCAGTTCTCTATACTCACCATACAAAACACTATATATCCAGTTATGGCGTGGTCGAAGACGATCCATTCTTGCTACAACTGTAATATAGCTGCAGCATGGCTCTACCACGTACATGGTAACTAACGGCACCACTTTCCTTATGCTGTCTGTCGTGTGGTGGCAGCGTAAGACAATCGATCATCCCATTTTATTTCGTCAGTGATACGACGGAGAGTAACTGAAACAGAAGATGAGCAGCAGCATTTTCTTGATAAAAACTCAAAATAAGGAAAACTGCGGTTGCCTACCCACCTGCCAAGAGTGGCCATTGTGTAAACCCCTTATTAGTTAGTCTATGAGGGAGGCCTACGTTCTGCAGTGGATATTTATAGGTTATATTGGAGAGTTTATGATGAGGGTGGAAAATGAATCATACTTAGGGTGGAACTCAAAACTTCTACTTGTTTAGCAGTATAAAGTACAGTGCAAGCAAATATATTGAAGCAGTTTTAAACGATATAATAAAAAAATAAGTTCAAATTTTGAAAATCGAACTCTTTGACGATATTGTTGTATATGAATTTTATTAATTTGTCATTTGTTTACGATTTGGCGGCAAATTGAAAATTGTGTGTGTCACTTCAGTATGAATTTAACGCGAGAAAATTTTCATACAATGATTTTTTTATGACTTTCGATGTCATTAAGGTCAACAAGAAAGCTATGATAGACTTCGATTGGCCTTTTGCGATGAAGTCCTATCTCGTGCCACTGTTTACAACTGGTTTAATGAGTTTAAACGTGGTCGCACTAATCTCACCGATGATCTACGTGATCAGTCCATCCGTCATCGTCATGATGACGGATGGACTGATCACGTAGATTCGGACAAGCTTAGGCATCAGTATGAGTCTAGTGCACAAAATCCTCCATGAAGATTTAGCGGTCAGGAACCTCTGTGCCCGGTGGATATCTCATAATTTGACAGAGCCCAAAAACTCCGTCGTGTTTTGTGTCGTGAAATGGTTCAAAAATTTAACGGAGGTGACTCAAATACTGTGTTCGACTTACTTACGGGTGACGAAAGCTGGATTTATTGTTATAATCCTGAAACGAAGAGATAGTCTGCTGTTGGGTGTTTCCTTCCAAGGAATTGCCAACTAAAATTAAAAGAGGTCGAAAATTTCGGGGAAAACGTTTTACGGACGCCGAGGAAGCGGTGGCTGCGTTTCAAAATGCCGTCTAAGAGACCCCTAAGGACGAGTGGGGAAAGTGCTTTTCTTAGTGGTTCCATCGGCTGCAGTGATTTACTGATGTAGAGGGACACTATTTTGAAAAGATGTAATAAAAAAATTACTTGCTAGTTTGTTCAATTTTTGATTTTCTAAGAACTTTCAGTGTAACCCTTGTAGAATCAAGTTGTTACAAAATTATTTAGTGTGTATTTGTGTGTCTGTTTGTTGCATCATAGCTCCTGAACGGATAAACCGATATCGTTTAATTCTCATTTGCAATTATTTCTTATATTTACGTGAACACTACACATTTACATTAAACTATTTGTACCTGCGGCTATCATCAGATAAAATGATAAACTTTTTGTCCGATCTACGCAGAATGAACTTATAGTATCTTGAAGTCTTGCAGTTGTATGCTTGGGTAAGGATTTAATTTTATGAATTGATACGTGGTACAGCCACGCTGCAGTTATATCAGTAGTATAGTTGTAGCACGAATGGGTCGGCTCGACCGGGGAAGGACCACGCTCTCACAGAATACCAGCGTGAAATATATAACTTAACGCTGCTGTATTTAGTATGGTGAGTGTAGAGAACCGGAGACCCTTTTACTGGAAATGAGGCATTCCATCTTAGTCCTCACGGGTGACAACGCATCTGCATTTTGATTCGTAATCGAGGATAGATGTAGATGTCTATGGGCCACAGCAACCACTTACCATCAGGTGGACTGTGTGCTCGTTTGTCACCCTATCCTATAAAAAAGCACAAATGGATCGTCTCGACCGGGAAAGGATCACGCTCTCACAGAATACCAGCGTAAAATATTAGCTTAATGCTGCTGTGTTTCGTATGGTGAGTGTAGAGAACCCTTTTTGCTGGAAACAAGGCATTCTATCTTATTCCTCACGGGTGACAACGTATCTGCATTTTGATTCGTAATCGAGGGTAGATGTAGATGTCTATGGGTCACAGAACCACTTATCTTCAGTTAGACTGTGTGCTGGTTTGTCACCCTATCTTATAAAAAAATTATAGGATCACAAACAGGTGGTAACAGCCAACTATTTTTTCTATTTCAATTAGAATGTTTTTTTAAGTTCTACAGCCTCGTGAATCGGATTATTGCTTAGAACGAAACGTTTTTCGATTATAGGAATCGGATATCATTCGTCATGTTTGGTACGAGTTGATGAACCACATCAGTACCAGACGTTTTTTATACTAAAATGTATTAAAATTATAATTATTGTGTCTGGTGACTACAGACTTCAGGCTTAGCATTGAGTTGGGTCGCTGAGGGTTCGAGTGGAGCACGGAACAAATATTTGTATGGCCTACAAATAACTGTTCCGAGTTTGAATGTTAGCCGTAGTGAAATTTATATTTTAGTATGGAGTTAAGGTTATTTAAAAAATATGGGAAAATATGAGTTATCAATAAATCAGTATAAATGTGCAGTTATCCACCTATAAAATATGAACTTTATCGACCGGACCAATATAGATAGACCTGCTCTCTATCTGTTTGTGAAGTTTCATTACAATCGGTTCAGCCGTTTGAAGAGCAGCCCGAAAAACAGACAAACATAAATAAATGGTTTCTCATGTTTAATTTTTCCAAGCTCCAAGCACTGATTCATATATAACAAACCTCTACCATTTATTTATTGCGGAATGCAATGTAATCATGAAAGTGTCGATGAAATATGTATCTTATATTATCCCATACCGTAACATTGATGTCCTCCAGACCAAATTTCGGTAATTGTGGCTGGACTTAACGGCGACTAGTCATCTGCACAAGGCAGGATTATAATAACCAAGTGTATACGCAAGCACAGGTGCACTCTATTCCCTCATTCTCATTGTTCGGTGGGACGGTAAGCTGACACGACCGCAGAAAAATTAGGCGCAGGAGGCTATACATACTTTCCGAGGCAAAGTGGTGAAACACCGCTAACTTCGAGACTCTGGGCAGCTACAGAAAATTTCTTGACAGAAAACCCACTAACTTAGTTTGGTTAAACCCGTGATTCTTGGCCGGGACCTCATGACATCAACAAGATTTTGTTGAAAAAATTATAAGGATTACACTTAAACGGGTATAATTCTAAACTGAATCAGGGTCCTGAGTTTGTTCTTCTAGTTTGAGACGTTCATTATTACAATACTCTTATTTTACGCCCTTACTCAGTCAAAGGAATTTTGGTGCGGCTGGACGTCATGCCGCTTGTGTTTGTTCTATAGAATACGGATTCCAAACGAGCACACAGTACACCCTTTGAATTTTGGTGCGGCTAGACGTCATGCCGCTTGTGTTTGTTCTATAGAATACGGATTCCAAACGAGCACACAGTCCACCCTTTGAATTTTGGTGCGGCTGGACGTCATGCCGCTTGTGTTTGTTCTATAGAATACGGATTCCAAACGAGCACACAGTCCACCCTTTGAATTTTGGTGCGGCTGGACGTCAAGCCGCTTGTGTTTGTTCTATAGAATACGGATTCCAAACGAGCACACAGTCCACCCTTTGAATTTTGGTGCGGCTGGACGTCATGCCGCTTGTGTTTGTTCTATAGAATACGGATTCCAAACGAGCACACAGTCCACCCTTTGAATTTTGGTGCGGCTGGACGTCATGCCGCTTGTGTTTGTTCTATAGAATACGGATTCCAAACGAGCACACAGTCCACCCTTTGAATTTTGGTGCGGCTGGACGTCATGCCGCTTGTGTTTTTTCTATAGAATACGGATTCCAAACGAGCACACAGTCCACCCTTTGAATTTTGGTGCGGCTGGACGTCATGCCGCTTGTGTTTGCTCTATAGAATACGGATTCCAAACGAGCACACAGTCCACCCTTTGAATTTTGGTGCGGCTGGACGTCATGCCGCTTGTGTTTGTTCTATAGAATACGGATTCCAAACGAGCACACAGTCCACCCTTTGAATTTTGGTGCGGCTGGACGTCATGCCGCTTGTGTTTGTTCTATAGAATACGGATTCCAAACGAGCACACAGTCCACCCTTTGAATTTTGGTGCGGCTGGACGTCATGCCGCTTGTGTTTGTTCTATAGAATACGGATTCCAAACGAGCACACAGTCCACCCTTTGAATTTTGGTGCGGCTGGACGTCATGCCGCTTGTGTTTGTTCTATAGAATACGGATTCCAAACGAGCACACAGTCCACCCTTTGAATTTTGGTGCGGCTGGACGTCATGCCGCTTGTGTTTGTTCTATAGAATACGGATTCCAAACGAGCACACAGTCCACCCTTTGAATTTTGGTGCGGCTGTACGTCATGCCGCTTGTGTTTGTTTTATAGAATACGGATTCCAAACGAGCACACAGTCCACCCTTTGAATTTTGGTGCGGCTGGACGTCATGCCGCTTGTGTTTGTTCTATAGAATACGGATTCCAAACGAGCACACAGTCCACCCTTTGAATTTTGGTGCGGCTGGACGTCATGCCGCTTGTGTTTGTTCTATAGAATACGGATTCCAAACGAGTACACAGTCCACCCTTTGAATTTTGGTGCGGCTGGACGTCATGCCGCTTGTGTTTGTTATATAGAATACGGATTCCAAACGAGCACACAGTACACCCTTTGAATTTTGGTGCGGCTGGACGTCATGCCGCTTGTGTTTGTTCTATAGAATACGGATTCCAAACGAGCACACAGTACACCCTTTGAATTTTGGTGCGGCTGGACGTCATGCCGCTTGTGTTTTTTCTATAGAATACGGATTCCAAACAAGCACACAGTCCACCCTTTGAATTTTGGTGCGGCTGGACGTCATGCCGCTTGTGTTTGTTCTATAGAATACGGATTCCAAACGAGCACACAGTCCACCCTTTGAATTTTGGTGCGGCTGGACGTCATGCCGCTTGTGTTTGTTCTATAGAATACGGATTCCAAACGAGCACACAGTCCACCCTTTGAATTTTGGTGTGGCTGGACGTCATGCCGCTTGTGTTTGTTCTATAGAATACGGATTCCAAACGAGCACACAGTCCACCCTTTGAATTTTGGTGCGGTTGGACGTCATGCCGCTTGTGTTTGTTCTATAGAATACGGATTCCAAACGAGCACACAGTCCACCCTTTGAATTTTGGTGCGGCTGGACGTCATGCCGCTTGTGTTTGTTCTATAGAATACGGATTCCAAACGAGCACACAGTCCACCCTTTGAATTTTGGTGCGGCTGGACGTCATGCCGCTTGTGTTTGTTCTATAGAATACGGATTCCAAACGAGCACACAGTCCACCCTTTGAATTTTGGTGCGGCTGGACGTCATGCCGCGTGTGTTTGTTCTATAGAATACGGATTCCAAACGAGCACACAGTCCACCCTTTGAATTTTGGTGCGGCTGGACGTCATGCCGCTTGTGTTTGTTCTATAGAATACGGATTCCAAATGAGCACACAGTCCACCCTTTGAATTTTGGTGCGGCTGGACGTCATGCCGCTTGTGTTTGTTCTATAGAATACGGATTCCAAACGAGCACACAGTCCACCCTTTGAATTTTGGTGCGGCTGGACGTCATGCCGCTTGTGTTTGTTCTATAGAATACGGATTCCAAACGAGCACACAGTCCACCCTTTGAATTTTGGTGCGGCTGGACGTCATGCCGCTTGTGTTTGTTCTGTAGAATACGGATTCCAAACGAGCACACAGTCCACCCTTTGAATTTTGGTGCGGCTGGACGTCATGCCGCTTGTGTTTGTTCTATAGAATACGGATTCCAAACGAGCACACAGTCCACCCTTTGAATTTTGGTGCGGCTGGACGTCATGCCGCGTGTGTTTGTTCTATAGAATACGGATTCCAAACGAGCACACAGTCCACCCTTTGAATTTTGGTGCGGCTGGACGTCATGCCGCTTGTGTTTGTTCTATAGAATACGGATTCCAAACGAGCACACAGTCCACCCTTTGAATTTTGGTGCGGCTGGACGTCATGCCGCTTGTGTTTGTTCTATAGAATACGGATTCCAAACGAGCACACAGTCCACCCTTTGAATTTTGGTGCGGCTGGACGTCATGCCGCTTGTGTTTGTTCTATAGAATACGGATTCCAAACGAGCACACAGTCCACCCTTTGAATTTTGGTGCGGCTGGATGTCATGCCGCTTGTGTTTGTTCTATAGAATACGGATTCCAAACGAGCACACAGTCCACCCTTTGAATTTTGGTGCGGCTGGACGTCATGCCGCTTGTGTTTGTTCTATAGAATACGGATTCCAAACGAGCACACAGTCCACCCTTTGAATTTTGGTGCGGCTGGACGTCATGCCGCTTGTGTTTGTTCTATAGAATACGGATTCCAAACGAGCACACAGTCCACCCTTTGAATTTTGGTGCGGTTGGACTTCATGCCGCTTGTGTTTGTTCTATAGAATACGGATTCCAAACAAGCACACAGTCCACCCTTTGAATTTTGGTGCGGCTGGACGTCATGCCGCTTGTGTTTGTTTTATAGAATACGGATTCCAAACGAGCACACAGTACACCCATTGAATTTTGGTGCGGCTGGACTTCATGCCGCTTGTGTTTGTTCTATAGAATACGGATTCCAAACGAGCACACAGTCCACCCTTTGAATTTTGGTGCGGCTGGACGTCATGCCGCTTGTGTTTGTTCTATAGAATACGGATTCCAAACGAGCACACAGTCCACCCTTTGAATTTTGGTGCGGCTGGACGTCATGCCGCTTGTGTTTGTTCTATAGAATACGGATTCCAAACGAGCACACAGTCCACCCTTTGAATTTTGGTGCGGCTGGACGTCATGCCGCTTGTGTTTGTTCTATAGAATACGGATTCCAAACGAGCACACAGTCCACCCTTTGAATTTTGGTGCGGCTGGACGTCATGCCGCTTGTGTTTGTTCTATAGAATACGGATTCCAAACGAGCACACAGTCCACCCTTTGAATTTTGGTGCGGCTGGACGTCATGCCGCTTGTGTTTGTTCTATAGAATACGGATTCCAAACGAGCACACAGTCCACCCTTTGAATTTTGGTGCGGCTGGACGTCATGCCGCTTGTGTTTGTTCTATAGAATACGGATTCCAAACGAGCACACAGTACACCCTTTGAATTTTGTTGGACGTAGAAAGTGGATGTTGTGTCCCACAGACATCTACATTTATCCTCTATTACATAATAAAACATAATAAAAAACGTAAACCCTCACGCCTAACACTCAGAGTGGTAGGCAGAGACTACAAATTTTCATTTAGCACGATCCTTACGTACTTCTCTCGCTTCCTCCACATCTATATACCTACGCATACATCATACTCGTCAGGTACCTTTATACTCTTAATTTGGCCCATTTTTAATATATCGCCAATTTGGTCGACAAAATTTGGTCTAGGACGTCCCTTTCCGACTCTGCAATTCACTTCTACAACATATATTTGCTTTTTTATAGGATAAAGGTGACAAACGAGCACACAGTCCACCTGATGGCAAGTGCATGCTGTGGCCCATAGACATCTAACCTCGACTAAGGATCAAAATGCAGATGCGTTGTCACCCCTGAGGACTAAGATGGAATGCCTCGATTCCCGTAAAACGAGGCTCAAGCTGGTATTTTGTGAAAGCGTGGTCCTTCCCCGGTCGAGCCGACTCATTCACGCTACAACCATAATAAAGCTGCAGCGTGGCTCTGTCAGTCTTTTCCCATTCATTCTTTCTACATGACGAAACCACCGCAGCATTCCTTTCTTTAGCCTGGTCACAGTATCATCTTGCAAACCACACTCTTCTTTCATCACACAATTTCTCAACCTGTCACTCAGATTCAGCCCTAACATACTCCTTAGCGACCGCATTCCTACTGCATTTATTCTACTCTCGTGCTTCTTCTGCCACACCCAACTTCCAGTACCATACGTTAAGTAGAGACCACGCTCTCACGGAATATATCACCGTAATAGGTATAGTAGCTTCATGTTGTTATGTTTCGGATGGTGAGTGTAGAGAACCGGAGACCCTTTTTACTGGATACGAAGCATTCCAACTTAGTCTTCAGGTGGGACAACGCATCTGAATTTTTGTTCTTAATCTAGTATAAATGTAGATGTCTATTGGCCACAGTATCCACTGACCATCATGTGGACTGTGTGCTCGTTTGTTACCCTTATTCTATAAAAAATCCTGTGTTCAGCAGTGGACTTTGGACAGGTTGTGATGACAATGATGATATAAACTGTAAATCAAATATAGCTCATTTTAAAACAATAAGGGTGACGAACGAATACACAATCCACTTAATAGTAAGTGGATGCTGTGGCCCACAGAAATATACGTCTATCCTCGATTAAGAATCAAAATGCAGATGCTTTGTTAACCTTGAGATCTAAGGTGGGTTGCCCAACATGGCACAAATCGTGAACCGAAATCAATTTTTACTAGTAACGATTAAAATAAAAAGTAGCAAAAAGTGATTCCGGTTCCCCGCACTTATATTATTCTGTTGTTTCACTTTTTTTTTGTTAGAGTTTCAAACATGTTAAAAATTAATTACTTAGTATCCGCTTAAAAAATAAAATTTAAATAATGCGACTTATGTACGTTGGAAGGTTTTTAAGGGCAGCGGTAAGTGCTCTTAAATTAGGTAAGACACGATATTTCGATTTTTATACATTTTTTGATATTTAACTTTTTCAGGATTTTTCAAAATTCCCACGGGAAAGGGAAAAAAGAGGATTTATATTTCCGCTTTGAATCAATTTATTTCCGTAACTACAACTATTACGCATTAATATAATAAGTCTACGGATACTCAATAGCAGACACGGTACGGTACACCTATCCTAAAAAGGTATCGTTCGAAAAGGAGCAAAATTAAACATAATATCTGTATTTTCTAATCCCACGCGAGCTTAACTGCGGTCGGATGCTAATCCGTAATTTATTAGATTTCCACAAAGTTACGGATGATTCTATTAGTTATTTAAAAAATAAGTGTGAAAATTGATAAAATAAAGACGTAAATAAGTAACATATTTGACTGCTTTTATTGTTAACGCTTTTAGAAATCTACAAAAACGAATAAAGTCAACGTTAAACAACCTGAGACAAGTCTTACCAATTCATTTTTAGTGCTTTCTATCAGCGTTAACGATTGTAGATAGTCAACTTTGCTCACCTCGTAGTTACTTAATAGTTGTTTTGTGAAGTTTTATTTTGCGACAGGGAACAAGCAGTAAATTATAGTAAAATCAAGGCAAAGGACCTCATTACTTTCATATGCTCTCTCTAATCCCGCTGACTTGCAAAACATGCGTGGGATATCTCTCTCGGCTCTGACAGAATTGGGGTCAAGTGATTTTATTAGCTGAATTAACATGTCGTAACATATTATAAATTATAATTATTAATTTCTTTATATTAGTACGCATACCTAACTATTATTTTAGCGCTGCAGCGAACTTTAGTTGTAACTTACTAAAATGAAGCAAACTTTTGGTTTTTGGGTGCCTGTTCTATACGCTAGTAATATAGTTCGGTGGACATAACACGTAATTGAGGATGAAGGAAAAATTTTATGTGGATATTTGTTTTGTTTTAAGAAAGTAATAAATTATGAGAGAAAGTATTTCGAAACCGAATAATTATATTGATTTTGCTAGTTTGTAGTGGTTGAAAGTAAATATTTTTAGATTGCATAAAAAATGTAACATAGTATAACATAAATAAACTTAATAAATATAAAGACATACAAATGAAACATAGTTTGAACAACGGTTACTGAATTCATAAATAGTGAAAAAAAAATTGTAATGATTTTCAAAGCTAGTCAATTTGAGGATACTCTTAGTTTGGCAAGATCAGATTCTTCCTGTATGCATTCCTTCTTTCTTACGTAGGTAGATTTTTCCATATGATGTACAGCAGTGTGCATAATTATATAAGTTAGCCAAATCTCTCGCCAGAAAAACTAGTCGTCTTTCCTTTGCAGCAGACTTTCCGAAATGAATAAGGGCTTTTTTGGCTATTTGTGTCAAATAGACCTGTATTCAATTTATTGATTTTTTCTTCCAAAGCTAGTTTATTAACGTTGTACAATATACTTTCTTTAGTCAATACTTAATTTAGCTCAACGATAATCGGTTTAGGGGGTCATTGTAGAAGCGTGCTCGTCGCGACCCCTGCCAGCCCTTTTCAGGGCTGCAATTCTACACAGCTGCGCACCCATGCGAACGAGGGTTAGGGCGTCCCCCCAAGGCGACGCACACCAGCTCGTCCCCGTTGGTGTGGAATGCAGCGCGCAAAGCGGCGATGGGGACCGCCACCCGTCACGCACAGCCCGATACGGCGGAAGGTGGAGGACGGAGTGCAGAGTTGGCACGTGGAATGTTAGAGGGGGCATGAGAGATAAGACGAATGAGTTGATCGAAATAATGAAAGAAAGAGAATTAGATGTCGTATGTATGTCGGAGACCAAACGGAAAGGCAGTGGTATTGAAGAGCTCCCTGGCGGGACGTTAGCTATACGGTCCGGAGTCCCGGAAAGCGAGAACGCCTGCCAAGGAGTGGGAGTGCTGTTGTCGTCCCGGTTGGTCGATCTTATGACTGAATACAAGGTTGTGAACTCAAGACTTCTCTGGGTTCGCTTCAAAATGGGACTGACGAAGTTATTCCTTTTGGCTGTTTATGCGCCGGTAGCTTCGTCGTCCAGGGCTGAGCTGGAGGAGTTTTGGGAGAATGTAAGAGAAGTTCTAGATTTGGTTAAGGGAAACGAAAGAACTGTAGTATGTGGTGATTTGAATGGATGGGTAGGTATCGCTCGACCAGGATACGAGTCGGTGCTTGGAAAGTTTGGCGATAAAAGAGTTAATGATGCTGGCAAGCTTATACTGGCTGTATGCAAGGAAAAGGGTCTTCTTGTGACAAACACTATGTTTAATCACAGGAAGATCCATATGTACACTAGAGAAGGAAAGAATGAGAGAAGTATGATTGATTTGTTCCTGGTGGATGACCGACTGCGAAAACAGGTGATGGATACACGAGTGTTCAGGGGTGCTGACCTGGGAACGGATCATTATCTAGTAATTACTAGATTTAGGGGTTTGTTCGCGGGTTGGCGCCACCGGCCGGCAGTAACAGAACCACAGTCGGTCTGTCGCATCCGAAGCTGGAAGCTTCAGGAAGCGGATACTAGGGAGAAATATCACACGAGGGTAGCAGAAAAGCTTGACACCATCGATGGCAGGAAAGAATGTGTGAAGAGAACATGGCAGAACCTTAGGGATGGAATGGTAAGTGCAGCGGAAGAAGTATGTGGTACGACAAAAAGAGGTAGTAGTAAAAGAAGAGATGCATGGTGGAATGATGAAGTGAAAGAAGCTGTAAAAAAGAAGAAAAAAGCATGGTTAGACTACTTGGCCTCTAGTAACGATGAGCATATGAGAGAGAAGATGAAAGAAAGATATAAGCTGCAGAAAGTTCATGCGAAAACATTGATTGAGGAAGTACGTGAAAGGTGTAGAATTGAAGCGGACGAGAGGTTGTCGCACAACTTTAGGGAAAACTCCAAACTCTTCTGGAAAGAGGTTGGATGGTCCCGGAGTGGTGCGACAGCTTTAAGAATGAACAAAGTGCTTTCGAGAACCAATGACGTCCTCTCAGAAAAATCGGACGTCATGCAGCGATGGAGTGAATTTTATAGAGAATTGTATGCGTGTCATGATCTTAGTGAAGGATCCGGGGGTGACGCCGTGACTGGCGCGCCAAAAACGGACCTCGATGACACTGAGGTCATCAGCATGAAAGAGATTGAACGTGCGATTCGAAGTTTGAAATGTGGTAAGGCTGCGGGACTAGACAGAGTTACTGCTGAAATGGTCAAGTACGGTGGGCCTCGCGTCTGGGACAGCTTTCATCTGCTGTGCAATTTGTGCTGGCGGACGGGAGATGTCCCGGATGATTGGCGATCCGCGGTCATTGTGCCTTTATATAAAGGTAAAGGTTCACATTTTGACTGCGGGTGCTATCGGGCGATCAGCTTGACCAGTTTAGCAAGTAAAGTTTATTCGAAGGTTTTGACACGCAGGATGCAAGAGAAATCGGAAAGATTCTTATGGGAGGCACAATGCGGATTTAGACCTGGAAGAGGATGCACGGATCAAATGTTTTCCCTCCGCATGATCACGGAGAAGCTTCTGAGTGTTAACCAGAGGATTTTCTGTGCTTTTGTGGATCTGGAGAAAGCATTTGATAAGGGTATAAGGAAGAAAATGTGGGAACTGTTGCCGGGATATGGTGTGGATGGTCGATTGTTAAGGGCTGTGCAGTCACTTTACTATGACTGTAAAGCCTGTGTGCGGGTAGGGCATGACCTGTCACCCATGTTTAGCGTCCAAGCGGGCGTAAAACAGGGTTGTGTCATGTCTTCCTGGCTGGTCATACTGTAACTCGACAGCTGTTTACAGAAGCTGAAAGATAGCTGTTTGGGTGTGAAATTGGGTGACATAAAAGTTAATTGTCTGCTGTATGCTGATGATGCAGTGCTTATTGCACCATCAGAAGCAGAACTGCAGGCATTAGTCACGTGTATGAAAGAGGAATGTGAAATTAAAGGTCTCCGTTTGAATGCTAATAAAACTAAGGTTCTGGTATTTGAAAAGGACGAAATGTGAAATATGGGTAAATCAGGAATGTCTAGAACAGGTAAATGAAATTGTATACTTGGGGAGTGCTTTCAGCCGTGATGGAAGATGTGATTTAGATGTGGATAGGCGTGTAGCTGCCGGAAACAAAGTCAATGGTGCCCTGAATGCATTAGTAAAAAGGCAAGGCGTGGTGAAGAGTGCACGCCTTGCAATACATAACGCAGTGTTGGTACCGACTTTGTTATATGGCAGCGAAATCTGGGTATGCCAGAAGAAGCATAAAAGCGAGTTGAATGCAGTGGAGATGCGATCTCTTCGTAAAATGTGTGGCGTTACCATAGCCGACCGAAAGCGAGACGAAGAGATTCGCAATATGGCAGGATTGAAAGATGACCTTATCACAAAAATTGATAGGGGCGTACTCCAATGGTTTGGGCACGTTGAACGAATGAGTGAAGACCGAATGGTGAAGAAAATATATAGAGCGAAAGTAAATATTAAAAGGTGTCGAGGTAGACCGAGACAAACTTTCGAAGACCATGCGAGTAAATTGCTCGAAGAGGGGAGGGTCAAGAGTACTCGGATACCTAGACGTGCATGTATGAAGAAGTTAATGAACCTGAAAGAAGCGAAAGAGGTATGTAAGGATCAAAGGAAAACAAATCTGTTCTCTCTGGCTACCCCGTTAGGGATTGTGCGTGACGATAAGTAAGTAAGTAAGTAAGTAAGTATAATCGGTTTGATAGTGTCCCCTTTAATGAAGTTGTAAATTTAAAATATTATCGATTTTTTTCACAGCATCTGAAAGTTCCTGCTTAGTTTCATTTGAAGTTTTTGGTACGTTTCTTATATCTAATTTAGTAGCACAGGTCTGTCTCTCCTAGCTATCCTACCTACCTTAGTTTCAAGCTTAATGTTGGAAATGTTTTGATTACGTTCCCATAGAAAAGATTCCAACTCCTTTTGCAAATCGTCGTACTTATCAGATAAATAAGACATTGTAAAGTTTAAACTTTCATTTTGACTTTTAATTTCGGATAAAGTCAACTCCAGTGTTTCTAATCTGACTTTGTGCTCAGAGACAAATTTTGAGAACATATCTCGTACCTCTTCCATGAAACTAGAAAGCTCATTTTTTCTCTTCCTCCTCACGTGTATAAATACCGAGTCAGTATCCGATACAGGGGGCTTTGACTTAGGTGGGGTGCATTTAAGCGGCATTAATGCTTGTTTTTAGCAATAATGTCACGTAAACATTTAGCAATCGAAGTACTAGGATAACAAGCAGCGTAGCGGCAATATTGGGTAAAGCCAGATGTTGTCACAGTAACTAATAAGCGTATTACCAGGAGCACAATTATCTCTTACTTTAGTAGTGGTGACTTTGCGCGTTCGCAAATTGGTCAAGCGCAGTAGCGCGCCTCTCCGGCAAGTAGCAGGCAGTGGGAGAGCGTTGACCTCCGGGTGTCGGTGGGGTGATGAATCACTGCGGTGTGTAGATATCGCACTCGCCACAAGAGCTCCTTTATATTTATGCACTCCTATTTTATATCTAGAATATTTTCCTTTAAAGTTATTTAAGTAATTTATAAAAAAAACGCAAAATGGTCTCGTTAACACTTATGAATTTATACATCATTACTTATGAACTACTCAGATGTCTGGGGGAAGAAGAATAGAATAGGATAGAATAGAAATGAATTGAATTGAACAGAACGGAATTGGATGGAGTAGAATGGAATGGAATGGAACATATTAGAATAGAACAGGATAAAATAAAATAGAATATTATAGGATAGGATAGTAAGAAACAGAATAGATTATAATAGAATGGAACAGAATAGAAACGAATATTTTTATTATATAGTTTGGAAAATACACAGATTGAGTAGTTTGATGGCGTTCATGTTGTCAAATAAACCGATAATTAAATACAACACATATTAAAGTAGTACCTAACAATATTAAGCTTCATAGCCTTGTTTTTATTGTGTCTATTAAATTGTACTGCACACTTGAGCTGCTTTCGAGTTTTCAAGACTATACAAAGCGTATGTAAAGACTATGTAAAGCGTGTGTGTGTATGTGTGTATAATGGGTAAAGCTTTTAATATAAAAAACAAAAGTAAGCTGTGTGCTAAGCATCTGGGTTTCAAAGTACAGTAAGATACACCCATTTTTTTCTCAGAGCACCTTACTTTGAAAGGATCTCGTCTACACTTCTTTGCCAGAGACCTGGTTAAGACTAAAGCATACAAGTTCTGCTAGACTGCATATGGCAAAGTATAAGTAAGAAAAGACGAATTTTCTCCTATAGTCACCATTAGAAGCGAAGAACAAGTACACCAACTTCTTTTAGACAAATGACTAACCCTTTTGTTAATTTTTTTTCTTACCTAATCTAAAATTAATTCCCTTTATTTTTGTTGATGTTAAAATTCCGTTTAATTATTTTAAAAGGTGCTCTATCACATTTTATTTTTGTCAGAACTAATTAACTTTGCATATGTTACTTACACATCTTGCAGTTACACACACTTTAATAACACCATTATGTATATACTACACACATTAAATACACTATCAAGAATATACAATGTAAATGATAACTTAGTTCAGCTTAACGACATAAGTATAAATAAAACTACACGTGTAATAGCAATTAAATTTTACATATTTTGTTCAGTATAAGAGAAGACGTCTATAGTAGGTAGAATATTAAATGAGTGAGACCTTACAAAATATAGAAGAAATAGACAATTTAAATATAGCACGTAATATTGAATGTGATACTTTAGAGTTTGCTACTCATTTTAAAAGAAAACAAAATGACCTCACTATTATCTCACAAAATATAAGAAGTATCCATAGTAACTTCAATAACTTTTTAATAACTTTATCTAACTTCAATTTTAAATTAGATGTAATTATTTAAACTAAATGCAGACTTGACAGTAACAAGCCTATCCCACAACTAACTGATTACCACTCCTACTCTACTACATACCAGCTAAACCATAATGATGGGGTTACTGTTTACGTAAATACTTTATTAAAAATCAAATAATATACTCTTATGTATCTATCGCTCACTATCAAATACAAATATAGATAATTTTTTAGCTTCTCTTAGTGCACATCTTGAGACAATATCGATGCATAAAAATATAATAATAGCTGGGGACATAAATATCAATATTAGACCTAAAATACGGAGCTATCTTACGAATATAAGAATAGAATGAGCTATCTTAACATGTTGGCAGAATTTGAAACACTTTCGGGACATATGCTACCAACAAGGAACCTCAACTGTTTACATCACTTTATGCTCAAAACAAACAGTAAAAAAGATCTGCCTTTCATAGCAACATTACATACCACCATTACAGACCATTTAACTACATTTTTATGCTTATCCAAAATTAAATATAATCAATTTTCAATTAAAAGTAAATCTATACTAGACTACGACAAAGCTCGAAAATATCTACAAGAAAGTAATCTGGCTAAGTTATTAGAGTGTTATGATCCTAATGTATTAACTGACCTTCTTTTGCAAAATATAGCTAATTCTATAAAAAAACAATATTATTACTATTAAAATTCCGAAGAGTAAACGTATCAAAAAACCATGGATTACAACTGGTATTCTTAAGTACACAAATAATAGAAATAAATTACAAAATAATTTAAGAAAAGACCCATACAATGAAATTTTAAAAATAACATACTTAAAATATAGAAATTACTGTAATAATCTAATTAAAAAGCTGAAAAGAAGATATGAAAGAGAACAACTTGCTAAATCAGTATCAAATAATAAACTCTGGAAAAATATAAAAAATGTAACAAGCTCGAACCAATCGAAAAGCCAAAATACAGAATTATTAAATACTAAACCCACCCCTACCGAAGCAGCAAATATTGTTAATGAGTACTTTGTTAACATTGGTAAACAACTTGCTCAAAAAATTAAAAATATTGCCTTGCATGACTCTTATAACCTTTCTGACACACTGCCTGCACTGGGAAATTCCTTCACGATCCTTGACACAGATCATGATGAAGTGGATAGAATCTTGATGAGCCTAAAATCTAACAGTGCACCAGGTTGGGATATGATTTCAACAAAGTATTTAAAATTTGTAAGATATGAAGTCGTTCCTATTATAACTCACCTTAACAACCTTTGTTTTAATAAGGGGATATTCCCTACCCTGTTAGAGCAATCTATTATTATTCCGGTACACAAGGGTGGAGATAGGACGGAAGTGAATAATTATAGGCCCATATCCATATTACATAGCATATCAAAAATTTTGGAAAAGCTTATTAATATTCGTTCAGTAATTTTTTTAAATAAATATAATACTTTGTCTCCTACCCAATTTGGATTTAGAACGGATAAATCCACAGAAGATGCTGTAACTTCCCTAAGCTCGCTAATAATTGAATAAATTGATAATAAAAATAAATGTTTAACGGCGTTTCTTGACATCAAAAAATCCTTTGACACCATCTCCGTCCCTATCCTAGTAAATAAATTGGAAAAGGTTGGTATAAGAGGAGCACCATTAACTCTTTTTAAAAGTTACTTCTCTAATAGGAAGCAGAGAGTCAAGTTGGAACAGTACTTAAGTGAAGATGCAGAAATAACACACGGAGCACAAGCGTTTTGGGCCCTACCTTATTTCTTGTATATATTAACGACCTTTGTAGCCTAAAATTAAATAACGCAAAAATTTTATCTCCTATGCTGATGATACTCCAGTCGTCTTCTCTGGAAATTCCTGGCAAGTTGTGAAAAATAGTGCCGAAAAAGGAATGGCTCATATTTGAGCCATTCCATGTGTTCCATGTGTGTGTGTGTGTTGTATTTTCACCACGTAGCTATTGCTACTTGGTTAAAATACAACTTGCTCTCGCTGAACACAAATAAAACTAACTATGTATGTTTCAGTATCTACAATAAAAATCAACCTGATGACAGATTTAGTATAAGGGTTCATGATTGTTTTAACACCCAGGATAAAAACTGATAATAAAAAAATTATGACCGAGACATATCAAGAACAATTTTGAATGAGATATATATCGCCTTGGTTCAATTTGTCTTGGAATATTGCATTCCTGTTTGGGAAGGTGCGGCAAAAACTAAGTTTATAGAGGTTGAGAGACCACAAGGTGCGCTTATTAAAGTTATGAACTTTAAAAATATTAGATACCCCACGAAAAGGCTTTATCTCGATAGTGGGCTATTTTCGGTAAGGAAATTGTATATAAAGCAGATCACACTAAATAAACACAAGAATATACCCTACGATGTAAGTAAAAAAGGAAAAAGAAGAAAATATAATAGTCGTTCGTCTCAAATTTATAATAAAATCAATAAAGAACTAGATATTTATTCCAAAAAATATATCGAATGTAAAAGGGTAGTACATAATTGGTTAGAGTCACTTAATTATGAGAACACTGAGTACTTTTACATACAGTAATATAGTACACACACTCACACACATACACACGCACACACGCACACACGCACGCACGCACAGACACGCACACATGCACGCACGCACGCTTTTGCATACATATAACAAATATCATATCTAAAATCGGTACAACGTAAATTAACGATCCAGTCAAATTTTGGGATTACGTTAAAGACAAAAAATCAGGAGGGAAAACGTAGAAGGGCAGGCTGCTGCTGATGCTTTTGCAGAATTTTTCAGCTATGTGTTTCATCCGAATATACCCTTTTTGGATCCTATTAAGGCTGTTCAAGCTGAACATTTTAACCAGGACATTACGTCCGTATCTATAAACCTCGTCGATACGAGGGATTTTAAGGAGGCTGTGAAACGTCTCAAATCGCGTTCATCCAGTGGGCCTGATGGTATTCCTGGTTTCTTGGCTAAAGATTGTATAGCTGTACTGTAGGGGCCTCTCTTGCATCTCTTTAACCTTTCACTAGCTAATGCTAGGTACCTTCAAATTTGGAAACGTTCCAGGGTTACCCCAGTGCCGAAAGGGGATGGGAGTATGAACGTATCAGAATTTAGATCAATTGCTGTCTTATCAGTGTTTGCCAAAATTTTTGAGTCTATTCTCAGCAAACATATTAATAATCAGGTTGGTCATTTGTTACACAATAGTAGGTAAAGTAGTAGGAATACTACTACGAACTTAATTGCGCATGTAGACTACATATATAAGGAGATGGACAATTACAAGCAAGTAGACACGGCATACTTCGATTTCAGAAAAGCCTTCGACCTCGTCCACAACGACAAAATGTTAGAAAAGTTGGCATTTATTGGCTTTACCCCCAAACTCATTCGGTTTTTCGCATGCTTTCTGAATAATCGATGTCAGTATGTGCGGGTGAACGGGTAATTCCAGCGATTACTTCACGAGATCAGGCGTTAGTCAGGGCAGTACGTTGGGTCCAACCCTCTTCCTGCTCTTTATAAATGATCTGCCGAACACCGTTTGTTTTTCTGAATGTCTCCTCTTTGCTGATGACTTAAAACTCAGTCTGGGTATTAAATCTGAATCAGATACCATACATTTACAAAGAGACATTGATGCGGTGTTGAGTCGGAGCCAAGAAAATCTATTACCTTTAAGTAATAATAAATGCAAAGTAATTACTTTCACTCGAAAACCTAGACCAATTGTAAATTTATATGGCTTACTTGACGCTCCTCTGGAAAGAGTAAATAATATTCGAGACTTAGGGCTGTTATTAGATTCCAAATTAGACTTTCATCTTCACATGACAAGTATCTGTAAGAACGCGCATAGAATGTTAGGTTTTGTTATTAGGACTGGAACACAATTTGACAATGAAGTAGTTGCTAAAATAATGTTTAACGCATTTGTTCGTAGCAAGCTGGAATATGGTGCTGTTGTCTGGAACCCAGTTGAGGACAAGTATGTCCTTATGGTCGAGAAGATACAGCATAAGTTTGCCCGATGGTGCTTTCAGAAGCAATACGGGTACTATCCTCACCTGTATCCTTCTTTGTTCGTATCAGGCATGGTTGGTATGGAAACTTTGAAATTTAGGAGGGTTATGCTAATGCTGACACATTGTCTCTCAATACTCTATCATAAGATCGATAGTCCGCAGATACTAGAGAGTGTACGCATCTTAGTTCCCCGTGTTATACGACAGGAGTCAGGGCAGCAGCTAGCACCGCGCCGCCGGCCTCGTTTGTTAAGCGCTTATTACACCATACAATTTTTAGGAAATCTAATTAGGATCCTAAATTGGAAGCTAGTGATCACACTACACTAAATTGGATTCTAAATCGTGACGAACCGCATTCGTAAATAAGTATCGACGGGGTTGGACGTTTGATCGATGGCGCCGTATTTATCAAAACAGCAGAAAATAGGACTTGCCTTAGCCATGGTGGGAACAATGGATATTAAAAAAAAAAAGAGTACTTGTCATTGAAAAAAACTGTCCAATATGAATATCATTATATATTTTTAGATAGGGTGACAAACTAGCACACAGTCCACCTGATGGTAAGAGGTTGCTGCGGCCCATAGACATCTACATCTATCTCCGATTACAAATCAAAATGCAGCTATGCGTTGTCACCTGTGACGACTAAGATGGAATGCCTCGTTTCCAGTAAAAAGGGTCTCCGGTTCTCTACACTCGCCATACGAAACACAGCAACATTAAGCTACTATTTTACGCTGGTATTCTGTGGGAGCGTGGTGCTTCCTCGGTCGAGCCGACCCATTCGTGCTACAACTATACTACTAAAATAACTGCAGCATGGCTCTACCACCTATAAAACAGTTTGAATATTTGTTAAGTTTGGTATCCAAACATATTGAAAAAGAAGTCACGATATTTCGATAAAGTGTGAGTACCAAAGAATGTTTGATGGTGACATTACGTTTTATAGCCACCGGAAATTAATATTAAGATTTAAAGTACTGCTCTCTGATATCAGACTTCTATCAAAACTTCAAGACATCCGCTTGTATCAAAGCGCGGGCGCCGACTGGTTGTTCTAAATCGTAACGTTGCGATTACACTGTCCTAAATTGTAAACAATTTAGGAAGTACATCGATTGGGACCTCCAATTTGACTAAATCGCATCCTAACTGTTCTAACTACGATTACACCTTCCTATTTCCTAATTAGATTTCCTAAAAATTGTATAGTGTAATAAGCGCTTTAGCGCGCCCTGTCGCGCGCACCAGGCGCGGTGAGCACGCGCCTACTATCCGCGCTTTACGAATGATTGGTAACATACTTGCTCAGTACGATGATCTTGACTTATTTGCTGATAGATTGAGTAAACTTATAAGTAAATTAAGAAATATTGTAACTGACATTATATAAGTTTTTATTCCTGATATTGATTATTATAATTAGTATTTTAATGATGTGTAATATTTTGTTTGATTATTTTGGTCTTTTTGTTTTATTAATTTGACTATTTTCGTTTTATTAATTTAATTCTTTTATTAATTTGATTATTTTCGTTTTATATTTTTTTATTATTTTATTTGTTCTGCAATTATTTCAACATTTTTTTTATTTTTATTTTAATTTAATGCGATTTATTTGGTAATTTCATCATGACTTAAAATAGAAAATTTTAACGTAATGTATCCTAATGTTGCAAACGTGTTGGATGCTATCATCTGTTAGCTTGTATGCATGTATGTTATAAATAAATAAATTAATAAATCATAATCAGAGGAAAAACCTGTAAATACTCCCTTTTAGTCTGTAAGTTTTTCTCTTTGTAATATCATATTTCATAATGTGTATAATATAATATATAGATATTGATATGGAAGAGCGTATTCACCTGGTACAGGCATTATTTGCTTAAAAGGAGAATCCGGCCACTTATGTCTGTAAACCAATTCTATTTGCTGAAATATATTTTATTTTTATTATTATTATAATAATAAAACTATATATTTCATGAATTGAATGATATGGGAATCAGAGCAGTTCTGGCTGTAAATTGCTTCATAAATATTACTTTCACTATCATTAAATAATTAATATAAACCAATAACGGGAATATAATCGTTAGCGAAAGTAAATTTATTTCAGCAGCACCGTTCCCCACAAGCACATTAATTTAGCTTTAATTTTTCATGTTTAATTTTGTTGTGTGATTTTCACATAGAACATGCTCATGCTAAAACGTTGTTGCCCATAAATCACATTCAATTTGGGATAATTTCAAATAGTAAAAGCCTTATTTACTATTATTTAAAAAATCCAATAATGGTATTATCATTATTTATATTTATGAAGATGTCAAATTTTGGGTACTCTTCGAATAATAACCATGTACATTGTACAGCTTGGTCACATTATCTCTACACCTCGCTCGACGACGTCAAATTCACGGTAGACATGAGTGATAAATAACGTCACAGTGAAAAAATCATCGTGATCTGCCACCAGAGAATATCACAGTGACTTTTTGTATGATAAAGTCGTTCCAAAATAACGTTGTTTCTTTCCGTCACATTTACTCCGTCTCACTCCCGTCACTGCGGAGCGTGACCACTTTTTAATGAGGGAATCTACCAAAGATACTGCTAAAATCTACTGAAATCTACTGGATCGCATTTTAAAATCTACTAATGTTTAGAGTAATATTTGAGCCGTTTTGGGTAGATACGAATTGAAATAAAACATATTTGTTAATAAACCCTACATTTAATCAATCATTTATGATGAAAATTTTTGTATTAATTGTCATTGTCATCGAATGATTTAACATTTTTATATAATTGTTTTTCATTTTTCATTATTTTCAACATTGAATTACCAGGTTCAAATTTTGTACAATTTCCCAATTTCTTTAATCCCTACTTAGCATGTAAAATTGCACGAACGTTTTGATTATTAAATCTGTTACGGTGTTTTATTTTCATTTTCTTTATAGCAGAGAAAATGCGTTCACATTTGGCGTTCGATACTGGTAAACAAAACATTTGTTTTGCAAATGACAATGCCCATCTGTGCCCCAGAAATGCCCAGATAAATTATATTACAAGATTGCTCTAATAAATAAAACTAGAATTATGTTGTTAATTTTAAATCATATGAAGCACTGGATAAAAAACAAAAAAAATAAGACGTTCAATTGACATTGCGGTACGTATCATCGTCTCAATCATTAATGTATGCTTTACTTATTACGGTCTGGAATCACGTCCTTTTGCCCATGTATATGGGTAAAAAAGTAATCGATTCCAATATCGATTATTATTTTATATTTGAATCAACAACGAGTTGAATAAAGATCTAAATGATATGTCCAGACACTCAAAAGTAAAAAAGTACTTTAAGGTAGTGTATAAGTATATCTAGGCTTCAAATAAACAAATATAATTCAAGCAAAAACCTCATGAAGCAATGGCTCAAAAGACTTCGCTCCAAGTCAAAAGCATTGCAAAAAACTAAAATGACTGTCACTCATTCTTTCACTCTGCCTGCGCAGGGGGGTGAAACATAGATGGAATGACGTCTCTTAAATGAGCGGGTCGTCTCGCTATACCTGATAAAATCTGAAAATACTCTGCTGCTTGATAAAAAATCTACTTTGGTTTCGTTTTATGGATACCGATAGTGTCGTTTTATTCGGTCACTCCGGCTTTTTTCTAATAAGGACTTGACTGTGTTTTGTGATTTGGACTTTTCATTTGTGATACAAAATGTTGCGTTGTCTGAACTGCGGGTTACGCGATCAACGAATACAGAGGCATGTGGTTACAACTCTGCCTCAAGAGTTGCTAATAATCTTATCTATTTGGCTGAGAATTAGAAAAAACTAATAGCAATGCTGTCTGTAAACGATAAAATGTATAAAAAAGCAGTAGGAAGTTATCATTTTTAATGTCCAATATCTTTTGAACCGGTGCTTTATATGACATTAAATCATATATATCATATAAATACTGTTAAAACGTTATTATATGACATAGAGCTGCAATTTGGGCATTGCATGGCATTGCTGACTTTCAGCTCCATACTAATATGGGCATGGTGTTTTACTGATGTTTCTAAATTGAGGTTTATTGTCAGCATAACGTAGTTTACTTACTGACGCCCAAAACTATTCAACATTAGTGACAGCCTCTCCGCTGCTGGTACACAGGGTTAAGTTTAGGTTCCCTGAGTTCATTGTCGATTAGTTGAATGTCACTTTCGGACACAATGTTCAGAAATTTTGAGGCAATATTAACACTAGAGTGCACGTGCGGGCTACATATGTAACCCAGCGTGTAATATTGTCGTATATCATTTTAACTTGCCGCACTATAGCGCAATCGTCTAGGTGTATTCCTCAAGTATTACCCCCCGCTACCGCCAGCAGCGTGCCGACTCCCGTGGCTCAAGGATGTCCGCAAAAATCGTCCTTGAAGTTGGTGGGCTACGCCTGTAGCCCGCGCGAGCGTTGGAGGAAAATAAGTGTTTAGTGTGCAAGTGGTGAAATTGAGGTAAATACGACACATTTCTTGCAGTATTACTACAAAATGTACAGTTAATTAATTTTTAAGTATTTGTTGTTGGTATTTGTAGATTTTTCATGTAGCTTTATACTGTTTTGTTCACTTTTTAGGTGACGAGTAACTCGATCAGATTGTGCGACTAAATACAAAGATGGCTGCTGGAGGATAATGAATACGACGACATTTGGAGCGGGTATTGTTATTGTCTACCCTCTACAATGATGACAAAATTGATGCTGCGACTGGCGATGCTAGAAAACCTGAAATCATGGCATTGTAAAATCACGTAAATACGGTGTTGATATTTTTGATTAAGTGTGTAGACAATGTGACGTTTCTCGCAACAGTAACCGATGGCCTCTCATGATATTATACAATTTTTTAAACATGGCGGGCATAAATAGTTTGGTGATATATCAGATGAACAACCATCAAATGGAATTGATCCGTCGTCAATACCTCCTAGATGTTGAATTTGATCTTGCACGACCTTCTATTGAGCGTCGTATATCCCAACAAAATATACCCAGAGGTATTAAATTGAAAGGCAGACTACTTCTAAGATTGGCAGAACAACCCCTACAACAAAATATGCCTTTGGATCGATGTGCTTTTAACAGCAGGGCTCGTGACCGTAGCACGCGCCAACAATGCAGCAAATGTATGAGGCGTATTTGTGACGAACATCAGGCAGTCGTGTGACCTGAATGTAAGCCAATAGACTGATTTTTTACCCGTTACTTTGATTATAGACTCAATTAGGCCAAATAAACGCCTTAAATGATAAATATTATGTTCTTAAATGAAAATAAGACTTAGAGATATCAACCCTTACAAATATTTGTTGATTTCTAAGAGGTTTACGTTTAAGTTTCAAATTATATTAAGGAATCAAAATTTTGTTGATTTTATAAAACAATTTGATAAAAATAAAGATGTTTAGTAACTATATGCTGTGTTTTACTCATTGTTTTGTCTTATTCAGAGAAATAATTGATCCGCAACTTGTCTACACATGTAGCCCGCGCGTGTGCTCAAGGAGTATTTAAGGGCGCGTGCACTCTAGTGTTAAACAAACTTGTAAACTTAGCATGTACAGCAGTTTGGGGATCTAATAAGCACATAATTTCAAAAATATCGTCATCAAATGGTGGTCTTATTCTCTTCTTCGTTGGCCGTGGACAGTCTTAACTGCACACACAAAGATTCTTGACACCTTTTAAAATATCTTGAAGCTGTTGCGGTTGTATTTGAGCATGATGTGATTTTAAATGTTTGGCATAATTAACACCCAAATACAAATTGGTTAAGGGTAAATAATTTACGAAAGAATCGGGGTCAATATTCTTCATTGATGTAGTTTTTACATATTGGCTCTTCATATAACAGTTCAAAATGGAGGCAAACATGGCTCGCATATCATTGTACAAGCGGTGCACGACAGGGTAATCTCTTTGGAAAATAGTGTTGAATTAATTTGTGAATGGTAATATATAATCAATGAAATAGAAATATAGTTTTATCGTTTCGTCATTTAAGACATTATAAATAAATTCCGCAGACCTATCTCCATTTGGGTATTTGACTGTTCCTGAAAATATAATTTCAATGCTGACCATTGTTACGATCCAGAAAAACCAATCATATTTTTGATATGTTTTGCTGAAGCACTATGCTCTTTGATAGACACAATTCTTGCACAAATTTAAGAACTACAAGCTTTATAATAAGCATTATTGTCATCACATTTTTAAGCCACTTTGAAAATAATGGGTTTTCTTCCCACTCCGCACTATAAGTTTGATCGTATCTTCTTTTCATTTTAAATTACATAAATGTATGATTCCGCGAAAGCAAACAATACAAATGAATACAACGACTAACAAAACTGTGTTGTCTATCATTATAGAAGCAACTTAAAAATTATCTAAGTTGAAAGACATATTTTATAAAAATAGTCTTTATCTATTGGAAATTTAAATTCAATTTGCTATGCTCACAATAACATTCATTCAATAATAATGGAATTCCAAATCACTTTCTTGTGTTGCCAACTGTAAAATTAAAACTTTTTGGACATGGATGCTTGGTTTTAAGCCTAATATTCTTTGATAGCGAATTAATACCAAAACCTACCGATGTGTTTCTCATTTCTACTAAATTCTACTAAGACATTTTATCCTACTAGATTATCGTCTTATTTAATTTAAATCTACTAAAAAAGTAGAAATCTACTAAAAGTGGTCACGATGCGATATCGCTAATGTTAATGTAATATGGAACGAGAATAAATCGGAACGTGTCCGCCCGCGCCCCGCCTGCGCCGTTCGTAGTACTTCGAAGATAGTCGTATATTTTCGTGAAATGTTGAACTATCATTAGGCAATTCTAGCGTATTTGACAGTCGACTCAGTTTACTTTACTCATTGTAATTTGTCAAGTTTGTGGGAGACAATCAATTTTTCTATGGAGAATGGGCCCACTACAAATTTTAAAGATTATCAATGAAATGCATGTCGATTTATTCCTTATAATCCATAGATTACAATAAAATTATTAGTTTTACTGCAGCTAAACGGAGTCCTGAGAAATTAACAAATAAAATATGAATCTAACAATAACCTAAAAACAAACTGAAAGCGATTTTCTAGTAGTATTCATCGGTATTATAAGTTAAAAAAGTGCACACTTGAATAATAGTACATATAAAACTAAGCTGTAGGTATATTCAGCATTTATAAATATTTTAAAATCGATGTAAAACCTTTCACTAGTTCAGGCAAAACATAGTGCCTGTCTATGCACAAATCTCGTATGGATTCTAACTTTGACATGTATTGATTGGTTGTGAGTGTAATTCTAAATACCAAGATGGCTAAGGGATAATGTCTATTTATATTTATGATATTACCAACACACAGTAAAATACATTTTAAACTGATTGTATTACAAAATGCAAAATATAATGTAGGTAATTCTATTTATTATTGTAAATCATAATTTATTTAAGTATTCTATTAACAGTAGTAGGTGCAGAAACAGAAACCTTTTATTCAATTTAGATTATAAATAATACTTATTGAAAGTCACTTTTTTTAATTTACCACTGGTTCGGAAAAAAACCTCTGACTTGAAGAGAACCAGCAAAATACCCAGTGGGTCTTTTAAAAAAAAGCCCGCTTACAATCATGTATGTCATAATTAACAACACAGAACAAATTAGAAATAGCTTGGTAGCGATCACCTTACCCACGGGTTATTGTCAGCCATAAATTCCTTTATACTATAATAACCCCTTTTATACAAACTTAATTTAATAAATTTTTTGAACTTTGATGATTGACTGACATATATAGACAGGAGCAGGGTCAAGATATTATTTTAAAATGTTTTGGTTGATTAGTAAGTAGTATACATCATAATAAAATGACTAGGAATTAACATGCCTTATCTATGTTATTACACAATGATAAATAGTGAGGAAATAAGATGTTTTAAACTGTTTGTGTAAGGATTACAAAAACGCAGGCTTAATTTAAATGTATTTATTACCAGCGATGCGCCTCAGCTGTGCACTGGTGATATATGGATCTCGACAACAGTGCCATCTACCGAGTCCAAATGTAAATATAAACCATCTAGGGATCCATCCAAACACACACAAAGATTTTCATTTAAATTGGTTGGAAGGTTTCTTATGTTTTGTCTACAACGGACATAGGTAGAAACATTTTAGTGTTAGATATATTTCTGAAGGTTTTTTGAAAATAACTTGATGGTTACATGTACATTTATGATATTGTAAGCAATCAGAAGGAATTTTCAATTATAAGATATATGATATAAGACTGTTGTCTTCAATATCCATACACTTTTCGTCTCTGCAAGCTTTCAGCCTGCACGGCGTACAGATTTGTTCTAAGCGATCCACCTGAAAAGAAGTTAATGACAATTGTAAAGGTGTCTTAACTAAATAATAATTCTTATCAATATATTATTTTTTTCTATATTATATAGGAATTAAAAGGACATTTTTAATAATAAGAGATATGAGATAAGACTATGCCTTCAATGTCAATAAACTGTATTTACATATTTCTGTGAGCATTTTCATTAAAGTGAAATTATTATAAATTATACAGCATTAATCAGCTCCAGCTGATCAAATACAGAAGCAGTAATTATTGATTAACATCAATAATATTCAACTATGTAAAAGTTGTCTCACATTTTATTTTTACGGGTTTCATGTACTTACATAGTAGACAAAGATATTATTGTTATATTAAGTATATCTGATTCTAGATGACAAAATAATATTCCTTTCTGCACAGTGAACAACACAGCTGTCTAAGCATAATAGAAACAACCATTACACTTTTTTTATGCACTATTATTATTAAACTTTATATTTGCTTCTAGTACAAATAATTACTACATTTTTACACATAAATATATGTAACATTTATATTGCCTATTTACTATGGCTGGTATAAATCCAAGATCTGTGTCTGGCTTAACAAAAAAGCCATTTAGTAATAAGCAACTTGCTGAATACATAAGGTACCTATTTGTACACAAATGCAGTTATATGAATTGCTCTTCAAAACCAAAGATTCTAATTTTCTTTTAACATTATAATAACTTCTTTTGTGCATTCTATTTATTATTTAATTTAGATTTTACTAATAAAATAAACTTAATACTTTGTCACTTTTAACAAACTAATAAGGGGTAAAACTTTCCAATATGGACCATCGATTTCAAAGCCCATATTTTTTTTGTAGATAGTACTCACTAAAAGAAAGCGTTTTGCAAAGTTTTAGGTTGCGGAAACTTACGGTTCATGAGATATTTTTTTTTAAACTTTTCATACAAATTGGCAAATAACACGCAATTACACCAATTACAAAATGAATTTGACAAATCATTGATGTCAAACGTCAATTAGTGTAGGGTTCCGAATATTTTGAAAGTATCGATACGTACTCGATACCAAGTATCGTATCAAAAGTATCAATACTACTTGGTATCGAGTACAATTCGTTAATTTTGGAGACTAGGGGGGTAAGCAGCCCGGAAAGTTGTGCTCCGGCACTCCGTGGCAGCTCCGGCGCTGCGAGACGAGCAGTGCCTCCGCCCTAGCGTAGGGAAGCACAGGCACCTGGGCTCGCCTTCGCAGCTTCGGCTTTTTGGTCGCCTTCGGCGACCAGCCTCAGCCGCTACGGCGATCTCGGTGCCTGCACTCCCTACGGCGGGCGGGCACTGCTCTCCTTCCGCGCCTCCGGGCTCTTATATACACTCTAGGGGTAGGGCAGACAAGACCACGTGGATAGTGGGGTGCTCTGATTCGGTTTTGGGTACTTTTTGAATATTAAATAAGTAAGTCAATAAGTAAGTAAACACTTTATTGTAGTAAACTTGAGCTCTCTCACTTTCAACGAAGTTTATAAGGAAAAAAATCCTAATCTTGCTTTTGACCAATTTCATGACTTGTTTACCCTCCTCTATCGCCTATGCTTTCCTGACATTAAAATTAAAGTTTATTCACGTAAACAAACAAAATGGTTATCTAATGGGATAAAAAAATGTACTAAGCGTAAACGACAGTTACTATGGCAATACAGAAAAAAACGCAGCGTAGAAAATAAAACTATATGAAAAGAGTATTCCCAACGTCTAAACAAAATTATCAAACTTACCCAAAAGTCCCAAAATAATTACTATATTAACACAGCAAAAAATAAATCTAAAGCTACCTGGCAAATGATAAAAAATACAAAAATGGCACAAATGAAGAAGCAATTAGTAAAATTATTGTTGATGGTGATATAATTGAGGATCCTCTAGTTATAGCTAGGGCATTTAATAATTTCTATACCAATAAAATTAATAAAGACCGCCCAAATAGTGATAAACCATATAAGTTAACTTTTAACAATCCCAATTCAATTTTTATACCACCCACAACATCATTTGATATAGATAAAGCTATAAAATCTCTTACAACACAACCAGTACCGGTTGTGATGAAATTTGTACAAGAGTTCTAAAATACGTATCCGGTGCAATTGCTCCGATACTTAGTTATATTTTCAATTTATGTATTTGTAATGGTATATTTCCTGAAAGACTAAAGTCTACAATTGTCAAACCACTGTTCAAAAAAAATGATCGGGAGAATATGTCTAACTATAGGCCCATTGCGCTTATACCTGTGCTCTCAAAAGTATTTGAGAAAATAATTTATAACTCTTTATATAACTACCTTGAAACGTACAATATTCTTAGAGAAGAACAAATAGGATTTAGAAAAAATAAGACTATAAATATGGCTCTATACAATTTCTTTAATACCGTTATGTCTAGCCTAAACAATAAAATACCTGTATGTGCACTTTACATGGATCTTACTAAAGCATTTTATTATGTTGATCATAAAATATTACTCAAAAAGCTTGAAGCCTACGGCATTCGAGGTAATGCACTAGATCTACTAACATCATATTTAGTTAACAGAAAACAAAGTACGCACATTACAAAAATTTGTCTAAAATCAAGAAAAGAAATGACCTATGTTTCTGAATACAGAGTCATACAAACTGGAGTACCGCAAGGAAGTGTTTTGGGACCATTGTTGTTTCTTATTTATATCAACGACCTTCCCAACGTCATTAATCACAAAATAGTATTATTTGCTGACGATAGCACAGTTATTTTCACTAGCAGAAACAAAATAGACTTAGAAAGTAACATACATTTTGCTTTAGAGAAAATCATGAATTGGCTAAACATAAATAATTTAAATATAAATTTAGAAAAAACAAAACTTATGACATTCTATCAAAAACGTAATAAAATAAATAATTTAAATATAAATTATCTAGGACAAAAAATTAATACCATAGATAATATAAAATTTTTGGGTATAAATGTAGATTGCAATTTGAACTGGCAGTCTCATGTGAGCGGTGTATGTATGAAATTAAATCGTTTTTCGTATGCGTTATATATGCTTGGAAAAGTTGTAGACACATCCGCCGTAATGGCATCATATCATGCTTATGTTATGTCTACACTTAGATATGGTATTATGTTCTGGGGTAACTGTACGGACAAAGAAACAGTATTTAAAGCTCAAAAGAGATGCTTACGAGCCATTTGTAAAATTAACCAAAGTGAGAGTTGTAAGCCATACTTCATTAATTTAAAATTATTAACAATGCCATGTCTATATATATATGAGGTAGTCTTATTTGTACGTCAAAACTTAAGTTTTTACAAAAAACTAAATGTCCAGCGTCATAAAGATAAATTGAGCCATCCCAATAGTAAGACTGTTTTGTTTCAAAAAACCGTATTCTGTATGGGTCCTCGACTGTATAACCATTTACCTAAATATATAAGAGATTCTAAGAGCTTTCACATTTTTAAGAAACAACTAAACACATTTTTAACCATAAAAGCGTATTATAATATTGACGATTATCTATATGACAATTTTTAAATTTTAACTATCAAATTTATGGAACGTAACATTATCTATGTTATTGATTTTGAGACAATTTATACCTACTCGTTTTGACATTATTACTTGGACACTACAATTTTAATTATTACATGTATTTTATCATTATTTTGTGAATTATTATTATGTTAGTAGTGCAAATATACAAATAGGGTTATATTATGTTAATGTAATTATCGGCATTTTCCATTTAATTTTAACTATAAATAAAATCTAATATTTAAGTAGTTTGCATACCGAAAGGTAGAATATGGCTGTATTTTGTTAAATTATTAAGACCTACTGTAACCCATATATCGCAAATGAATAAATGAATTGAATTGAATTGAATAAGAATTAGATAAACCAGAAAGTTGCAAACAATAAAATAAAAGTACAAAAGCTGTACTAATTAAGAAATACAAACAAGTTGCAAACAATGAAATACAAGTACCAAGGTGGAACTTAAATAGAGTAAACTTTATTCTACTTTATATACATATATAATTGCACTTATCAGCTCTTTCTATGCATCTAATTGTTTTGTCATAATTTTTCGTCTCCAAAATTAACGAAATGTACTCGATACCAAGTAGTATTGATACTTTTGATACGATACTTGGTATAGAGTAGGTATCGATACTTTCAAAATATTCGGAACCCTTCACTAACTGACGTTTAACATCAATCATTTGTCAAATTTATTTTGTAATTGCGTGTTATTTACCAATTTGTATGAAAAGTTTAAAAAAATATATCTCATGAACCGTAAGTTTCCGCAACCTAAAACTTTGCAAAACGATTTCTTTTAGTGAGTACTATCTACAAAAAAAATATGGGCTTTGAAATCGATGGTCCATATTGGAAAGTTTTACCTCTTATTAGTTTGTTAAAAGTGACAAAGTATTAAGTTTATTTTATTAGTAAAATCTAAATTAAATAATAAATAGAATGCACAAAAGAAGTTATTATAATGTTAATCAATCCTTAGAAAATTTGTTTCAGGCTAAACTTTCCAATATGGAAAATGAAAAATTTTCCTTATGAAAAATTTTAATATAGAAAATGATAAAAATCGTCTATGTCATCTCGTAGGCGTTGTAAGAGCCGACAGAGGGAACGAAACTCAATGTAATAATTAAAAAAAAACATTAATGGTCAACCCAGCTTACCAGCGTGGCCACTATGACAAATGAGATATCTACTTTTGGGTAGTTCTGTAAACTGTGATACTGTTTATATCTGCACAAAAATCCCCGGTTTTTAATTGTTTTAGTCAATTATAAAGTGTGATTGTTATTATATTGCGAACAGTACAGTTATGTGTCTGAAAAAATTATAACTATTTGCTTAAAGTATTGTTGGTGGAGCCACGTGTTTAAGGCTGCCGAAGTCTAGTTCCCCGGTCGAACCTTAAACCTATTACGCGAGATATTAACTAAAGAGGACTGTATATGCGGTTGCTTCTACGCTTACGTAAAGGCGACTACTATAGCATGCGGTATAATGCACTCGCTCTTCCCTAAAACTAAACTATTATTGTGCCAAATCGCTGAAAAGGAATCCTGCCTTATTAGGAGAACAAAAAAATTGGAGCGGGTTAAACTATGTAAGGCAGGAGCTAAATTAAGGAATGTTGACTCACCGGGGTTTCTTCTATCCTGTTGAGCACTATAGCTGCAACTTCTGGAACTTCTTCTGGAATACTCCGGAGAGAGGCGGTGCGCGACTATATCTCACACGAGGTGAGGCGGGTCTCCTGGAGCTCGACTGCTTCCAGGCTAAAGCGGTTTCTACTAGCGGTGTGTTTTCAGCGACGACTGCGGTGGAAAGAGGCCGCGCAACGGTCGCGCGTGCCTTATATGTCCTCGGCCCCGATGATTACGTGACATTCTAGAATCATCTTCTTGCCCCTCCCACCCCACCACCCCGATGTGTCGATGGAGGATCGAGGAGGGTATGAATGATATCGTTTTGTCGGAAAGGAACAAGCGGCTTGGCACCTCTACCGTCAAATATAATAATACAATGGTTTTTTCCGCGCAACCAATTGTTTTCTCCACATTTACTACTATCAGCTGTTGTATCTTCAGTTGTTCATAAAATACGGCTCTGTTGCGTTTTGTTATTTGTGTGCAGTGTATATTAAGAGAAGAAAAGTGAAATAAATATAAATTGAAAAACAATAAAATTAATAATTATTTTATATTTATATTGCTATCTAGTGACTGCTTGCTGAACTCTGTTTATCATAGATAGCATCTGTTCTAACGTGGCCAATAAGTGCAGGACCTGTGGAAAAATACTCCGTCAGATGGCGTTAATTGTAGTTTGTGTGGATTAATTTTTCACCGTCAATGTGTCAATATTGAATTGGATGCTCGCCTTCCCGCTAGATGGCGTTGTAAGAGTTGCAAAAATAAATCAAACAAAAACATAACTCCACAATCGAGTAGCTCCGAGAGTGGCGATGCTGACTTTGGTGATCCACTCCTTGATTTACCTACGAAAAATATGGATATAAATGTGGCACAAGAAATAAAACTAATTAGCACACAATTGTCTACTTTAATCCAGGAAATGAGAAGCTGTAGGCAGGAAATCACTAGCTTTGGACAGGAAGTTTTAAAATTGAAATGCAATGTTGCTGATTTTAACAACCGCTTATTGTCTTTGAGTATAAGCAATATTGTATTTATAACGTAAGTAAACTTACGGTCATATAAAAGTTATCCATCAAACAAATTATAACCTGACTGAATTTAAAAATCACTATATATATATATATATATATATATCTATATTGTTATGTTGTATTTCATCCTACAAATAACTTTTAGATTAAACTGAACTTAAACTGAAGAATATTAAAGAAATACACGTAGTTTAACTGTATAAAATTAATAAAAACAACCGTGTAGTGGTGTAAGAATATCCACTAGCGCATAACTACCCGCGGGTATCGTAGGAGGCAACACAGACAAATTCGTAAACATCATTGTGATTTGAGTAACAACATTACGTAATGCAACATAAGCTACGTTATGGTTGTAGAAAGTATGGGTCGGATTTAAGTGCTAGAACCATGTTGCAACTATGGTACGGTTATAGCACGAATAGGTCGACTTTACTTGGTAGGGCCATGCTGCAGCTATATTATGGTTGTAGCACGAATAGGTCGACTTTACTTGGTAGGGCCATGCTGCAGCTATATTATGGTTGTAGCACGAATAGGTCGACTTTACTTGGTAGGGCCCTGCTGCAGCTATATTATGGTTGTAGCACGAATAGGTCGACTTTACTTGGTAGGGCCATGCTGCAGCTATATTATGGTTGTAGCACGAATAGGTCGACTTTACTTGGTAGGGCCATGCTGCAGCTATATTATGGTTGTAGCACGAATAGGTCGACTTTACTTGGTAGGGCCATGCTGCAGCTATATTATGGTTGTAGCACGAATAGGTCGACTTTACTTGGTAGGGCCATGCTGCAGCTATATTATGGTTGAAGCACGAATAGGTTGACTTTACTTGGTAGGGCCATGCTGCAGCTATATTATGGTTGTAGCACGAATAGGTCGACTTTACTTGGTAGGGCCATGCTGCAGCTATATTATGGTTGTAGCACGAATAGGTCGACTTTACTTGGTAGGGCCATGCTGCAGCTATATTATGGTTGTAGCACGAATAGGTCGACTTTACTTGGTAGGGCCATGCTGCAGCTATATTATGGTTGTAGCACGAATAGGTCATCTTCAACCATAATATAGCCATAGGATGTATTTATCACGTAGAGCCGACCTATTCGTGCTACAACCATAATATAGCCGCAGCATGGCTTTACCACAAGCTGTGCTGCAGCTATAGGTATACGTATTGTAGCACGAATGGTTTGGCTTTACGTGATAGAGCTAAACTGCAGTCATATCAGGGTTGCAACACGAATGGGTTGACTTGACCGGGGATAAAACACGCTCTCACATAATACTAGTGTAAAATCGCACCTCAATCCTTCTGCGTTTGGTATGGTGAGTGTGGAAAGCCGGAGACTCTTTTAACCGGAAACTAGGAATTCCATCTTAGTTCTTATATATAGCGCATCTGCATTTTAATTCTTAATCAAATACAGATATAGATGTGTCTTGGTCAACACATACATTAACGATCAGGTGGAATGTGTGGTCATTCCTCACCCTTATTCTATAATAACACAATAAATTATGAATTTTTTTTAACTGTACCAAAATATAGATAATATTTGAGTAAACGTTTTGTCATGTAACTTGATACTGACAAACTTGGGAACAGTACACACCACGATGTAAGTGCTTACTATAGCCCGTGGTCAATAGATTTCACTCCAGAACTCTAGAGGACTAAGGTGAATCCCCTATCGTCTGTAATTGTTTCGGCTTTTCTTAACTATCAATGAGGAATACAGTCGGTGGCGCAGAAATAGCTAAGGGGGTGGTAAAAATACAATACAATACAAAATCATTATTTCAGGCGTCAAGAAGATAACAACACAGATTGAATCCTAGGCAAAGATATCTTTGCCACTCAGTGAAATGTTTTAAACGTGTATAAGATATTCATACCCACGTCCTTAATCAGTCATATTATGCTGTGAGAATAAACAAAACCACAATAACTATGCCTACTTATGTATTAGCTTTACATCAAGGCTTTATGAGTCAATAAATTTCAACGCTATTTGGTCCGCGGCCAGGCGTTGCATCCGAAGACACATTACGTCTTTCCGGCGACAAAAATCTCAGTTTGTCATGCGTATTACATTACAGTGGCTTGCTGTTTCTTCGCATAATAAAATATAATCACATTATACAGGGATTTTTCCAAAACAACAAACTTTATATAATTGGAATACATATTCTAGTTTATATTTTCAGATGTGTTTCTCGCTGAACACGTACATCCTTTTGTTGCTCTATGTCTTACGACAAACGAAAAACACCCTAATTTCAATAGTCAAGGTATTGCCATCTGCTTGAAATCCTACACACAATCAATAAAAGTAAATCCGAACCCAAGCATATCACTGCAAGATTTCAAGATACTGTTAGCTCATTCTGCGTAGATCGGACCAAAAAATTTGTATTTTAAAACCGAAGGTTTTAATGAGTTCGGCACGTCAAACAACTCAGTCTCCCTGTGACCATGAGTGCTGGAATGCAATGCACCTGAAACGTCGGGAATTTATAAAAGTCAAAATTAAGCGCGATAAAATCTGTAATTAGTTTCATTTAATGTGTAGTATTCGCGTGAATAAAAGAAATCATTACGTGAACTTTTTTAAGTATAGTACTTCTTGTCTAGCACTTTCGTTGATGGTATTAATATTTACAACATAATATTCAAATTAGAACTGAGAAATTGATTCCTATGTTGACAAAATAATATACGTACTACTAAAATATGTTCCCTTTCATTTTAATTCAATTTTAAAGGTAAACATTTATTAAATACTTACCTTGTAGACACGAGTCATTAACAACATTGACGTGTTGATGAACATCCGATAATTTGTTTAGCGATACAACTCCACGGGGAGTGATTACTGAGCGGAAGATTAAATTTATCCTAAGCTTGAAGAGAATGAGTAGTAAAGTATAAAATTTATAAAAATCTTTTACAAAATACGGCATACCCACGGTATCGTAACTTCATAGAAGTGAACAAGATCGCAAAGTCATTTCAATTAAATGCAGCTAAGTAATTCGTTAATAATTAGTAAGCTAGTAGGTAAGTAATTCGTCAATATATCGTAGAGACAGTTTACATACATCAATTTCGCAAGGATAAATATCCAGGCCCGGAACTATTATTTGTAGGTCAAACAAATATTTGTTCTGTGTGCGATTCGAACCCTCGACTCTCAGCGGCGCAACTCGTTGCTAAGGCACTGCGCCACGGAGCTGTCAACAACGTCTCATTAACGTCACATTATTGTACTATATATTTTTTTACAGAATATAGTTGACAAATGAGCATACAGCCCACCTAATGGTAAGTGGATGCTGTGACCGGTAGACATCTACATATTATATCCCCTATGAAGATTCAAAATGCTAAATGTTATAGTTATAATAAATATAGTTAATAACTAATTGGAATCTTTTGGAAGACTGTATAATCTATTGGGGAGTGTCTTGCCACTTCTTCTCACAAAATCTCCCACATTCTTGTTTGTTGTAGGGATGTCGTTAAGAGTGCTTTAAAAAGGCCAATTTTTAATAAATTGACTTGATTGTAAAGCTCGTACTGAAACAAATAACGTGTAAGAACGAAAAATATAACAAATAAGTCCGGGCTGATGAAGCAAAATGTTTGTGCGTGGTAAGTTATATATATATATATATATATATATATATATATATATATATATATATATATATATATATATATATATATATATATATATATATATATATATATATAACTTGTTCTATTACGATATAAAACAAACACCAGCAACAAAACCAATAAAAAATAAACAATTTAAATTTTACTAAATTAAATTTATTGTTTTTATTTTAGGTTTATTTCACATAGTAGTGCAATTTATTTCAAAATTGTAAAGCAAGAAATACATAAACAGCAGGTTAATTCAGCCGTAGCTCGATCGAGCGTAGGCTCGATCTATTGTATTTAGATTATATCTCCAGTTATCTTATTAATCTAGAGTTAGATTGATTGCGTTTCGTGGGAGGCCGTTATTTCAATAATAATAATAAGTCAGTTTGCGATGTGTCAGGTATACCTCAATCTCTTAAAACTAAAGTGTATAACCAGTGCGTGTTGTCAGTGATGACTTACGGATCTGAGACGTGGTCCTTCACTGCTGGCCGTATGAGGACGCTCAAGGTCGCTCAGCGACCTATGGAGAGGGCTATGCCCGGAGTTTCTCCGCGTGATAGACTCGAAATTAAAAAAAATACTCGATAGACTAGAAACGAGGATATCCGCAGCAAAACCAGGGTGACCGACATAGCCCAACGGATTAGTAAGCTGAAGTGGCAATGGGCCGGCCATATAGCTCGAAGAACCGATAACCGATGGGGAAGAAAGGTTCTTGAGTGGCAGCGTCGTACCGGTAGGCGTAGTGTAGGGCGACCCCCCACTAGATGGAGTGACGACCTGGTAAGATATGCAGGAAGAAGATGGATGCAGGTGGCTCAGGACCGTGCTTTGTGGCATTACTTGGGGGAGGCCTATGTTCAGCAGTGGACTTGTGAAGTGCTGTAATGATGATGATGATGATGATTGCGATGTGTTTTATGCACCCTTTACCAATACGTGGTTGAGCCGTGCTGCAGTTATATTAATAGTATAGTTGTAGCACAGCTCGACCGGGGAAGGACCACGCTCTCACAGTATACCAGCGTAAAATAGTAGTTAAATGCTGCTGTGTTTCGTATGGTGAGTGTAGAGAACCGGAGACCCTTTTTACTGGAAACGAGGCATTCCATCTTAGTCATCACGGGTGACAACGCATCTGCGCTTTGATTTTTAATCGAGGATAAATGTAGATGTCTACCGGCCACAGCATCCACTTACCACTAGGTGGACTGTGTGCTCGTTTGTCAACCTTATTCTATAAAAAAAATATTATATAAAAAAAATTACTTTTGGTTACTATTGCTTAAAATTTTTACTCTAACAAAGAATCTTGTTTAAATCTCTGCTGATAACCGAGGTATGATTATTGCTATGGGACACCTGTTTTCAACTGCCGCTACTGATGTAGGTTATAGATTTAGTTCGATGCAAGGCCAGCCGAACTGATACGGTCTTATTCCAAAAAAATGTTTTGGTCCTGGTTAAAACCAAGACTGACAGATCCAGGTTTGTTACGGTATTAGCTTTAGCACCAGTATCAAAATGTATTCTTATTCCAAAACGTAGACTATCCGTGGACTAGTTAGTACCAACATTCGTCCTGGTTTAAATATCATCCACAGATAAGAAACAAGAAATTACATTCTTTCATTCGTTCCTACAGATTTCATTCAATGCAACGTTCTGTTTCGTTAAATATTAATATTATTCTCACACTTAATTATGCTTAAATAATTATTCATCAATACAAAAACATATTGTTATTTGTTTAGGTAAAAATCTATTGAACAATCACGACTTATACTTTTATTAAAGTGCTTTTTATAATCGTTTTCTTTTTAACGACTCTACCGTGAAATGGAAATTACCGTGAAATGTAAATTACATAGGTCCCGCGAGCGCGTGATTAAAAACGTTCAAAATTGTTTATGTTGCGTCCTTATGATAAGTAAATGCTCTTATTTTAATACATTGCATTGATTGATCTCAGTATTGTGGTATTGCAGATAGTAAGGTTTTATTCTGATTATTAGGATCTATATTTATAATAATGGAACAAAAGGGGTTTTCTTTAGTAATCTGCTGCATGAATATATGGTCGCCGAGTGGGTGGGGGAGGGGGGAGAGGGGGCGGAACCTCCCTGAAAGGAAAAAGTGCCGGAAACCCCCCCCCTTTTTTTATGAACTTTTAAAGTTTTGTTACATTTTAGGAAAATTCGCTTTCGTTTAATAATAAAAGGGCGTCCGGCGACGAAAAACTCACATTCTGGTCCCGGTGGGAATGTGGGAGTATTCAGGGTGGGAAAAAACGGTGGGAATTAACACTATGTTGACTTTGCTTCTGCTCCAGCGCTGCGGGAAGTGCAGCCCTTTCGCCCTTGCGTAACTAAGCACAGGCACCTAGCTCACCTGCGCAGCTTCGGCTGTTTGGTCGCCTTTGGCGACCAGCCTCAGCCGCTACGGCTAGTACGCTGCCTGTGCTTAGTTACGCAAGGGCGAAAGGGCTGCATTCCCTCCGCGCTTCCGGATTTTCATATACACTCTAGGGGTAAGAGCGGAAAGACCACGTGGAAGTTGGGGTTGACAGATTCGGTTTTATGATTTATACCTTCTGGCACTAGGGTTTGATCAAAAGAAACGACCAAATATAATATTATAAAAACATTTATTTATATACATGGTTAATTACTTTAATTAGTTCCATAAAAGGATCCTTTTTCCTTCTTTGCACTGACCTTCTCCACAAATATTCTATAATAATATCTGAAAAGTTTTCCGGGTGGTTATAACTGTATTTACTGAAAAATCTTATAACCACCCACCATTGCGATTGGATTTTTTGAGTATGAGTGCCATCAGGGGCAACAAATGGGTTATCAGGATCGGAATGGTTCACCTTCTTGTGAATGTACCCATGTTCCCCCAAACAATCTTAAGCCCTCCAGAAGTCGGTATGGACTGTGGTGCCCTCAACCACATGTTTTTAATTAGGAGCACTAGTACGTCCGCTGACCTGATGTTTTCAGGGCACACCTCTAGTCTTAAATCGTCACTTCCATCCTCAATAAGGGCGAGGATCCAGTGGCCCTCAATCTGCCTTCCTATAAACAACAATAAACAATTTAGAGTTAGTAAATATTCAAGATATTTATTTATTTATTTACTCTATATTGTACACCAAAACCCAACAGTAAAGATACAAAAAACAAACAAGTAAAAAAGTACAAAATTTTATAGTAGAATATGTACAACAGGCTGTCTTACCACTGAAAGTGATTTCTTCCAGATAGTTTGGCTTTAAAAGGTATTCAAATGTACTTATTTATTAAAAGATATTTTGAGTTTAAAACTAAACTTTAAATAAATTTATTGTTTCAGTCTGTAAGATAAGCAAATCAAATTACCTTTATTACATTTCCGTTTTCCAAATTTTGACTCGTCTATTTGGACTACTTTTCCTGGGCCACCAATTTTGCCGATGGCCTCTTGTTGCTCTATTTGGTAAATGACGACTGTCTCCCGGCAGTAGGTAATTGTACCAATCGCAGACAGTCCCCATAGATAAGCAGCCTCCCTCCACATCTTTTTCAGGGTCTTCGTGGATTGCATCTTCATAGCTCCAGCGATGCGCATAACAGTACATCAGATAGAATAGCTACCCGTGGCAATGACATTTTAATATTTTCAAACCAGGTGCCCTTGCCACATTTTTATTTTGCCCATATAGGTATTGTTCTCTTTGTAATAATTATATTGTTATTTCGTTTTCGTATCATTTTTAAATGGATATAACCTCAAAACTATAATTGTCGATAAGTATCTCGAAAACTAAAGATTTCCGGCATAAAAAACAGCTAGATGATAATTAATAGCGTCATTGCCTGTCAACTAAAGCTAAAATGATCAAATAATTATGTTGTTATTTCGTTTTCGTATCATTTTTAAATGGACATAACCTCAAAACTAAAATATAATTACTCAAAACTAATATATTAACGATATCTCGAAAACTAAAGATTTCCGGCATAAAAAGCAGCTAGATGGTAATCAATAGCATCATTACCTGTCAACTAAAGCTAAAATGATCACTTAAATCGTGCAGCATATTACTAAAGCCGACCCAACAAAAGAAAAAAAAGGGGTGAAAATTGGAGTTCAGAAGAAAAAGTTAGTGAAACATCGTAATTTATTTGTTAGTGCGTAGCAACGCTCTTATCCTCCTATCATCCTTATTTCAACTAAAAAGAATGTTCTTATTATTATAGGAAATATTACGTACTTTTATTGCTCATTCAGCACCTATTTTAGAAGATAAGTCAACGAAAACGCGCGTAAACATGAAAAAAATAAAAGAGTGGAAGAATATAACTAATAAGTAAGTACTTATTGCATTAGTTGTGTACAAGTATGCACGGTATTGTTTACAAGATTTATTCTTTTATTTTAGATTTAATAAGATAACAGGTAAATGCCAATCAGATGGGGAATTGAAGTTAGCTTGGAAGAGGATGATGTTGTCGGCTAAATCAAACTTATGTACATATAGGAGGGAACGATCAAAAACAGGGGGTGGCGAAAAACCACCATCACCTACTCCTGAGGACTACAAATTATGGCAATTGCTCCTCACAACTTTGTCATTGAAGTTAACGATTATGATAGTGATGCAGTGGTAAATAAAATTACTTATATGTCTTACACATTTAATTAAAATGAAATAACTTTATTTTGTATACTAAATATATTTACTAAATTGTATAAATAATCTGCCATTAAGGCATATAATTTACAATTCAAAATTATTTTTCAAATATTCAAAACTTAATATACGTATGTAATAATTTCTTTTCAAGTAATTACATTCTTATTCAAAATTGAAATATCATAAATTCATACATTGTGGTTTATATATCATAACATACATGTTACTAGATTTTCTACACTATCACACTTTAGATTTAGATTATCTACACTATCACACTTCTATTTTATAATTAATAACTTGTACTTATTACCTATTGTCTCGATCACAATATTTCCACAGCATATAAAATACCTGATTCAATTAAGGGCAATATTATATAGGTAAAGACAGGGAAACATGATAATAAATGTTTGAGTGATTTATTTTAGAATCCAGTGACTGTGGCTACAACTACAAAAGAAATATTTGCTGACCCTAAGCCCTGCCTTAGTTTTAAAAAAAACAGATACACCAGTAGTTATAAACATAGAATATCCAGAACCCAATGTCGAGGTGCAAGGTAAATAATAATTATTGATTATTTATTAAAAAGCAAAATATATTATTATCATAGTTACAATCATATTATGTAACACACAAGTTTGTCTCAATATTAAACATGTTTAATTTACTATAACCTTTATTTATATTAATTTTTAGAGATATCAAACGATCCAACTACCAACACAGAAATGAAAATAACCAACAATGAAACTGCTAATACAAGGGGCATTACAAAAACAAAAGACGGGAAAAAGGGCTTGCAAAATTAATTTGAAAATTAGTATGTAATTAAACACTAAAATGTTTCATATTTTCAAATATTAAAAAGCAAAGTTAATATTAATTGATTGAAAAATAACTATAAATATATTTCTTTTGCCTACAAGGTTAACTTCCTTTCTAGTACATACTTTTATTACTTCATAATACTTAGTAAGTACATAAAAAACTTACATTAAGTATTCTATTTCATTTTGCAGAAAAGAAGATGTACAGCAAATAATCATAAAAAGCAATACAGATTTTAAAAAAAGACAACTAGAAATTATGGAAGAGGAACACATATACAACATTATTGAAAATTAAAAAATTAGAATTACAAATATCTTTATCAGAAAGTCAAAAAAATACAAGTTAAATAGCAGCTTAATGCTACTGTGTTTCATATGGTGAGTGAACCAGAATATAATGATTTTTATTCAATATAGATTATTACTTATTATGTAATAATTTATTAAACATTTATTCAAAAGACATTTTTTATTCACCACTGGTTTGGAAAATACCTCTGTCCTGGGAAGAACCAGCAAGAAACCCAGTGGGACTTTTCTTTTAAACATATTTCACTTTACAAATTTTGGTTTACAATTTTTAAATTAATTTTAATAGAAACAGCATAGCAGCGATCACCTCATTTGCAGGGGTTATTTTCATTTATGTATTCTTTGATATTATAATAACCCCTTTTAGGGTTCCGTAGTCAACTAGGAACCCTTATAGTTTCGCCATGTCTGTCTGTCCGTCTGTCCGTCCTCGCTTAATCTCTGTGACCGTTAGCACTAGAAAGCTGAAATTTGGTACCAATATGTGTATCAATCACGCCGACAAAGTGGTGAAATAAAAATTGGAAAAAAATGTTTTATTAGGGTAGCTATATGTAAAGTGGGAAGTGATTTTTTTTAATTTCAACCCTAACGTGTGATATATTGTTCGAAAGGTATTTAAAAATGAATAGGGGTTTACTAAAATAATTTTTTGATATTGTCAATAATTTCGGAAATAATCGCTCCAAAAGTAAAAAACAATGTGTCCCCCCCTCTAACTTTTGAATCATAAGTTTAGAAAATATGAAAAAAATCTGGAAAGTAGAACTTTATAAGGACTTTCTAGGAAAATTATTTTGAACTTGGATGGAAACAACAGTTTTTGTACAAACTCATAAGTGGGAACATTTACTGTGACGGACGGGAAACTACGGAACCCTACACTGAGCGTGGCCCGACACACTCTTGGCCGCATTTTATATAATGTTTCTTTAGTAAAACATTTATGCCCAAATACTTTAACACTACTCAATTTTAAGATGCAGTTAAGTCTCATGCTATCTCTATCACTAAGTCAAAGTGAATGTGACACCACAAGACTTAACAACATCTTAAAATTGAGAAGCTTTCGAGTATTTGGTCATTAAACTTTTATATTGACAAATTTTGTATGAGAGACCCCTTTTACTGGAAACGAGGAATTCCATTTTAGTCCTCACAGGTGACAATGCATTTTCATTTTGATTCATAGTCGAGGATAGATGTAGATGTCCATGTGCCAGCAACTACTTACCATCAGGTGAACTGTGTGCTCGTTTGTCACCATCATCCTATTAAAAAAAAACTAAATATTCAAGACTATATCAGATACATGTTTGTAAATATCCTGTTAAATGAAATTATTCTATTCAGCTACTTATTTGCTGCAAATATCTGTACATACTCGTATTTCAATAATAATTAAAATAATAATAAACTAAACCTAATTACTTAATTATCATACAGTCCTACTTCCCGTGAACCCTTGCACCTTTGGAAAGGAAATCCAGCTGTGAATGTAGCAGAGCGACAATATTCATTAAAAAATCTAAACAGATCTCTACAGCACTTAAAAGTCTATATAACAAGCCTTCATATTGATGTGGAATATTCTGTACCCCACATCTTTCCCTGAAACACAATCATTATGGCCTAAATAAAAGCATTTTGTTAAATAAATTAAATATTATCACAGTACTTCCCGGGATTTATTCCATATGGGTGAAAATTGCAATATACGGTTGTTATTCTTTGACAGCTGACAACGGCTCAGCGGAAAGATTTTTCTTTATAAATGAGTATTATGTCTGAAATAAAAAAAAATTTATTATAATTGTCTTATATATTTATTGACCTCTTTATTACGTTATTTATATTCAATGAAACTTGGCCCCTAAATTACAAAATAATATCAATTAAATGTACATATAGACTTTGACAATTGAAAAATTGTAATAATTTTATAAATTTAATAATAAACTATAAATTTTAATTATAAATTATTACATAAAAATTGTAAAAAAAATGTTTACCTACGAAAATGAGTTTCAATAAACTGTCTTCTCCTAATATTTCCCCTTATTGATGGTGGAATATATCTGTACTATGGTTATATAGGTTATGGTATATATATATATATATATATATATATATATATATATATATATATATATATATAATGGAATTACAGCGGAGCTTCTGAAAGCGGGTGGAATACCGGTACTTGTAGTCCTTCAGAAGCTCTTCAATTCCGTCCTCCATGGTGGCACTACTCCAGAGGCGTGGAGCAGAAGTGCGGTGGTCTTGTTCTTTAAGAAAGGCGACAACGCTCTCTTAAAGAACTACAGACCGATTTCCCTTCTGAGCCGCGTCTACGTGCTGTTTTCGAGAGTCATTACGAATCGTCTCGCACGCAGACTTGACGACTTCCAGCCTCCCGAACAAGCCGGTTTCCGAAAAGGCTTCAGTACCATAGACCACATACATACCCTGCGGCAGATTGTACAGAAGACTGAAGAGTACAATCTGCCACTTTGCCTGGCGTATGTGGACTATGAGAAAGCCTTTGATTCCGTCGAAATTTGGGCGGTGCTACAGTCCCTTCAGCGGTGCCAAGTTGACTGTCGGTATATCGAAGTGCTGAAGTGTTTGTACAGTAGGGCTACGATGGCTATCCGAGTACAGAACCAGAGCTCGAAACCTATCCAACTGCAGAGAGGTGTAAGACAGGGTGACGTTATATCCCCGAAACTCTTCACCGCTGCATTGGAAGACGTTTTCAAGCTACTGGACTGGAAAGGATACGGTATTGACATCAATGGCGAGTACATCACTCACCTTCGATTTGCCGACGATATAGTCCTTATGGCAGAATCGCTGGAGGACTTAAGCACTATGCTCAATGACCTCAATAGTGCCTCCCAACGGATAGGTCTTAATATGAACATGGACAAAACAAAGATCATGTTCAATGTCCATGTCACACCTATGCCGGTAGTTGTTGGGAGCACTATGCTCGAAGTTGTTGACGAGTACGTTTACCTGGGACAAATAGTCCGACTAGGTAAGTCCAACTTCGACCGAGAGGTCAATCGACGGATTCAACTCGGCTGGGCAGCGTTCGGGAAATTACGACATATCTTTTCGTCAGGTATACCTCAATCTCTAAAAACTAGATTGTACAACCAGTGCGTGTTGCCAGTGATGACTTATGGATCTGAGACGTGGTCCTTCACTGCTGGCCGTATGAGGACGCTTAAGGTCGCTCAGCGAGCTATGGAGAGGGCTATGCTCGGAGTTTCTCTGCGTGATAGACTCAGAAATGAGGATATCCGCAGTAAAACCAGAGTGACCGACATAGCCCAACGGATTAGTAAGCTGAAGTGGCAATGGGCCGGCCATATAGCTCGAAGAACCGATAACCGATGGGGAAGAAAGGTTCTCGAGTGGCAGCCTCGTACCGGTAGGCGTAGTGTAGGGCGACCCCCCACTAGATGGAGTGACGACCTGGTAAGACATGCAGGAAGTCGATGGATGCAGGTGGCTCAGGACCGTGCTTTGTGGCATTACTTGGGGGAGGCCTATGTTCAGCAGTGGACTTGTGAAAGGCTGTAATGATGAATGATGATGATATATATAGGTTCAGATGAATATTGTTCAGTGCTATCTACCTCACCAGAAAATACATCTTCTCTCATGTCTATGGCAATATTGTGTAGTACAGCACATGCAACAATTGTTTTTTTTTTTTGCTGTTTCAATGTCCCCAAACATACCTCTTAATAGGCAACGAAACCATTGCTTCCATAAACCAAAACGTCTTTTCACCGTGTTTCTGGTACGGATATGACTCCTATTATATCTTTCTTCTTGTGGTGTTGTGGGGTTCAGCAGTGGTGTAAATAGGTATGGAGTACAAGGATAGCCACTGTCACCAAGTAATATTCCAGAGAATGCATCAGCCTCAAACCTCTGTTTTAGTCTACATTCTCGGAATATTCTAGAGTCATGTACGCTGCCACGCCACCTAGTAACAATGTCCATGATTTTCAGGTTGGCATCACAAACCACCTGAAAAGTGAGAGCTCATTAGTACTTTGTTTTACTGATATAGATTGGTTATATTTTATTTTGCACCAAAATTGTAACAGAACATATTAATATTTTAATCTACATTTCTTGCCTTAATAATAATTTGATAATAATTTGATTGACTATCTTATGTCAATCAAATTATTTTCTATTTTGGTAAAGTAAAGTAGTTTAGAGACAATCACAGCTTATTTAAAATATTTGTACATTACCTGTACATTAGTTGAAGAAAATCCTTTTCTATTAATATATAACTGACCCCCATTAGCATTTACTTTCTTTATTCTTATGTGAGTACAGTCAATTGCGCCAATTACTGTAGGAAAATTAGCAATACTGCGGAATTTCCTAATGGTTTCCTGTTGTTCATTTAAAGAAGTAGGCATTTTAATAAATTCTCGGGACATCCGTGACAAAATTTCCGCTACTTTTTTACATGTCTTACTGACTATTGGTTGAGACACACCATGTAAATCACTTGTATCGTCTTGAATCTACGAATAAAATAATAATATGTATTATGTATGCTTTTTATCTAACGTTATGTTGGATACATTGACAAAGATTATTAAATAGCACTTACTTCATGGCGAGCCCAGTTGTAATGCACAAACTACTTGGATTTCACGACTCAGTGGGCATCCTCGAGAGTCGTGCACTAAATCTCACGTAACAGATCCACAATTTTTTTACCGAAACGTGTTGAGAACCTATATTTATACCTAAAATTTTCGTCACTCAATTCAAAAGGATTCACACTTCGACGATGTCTATCAGGTCGCCGAGTGGTCTCTAACATGTCCAAATCTTCTAAATCCATCAAGTCAATCATGTTCTTTTTTAACTATCGCTGGACATGTTTTTAGGTCTGTTGATTTAATTAAATGCATTATTGTTGGTTTGTAATCGCCATCTTGAATTTTTTAACGCCAGCAGTTGACCTTTATAGGTCTTTGCAACATTTGTTTGAACGCCACCAAACTAACCCTAAACTTTACCGAGTTTTAACTCGTACTTAAACTGGTAAGGCAAATGATGGTTGTTCCGCCTCTTTCATTTTATTTTCACTACCGCTAGAATTTTTTAAGGTTTAAGGTTAAGACACGACCCGACTTAGATTACAGTTTAGCTGGGCAGTAGTACACCCTCTCATCGAACACTTAAACGCGGACGTCATTATATATATATATATATATATATTACACTACGCCTACCGGTACGAGGCTGCCACTCGAGAACCTTCCTTCCCCATCGGTTATCGGTTCTTCAAGCTATATGGCCGGCCCATTGCCACTTCAGCTTACTAATCCGTTGGGCTATGTCGGTCACTCCGGTTTTACTGCGGATATCCTCATTTCTGAGTCTATCGCGCAGAGAAACTCCGAGAATAGCCCTCTCCATAGCTCGCTGAGCAACCTTGAGCGTCCTCATAGGGCCAGCAGTGAAGGACCATGTCTCTGATCCGTAAGTCATCACTGGCAACACGCACTGGTTGTACACTTTAGTTTTCAGAGATTGAGGTATACCTGACGAGAAGATGTGTCGTAATTTCCCGAACGCTGCCCAGCCGAGTTGAATACGTCGATTGACCTCTCGGTCGAAGTTGGACTTACCTAGTCTGACTATTTGTCCCAGGTAAGTGCATAGTGCTCCCAACAACTACCGGCATAGGTGTGACTTGGACATTAAACATGATCTTTGTTTTGTCCATGTTCATCTTAAGACCTATCCGTTGGGAGACACCATTGAGGTCATTGAGCATAGTGCTAAGGTCCTCCAGCGATTCTGCCATAAGGACTATATCGTCGGCAAATCGAAGGTGAGTGATGTACTCGCCATTGATGTTAATACCGTATCCTTTCCAGTCCAGTAGCTTGAAAACGTCTTCCAACGCAGCGGTGAAGAGTTTCGGGGATATAACGTCACCCTGTCTTACACCTCTCTGCAGTTGGATAGGTTTCAAACTCTGGTTCTGTACTCGGATAGCCATCGTAGCCCTACTGTAACTAAACTAACTAAACACTTCAGCACTTCGATACACCGACAGTCAACTTGGCACCGCTGAAGGGACTGTAGCACCGCCCAACTTTCGACGGAATGTCTCTCTCATAGTCCACATACGCCAGGCAAATTGGCAGATAATACTCTTCGGTCTTCTGTACAATCTGCCGCAGGGTATGTTTGGGGTCTATGGTACTGAAGCCTTTTTGGAAACCGGCTTGTTCGGGAGGTTAGAAGTCGTCGAGACTGCGTGCGAGACAATTCGTAATGACTCTCGAAAACAGCACGTAGACGCGGCTCAGAAGGGAAATCGGTCTGTAGTTCTTCAAAAGAGCGTTGTCGCCTTTCTTAAAGAACAAGACCACCACACTTCTGCTCCACGCCTCCGGATTAGTGCCACCATGGAGGACGAAATTGAAGAGCTTCTGAAGTACTTCAAGTACCGGTGTTCCACCCGCTTTCAGAAGCTCCGCTGTAATTTCATTCTCGCCTGGGGCCCTGCCGTTTTTAAGGTGCTGGAGAGCCATTCTTATCTCGCTCAGACTGACGTCCGGGATATCATCGGAATAGTGTCGGGTAAGACTTGCTCTTGGATCGTTACTCACACTTGCGTGTGGCTCCAACGATGATGTGTACAGCTGTCCATAGAACCTCTCAATCTCTCAGTCTTCAGCTTTGACAGTTGGCTCTTTCTGGCAGAAATATCTCTGGCAAAGACTTTGGAGCCCTGGTTCCGCTCGATCGCTTCTTTAATACGAGCAGTATTAAAGTTGCGTAAGTCTCGCCGCATGCATTTGGAGATCTGTCTCTTCAGTTGCCTGTATTCTGTGAAATCTGTTGACGATTGCAGCCTCATCTCCCGTCTAACAGCCGCAGCAGATTAAGAGTGTGATCGGAGAGTTTTTGTATTCTTCTGCGGCGTGTCTTGCAGAACTTAGCTCCGACCGCATGGACAGTTTCCACGAACTTGTCATTCATATCGTCCACCGCATTGCAATCTTCTAGGCACTGAAAGCGGTTACGTAACTCGAGCTGAAAAGTCTCAGGATTCTGGATTAGAGCACGAGGGGGACGGAGCGTTTTCATTAGACGAGACCTCTCCAACTTAACATTTAGGTTCAGTGTGCCTCTAACCATTCGGTGATCGCTGCCGGTTTTCACCCTTGCGATCACTGAGACATCACTGAACAGTTGGCGTCTAGTCGTCATAATGAAGTCAATCTCATGTTTTTGTTGGACCGTCGGGGCTCGATCAAGTCCACTTCCTGTGGGGCCGCTTCTGGAAGAAAGACTTCATCATAAAGAGTCCCTCTTTCTTCGTAAAGTCAGCCAGCTGCTGGCTCCTGCGGTTCCGTTGCCCTACTCCAAATTTCCCTAACTTCAGCTGACCGCCTTCTCTTGTGCATAGTTTTGCGTTAAGTCTCCCATCAACACCGTGTAGTGGGTTTTGGAGGAATGCATGGCTCTAGAAATATCCTCATACATTTCCTCCACCGCCTCATCGGGATGTGCCGAGGTTGGTGAGTAGACCTGTATGACCTCCAGCGAATACCGTTTGGTGATTCTGAGTATCAGGTACGCAACCCTCGTCGACACATTCCCAATCTTTACAACGTTGTTGACGAGAGGCTTGTGAACGATAAATCCGACACGTCCTTGGGACAGAGGGTCACCCTCCCGGTGATAGAACAAGTTGCCGGACTCGAGGATTAACGTGTCCTCCCCCTCTTTCGGACCTCAGATAATCCAATAATATGCTAGCGCAACTTGTCTACCTCTTCTTCCAGCTCCAGTATCTTCTCGTCAGTCCTCAGGGTGCGTGCGTTAAACGGTGCCAGGTCGAGTCGTTGTAGGTGGCAACCGAACCTCCACCGGAGATTCTTAGCACCCCCTGCCCCGCCATTACCATGGTCGCCACCGTAGCCAGAAATAGCGAAGCCGCCGGGGACTGGGGGCCGTTTATTTGAGTTGTTGCTCATGGGGTGATATTTGCCATGGTTGCCACGCTCGGCGAGCGGGTTGGCAATCGCAGTTTTTTATTATGTTATTGTTATTAGGAAGATGCTCCTGTCCATCTCCTTTCTGTGTGGCTCAGGACCGTGCTTTGTGGCATTACTTGGGGGAGGCCTATGTTCAGCAGTGGACTTGTGAAGGGCTATAATGATGATGATGATGATGATTTAATTCTTAGTTTTCTTGCTTAGTTACGGATTCACCGACATCCAAAAAGACGTATCTACATCTTTGAATGTAAGAACACATTAATAAAAAGACGTATTTTTGTATATTTTGTATATTCTCTGTTGAAATTGTTGTGTGAATAAGTCAACTAGCGCCATCTAGTGTCAGGAACGAGAGCGAGGGGAGCTTTGCAGAGAATGACATCACAGATCTCTCAACCGACAGCGCCACCCGAAGAACTAAGTTTCTAGAAAGTCTATACTCGAACTCTCGGTACCGTGCGCGTGTTTACTTGAACATTCCGGATATTTTGCTAATTTAAATAAATAGGTGGCGCAAGATGCGATCGGACAGAGTTGAACTCAGCGAAACAAGCGAAGCTTCGGAGCGAAATTAAGTGAATTAGTGTGTTTAATTATTAGTGTTTTTAGTTTTAATTTGTGTAAAGTAAATTAAAGTGTTAATTTAGGTAATTTTATCGGCAATTTTTATTGTCACGAACCTCAAGCTCGTAACAATTGGTGTCAGAAGTTGGATAAAATAATGCCGATTTTACCCAAGGAGGAAACGGAGGGTGTCCGTACCCGAAGTCAACGCCAGCAGGAGACGGACCAGAGGAGATTTGGTGGTGCAACGCCGCAGATGTCTGAGGGCCAGCCGCCGGCCACGGAAGCCGGTCCGTCAGCAGCTTCTACGTCTGTGGCACCTGACTTAGGTGCTCTGATGGCCATGCTACAGGAGCAGCTGCAGCGCGGACGAGAGGAACAGGCTCGCCGACAGGAGGAACAGGCTCGCCGACAGGAGGAACAGGTCCGTCAGTTGAAAGAGCAGCTGCAGAGTGGACAAGAGGAACAGGCCCGTCAGCAGGCGGAACAGGCTCGTCGGTCGGAAGAGCAGATGCTCCTCATGAAGGACCTTCACGCTACCTTTGGGAAAGAGATAAGGCAAGTGAAGGATAGGGTTGCTCAACACGACAACCGCCTGTCGGAAGCTGAAACCCGAATCGAAGAACATGAAACCCGAATCAACCATGTGAACAATCGGGTTGACAACGTGATGGCAGACGTGAAGAAAACGCTAAACGACCTCAAACTTGGGGATGGAACTACAGCTCCCGTAGTAGCTGCAGCACCTTCGCTACGTGGATTCAAAGTGCCGCCGTTCGACGGGACCTCTTCCTGGTCGGCCTACAAAATCCAGTTCGAGGCCGTCATGGAGGCAAACGACTGGAATAAAAGCCAGGCCATGACTGCACTCACCTTAGGCCTGCGCGACCATGCCTTAACCGTGTTGGAAGCTCTCGGTAAGAAAGTGACCTACGAGCAGCTCCTTGAGGCATTGGAGGCGAGATATGGTGACGCTCACCTGGAACACGTCTTTCGCGCGCAGCTTAAACATCGCGTGCAACGCAGCAATGAAAACCTGCAGCAGTGGGCCCTTGAGGTGGAGAAGATGGTTCGAAAAGCATACCGGTCTGTACCTGCGCTCATTGAAGGGAACCTGGTGCAGACATTCATCGACGGCATCCGCGACCTGGAAGTCAGAGCTGCTGTGAGGCTCGGGCACCACGAGACGCTTAAGGACGCCTTGGCCCATGCACTGGAAGTGGAAGCCGTGCGGCAGGATCACCGTTCCCATCGCGTCAGGGAGGTTGCAGCAGCTATAGTTCGCGACCGCAACAAAGGATACAGTCCTAGGTGCTATGGCTGTGGGGAAAGGAGCCATCTTCGATCCAGCTGCCCTAAGCGAACCGTGGAAAGGAGAGTTGATCGATCTCGAGAGGGTAGTGCAGCTAACAGCACTGCCTGGCGGCGACAGGATCATCGTTCACCTCACGCTAGGGAGGTTACAGCAGTTACGGTTCGCGACCACAATAAAAGATACAGCCCTAGGTGCTATGGCTGTGGGGTAAGGGGCCATCTTCGGTCCAGCTGCCCTAAGCACACCCTAGGAAGGGAAGGTGAACGGTCTCAGAAAGGAAGTGCGGCTAACAGCACCGCCCAGCAGCAGCAAGAATACGACTTTCCTATCAGACACTGTAGCGGGAAATCTCACGGCAACGCAGATGCATTGTCAAGAAGACCATTTCCTGAAGATTGCAACCATTGTGGTAGGCAAGAGAGTAAGGAAGTGGTATCCGTGAGGATGCTCAGGACAGACTACCTCAGCAACGGGTGGAGGGACAGCCTACGACATGCACAGCAGGAAGATCCGGACATCAAGCCGATTCTGGGATGGATGAAGGCCCGTGCTACCAAGCCTAAGTGGAGGGACGTCTCAGCGATGAGTTCAACCACGAAAAGCTATTGGGCCCAATGGGACAGCTTGCTGCTTCAGGATGGAGTCCTGTGCCGTAAATGGGACAGTGGTCGAAGAGACAGCTGTCGTTTGCAAATGGTTGTTCCTAAAGCTAAAGTGCCGAATGTTCTACAGCTGTGCCATAATGGTCGTTCAAGAGTCCATCTGGGAGTTAAACGAACTCTACTGAAGGTCCGAGAACAGTTTTACTGGGTCCATTATCGTGACGATGTCGAGGATTGGTGTCGTACATGTACAAGTTGTGCGGCCGTGCGGGGACCTCAGACACGTAGTAGAGGAGCACCGAAATTGTACAATATTGGTGCACCACGGGATAGGACAGCCCTTGGCATTGCGGAGCCGTTACAGAAAGGCGCAAGAGGGACTCCTAAGATCGTCCATGTGGATCGCTTGGCGCGTTATTATGGGACCGATAATGCTCGGGACGAGCATGTCTTAGGAGGGGGCAGTGTTTTGTGAATAAGTCAACTAGCGCCATCTAGTGTCAGGAACGAGAGCGAGGGGAGCTTTGCAGAGAATGACATCACAGATCTCTCAACCGACAGCGCCACCCGAAGAACTAAGTTTCTAGAAAATCTATACTCGAACTCTCGGTACCGTGCGCGTGTTTACTTGAACATTCCGGATATTTTGCTAATTTAAATAAATAGGTGGCGCAAGATGCGATCGGACAGAGTTGAACTCAGCGAAACAAGCGAAGCTTCGGAGCGAAATTAAGTGAATTAGTGTGTTTAATTATTAGTGTTTTTAGTTTTAATTTGTGTAAAGTAAATTAAAGTGTTAATTTAGGTAATTTTATCGGCAATTTTTATTGTCACGAACCTCAAGCTCGTAACAATATGATAGTAAAAAAAGTCACTTCTACTCGAGAGTTTCGCGACGTAAGATAAAAAAATGTAACTGATCATTCACGTTTTTTTTGTTTTAACTTTATCGTATGCATATACTGAGCAAAAAAGACGTTTATACCAAATGCGTCCTTCATTTTAAATACATGGTGTAGATGAGTCTTATTTGATTAAGGAGTCGAAAAGTTTGTCACTAACATACTTAATAGAAAAGCAAATTTTTCAGCAAATTACTACTAGAATTCAAACGAGTCCGCACTACTGCTTCTCGATCTCAAGAAAGTGTGGAACAAAGAGAAATGCTTTTAGCTATCGACCGGGATCGTCATTCTTTGTCTTGCGCATCAGAAACGGTTACACAGAGGGATCAGAGGTTGAGTTTTCAGAATATCCGCTCTGAGACTGCTCGATCACTTGAGAGCCGTCAGGAGCGTGAGATACGACTTGCGCGTGACCGAGAACGTGGGCAAAGCCAGTGAACCCTTGATCCGGTGCATTCCGTGCCGGATCGGTGAAATACACGGGATGAAAAGTTTTTTTGTTGTATAGGTGTTAAGTCTGGGTAACATATAGGCTATAATTTATTTTTGAAAATGGAACACCCGATGCAGAACCGCAACAGACCAGCTAAAGTATAAGAGATATAAAAATGGTGCCATAGCAAAAAATATTCCACGTGAAGAGTTTTTTCTGCTGTGAGAATAAATTTGAAGATCTGGAACACCAATTGTGGCATTGTGACATTATAACATATATAGGAATGACGTCTTAGCAAAAGTTATTTAGTCTGATGGGCATTTCCTGTTGACTTACAAAAATGAAAGATCTGGAACGTCTCGAATCGTCTCGCGCATCACGTTGTTTTCCCGTCCCCGAGCTCTTGGAATTCGACATCAGACATTTCAGATCTTCGATTTTGGTACGACCCCGTTGTCGCTGGCATAAGCAACATCATCCGCGTATGAAGTCGCGAGCAGCAGCTAGCATCAAATAGGTCTCAACTCAGCATAATGCTGTAAAAGCACCGCTGGTATTCAGTAAAAGTCATGTTTTGTGAAATAGGTTGCAGCAATAAATAAATATATTCTTTCTTTTCTTTCTTTCAAATAATCTGTTACTCAATTATCATATCATATTATATCATTACTTAGCATAATAGCGTAATATTATGTTGATAATTACCAGACTTTCAATGTCAACATAAAAAAAATTAAAGTTATTCTCCCTCACTCTCCTTATTACACGACAAACGAAAAAGACATTATGTATTTAATCTTCACGCTTTTAGGGATCGTACATTTGTTAATAGCGGCGGTAGAGCCATGCTACATCTTTATTTTGGTAGTAGCACGAATGGGTTGGCTCGACCGATGTAGGACTGTGCTCTCACAGGATACCAGCGTAAAATTACAGCTTACACTTTGTTTTTCGTATGGTGAGTGTAGAGAAACCGAGACCGTTTTGTTGGAAATGAGGCATTCCAACCTAATCCTCAGAGGTGACAACGCTTCTGCATTGTGATTCTAAAGAGAGGTTAGATGTAGTGTGTCTATCTGTTCACAAATTGACTGTATGTTTGGCACCCTTGTTCATAATCATAATCATAAAGTCTTACGCCTGTAACCAAGAGGGGTAGACAGCTACTACGGACTTATATTTGGCCAAGCAAAAGTATTTTAATGTAATAACAGCTTGCAGATATATTCAGTTATGCTATCAAAATGATCAATCGAAATACAGAATAGGGAGGTTAGTGAAAAATCGGGACATTTGGCGTCCTGATGAAGGATGAATCGGGATGTGTCACCAGACCCCTGAAAGTTAAGACGTACCGCACAAATCGGAACACTTGGAACGCGAGCGGCGGAAAAAAGTGATACTTCCTACCGTTTGGCACTATCCTGACGCAACTCTTTTGCCTCCTTTTCCATTCATATCTACGCATACATGCTCGTCGCTTAAGTGTATATTTAATCTAGCTCATCTTCAATATATCGTCAATTTGGTCGAAAAAATTTTGTCTAAGACGTCTATCCTTATTCTTTTAAAAAATGGTAAAATCATGGTATATTTCCAAAAATCCTTTTCGCTGTAATGAAATACGAGCAACTTTAATTAATATTTCAAGGTTGAAATTCTCTACTCAGCAAATATTTAAATCAAAAATCGCATTGCTTGTAAACAATTTTTCTAAAAAACAATAAGGGGTTTTTTTGCGCCCGAATCAATATGGGCAACCCTCCGGAAAGCGGGGGAGGGAGGCGGTGAATGCTCATAGCATACCACGCAGCCGGCTGCGTGAGACTTTTACCCACTAAACACCGCCTTTTAGGAATTGGCTTAACGATCTGACTAGAGATCTCTAAGCCGTATACGAACGCGACTTAACGCGGTTTATGTAAAAACTTTGTTTTTAAGGACGGGGCGTCATCAAACCTGGGCCAACGGTCGGCACCCAAATTAACAACTCGGCAAATTAGCCGTCTTACAATAGAAAGACTGACAAACGAACCCCTGCTGAAATCCAAAGAAATTTATAAGTTAAAGAAGCGCGATGAAACTTGAAAATATTTACCGATGGGAATCTCCAAGAATATTATTTCACAATATTTTTCCTTCGCACCGTTTTTGGTACAGAATTAGGAGAGATAAGATATTTATATTCGATCTAATATAATATAATAATTATAATAGTTATAAAAAATATTGTAAAGCTCAATTTATAATTGGTAGCTTCACTATAGGTTGTGTGTATTATATTACTTTTAACTGCTTAGTACTTAATGTTTATATATAAATACTATTTTGTTATTTTTTTTAATCTTTAAACAAATTGTGGTTGCAAGCTTTTAATATGTTTTAGATATCTGTGGAAACTTCATTGGTTTTAGGATTACTTTTATATGTTTTATAATGTATTTTTATTGTACTATATGTTTCCCTTAAAAAGCAAATTAAAAATAAAAAAATAAATAAAAAAACAATAAAAAAGTAGATACGGCTTTGAGTTGCGTAGCTTATTTTTTGTTTTCGTAACGCTCTTGCAAAGAGTATTGAATAATGTAATATTGTATTAAAAGGCGGTCATGAAGGCTAAAATGGGCGAGAATCGGTCGATGCTAGCAACTACAAAATGTAAGTTCACAATGTATATTATACAGTAAAGCCATACTGCAGCTATATCGGCCTTACAGAATACCAGCGAAAAACATACCATGCTTACACAATATAACAGCGTTAAATTGCAGCTTAATGTTTCTAGAGAGCCTTTTCACTGGAAACGAGGCACTCCATCTATCTTTGTCCACAGGGGTGACAACGTACCCGCATTTTAATTTTTAACCGAGATATGATCACTTACCATCACGTGTGCTTGGTGGTCAACAAAAAATAATCATTCTAAAATATAGCCCCTTCTCCCCTTCACTTTAAAAGCATAAGTCTTTTTCAGCCTCTTAGTATTTTATTAAAATTAAAATATAAAAAATACAATGTACTTTTTCATTCCTGGCCCTACCAAGTGTGTAGGAATTCATATTAAAAATTTTAGTGAGTTTTATGTTGTATTAATAGGCATGTATTTATAATTTTCTTATATTTGAATTTAGGTAGCTTATATTGATAAAAATCATAGAAATATTAAAAACAGGAGAAGTGGCAAGGGTCCGCTTGTGTGCGCGCGCTGTGATCAAAACGCTCAGCTTCTATACAAATAGCCGTCTCTGCGAATTAGTGCGCTTGCGACCGTCATCGTGAAATATTATCGGAATGCCATGTTGTTTAGTGATTTCTTGTAAAAACCGAAGCCAAAACAAAAACTTTGTTAATCATGGAATCACATACCGTACCTAAGTACAAGTATTTCATTATATTTATCTTTAAAATCATATTAAACAACAAATCGGTAAATATTTCTTTCTCTTACTACGTTATTTTTGTTTCCAAATGTCACAGCCACTGTAATATTTTTGCAGTAAATACATTTCTCCATAACCAATACCTAAGTATGACGCCAAGTGACTCAAGAGGCATTGTAAATATCACAAAACAATACTTTATTTATGCGGATATGTATTGCGTAGTACGGCCGCTGCATAGTATAAAGAGGCTGTATCTTGTGACGAGCTAGTAATGTGCGTGCTCAGATCCACTATCGACAATAATGTGGATTGGCGAATTGCTATTATAATTTATTCTCCAATTTGTCAACCGTTTTGACCCGATAGGAAGACCGATGTGTCATAATGTTTTTTACTTATTTTGATTATTTTACAGCAACTACTTCGCTGAATTCGTAACCAAATGTCGTAAAGTAAGTTGATTAAATTTTAGGTTAATAATCAAAAAAAAATCCTAATTTTTATGGTTTTGGGGTTTAATATAATTTACAGTTTTCAAAAGCTTCTTTTTTCATAAATACCCAACCGGCATGGTTATATAGTGACTTCGGCTTAAAATTAGTCAATATAATTATTCTTGCTATTTATTTGTTAGACATGAGTGTGTATTTGTTTTCATATATTTAATATTATTATCACTAACCAGGAGTTTTTATAACAAAAGATCGCCAAGTAAAACCTGCTTAGTACATGGTGAGGTTAAACAAATAAGGATCTGATTTAAAAAAAACTCGACAGCTATAGATAAAGTTTTTCGAGTCTCAGTCTCGAACTCGCATATGCTTTTACCAGATTTAGTGCCAACCTTCCAAAACCACAGATTCCACACCCTTCAAGAACCAAAAGATTTGACTCAGATCAATTACAATCTGTACGTCTTCAAGGTAGGAACATATTGACTTTTTTACGCAAAATCTTGCAATTTACTATCTAATCTTGCTCATTTTTAATATATCGCCAATTTGGTCGATAAACCTTCTTTAAAGGCGCCCCTTTCTGACTTTGTCGATACATCTGCAATATATATTTACTTTGTCACTCTCTCCTCTTTCGTTCTTTCTACATAACCATACCACCGAAGCATTCATTACTTAATTCGGGTCATAACATCACATTGCAAACCACACTTTTCTCGTGTGACAAAATTTCTCACCCAGTCATTCAGATTTAGCTCAATTATGGAATTGGAAATAAAGCTGTAGGTTGAAAATCGCATTTTCTTAGCTCAGCCATTAGTCAACTATTTATTCAACTATTAAGTCTACGATTTTTGTACTTTGACACTGAGAGAAAACAACATCAATACGTATTTATGTGTATGAATCATCATCATTATTATATACACTTACGTCAAATTCTCACCATTCTATAGGTTGATTGGTAGGGAATGCCTCGACGTGTTAATGCACCCTCTGTATTCTTTTATTTTAAGAAATTTAATACAGAATAAATAAATAAATAATTAAATAAATATAGCCCTTCACAGGACAGTGCTGAACATGGGCCTCCCCAAGGAATACCACAAAGCACGGGCTTGACCCACCTGCATCCATTGACTTCCTGCATATTTTACCAAGTCGTCACTTCATCTAATAGGGGACCTCCCTACACTTCGCTTACTGGTACGAAGCTGCCACTTGAGAACCTTCCTCCCCCATCGGTTGTCGATTCTACAAGCTATACGACCGGCCCATTGACACTTCAGCTTACTAATCCGTTGTGTTATCTCATTTTCTCTTCTCATTTCTATGTTTATCACGCAGAGAAACCCCAAGAATAGTCCTCTCCAAAGCTCGCTGAGCGCTTTTGGGGTTCCTAGTACGGCCAGCAGTGAAGGATCACGTCTCAGTGGCATATGTCATCACTTGCAACACGCACTGGTTGTATAATCAAAACAATAGCAAAAACTACAAAAAAATTACGGTTGCCAACCCGCTTGCCAAGCGTGGCAACTTTGCCGAAAATCCCGCCATTTGTGTGCAAATACTTTGTTTTAACTTCCACAGAATAAGAATTATAATTCGCACCACTGTACAAACACCACGTGAGAAAGTAGTATAATGCTACAGCATTTCGTGTAGTGTGTAACGAAAATCAAGGACCCTTTTTACTGAAACAATGCAATCCGTCTTGGTTTCCAGTGTTTAATAAATAATCCAATATTTACACTCATCTGTAGTATTCTGTACGTATTTTATCTGTAGGTTTCACTTGCAACACTTTAACTACACTTTTTTTTGTATTGACAACTTTCCTTTAGACCGCTGGTGTTCAAAGTATGTAGTAATAGCTAAATATAGTTTTAAAGTTAAATTTAAACTTACATTTTATTTCTTTATGCAATTTAAGTGGTCCTTCGAGTCGGATATGAATCAACGAATTATGGATCTACTGTTCACTTATTGTTGACAACGTATCTACATGTTAACCCCATTAAACTCTATTTTGAGGATGATACTGTATTAAAGTGAATTATCAGCTCGTTAGTAACCTTTTAAAAAATAAAAATGTTAAGCAAAATAAATTAAACACAGCCCAAAAAGGTAATGTAAGCAACAGCAAGCCGCGATAACGTTATACACATGACAAATTGCTTTTTTCGTCGCCAGAAATACGTAAGTGTCTTCGGATAAAATCCTTGATGATTGATTTGGTATGAGCTTAACATTGACGTTAAGCTCATACCAAATAGGCGCAAATTTTTTGTGGTTGACACTAAGTTTACGTAAATAAGAATAATTTTCAATAGGAATAAACCTAATTAATGTATTGTAGTTTGGATGTGATTTTTTTCGACAAGTAAAAATTATTTTGCTACATATGATAATGTATAATCTCATATTTAAAAGTTATATTTAAATTGAAACAATATACGCAACAAGAGAAAATACATATACTTACAATTTTTTTTGAATTTTTAGCATGTAGTTTTTTTCAGCCTGTATGTTTTGTTGCAAGTCATATTGACAGGTTACATTAAGGCATTGGAATACATTTGCAGAGTAACCAGAGCCATATGACCCTTGGGAACTTTTACTTATAAAATTGAATCTCAGGACAGGATTATAGTACCCGAGTGTATGCGCAAGCACAGGTGCGCTCCCTATTCCCTGACTCTCGTAGTCCAATGTGATGGTATTAAAACACGACCAGTGAGAGATGGAGCAGGCCATACGGCTTTACGCACTTTTCGAGGCTGCTACTGAGATTTCCTTGACAGAAAAACGCAATAACTGATTTTGGCTCAACCCGGTATTCAAAACCCGAGACCTCATAAGCAGTCAAAATTAGGTAAAGATGGAAAACTGTTAAAAAAATGATATAAGGTGGCTTGCCAATCACCTACACAAATGCAAACTCAATATCCCAATAGTCGGCTTTACTTACTGGGTAAGTAAAACAGTTGCCACATTCTTTAAGTCACACTTAAATATGAGACCTATGAGCCCCAGTCCAAAATCGGGCTGTCATTGCACTGGCTTTCTATACTGTCTCTGCATTTCTGATAAAGTTAGTTCATCGAGAGGTTTGTTTAATACCTTATTGGCTCTAGATCGCATAAAGCAATACCCTCAAATGTTATTAATCTACTCAGTGCCACATATGCCTACCCTTTGGCAAACACTTTCTTTCTGAGGTCGATTACAACTTTAAACAAATAATAGTTAAAGTAGGATTATATAACAGTTAATATCTAAAATAAGGTAAGTAACTGTTTTAATAGTAATCAAAAATTAAACATGCAGTATTAACTACATTATAGCCTTAAAAATATAAAACAAAAACTTTTTACCAAAAAAATTAGGTATTGATTGCTTGGCGGCGAAAATTACTTAGGTATGCTTACATTAATTTAGGAGCTTAGTTATTAAGTTAATTAAAAACTCGAAAAAATTACAAAATTATATACTTAGTTAAATGTAACTAAGTATATCTTTTTGTATTTTTTTTCAGTTAACATTAGTTTAAATACTTAGTTATTAAGGTAAAAGAAAAGGGTTTATTATTTTTTGCCTTTCAGTTCTTTCTGCGGTTAAATTTTTTTTGTTAAAAAGTTTTTATAAGTACTGGAAACGAGGCATTTCATTTTAGACCTTAGGAGTGACATATATTTTAATTCTTAATTGTGGTTAAATGTAGAGTTCTATGTACCACAGCTTCCACTTGCCATCAAATGGACTGTGCGCTCATTTGTCACCCTTATTCTATAAAAAGAAACAGAAATTAAAGCATATTAAATTATTTTATGAAAGTATTCTTAAAATATATACTGAATAAAAATTATTTTAGACTATTATATTATTTTTCTAAATTAAAATTTATATTCATTTAAAATAAAACTTTAACGATGACAGCTAGCTTTAGAAAAAAGTTTCCAAAATGTATTCCGAAGACGCCAGTCAATAATAACATTAGTGCCTTATTGAACAAGTGATAAGTTGTGTAACAGTACAAGGGCACTGTTTATCTTTTACCAATAAATACGGAATCTTAGAGATGACAGTTCTAAAGGAATATTATTTCAAACATTATAAAGGTGTGTCATCAAAAATTATTAACTGATAACTAGGCTTCAATTCTTATATTATAACACTATGCCTTAGCACTACTTTAATTCTTCTATACCCTATGTCTAAGCACTGACTTCTGAACCTAATTTTTATTCTTTCTTTTTCTTTGAAGTAGTTTAGTTCTTTTTAGTTCCTGATTTTTAATTCAATGGTTATTTTTTTAGTTTTATTAAGAATAGCACAAGCTTAAAGTAATTAAATGAATATCATCTAAAAAGTCCACTTTTTTCCTACTTAGGGGAGAATTTTTTTTTTTGATTAATGTGGAACGACTCTTTTGGGATAAATTAATTCATGAAAAATGGTATAATCAAAATTGGTTCACAATTGACTGAGGCATCGCATCATTGAGAATTGATTGAGTGTAACTTGATATTTTTCTATAGGGTAAGTGTGTAAGTAAGTAAAAACCTGGGTTTTTTTTTCAAAAAGGAGTTAATATGATTAATGTAGTCTATAAAAACAAATTTGATTTTGATGCAGCATGGTACGGGATTTCATACATCTATGAGCATTCTAACCTTAAGAAACAATAAAAGATTTAGTGAGATGTTGAGATGTTTATCTTGCGTCGCCAACAAATATACTCTTTGGTTATAGAACAAATGAAAACACATTTCTTGAATACTCAAAACACATTTCTAATTAATTTATTTCATTAATTCATATTACCAGTTTTAAATTATATAACTATTAATTTTACAATAATTTGTAGTCTTTTCTATAGGATTATGAAGTTGTGTCAGTAAGGCCCGTCACCTGCGCCGCTAGATGCAGTGTCGGCTGGTATAACAGAGATTCTTGGCTTGAATCCATCTTCATCAGCCTCGTACTCTACCACCTGGAAAGAACAGAATACATGGCATAAAAATATATTAATTTTACCACGTTTTCATTATGTCACTTTCTAGTTTTTCTGCCGTTCCGGGTCAATCTTGCAAATCAAATTTCGAACACTTCCCGATGGGCAAGGGCTTGAAATTTTGATCATAGCTCAGAATCAGAAATTGTAGAACGTGGAACTGAAAAACGTGGTATATTAATTTTTTACGACAAAGCTTAAAAACATAATATACTTGTTTGTACGCTTTCGTTTGTTGACAAATTATAGCAACTAGCTACTGTAGTCCAAGGATAAAAAGTAAGAAATCAAAAACAGAAATAGAAACTTTTTTATTCAATATATATTATAAATAATACTTATTGATTTCACTTTTTTAATTTGCCACTAATTCGGAAAAAACCTCTGTCCTGGGAAGAACCAGCAAAAAACCCAGCGGGATTTTTTTAAATAACAGCTTGCAGTCATGTATGTTACAATTAACAACTCAATAAATTAGAAAGAGCTTGGTAGCGATCACTCTACCCAGGGGATACTATCATCCCTATCTGAAGTATACAAGAGGTGTAGAGAAATCTAGAAGAAACACAGTATAATAACAAGCCATGAGGTGTTCCACCTTAGTCCTCATTGATGCCAATTCTCTATTTATGTTGGTTGCGGGTGAACATCTGACTGCTGCCACGTTCCATCAGGTGGACTGTAAGTTTGATGTTCAATCAATTTTTTTTATAGAATAATGGTGACAAACGAGCACACGTTCCACCTGATGGCAAGTGGGTGCTGTGGCCCAGAGACATCTGTATCCGATGATGAATCATAATGCAGATGCATTGTCACTCCTAACCAACTAAGATGGAATGTCTTGTTCCCAGTAAAGAAAGAATTTACATTCACAACCACTTACAATGCTGACTGTCTTACTATAAAGTTAAAGTAACAGCCTACATACGTCCTACGTAATGGGACGTATACAGGCTGTAAGAGAAATGATAGAACTCTACACGTCTTCGAAATATTTTTTTTGTTTCTCAGACATGCAGGTTTCCTCACGATGTTTTCCTTCATCGTGAAGCACGTGGTAAATCAACGCTTAAAATTGCTCGCGTACTGTGAAAATTTATATTTTGTATTTCAATGTGTCTTACTACACTAAAATACAATAGGGGTTGGCTATAGACATCCGGTACTTGATTTTGATGTTTTTAGTCTAGGAGGCTTGTTAGGGTTAAGCTTGAACCTATTACACTGTTTTTAAATGGCGGAAATGCGTTTTGAATCTAAAAATTGCAATAACGAAACGCAAATATGTCAATTTCTTTTTTAACACAGATAAACTCATAAAAAAGTTAATCACTCAGACCCAGAAAATCCATTTGTGGCTGGAGATGGGACTTATATACAACAAATTGAGTCGCAGTGGAGAGCAGTCAAGGGATTTTTCAGAAAACAAAATTATAACAATTCACATTACATTATTTCATTTACCACTATCATAGCAGAGTTTAGGGCAACCAGACTTTATAGATAAGAACGGTCAAATTGGTTCTAAAACCGAATTAGCACACCCCAACTCCACGTAGTCTTATCTGCCCTACCCCTAGAGTGTTTTTGTAAAGCCGTAGGTACGGTGAGAGAGCAGACCCCGCCTGCTGTAGAAATCGCAGGCACCTAAGTGAGCCGTAGCGGCTGCGGCTGGTCGCCGAAGGCGAACAATAAGCCGAAGCTGCGGAGGAGAGCATGGGTGCCTGTGATTTGCTACGCAAGGGCGAAGGGGCTGCACTTCCCGCAGTGCCGAAGCAGTTGTAGAAGTAACTTTGCGTCAATATTCCTGTATAAAAAAGTGAGGTTATGATTTACAAAAAAAATATTACTCATAAACTATACATTTCCGCAACGGGGGAAGGGTAGGGAGTGCTTCCCACGACCCTCCCTACCCTCTCCCCCCTCCCAACACCCTACGGCCGCTGCAGAAGTAACTTTTTGTCAATATTCTTGTATAAAAAAGTGAGGTTATAAATTTACAAAAAAAATTATTACTCATAAACTATACATTTCCGCAACGGGGGAAGGGTAGGGGGGTTCCCATGACCTCCTCCCCTCCCCCTCTCCCTACCAACACGGTACGCGAGTACTGGACGTCTATAGTTTAACCAACAATAGTATTCGCATTTGTTAAATAGATAGGTGGAATTTATTCGGGTTCCAAAGCAGTAGAGCTGATGAAGATTATTTCAACGTACCTGTTTGGTTCCATCAGGAAGTACGACAAAGTACGTCCCTTCTGCTTTATCGTCTTGCCGGTTTTCCGCGTGGCCAAAGTCACTTCCGCTCTCGTAGTCACTCACTTTGTAGGAGAACTAGTAGTTCGCTGGTTCCTGTGTATTTTGATTAGTAAGTTTGAGTAATAGTACGTGTAGTGTGTAAGAATATCCAGTACCCCATATCGTCCCGTGGGTGTCGCAAGAGGTGAGACAGAGAAATACAAAGGCAACAGCGTCTTCCTAATAACGACTAGAAAATAAAATAAACTGCGGTTACCAACCTGCCCACCAAGCGTGGCAACTGTGGCAGATATCCCCCTTATCAGGTAAACTATGGAGTGACCCCCACCCCACAGGTATGTTCAGCAGTGGTCTTCGATAGTCCGTATTGCATTTCTACACAATCTTGATTCCATAATAGCCAATTCCAGTTTTTTTAAAGGAGTAAATACTTGATGAATCTTCCTACAACTAAACCACAGAAATGTGAATTAATTATTAATAATAAAGAATTATTAAGTATATAAAAAATATTGATGACATACATCTCCTCATAAAGTAAACGTTATTACACGTCTCATAAGCGAAGCGTTGAGGTTGTGCTCTACTCTCACCTAATGGTGTTAAGTAAAGTCGCTTAATACGTAAGTAACATCATGTATTTTATTAACTGCATAAAATATCATAAATCTAAACAAGGTTATAGATATTCATAATAATAACAAAGTACATTTCAGACACGCAAATAACAAGGTATAACAATAATTATTATTACTCACAATTTATCTTCCGTGTACGTATTCTCTACTCAACAGTTTTAGTAAGACTGCCGCCGCTCGTCGCTGCCGCTCAAACCGACGACATCTGTCTTTTATAGGCTTGTAATTTAACAGTGCTAAACTACAGATGGCGTTGCTTGTGTGGGATCCGTTACAAGTTTTTATAAAATTGGATACTAAGCCGTAAATTTTTACATTATAAAACATTATTTATATTTCTTATAATTATTTTAAACAGTTTTACATTTTAGCTATAAATATAAGCAAAAATAAATAACTAGACATAATCTAATACATTAATGTACCCGCAGACTTAATAGGATGAAAATAATTAATTACCCACCATGTTAGTTACAACAATATAAATTACTAAAATACGCTAACAATGGAAATCCCGTAATTTACTAAGCTAAAAATGTCTTCATTTTTACACTACCGCACTTTAAGAATAATAAAAATACACATATTATATCGAGAAAAATTACTCGTTTTCATGTTTCTATCATTTTTAAAAGTAATTTTTTGTATTTAGTGTAAAAACAAACTGATTGAAAAAAAAATATCGAGGGTGCCCGGAAGTCTGTATTAATCGTAGTCGTTAGAATTAATGTATCAAAATAATTATTTTTTATTAGGTTTAGAATCTCAACGCACAGGTTCCTTTAAAAATTACTGAGTTTCCTTTAAAAATTACTGAGTAATTTGTTTTCGTTTAATTGTAATTAATGAAAATGTAAAAAAACAACTGGTACTTTTCTACAAAAAAATATTCTCATGGATCTCTTCTTTCGTCTCAAATATAGAAAAAGAGATATTTTTCTTTTATATTATCAAATGAAATTATAAGGCGTGCACTTTTGGATTTTCCAAACTTTTTTATTTTACGATTGCAACATTTTGATCCATTAAATTTTGCAAAGGACTAAAATTTGATTTTATAAAGAAAATATTTTAAAGTTTGAGCGTATTACTTACGCGATATATTGTAACGAGAGCGCGTGAAACGTATTGAACCAATCGCTCAAGGTCGTTCGCTAGGAGGTGCACCTTAATTGGCCTCCCCTTCAGATTGTCTTGTAGGCTTTTGCTATAATTGCCACGCTTGAAAGGCGGGATAGCAAAAGAAAATGCTGCTGCCTATATCCTGTTTCAGTATCCCTCTATCCCCACTTACGACACCTACTAGATGAGATGGGGTAGCGGCTTTTCCTACGCCGCTGTTTAACGCTTCGATATCCTTGTGCTTCATCATTCTCTAAACCATTTCCCATTATCTGGGGTCGGCGCAGTAAACCTTCTTGTTCCATTCCTCTCTATCAGCCGTCATTTCCATACTTACTCCTTTCATTCTCATATCACTCTTCACACAATCGATCCATCTTTTATTCGGCCTTCCTCTGCCCGTGTGTCCCTCCACATTCATATTCAACACTCGTATTGTGACATGACTTTCATTCCTCCGCATCACATGCCCAAACCATGCCAATCTGCTTCCTCTCACCTTTTCTACCACTGGCGCTACTTTCAGGCTTCCTCTTATATACTCATTCCTTATCTTATCCATCCTTGTCACACCACACATCCATCGTAACATTCTCATTTCATTCGCATGCAGTCTATTTTCATCCTTCTTCTTGACGGCCCAGCATTCACTTCCATACATGACGACAGGTCGGATGATCGATTTGTAAATTTTCCCCTTCAGCCTTATTGGCATTCGGGGATCGCACGTTGTGGCTGTGACCTGTCGCCATTTCATCCACCCTGCGTTAATCCTATGCTGCACAGCTCTATCTATTCCGCCGTCGCCTTGAATGAGGGAACCGAGGTACTTGAAATCTGAGCAGGTAGGCAGTATAGCGCCATCCAACGACATGGGTACAGGACTGGAAAGACCGCCGAAATCACAGCACAGATATTCGGTTTTGGATCTGCTGATCTTCAAGCCAACACTTTCCAGCCTCTGTTGCCACCCCGTCAGTCTGCTCTGTACCTCGATGCCCTCTTCCCCGACAAGCACGATGTCATCGGCAAAGAGCATGCACCAGGGTGCCTCATCCTGCAGGTCCGACGTCAAAGCGTCCATAATCAGTAGGAAAAGGTAAGGGCTCAATGCCGACCCTTGGTGCAGCCCTACCGCCACATCGATACTGCCCGTAGTTCCCGCGGCAGATCGTACACATGTACGGGATGCTCTGTACATAGCACGGACCAACCTCACATACTTCCCAGGCATACCTTTCATCTTTAACGCCCACCACAAAACCTCACGGGGAACCCGATCGTACGCCTTTTCAAGGTCGACAAAAACCATGTGCAGATTTTTATGCACGCGCTTGTACTTTTCGCACAATTGGCGTAATGCGAAAATGGCATCTGTCGTACCTCGACCGGGCATGAATCCGAACTGGTTTTGTGTTATCTCACACTCTTCTCTCATTCTTCTCTCTATTATTCTTTCCCAGACTTTCATAGTATGTGACATGAGTTTTATTCCCCGGTAACTGCTGCAGTTTTGAACGTCTCCTTTGTTTTTAAAAATGGGGACCAGTATACTACTGCACCATTCCTCAGGTATTTGTTCTTCCTGCAATAATTTACCGAAAAATAAACTCAACCACTTCCATCCATCCGCACTGAGCAACTTCCACACTTCTACTGGTATTCCATCTGGGCCGACTGCCTTCCCATTCTTCATATTCCTAACAGCCATTTTTACTTCTTCCACACTAATTTCTCTCACTAAGCCCATATTCACTGGTGGGTTTTCAAGCATACCATTCCATTCATTCTCCTCATTCATCAATTTCTCAAAATACTCCTTCCATCGCTTCTTTATACTTTCATCGTCAGTCAAAATCCTTCCAGAATCATCTTTTATACATTTTACATGTGAAACATCTCTTCCATTCCTTTCTTCTTCTTCGATATCCTTGTGCTTGCTTACTTTTAATATTTCGTTTACTTGACTTTGTAGTTTTTACCTGATTAAGCAATTCTAAGGAATTTCTTGCATAGTTCTCGTAGCTCCGATCAGAGTATCCGTCGACGTTTTTTGAAGCCCCGTACTGCGGCGAGGGCACGGCGGTACGAGATGATGGTGCGCCGTCTTCTCGGGATTGTGATCTGTTAAACCCATGTTGAATGTTATCTCTTGTGTACTGGACTGGTTTATTAAGAATATTTTTTTAGGAGTAGGGTGATAAACGAGCACACAGACCACCTGATAGTAAGTGGTTGCTGTGGCCCATAGACATCTACATCTACCCTCGATTACGAATAAAAATGCAGATGCGGTGTCACCCGTGAGGACTAATATGGAATGCCTCGTTTCCAGTAAAAAGGGTATCCGGTTCTACACACACCATACGAAACACAGTAGCATTAAGCTACTATTTTACGCTGGTAATCTGTGAGAGCGTGGTTCTTCCCCGGTCGAGCCGACAGATTCGTGCTACAACTATACTACTAATATAATTGCAGCATGGCTCTACCACGTACAAAAACACTCAACAGAAGGTTTCTGCCATGCATATAGACTCACTGTACAATACGTTTTATTTTACTATAGTAAACCAGTGCTAGACTAACTACCCCGATGGTAAATGATAATGTTAAATGTTATATTTTACCTTTACGTGTCGTGTCGTTCCAACGTGTATGGACGAACGAGAATAACCTGTTGTGACGGCCCAATATTATTATTAATACTTAAATTCAATATAAAGGGGCATCAAAAATAGTCTTTGTGATGAATTCGCATTACAATAGTAGGGTCGTGGGTTGAATACCTATGTATTAATGACTTATAAAAGTTGGGTCTATGATACAAAAGAAATGCTATAGAAGGTCTCTATGATGAATTTGCATTACAATAGTAGGGGTCGTGGGTTCAAGTCCTATATATGAATGACTTATAAAAGTGAGGTCTATGATACAAAAGCATTACATACTATAGAAGGTCTCTATGATGAATTTGCATTACAATAGTAGTGTCGTGGGTTTGAGGGTGAGAGTTGAGTAGACAGGCCTGTTGGTCTAGTGGTTAGTGACCCTGACTGCTATGCTGGAGGTCGTAGGTTCGATTCCCAGGACAAATGTATGTGTGATGAGCACGATCATTTGTTCTGTGTCTGGGTGTAATTTATCTATAATATTTATGTATTTAGAAATATATAAGTATGTTTATCAGTTGCCTAGTACCCATAACACAACCTCTGCTTAGCTTGGGACTAGATGGCGTTGTGTGATAGTTGTGGAATATTATTATATTATATATTATATTATTATACTTATGAAAGTAAGGTCTATGATACAAAAGCATTACTATAGAAGGTCTCTACGATGCATAAGCTTTATATGGGGTGGTCGGGTGACCGACTGCTCTTAGTACTGTAGCAAAATGCCTAGTCCTTATTAGGGACTTGAAAAGGAATATTATGGTGGCGTGTATGCTGCTACACAAGCAATTGATCTGAGGTAAACTTGGACTCGCTAACCGATGTGACCTAGACATATCATCTTAGTGCTGGTGGTAAGCGGGTTTGTTGTAGCAATGCGGCTTTCCCATGGACATCGCACACCCAATACCGTTTGAGGGCGGCGTCGTAGCGCATAGCGATGCGTCGTCTATCTTTCGGATTGGGATGAGTGTGTTTGGTAGTACTTTTAAGTGTAACCAGCATACTCAACTTCATGTCTTAGTGCATTAGCGCTATGATACGTGGAGTTTAGTTCACTGGCGTCTTAGTAGCGTGCTACTGTGATAAGTTGGTGATATTTTTAGTTAACAACAATACAAACTTTGTTACCAAAGTCGATAGGGATCATGCGGGTGTGTTGTGAGGGGGGGCGCCATCCGTATGATAGTTACATTGATGCTTACTTACTGCTACTTGCGGTATTGCGTCTTGTGATGGATCTGCGGGTGTGCTGCGCCTGATTCGACGCTCTCTTGTGGTTCTGTTCGATGGAGGTATGCGGGTGGTGATGTCTGCTGGGATGTATGGGGGACCTTGGGATGGTGTAAGCCCGACGATAGTCGTATTGATGCTTGTTGCTTTCTGCAGCATTGCGTCTCTGCGATGGTTGTTTGGTGGGACGCTTTTCTCAATGGCGCTCTCTGCGTCTTGGTGTGACTGTGTGTAAGTAGCTTTGCCCAAGTCGGGTTCCTTCATTACGGGGCTGCAGACTGTCTGCCCTCCATGATGTTTTATACAACAACATAATATTATATCTGTGTAACTTTCCCACTATTGAATGATTGAACGAAACTTGTAGGTGGGTGAGACAAACATGATCGAAAATACATTTACTCAACGTCAGTGACACAAAACCTTTCTGACGGCAAATTTTTACTAACAACTTATAACTGCCTTTTGGCTATATCTGCCGTTGTATTGGTTGGTGGAACATATGTGTCAACCTCATGCGGGTGGTAGCTGGCGGGAGGATCTGCGGAGACTCTCAAGGCTGCGGCCGAAAGCCGCACAACGTGGGATCCCATTCCCTTGAGGTGAGCGGTAGACTCATGACACGCTCTGGAGCTAGTAGCCATGCTGATCATGCAATTGGTGGTGATGCCATACACTTACATCACGTCTGCAGGAGTAGCGGTCTGGCAGGTGGTGGCGCTCACGAGGGTTTACGGCCATTGTGCCTATTTGCCTAAACCGTGTGACGTACATTCACTGTGGCTGGATTCGTTCGTATTCTGTATGGCGTTTACACGCATTGACATGCGCGACTTCGGTCAATGTTTGTACTTACGCACTAACAAGGGGCCAAGACTCTTTCACTGGTTCGCCAGTTATTTTGCTATGGACTACGGTCCAGTTCCTGAATTAGCGTTCCATTCGGGGGGAGTGCATCAAAATGGTTGGCGCTCACCGCGCACGGCGTGTGTGGAGCCGTGTGCCTCCCTTGCATTTTTTTTAAATAAACGTAGGAGAGCGAAGCCCTTGTATCGGGTATTTTGTATAAATATATTGTGAGCCTTTTCCAAGCGGGAAGGGATAATTAAAAATAAATTAATAATGTAAACCTGATACTAGTGGAATAGAGTGACGATTTATGTTTTTAACCTTTCTCGAGCCCTGTCTTCGTGAACGTGATTCACTTAGCTTATAAGGCACTACCAACAGCTTTCAATTACTCTAGTGAATATTCATTCTTCCAAAAGACACCTAAAAGAACTAAGTTACTAAACAAACACAACGTAAGTAAGGGTCCTTACTAAGACGATCACGAAATATTACAAACGGCCTATTATTAAACCTTTAGAAAGATCATTTAGAAAGATCAAAACATATTTTATTAATCCTCGACACATATATATAATTTTATTGAAAAGGGTTAAATTAATTATATATTTATTATCATACATATTTATTTATATAGAGTGGGGGAGCGTTACAATGTGTTACATCAAGTGTGGACGAATAAAATTAGTTGGTACCTAGACCCACTGTTTGAAGATTTCAACTGTATTCTCACATGTATTCGAAATATTTTAATTCTCAGTCATGCAGGTTTCCTCACAATGTTTTAATTCACTGACAATCAATGTAAATTTCACTCTTATGAAAATTGAATACTTAATTAATAAGTATAATTACTTTCCTTTATGAAATGTTTATTTTATTTTATGAAGACTGAACAATATTAGTAAAATTTATATTCTTTTGTGAAGTGTTAATTTTACTTTTATGAAAACTGAAAGATTAATTTATTTTAATTACACTACTTTTATGAAATGTTATAAATCATTGTAATTATGGATTAACCCGTTCACAGAGACGACTACAGGAATAATTTCGGTCGCAGACCACCCGACATGTCGGTCACCTCGTAAGCCAGATTCAGATATTTTGTTCGCTTATCTGTTTCGGCTTTCACGAGGTTCTCGTCATACGGAATGGTAATGTCGACCAAAAATATCCTTGACTGTGCACTGTTCATAAAAGAATAGGCCTGTCTCAGTAGAGCCTGGCGTGGTCATTTTTAAGCACAGCTTCCGGCAAGTACCTATAATAAAGCAGTTTCCGATTCACGAGACCGTATTTCAGAGCGAGCGTCTGGTGTAGAATCCTGGCTCACGATAGATTGCGTCTCTGCAATTACTCGTCTAATAATTGTCTCGCACGCATACTCGACGACTTCCAGCCTCCCGAACAAGCCGGTTTCCGAAAAGGCTTCAGTACCATAGACCACATACATACCCTGCGGCAGATTGTACAGAAGACCGAAGAGTACAATCTGCCACTTTGCCTGGTATATGTGGACTATGAGAAAGCCTTTGATTCCGTCGAAATTTGGGCGGTGCTACAGTCCCTTCAGCGGTGCCAAGTTGACTGTCGGTATATCGAAGTGCTGAAGTGTTTGTACAGTAGGGCTACGATGGCTATCCGAGTACTGAACTAGAGTTCGAAACCTATCCAACTGCAGAGAGGTGTAAGACAGGGTGATGTTATATCCCCGAAACTCTTCACCGCTGCGTTGGAAGACGTTTTCAAGCTACTGGACTGGAAAGGATACGGTATTAGCATCAATGGCGATGGCGATGGAGAGGGCTATGCTCGGAGTTTCTCTGCGGGATAGACTCAGAAATGAGGATATCCGCAGTAAAACCAGTGACCGACATAGCCCAACGGATTAGTAAGCTGAAGTGGCAATGGGCCGGCCATATAGCTCGTAGAACCGATAACCGATGGAGAAGAAAGGTTCTCGAGTGGCAGCCTCGTACCGGTAGGCGAAGTGTTGGGCGACCCCCCACTAGATGTAGTGACGACCTGGTAAGACATGCAGGAAGTCGATGGATGCAGGTGGCTCAGGACCGTGCTTTGTGGCATTACTTGGGGGAGGCCTATGTTCAACAGTGGACTTGTGAATAGCTGTAATAATGATGATGATGATGATGAAGTACTCAGAGTTAGAAAGAGCCGAATAACTGTTGATGACATCCCCAAGTGATTTATTATAAATATTATAAAATGATATGGGGTTATGGGGTGTTGAATTCTGACTTGGCTTTGTAAGAGAATTAAGGTGTACTTTTAATAACATACTACATTATTTTAGTTTTATCCGGGTTTTATAAAAATATTAAAATCGATATTCCCTTAAAGTTTCATAACTTAATCCATTCCTCACACGCTACAGCGATAACGCTGAACATTCTTTTGATTTAGTGCTATGTTTGTCTCCATTTCCACGACATGAAGACAATAAAACGATAGCATCGGTTTCATCAGATAATGGATTTGGCCCTGTTCTTGTTCAATTACAAATATGAACGTCCAATAATCTGTACATGTAAATAAAATTGAAGTATCTGTCTGTAATATCTGCCTTTTGTTAATAATAGTATAGTAATAATAATGTTCTCCAGACGGAATTTCGGCCACGGCGGCCTGCCTCAACGGAGGCTAGCCATCAGCGCAGGACAGGATTATAGTGTCCAAGCGTATGCGCAAGCACAAGTGCACTCTCTATTCCCTCACTCTCATAATCCGATGGGACGGTAAACCGACACGACCGGAGAGTGATCAGGCGCAGTACCAACGGCTTTACGTGCTTTCCGAGGCACGGGGGTGAGACACCGCCAACTTCCTGACTCCGGGCAGAATAGAGAATAGAATGTCTTGACAGAAAAACTCGATAATTGATTTTTCGGCCCGACCCGGGATTCGAACCTAGCACCTCATGATCAGTAGTCGCACTACTATAACCACTAGACCAACGAGGCGGGCCTTTTTTTAAACAGGATTATTGTTGTGCAAATAAGTAATGAATAGCCATTTTTAAAATGTTTGCCTGTCTGTCTGAGATAGAGAGCAATGCGTGTAGTGTTCTAGGATACACTTTAACCGAAAAACTTGGAGATTTTTAAAAACAAAAACGACAAATTGATAAAGTAAATGGTGGTATTTGATTATCTTCAAATAGGTCCTATCCATTTTAATGAACTAGACATGTGTCTTTTCATTTTTAATGACCAGATCATTCAAATGGATCATTTCGAGTTTCAGTACTCTGTGATCTGTGAGACCGCTTGACAGTTGACAATGTCGGTCGTCGGACATTACTATACTCTTTGGCCGTAGGTCCTGTCGATCGTTTGATCAGGAACGTTCAAAAAATGTAATTGCAATCATCAATACTTTGGTGCGACCCGGGTCAAAAGAACGAATCATTAGCAAAGATACATGTCTACACGGAACAGGAAAAAGGTTTTGTTGTTAATTTATACCAAGAGTGAAAATATTTCAAACAAATACGATAGAATAGAATTTTTTTTTTCAATTTAGATTTATTATAATAATATCAACAATCTTTACTAATTAACTAAATCTTCACAATGCTCCTGAAACATGAATGGAATCTTCTTGTAGGTGTAGTAACAACATGCCTTCAAGAAACGAGCTTACTACTTTTCAAAAGGCCGACAACGCGCCCTGCACTTCCCTTGGTCACAGTTTAAAGCTTACCTCCATGGTTTAAACAGAGTCTGACCACAGATTAATAAATTGGTCTAACCTGGTGTGGCGGAGGAGCTAGGGGCCGGGTTCGTCGCTGATCCCGCGCGCTTTAGGGTTACAAGTTGTGAAATAAATTGGTTAGGTACCGAGGCCGAATGTTGGGTTCGATAAAAGTTTTACCGAAATTTCGGCCGAATATTCGTATTCGGTGAAATCATCAGTTCATCTCTAATTTTTTATTCCCAACGTTTCGGGCGCTTTACGGCACCCATGTTCACGGATCATGGTGAATATATATAGGTACACATAGTTATCACTAGTGGCTGACTATGACATTGGGACGTCATACACCTCAGTCGCCCGTGACCATGGGTGCTGTGAAGCGCCCGAACCGAAGCGTCGGGAATTAAAAATGAGTTATTAAACGCGATAAAATCCGTAAATATAGTTTTATTCAATTAGTTTTTTATTTAATCCTTTAAGTATATTCAAGGTTAGAGCAGATACTGAACTGGAAATTTTCCTTCATATGAACAAATTAACAATATTTTGATCCATTCTTGATACTACTATCAAAAACATCATAAACTCGCACGTCAGAAGGGTAAGGGCCCCAACCATTACATCAGATTTGATAGACCACAAATCCTCGCAAAAGAACACCGATTCCTACCAAGGATGATACGCGGGGCTACTGAAATTAAAAAACATCCTAATTTCAATAGAGAAGGAGGCTGGGTACCTACCACCTACTAAAGACACTGTAATTAATAAAATTCAAACTAAACCCAAGCATTCCGCGTAGATTGGACCATAAATAATAATTAAAAATCTTAAGGTACTCCGGATTAACATTGACATCGGGACATCAGTCACCTTAGTCCCCCGTGACCATGGGTGCTGGAAAGCACCCGAAACGTCGGGAATTAAAAATAATTTAAAATTAAAGACGATAAAATCTGTAAAAGTAGTTTTAATCAATCTGTAATTGTGCCAAATTACAGATTTGTAGCACTTAGGGTATCTGAGTAAAACCGCGGACGGATGGACGGACGGACATGGCGAAACTATAAGGGTTCCTTCTTGTTGAACCACGGAACCCTAAAATTTTAATTTCAATAAATATTATGTCATAATTTATACTGCATATTCTATCGTATACTTTGCAATTCCATTCCCATCTGCGTTCTGCCCTGTTGCGTTCCATTCCGTATCATTCTATTCTATACTATTCTATTTTTTTTTATTCCATTCTATTCCGTTACCGTAACTGTTACATACTGAATATAGGCCTCCACCAAAAATTATCTCCAAAGGGTACATATGCCATAGTTGCCACACTTGACAAGCGAGTTGGCAACCGCAATTTTTTATATTTAGTCGTTATTAGGGAAGACGCTGCTGCTCATTTCAATTCAATTCTATTTTTTTTTCATTCATTCTATTCAATACCATTTCATGCTACATACTCAGGAGCACCTAATCTAAAAATCGTAACACCCAAATTACGAACGTGACTCGCGGTAGCAGCGACGTTCCAGGCGCACACTACAATTAATTTGGAATTTGAATTATATTATATTTAGTTAAGATTCGGTGATAAACAAAAGATGTAATAAACCAGTTATTTTAATTTTCAAAATTGACAAGACTGCTATAGCTAGCACGCCACGTTACAAGAGATTGTTATAATAGAATCGGATATTGTGCTGCTCCTGTCACTAATCTCACTTCGAAGCACCCACAAACTTTTGCTAATTTTCTTTAACAGGCGCCTCGACACATTTGCATATGGAAATGTTATTAAAGTTTCTGTGATGTCAGTATGTAACGTCTTAATGTCAAAGCCGTTTAACTATTCGACTGGGAGAATGTTATGTAGACGTGGTAAGCTCGCGCGGTTTCAACTAAAGCGACTTCGGCATGCTAACAATTTGTACGAAATTCTTGATCTAGTTCGGTTGGTCGCCGTGTAGTGATGTAAGAGAATATACCAATATCATCCCGTGGGTGTCGTAAGATGCGACAGTGGGTAACGAATCAGGAGCTGGGCAGAATCATTTCCTCGATAATAAAAGTAAACTTAGTGCTGAGAAGATCAGATGCACTGCCGACCTTTTGAAAATGAGTAGACTTTTTATTTGAAGGTCCCTAAGCTTGGTGGTAGTCGATTTCACTATACTAGAAATATTTTGTCCGTGCAGTTTGTGTCACAAATCATCAAAGTATTTCACTCTCTCTCCCACTTACGGGCCTCAGGGGCAAGCATGGTGATGCGCATTATTGTTGTCTATAAGCATTATCGATAGTGCATTTAGTTTTGTCATAATGTAGGTTAGTGATAAAAATTAAAAAAAAATATTGTATTGGTGAGGTTTAATTACTTTAATTTATTTTTCATTATCCCGACGTTTCGGGTGCTTTACAGCACCCATGGTCACGGGGGGGGGGGCGATCTTTGTTTCAGAGAGCACGAGGATCTGTGACAGCAAACACCTAGCCGCCGAGCTTCAGCACGTCAAACAGACACTGCACGACAACAAGCTTCGGGTCCCGCGCCTCCGTCACAGTGACCGAGTGAAGCCGGCCACAGTCGAGCGTGTGCTTGCTGTACTACCATGTCAGAGGTGTCACAGACAAGATTGGCTACATCTTGAAGCGAGCTTCTATTAGAACATTCTACAAGCCGCCGAAGATTAGTCAGTTCTTTCCATCAGTCAAGTGTCATATTCCTCTACAAGATGCGGGAGTGTACAAGCTTGATTGTAATTGTGGTCTCTCATATATAGGGCAAACAAAAAGATCAATTAGAACCCGCGTAAAAGAAAACATAGCTGACATGAAGAATCAACGTTCCGGGAAGTCTGCAGTATGTGATCATATGATAGATGGCCCCGACCATTACATCAGATTTGATAGACTACAAATCCTTGCGAAAGAACATCGATTACTACCAAGGATGATACGTGAGGCTATTGAAATTAAAAAACATCCTAATTTCAATTGAGAAGGAGAGTGGGTACTACCACCTGCCTGGGACCCATAATTCATAAAATTAAAACTAAACCCAAGCATACCACTGCAAGACTTAACATAGTTCATTCTGCTGAGATCGGACCAAAAACAATAATTAAAAAAGCTGAAGGTACTCCGGGTTAACTTGGACATTCGTCACCTCAGTCCCCTGTGACCATGGATGCTAGAGAGCACCCGACACGTCTGGTATTAAAAATAAAATAAATAAAACGCTATAAAGTCCGTAAAAGTAGTTTTAATCAAAAACTACAAAACTTCGATCAATTTGTCTATTATTGATCGAAGCTAGAAAATAAATAACTGCGTTTGTCGAGTCGAACCGCTTGTCAGGCGTGGCAACTATGGTAAATATCCCCTCTAATGCATTCTATGGGGGAGGGGGGGAAGGCTATGCTCAGCAGTAAGCTTTTGATATGCTGTAACGGTAACTGTCCTGAGCTCTTGCATCTATGGGGGGGAGGGTATGTTCAGCAGTAAGCTTTTGATAGGCTGTAACGGTAACTGTCCTGAGCTCTTGCATCTATGGGGGGGAGACTATGTTCAGCAGTAAGCTTTTGATAGGCTGTAACGGTAACTGTCCTGAGCTCTTGCATCTATGGGGGGAGGCTATGTTCAGCAGTAAGCTTTTGATAGGCTGTAACGGTAACTGTCCTGAGCTCTTGCATCTATGGGGGGGAGGCTATGTTCAGCAGTAAGCTTTTGATATGCTGTAACAGTAACTGTCCTGAGCTCTTGCATCTATGGGGGGAGGCTATGTTCAGCAGTAAGCTTTTGATAGGTTGTAACGGTAACTGTCCTGAACTACTTGCATCGATCAACTTTCTGAATGTCTAACCAGATCGACGCCATCTAGGGGGGTAAGGGGCTACAGTTCGCTTGATGGTACAAGGCTGCTACTCCAGAACCTTTCTTCCTCATCGGTTTTAGGTTCTTCGAGATATATGGCCACTTCAACCTACACAAGCTACCACTGCACATAACCTAAATACGAAGCCTATCACTCAAGAGAAACTCCGAGCATAGCTTCAGCGTCACTTCATAGCTCGCTGAGCCACCTTGAGCTGTTTCATAGGGCCAGCTGTGAAGTACATTACATGTCATGATTTCTAATATATACACTAATACTACATCTATACATACAAAAATCTTTAACTACTAATCATAAAAAAATTCCGTCTGTAAGTTTTTTTTTATAGGATAGGGTGACAAACGAGCACACAGTCCACCTGATGGTAAGCGGGTGCTGTGGCCCATAGACATTTACATTTATCCTCTATTATGAATCAAAACGTAGATGGGTGAGTCACCTGTGAGGACTAAGAAATAATGCCTCGTTTCCAGTAAAAAGGCTCTCCGGTTCTCTACACTCACCATACGAAACACAGCAGCGTTAAGCTAATATTTTATACTCTAAAATCAACTCTTGGTACTCTAAAAACAAGGTATGCAAAAAGCAGTCATAGTTAATTTTGTTAATTCCATATGCTTATATAAATGTTGATATTGCTTTTACTACGTAGTACCATTATTTATTCTGTGCTTTTACGCTTGCAGATCGATCACAATAAACAAACAGGCCGCTTTTGGTAGGGGTATAGACTACGATATTTCCAATTCACTATATACGCGTTATTTTTACTTTTAATCTGATATTTTTGAACAAAATTCACTTTGAATAAAAGTGATATATATTTTTCAATATAGTATAAATTTCTCTGTAATGCTCGCCACACACGGTCAGTTAAACTGGTCAATTTAATTTACGTACATTCAAAAACTGACCGTGAGTATGAAATCTTAAGTTGAAATTTTTAACTGACTTCAACTTTGTCGGACGTAGGTACTGTCAGTTAAACTGCTCATGGTTGGACTGACGTACATCCAAAAACTGATCGTGTATGCGAATCGATCGTGGTAGAGCCATGCTGTAGCTATTACGTTCTTACAGAATACCAGCGTAAAATAGCATCTCAATATTACTGCAGTGTGTTTGGTATAATTAATGTGTTTGGTAGGATGAATGTAGAGAACCGGAGACAGTTTTTTAGTCCTCAGAGGCGACAACGCATCTGCATATTGATTCTTAATCGAGAATAGATGTATATGAGCCATAGCATACAATTACCAACAGGTGTGCTCTAAATAAACTAAATTAATAAAGTAAATTACTCCTTATAACATTAGTTATCCTCCAGTGAAAAAAATCGTCAAAATCGCCGTATCGGAAATTAGCCGTAACAAACAGACAGACAGACAGACAAAAGTTTTAAAAATCTGTACCTATCGCTATTTGTACTTTATTGCACTCAAATAAATTAGGACCGTACAAATGTCTTGGCTTTGTTGTTAAAAAAGTACAAATAGTGAGATTTATTAAAAAAATTATGAAGAGTTTAATGTAATTCAAATTTTAGCTAAATTTAATTTTCACAACTGTGCTATTACAGCAGGACCTCTGTAATCCGAACCCCGTCTAATCCGAACACCTCTGTAATCCGAACGCCCCCGCCCGCGCTTTTTCACTCCCCGCAATCGCCGCTTCTGCGTCTCGCCAATTGCTTACCAATACCAAATGTCGAGTAGGTGTCACGCGCATTTGTTATTGTCCGCCATTTTGTGTTGATATTGCGTCGCTCGTGCATCTCGACAGTTATTTGTGTTATTCCTTTGCCAGAAAAAATGTAAATTGCGTGATAAAGCTTTTTCTTTGTCATTAAATACCTCCCGACAAACTAAAATATTGGATTTCTTTAAAAAAGTTTAATAAATATAACTTTTATAGATGAATATACATTTTAAATTTCACAATACTATTAGTTTTATTACGTAAAAAATACCGTATAATTTTTTTGTACTATAATCCGAACGCTCCACGGATCCGAACGGGGGGTAAATTTTCGGGGTTCGGATTAAAGAGGTCCTGCTGTATTATATTTCGCATTTACAAATTTTAGGTAGCAATTTTTGTACGGTATACCTACTTACTTTTTTGTATTCGACGACGTTCTGCCTGTAACATTGCTCGTGTATAAATAATTTTTGCTATAATCACAAATTACGATTAATCTCAAGAGTTTTATTGAAAAAACTCAATTTTTTTTCCTAAACAAGAACAAAGTAATTTAAAAAAGTTTCTTAATTAATACATTTTTGCACCTTCTGCAAGATTTAAAAACCGGTTTATATTTTTTGTTATAAATCCAGATACATATTATTTTGATTCTTTCTGGCTCATATTGCCATTAACGACTTTAATTAACGGATCCAAGCAGATATCATCGTAACTTTCTTCATGATTTATATTCTGTTCCACAACTAATGATTTTAAATTTTGCCATAGTTTATTTCCATCCTTTTCACAACGTGCCCCAACAGAATGATGTGATGTATAATTATTAATAATCAACAATTTATATGCATTAGAAAATTGGCTACAAGTGGGTGAAATATTTCCGACACCATGACTCCGTACATTACAAAAAAAATTCCAAAGGATCTTGATTAAAGTTTCGCGTCAATAGGGTTTGTACATGATATTTTTATTTAATAAAAGAAATATTTCTTTTATGCTTTCACTTTTTTTGATCCATTTTTTTAAAGATGGAACTTGAACATATTTTATAAACTCAGTCCCATCGCTTTGCTTATGAACAATTTCAAACCCCATTAAACGCAAAATTGGTTAAAATTCGTTCCACTTCTTAAAATGCGCAGTTTCTTTTTAGACATCCTTTAAAGGTTTTGCGTCGTCCTTGTACCGTTGAATGAGTCGAACAGCTGATCAATCATATTTATAAAGAGAGCTGTCCCTCTGCATTCCTCCTGCAATGCTTTATTTCCTGTAAAAATAACAGTATTAACAACAGTGCTACTTTAACAGGTTGTCGTTTGCTTATAAATAGAGAGGCTAGTTTGTTAAGATATTAAATTAAACGTTTAAACTACAATAGCCAGCCATATATATTACATGTAGTAACTAATATACTAAGCTAGCACCCGGCGCGTTGCAGCCGTGGAAGAAATAATTCTAAAAATATTATTTTAAATTTGGAAGAGTAATATTGTTTAATTAGGAATAATATTACAAAGTTGAAATTGAATATATGACTTTCAAATAAATTTGTGGGTATGATACGCGCACCACATATTGTAAGTAACAATAAGTTGGACAAAATTCTAGCGCAATCCGATGAAATGTATGACAGCGCATGAAATATGAACAAACAAACATTAATTTTTATGTATTAGGTATATATTATGTACTACTAGCTTTTCGCCCTATTTTCTATTTTCGCTACGTAACCAACTTTCAAGTAACAAAATTCGTTTTTTTCACCATACATATACATATAAGCCATGGTAGCTCAGATGGTTAGCGCTTGCTATAAATTTCACAGTACGCGATCAACCCGAGTTCGATCCCCGCCAGCAGCAATGAAATTGTCAATTGCAATTTTAAGTGCTGATTTACTACGTGCTCGGCCGTGAAGGAAAATATCGTGAGGAAACCTGCATGTCTAAGAAATAGGAAAAATATATTTCGAAGACATATTTTTATTTTTTATAGGATAGGGTGACAAACGAGCACATAAGTGGTTGCTGCCGCCCGTAGACATCAACATCTTCCTCGATTACAAATCAAAATGCAGAAGCGTTGTCACCCGTGAGGGCTAAGATGGAATGCCTCGATTCCAGTAAAAAGGGTCTCCGGTTCTCTACACTCACAATACGAAACACAGCAGCATTAAGCTATTATTTTGCGCTGGTATTCTGTGAGAGGAGAGAGAGAGAGAGAGAGAGAGAGAGAGAGAGGAGAGGGAACGACAAAAAGAGGTAGTAGTAAAAGAAGAGATGCATGGTGGAATGATGAAGTGAGAGAAGCTGTAAAAAAAAAGATAAAAGCATGGTTAGACTACTTGGCCTCTAGTAACGATGAGCATATGAGAGAGAAGATGAAAGAAAGATATAAGCTGCAGAAAGTTCATGCGAAAACATTGATTGAGGAAGTACGTGAAAGGTGTAGAGTAGAAGCGGACGAGAGGTTGTCGCGAGGAAAACTCCAAACTCTTCTGGAAAGAGGTTGGAAGGTCCCGGAGTGGTGCGACAGCCTTAAGAATGAACAAAGTGCTTTCGAGAACCAATGACGTCCTCTCAGAAAAATCGGACGTCATGCAGCGATGGAGTGAATTTTATAGAGAAATGTATGCGTGTCATGATCTTAGTGAAGGATCCGGGGGTGACGCCGTGACTGGCACGCCAGACACGGACCTCGATGACACTGAGGTCATCAGCATGAAAGAGATTGAACGTGCTATTCGAAGTTTGAAATGTGGTAAGGCTGCGGGACTAGACAGTTACTGCTGAAATGGTCAAGTACGGTGGGCCTCGCGTCTGGGACAGCTTTCGTCTGCTGTGCAATTTGTGCTGGCGGACGGGAGATGTCCCGGATGATTGGCGATCCGCGGTCATTGTTCCTTTATATAAAGGTAAAGGTACATTTTGACTGCGGGTGCTATCGGGCGATCAGCTTGACCAGTTTAGCAAGTAAAGTTTACTCGAAGGTTTTGACACGTAGGATGCAAGAGAAATCGGAGATTCTTATGGAAGGCACAATGCGGATTTAGACCTGGAAGAGGATGCACGGATCAAATGTTTTCTCTCCACATGATCACGGAAAAGCTTCTGAGTGTTAACCAGAGGATTTTCTGTGCTTTTGTGGATCTGGAGAAAGCATTTGATAAGGTTATAAGGAAGAAAATGTGGGAACTGTTGCCGGGATATGGTGTGGATGGTCGATTGTTAAGGGCTGTGCAGTCACTTTACTATGACTGTAAAGCCTGTGTGCGGGTAGGGCATGACCTGTCACCCATGTTTAGCGTCCAAGCGGGCGTAAAACAGGGTTGTGTCATGTCTTCTTGGCTGTTCATACTGTATCTCGACAGCTGTTTACAGAAGCTGAAAAATAGCTGTTTGGGTGTGAAATTGGGTGACATTTAAGTTAATTGTCTGCTGTATGCTGATAATGCAGTGCTTATTGCACCATCAGAAGCAGAACTGCAGGCATTAGTCACATGTATGAAAGAGGAATGTGAAATTAAAGGTCTCCATTTGAATGCTAATAAAACTAAGGTTCTGGTATTTGAAAAGGACGAAATGTGAAATATGGGTAAATCAGGAATGTCTAGAACAGGTAAATGAAATTGTATACTTGGGGAGTGCTTTCAGCCGGGATGGAAGATGTGATTTAGATGTGGATAGGCGTGTAGCTGCCGGAAACAAAGTCAATGGTGCCCTGAATGCATTAGTCAAAAGGCAAGGCATGGTGAAGAGTGCACGCCTTGCAATACATAACGCCGTGTTTGTACCGACTTTGTTATATGGCAGCGAATCCTGGGTATGCCAGAAGAAGCATAAAAGCAAGTTGAATGCAGTGGAGATGCGATCTCTTCGTAAAATGTGTGGCGTTACCATAGCCGACCGAAAGCGAAACGAAGAGATTCGCAATATGGCAGGATTGAAAGATGACCTTATCACAAAAATTGATAGGGGCGTACTCCAATGGTTTGGGCACGTTGAGCGAATGAGTGAAGACCGAATGGTGAAGAAAATATATAGAGCGAAAGTAAATATTAAAAGATGTCGAGGTAGACCGAGACTAACTTTCGAAGACCATGTGAGCAAATTGCACGAAGAGGGGAAGGTCAAGAGTACTCGGATACCTAGACGTGCATGTATGAAGAAGTTAATGAACCTGAAAGAAGCGAAAGAGGTATGTATGGATCGTGACACTTGGCGATCTGTTCTCTCTGGCTACCCCGTTAGGGATTGTGCGTGAAGATAAGTAAGTAAGTAAGTAAGTAAGGAAGTATTCTGTGAGAGCGTGGTCCTCCCCTGGTCGAGCCGACCCATTCGTGCTATAACTATACTACTAATATAACTGCAGCATGGCTCTACCACGTATAACACACATATGAAGTTCGCCAACACGCATTGGGGCAGCGCGGGGACACCTCCTAGCCCCAAAACCCTATCAGAAATGAGGGGAGGCCGGTGTCCAGCAGTAAATCTTATATAGGCTGTAACCTTAACCTTAACATATACATATAGAATGGCTCTATAAAGTGAAAAGTGTGTACAAACTGTACACACTATTTCACACTAAGGGCTTGAAATTGCACCGTTTTTCTAAGTTTAAGAAAACATTCATAATTTTTTCTTAATACAACTTTGAATACCCTCCGCCCTCTCTGTGAGCCAATCGCCCTACAAAATAAAAAGTTCCATAGAAACTGTGTCACCCTTTTCCCCCCTCTTAAGGTTTTAATTTTCCAAAATATTTTCTTTTTGGATGCCTACGTAATATAAAGAACTATTGTCCTAATTTCACGCTTCTTTGTCGAGTAATATCGACACCCAATATGAACAACATTGTAACTGTAGTTACACGTTGGTACTTATTTATGTCATATGAATTCAGCAAGAACAGACTTTTATTTTGGTCTTTGAATCGTATCTGTATGACAATAAGAAGTACTTTTGTGAAATGGAATAACTTCATTGTAATAGAAAATGTACTGTGTTTCCGTTGAAGTATAATTGTAGATGAAGTTGCAATACACAAAAGTTTGAGTAACAATTGTTTCTTTGTGTTAAAGTCATTGCAAATGGACATACAATATCATTCATTTAAATTATTAGGCTGTTTTTACTTTGACCACGTTGTAATTTTAAATTACAATGTTTTCTTCTAAAATGTTTGATAACGTTATAATTGTAAATAATCTTGCGGTGTTGACATCGAGACTAAGTTTCGAGTTCGTCATTTGAATACAATAGTATCATTATATGCCATTTTATTGTTAGCGAGCAATATTTTTATTCATAAACATAACCGCCATTACTGTCAGGTTTCTGCTCAGTGGACGTTTTGTTCCAGTGATAGTGACTGTTTGTGGATTAAATTTATTGTGATAATGAAGTCTCGTGGAAAGCTTACGGTGAGTCTGCTTCGCAAAAAAGATGTCTCAGTTGTGGAATCAATGGGTAAGTAATAAACATAGATATTACACGCTATCTTATTTATAACCTAAAAGTTTCAATTGTTTTGATTTGTGTTTACTTTTGTTACTTCGCTAGTTAGACTTGAGTTGAACACCTGGTACGTGTAACTTTAAACTGTCTACAAATAATATTTATTACTTAGGCACATGGAATATTACTTACCTATACTTTTTAACTCATTGACACATATTTTATAGAAGCTAATTTTTGTATTACTTAAATTTAGTTTGATGGTTTGATCTTAATATTTTTTTTCAGATAGTGATTGCACTGAAATACTTAGTAATTGTCAAGAGGCAGAGGAACATAACGTGGGAATTAATTCACTAATTACTCCTAGTGATTTGGGTGTAGAGCTAGCTTCAAGTTCAAGACCTCTACACCAAAATTACAACTCTGTTTTAGGTACTTTCATCACCTTTGTACCAATCTATAGCATGCACTTTTTACCACTTGTTGAATCTACATTCTATTTCATTTATAATAATGATAACATTGAGTTTCGTGCCAAACCTTACCTAATGTTTAAGCTAAGAAAAGAACTTCAAGCTTATTTAATATAAAAAGCTGTTTGTCACAATTGGCACCAGTATTAACTTCTTATCTACAGTTTTTTTAACATTCTACTTAGCTTAAAACATTTATTTTTTCAGACTCTGATTGTGCTGCGGTTCAAGTCCTTGAAGATATTAATATTGTTGGGTCGAAATTATCAATAAGATCAATCAATAAAAGCCCAGTCATGACTGAAACGTTTCACCAAGACCCGGCTCTACCTGACTTCCGCACCTATGAGATCCTGTCGTGCAGCCTGGAAAAGCGGGAACAAGAGATACTATTAAATCCATGTTCGATCGGTTCCTCGCATCAACATGTGTATCTGCCTATGCCTCGTAGTTCCAGTATCTTAGAAACTCCAGTAATGACTGAAACTTTGCACCAGGAGCCTGCTTTATGTGGTATACTCACCAATGGCGATTCGTCGTGCAGCCCGGAAAGGCGTGAACCAGAGATGCCACTAGAACCATGTTTGATCGGCTTCTCGCATCAAAATGTGTGTTTACCGAGTAGTTCTTGTCTCTTAAAAGCTCCGGTTATGACTGAAACTTTGCACCAGGAGCAAGATTTAGTTGGTATACTTACCAATGACGATCCGTCGTGCAGCGCTGATAGGCACGAACCAGAGATACCAGCAGAGCCATGTTTTATCGGCTCCTCGCATCAAAATGCGTATCCGCATAGTAGTTCTAGTCTCTTTGAAGCTCCAATTATCATTGAAACTTTGCACCAGGAGCCGGCTTTATCTGGTATATTCACCAATGACAATCCGTCGTGCAGTGCGGATAGGCACGAACCGGAGATACCATTAGATCCACGTTTGATTGGCTCCTCGCCTCAAAATGTGTTTCTACCTGGTACAGCTAGCAGTCATGAAAATGAAAATAATGTGGGAGGGCAGGCAGGGGTAGGCATGACAAAGAAGAGAGTATATCCAAAAAAGAGTGTGTAAAAAATGTTTTTAGACTCATTCAATATTACAGATATGTGGATAACGACGATGTTCAAAAAAATGGATGAAAATAATGAAGAAGTCATTGCAAACGATGGGCATGGTAAGCATAGCAATAGGGGGAACGCAATAAATGAAAATATTAAGATTTCAGTTCGCCAGCATATTAATTCAATTCCTGTCAAGAATCACACTATGTAAGGCAAAGAACATCCAAACTTTATTTTGAAGAATCACTTACTTTTCCTGAGCTATACTTTCTTTACATTGAATGGATGACTAAAAATAATCCAAGTGATACCAAAGCTACCCAAGAACAGTACAGGCAGATCTTTTATAAAGAATTTAATATAGAATTCTTCAAGCCAAAGAAATATCAATGTTTGAAATGTGAGGTTCATGAAAAAGCTTCAGAGTTAAAAAAAGAAATCACAGCACGTGATTACGCATTACATATCGTCGCCTTAATTCTAATAAAGCGTATCTCAGAAATGACAACTGTTCAGGATGGTCAAAAAACTGTTTTTATTATTATAATTCTTTGACAACACTATAAGTGGTGTTCTGAACCAACTATCAAAATATACTAGTATATCTTATTCTGACATTGTAATACAACTTGCTTGTCCAAGTAACCTGAGTTACGCTTTATTAGCATGATTAATTTACTGAGATAATGTTTATTAACATAAACAAATTAAAGTCACCACTGCATTATATTTTTTTATTTGACTACAATTAAGATAGTTTAGCACTTAGATTAGTAATAATGGCACTTTAATTAAAATTAGGAATCATCAAACAGTATCAAACAAAAATAAACTTCTATTAAACAATTAAAAAACAATCAAAAATAAAATTCTTAGTAGGAATTTAACGTAAAAAAAATATCTAACATCAACTTTAACTCTCACTTATTTAATATATAAAATATTTACTTAACCTTTAATCAGTCGTTGCCTTAGGCAAATTGTCGTAAAAAGAATGTTTTAGATCTTGGAGGTCTTTCCATTTTCTTGGCTTCAGTGGTATTCTTCCTGTGTACATTGGATTAATTGTGTATGTACCAGGCTTCCATCTGATGGGCAACTCTTGCAAATCATCCAAAAAATTAAGTTTAAATAGAATTTTTCCATCTGGCTCATATCGCAACTGCTGGATGTCGGTGACGGTTGGGTCACCAGCTTTTCTTCCAGGTCGAATGGAGGTGTATCGTTGCAGTACTGAAAAATCTTTGAAAAACTCATGGGAAAGGTATTTTACGTCATATTTAGGAATTTTCTTCTTTGCATCTTTAGTAGGCTTAACATACTCATGAGGTAGATTTATGTCGTTTTTTTTAGTTTTATCTCAATAACGGAATGTACTGAGTCACACTCCATTTGGGTATGGCCCTTTTCCAAATATTTTTGTGTGATTACTATGTTTTCTTTCATAGCCAAGTCAAGAAGAGCATTAGCCATGAACCATGATAGTTTCGATTCTGGTCTGTACATCCATCACTAAAAATAACTAGTGGAATAGTTTTAGGAACCTTCTCTTGCAGTAGTAGTGTATTTCACAATAACGAACAGTTTTTTTGTCTTTTGGCGACAAATAATTGAAAGGATAACTTGGCCGAAACAAAAAATGATCGATAAAAGAAATCATTTTTATTAGATAGTTTTACGTCTAGAATAGCCATTTCTCTACATTGAAAATGTTTATGAGGATATGTAATGTAAAATCCGTCCATGTCGATGATGTATCTAATATTTTTTAGATTTTGTGTCATTTTGAACCAAAATGTTAAAAGTATTTACACGTGACTAAAATATGTTTGTTCCAACAAACTTCACATAACAATTCATTCTTCATTACTTCCCATCATCCCATTTCTTCCTTCTGCTCTTTCTTCTAGTCTACTAGACAAGAAGCGAAGTTGGGTGCTTGTAGCTCGCCTTCACATTCATGCCACCAATAACAGGTTACTTCGTGAGTTGCTAAGTTGTAAACTGTAAAATTATGACAGCAAAGCTTTGTCTTATAATAGACAGCACTAGCTTGAACTTTGGGACAAACTTTCACTCTCTGCAAATCTACAGTAAGTACCGTAATTTTTCCATCAATAGCCAACTTTTTATCAGCTTCTTTTTCTAGTCTTGCAGCCTTTTTCTTCTCAATATGTTTTTTGTAAACCTCTTCTGTCACGTTTTTGGTTTCATAACCGCAGCAAACATCACACCTATCCTTCTTTGGCTTGGTAATGCTTAAGTTCAGTTCATCAAACTTGTTAAAAAAAAACAAGCTGATATTGGTTTTACCTTATCGCTTGCGCATTTTTCCTTGTAAATGTTGTATGGCTTTTACTTTCGAATACTGGTTCAAGATATAGTTTCGTTACTTCTACAGTAATGTGAGGGTAGCTTAGGTATTTCTTCAAAAAACTTTAGCAGATGTTCAGCTTGACTGATTCCACTGGAGGTTGGTGTCTCAGTAGATCTTTTTTTGCCTCTGTTGCTTTTTTGCTTTGTAGTCTCAGTTAATGAGATACCCGACTTTGCTTCTGAAATCCAGGTAAGAACCATGCATTCTCTGATTCCTAAAGTATCCAGAAACATTTTTTTGCAGACTTGGTTTGTTTGCTCATTCAGCTTTAGATAGTATACATAGCTTTGTTGTCTTTTATGTGAATCAACTGTCTTTTGTTTGATTGGGATCTTGTCTACCATTGAAGGAACAAAACTTTTCTTCCCTGAATAATCGAGCTCCTTCCAAAAGTTATCAAAAATAAATTGTCTGTCATGCTCTCCGAACACGGAGCAAAACCGCTTGGCGCTATTTTTGCAGAAGTTGGAGTCACATGTTAGACGCATCTGCTTTTTACTTCTTTGTATACCTTCTATATAATCCTGAATAACTCTCTCCCTGCATTCTCTTTTCTTTCGTTATATTTCTTTGCCATTCTGTACAAGCAGCATGTTTTCAGAAAACATTTCTGCGTTTGGGCTTGTTCTCTGGTTCTTCAGTGTCAATTGTTTCAAGTCCAGATTCCACAACCAACGTTTCTGTGTCTATAATCGGTTCAGTAGAGTCATCCAATTCTACAACTTCAATTGTTTGCCTATCATTGGTAGCAAAATGCGTGATTTCCAATTCACTGACACCTTCCGAAGCTTCGCATATTTTAATAATAGCATTCGATTTAGGGGCACCTTCATCAATACCGGTAACAAAAAATGTGTCTTCAAATTCAATTTCAGGACCATTTTCAGTAGCAACACTAAGTAATGAACCCAAGTTCGACGCTTGTACATCAACTTCTAAAGGGGATTCTTTTGGGTACTTAAAGGAAGGATCAGATTCGGCTGCTATAATCGCATGAAGGAGTTCGTTGTCTGGTTTGTATACTAAAATGTTCTCTAAAATTTGTATCCGGCTCTGATGTTTTTTCTTAGGATTCGTTACTTTTATTCCATTCTCTGCTAATATTTGAAGGATTTCCTGTTCCTCATCATCTGATTGCAACAAATCCATTTTGATGATATCTAAAAGCAAAGACAAAAATCCATGTGAATAGGTCGTATTTCCACGGCAAACTATAAAATTTAAATTCGAATAGGTCGTATCTCAAACTAACTTATAAAACTCGTAATTACTATATTTTTAAACTCGTAATTATTATATTATAAGTGGTTTTCCACAGATGAAGTATCTTTTAAAACAGTAAACAAATGTCAAATAACAAAATAAAAACGATTTCATACCTTGGCAGCTTCTAAAAACAATCACACATCACTTAAATCGCAGAGCAACCTGCGCGATGTCGACAAACTATGGTGACTCAATGCTCAATGAGTTAATGCATATTCGCAGAAAGATCGACTGATCGAGCGATCCGAGATACGTCGCATTACGTCAAGTCTTTTATCTCACTCTTTTTCATACAAACTTTGCAAAGTAAAGAAAGAGAAAGATGTACTTTGTCGCCTTTATTCAAAGCACACAAAAATGTCGGTTTCGTTCAAAATTGAGATACGACATATTAGAATTAAGGCGACGATATGGCAAATAAATGTATCATACGTCAAATAAAAGACAACTATAAGGTAGAAGCCAAACAATCTAAAAAAAAATTGTTAACTGCATGTTTTGATTTACAAAAAATTTTAACTACTCTACAGTCTGACGTGTTAACCTTCTATTACAAGAGAAAATTTCAATTTTTCATTTTTACAATTTTCAACATAGGATCTGCTGAAGGGCATTGTTATGTGTGGGATGAATGCATTGGAAGAAAAGGCCCTAACGAAATTGCTAGCTTCTTATTCGATTTTATAAAAAAGAAGGCTGCCGAAGGTATAAGAGAATTTCGTTTCTATTCAGACTGCTGTGGTGGCCAAAATAGAAACCGAATTGTATTTCTAATGTATGCTTACGCCTCAAAATATTTGGTCTAGTTATTACACACAACTTCTTTGAAGTTGGGCATTTCCCAATCATAAGGGGACTCATTGCATGCTCTTATAGAGAGCGACGTAAGAAAAACCAAGTTGTTTGTGTACCACAACAATGGTACACACTAATACATTGTGCTAAGATTACAGGCAAACCCTACGTCGTGAACGAGGTTACTCAAAATGAAATATTTGATTTTAAGTCATTGTTAAATTTAGTTCCCAATTGGGAATTGGACAATGATAAAAAAAAATTTTTTCGAATCACCAAACATTATAATGTTTCAAAATGATTTTTACAGCGATCAACTAAATTGGATAGATTTGCACCGCAAAGTCAAGACTAGACGTCAAAATATAAATAAATCTTTGGCTGCGTTGTGGGATCATAATTTAGTTAGAGCCTATGAAAACTTACATCCAATCAATCAAAACAAGTACAAAGACTTGTGCAGCTTATGCTCCAGCGGTGCAATTCCGGAGCAATATAGACATTTTTATACCAACTTGCCACATTCAAACACCATTTCAAATAATTCCGACATTGAAGGCTAAATATTGTTATCTGTGCTGGCGGACTATTAAAATGAATAAAATATTATAAATTGATTTTTATTATCTCTCACATACTACTTACCATGTCTTTCTAGCCCAATGTAACATTGATACATGTTGTAATTGCTGCTTACAATAACATTCATCAAAGATTTGCTATTTGCCAATTTGTAAAATAGATTACAATAATAATCACCGAAAAAAACTTTCAAATGTTTTCGTGACCCAATTGTAGCGGTAGTTACAATGCTTTTCATATTAAAAATGCTTAAAACTTGTACATTGTAACATTGCAAAAATCATACTTGCAATAGATTTATCTAAATAGCATCTAAACCAATTGAAAAAGCAATTAAAATCAGTATCATGAAACCTAAAATTGTACAGAACTACCTATTCTTCCAGCTGCAAATAAATTATAAACTGTACAAAAAAATTAAAATGGCTATGCTGTAAACCATGTCACATTGAATTACAATGTTATTCATATTGGGTGTCGATATGGATTGTATTAGTATAATATTTTACATACAATTGCACATTTTCGTCTTACATTAACCTTATGGATACAGTCTTTAAACATAAAAAATGGATATCTCATTATTTTAATTCAAGAGTATTTCAACAGTTCTCAAATAAATAACAACTATTAATTAAATAAGGTAACATTTTATATTTATAATATTCTAATGCTATTAGAATATTATAAATATAATTTTTTATATTTATAATATTCTAATAGCATTAATAATAAATAAATTGTAACGATTAAAAAAAACTATGAGCAACTTACTTGCTGAAAAATTCACTGTGGCTGCAACTCTTTGACGGAAAACTTTAGCTGCATACCTCACCTTCAATTTAGGCAATTTATCTTATTACACATTGATAAATTGTTAATTTGTTTAACATTCTTAAATCATCTTCTTCAACATCAATTTCTAAAAACATTTTTAAATGTTCCCATTTTGCCATCATGACTTCCCCATTGAAAATGAATCTTATATTTTTACTAATTCAATTATTTCTTAGTCCCTTTAATAAATTGGGAGGAACATAAATATGGAATAAAGATATATTATCAATATCTATTATACTGCTTTTGTAAACTTTATTATGGCTTAAATATTTTTTTGTATCTTTCAAAAGAGAATTAATCGCAGATACATTAGATGAGTCTTGGTTACAAATTGTAGCTACAATAATTAAGCCACATTCTCTTAATCTTCTAATTCTATCAATAATTAATGCTTTCAATATATGGCTTTTAGTTGCACTTTGGCAAAACTGGTAACAAATGCCTGTTTGTATTTGCTTTTTATCCCTTTTATCATAAAAACAAGACAATGGTCTGCAATTTTCTCAGTATCTCTTTCAAAACCAGTTATTTGATCAATACTCCCATTATAATATAAACCAGGAGTTAAGGTAACCTCATCAAATATTAAGTTGCATAGCCTTTGTTCAGGTGTCATTTACATTTATACAATTTTTTTCTTTAAATTATTTAGAATATTTTCATTCAATCCTGGTTCAATCACCATTATTTTAAGGATTTTCTGCAGAGTATGTTTGGATGGTTGTACCAAAATTGGTTAAAAAGTTATAAGCCCTAGAACTTAGTTTTAATATTGATAATGCAAAAATGTTCTCTTATAGAGTAAGCTTTCTGTCTTTTGGTTTCTGTAGAGATTTCAATTAAAGTTTCATAAAAGTCGATATTGTTTTTGGCAGCTTATTAATTATGTTTATTAAGCTTTCATTTCTGCTTACCATCTCTGCCACACGGTAGGACTTTTTAACATCTTTTGTAATTTCAACAACCTCGTTTTTGTTTTTAAGTCTTAAAATTTTTAATCTTCTCTATGTAAAAGACTTTCTTCTTACTTCCAGCTGAAAGCAAACAGAATAAAAAAATATTTTTTCTGATAAAAGATATACAAACAACTGTCTGTGCCCTTTATAAGATATACTAACTATTGCCAGTGGCTTAGCTCAGACAATAGCAGATTTTTTATAGGAAAAGTGTGGCAAAGAAGCACACAGACCACCTGATGAGAAGAAGATGCTGTGGTACATTAACATCTACATTTATCTGCAATTTAGAATCAAAATGCAGATGCGTTGTCACCCCTGAGGACTAAGATGAAATGCCTTGTTTACAGTAAAAAAGAGTCTCCAGTTCTCAGTCACTATACGAAACACAGCAGCATAAAGCTGCTATTTCACGCTATTATTATAAGAGCGTGGTCATACACTGGTTGAGCTGACCAATTCGTGCTACAACCATTAATATAGCTGCAGCGTGGCTCCACCATGCTCAGTATTTCTAAACAAAAGCCTTCATCAAATCAAACTACATTTCTTGCTTTAAAAAATTATGAGACTTTCAGGCGCAATCATACTCCCTATTCCATTCAAAAATCCTTCCTAGTGGGAGTTTATGCTAAAAAGGTTATTTCCAGCTTCGACTACGCAAATTACATGTTTCTCACTTCAATAGTTAATAATCTGCTATAATAAAGCAGTTAATCCAGCTATATTACTTTATTTATACATAAGTATGGGATAACAGTATTGTTTAATCTAATGGAATGCGATAAATTTTTTATATTTCCTTAGTCTTTTCTGTATAATCAAGTCAATGCAAATTTCTATACATATCCATTAAAAATGGCAGATTGTAAAAATGTAATTCAAACATGGTTACAAAATTTGTCATACGATGATACGGAAAAGTTGCTGATTTTTTAAGTTAATTAATGATAATATATTTTACCGAAATAACCCTTATCAGTTAGTATGTTATTCATTTTATATAGTAAAGTTACAGCCTATATACGTCCCACTGCTGGGCACAGGCCTCCCATCATTTCTGAGAAGGTTTTAGTGCACGGAAGTGTCCGCCGTGCTGCTCCTATGCTTGTTGGCGAACTTCACATGTCTTCGAAATACTTTTTTCTTATTCCTCAGACATGCAGGTTTCCTCACGATGTTTCCTTCACCGCCGAGCACGTGGTATATCAGCACTTAAAATTGCAATTAACAAGTTCATTGGTGCCGGCGGGGATCGAACCCGGGTTTCTCGCGTTCTGTTATATTTACAGCGAGCGCTAACCATCTGAGCTACCACGGCTCTCAATTTTATATAAGAAACGGAAAATATTTGTTAATGTTTCTATTAGCACATACACTTGAGATACAGGTTTATCCTAGTTTAGGTGCCTGTTATGGTAGACTATTTTAAATTAGGACATTATTTTAATAATTGTACAGTTTATTGAAATAAAAACTATCAAATTAAATATAAGCATTGACCTACAATTAATTGAATAGAACAAAATTCACGACAAATGTGTCCCAGTTAACCGATATTAAGTGTAGGCATATACACATATAGAAATCTAAAAAACTATAAAATTCTAGTTCAAACTACCTATATTGTTGTTATAAAGCTACTACTCAATTTTACTTGTGACAATTTAGCCTATTGATTTCGACTAGAGGTTGCACTATTTTCACCTTATGAAGATTCTAGTGAAAATTATCAGTACGCTTATTTGTTTTACAATTAATATGAATTTGAATTAAATACTATGTACATATATATCTATGCATAATATTACTTTTAAATGATTAAACATTAGTAGTTCTTATGGAAAATAAATATAAATAGTTTTTGTATGTTTTCAAAATACAGTATGGCATTTATTAAGTTTCTCGACAAAACTTATTTTTGCATTTTTAAACGTTTTTTGGCTGGGACACATGTTCGGACCCCAGTTTCATTTAGTAATAGGTCACTGTATATAAGCATCAAAAACAGAAAAAGAACAACACACTGAGGTGGAACTTGCTTCAACAAACACAAATGTTCTAATCTAATTTATTTTATGTTATTATAAGATACTATTTGACAATACAGCCAATTTATATTCAGCAGAAATACTAACTAAATAATACGTATTTGATACGATTTATACTTACCTCTTTGTTGTTGAGGTTTAGACTCTTTTCTAATTTGATATGCATCCTTTGAAGTAGAGACCTTTGGTAAAGTTTCTGAAAAAATATAGTGTATCTTTATGCTTGAGTAAAAGATGCCAAAATTATTAATCGACAAATGCTTTCATTAATCAATTTTTTTATTATTTTATTTAACAAGTACACTTACAATACACATATATGACATAATCACGAAAACATACACATTTCTATACTCTTTGATATGTATGTCAACACATTTTTCATTACAACATTCATTTTTTTACATGGTAGAGCAAACTTGCAGCTATATTATAGTTATAGCATGATTGGGTCGGCTGGACCGGGGAAGGACCACACTCTCACAGAAAACCAGCGTAAAATAGCAGCTTAATGCTGCTGTGTTTCGTATGGTAAGTGTAGAGAACCGGAGACCCATTTTACTGGAATCGAGGCATTCCATATTAGTCCTCACGGGTGACAACGCATCTGCATTTTGGTTCATAATCGAATGTAGATGTCTATGGGCCATAGCATCCACTTACCATCAGGTGGACTGTGTGCTCGTTTGTCACCCTCATCCTATAAAAAAAACATTGAGTCAAGCAATTTTGGGTTAAATACTCATTAATTGAAATATTCAAGATCAGAATAGTGCCACTCAAAAGCAATTACATTAAAGTATGTGCCCATGAGCATTAGAAGAAAACACATCACCTTACTGAGTGGGAAATATGTGGCTAGGGAAAAGGGGGTATGATCAAGAACACTGCACATAACCAGGACCAGGCACTCTCAGTGTATGATAGGCATGCATAAGTGTACTCAACTAATAACAAGCTTTAAATGAAAAAATTACCTTCAGTAGCATGTGAAATTTCAGTATGAATATTCACCATCGAAGATCCAGTTGAAACCATTCCTAAAAACCAAATTATGTTGTATAAACATATGTATAATTAAATTTTGTTCTTCCTGGGTGCAACCCTAAGAATACCAACCTAAGATATCATCATGAATACAATATAATATCAAGTATACCAAGAATATAATGATTAATGACACAGTTTCATGAAAAGACATGCTCTTAATTCTTATATTTAAATATTTACCTTCAGTAGAACTTGCAGTTTCGGAGTTTTAACTGTCCAAAGCTCTATATTGATGATCTGAAATAATTTTAATATCTACTAGAGAGAAGATACTAAGTTAAGGTTTGCAATAAATTCAGGCATATTTTTTTCTGGTATAGTTTATGTATTAATGTTCAGAATACTTTCAGTTTTATGAAAGCTTACATATTTAGGTAAAAATTATTATTATTCTATGACAATGCAGGTAAGTTTTAGTTCTTAAAATTAATTCATTTTCTTAGAATTCGTGGTAGCTCAGTGGGTTAGCGCTCGCTGCAAATTTCGCAGTACACGAGCAACCTGGGTTTGATCCCCGCCAGCACCAACGAATTTGTTAATTTCAAATTTAAGTGCTAATTTACTGCATACTCTGTGGTGAAGGAAAACATCATGAGGAAACCAGCATGTCTGAGAAATGAAAAACAATATTTCTAAGACATTTGAAGTCCACCAACATGCATTGGTACTGCGAGGAGGACACTTTCTTGCCCTAAAACCTTATCAGAAGTGAGAGGAGACCTGTGCCCAGCACTGAGACCTATATAAGGTGATACTTTACTAAGAAATTACAGTATTCATCACATTAAATTTTCAAAATTAATTGACAAATTGCTTTTCTGTCCTAAAAAATCTAATGTCTAACAAAATTTCACCTAATGAGCATGATAAAAATTTTTGATAGTTTCCTGTGTTGGCAACTTTGTGGAGCGAGCGCCATCTGTTTTGGCGGACGGAACTGCAGGCGCCGCCTAGCTAGCCGTGACGGCGACATCGGGCCACGACGACTGCACGTGGTGGGGATGAGACGGGCTGGCGGACGGTTCGCGCAGTGCACCCGGCACTTACTAGATGTGGGTCGTTACGTCATTTTCAAGAAACGTAACGAAACTAGTGACTTTGTCGGCGTCACATGTTTCAAAACTAGTGATTTTTGTAACTGGCTATTTTATTCGGCTACTGTGATTGTTTGTATATATACCACCACCAACTATACAGTTACACACGAAACGAAACTATAGGTACAGTTACATAGTGATTTTTGTAACTGGCTATTTTATTCGGCTACTGTGATTGTTTGTATATATACCACCACCAACTATACAGTTACACACGAAACGAAAATAAATTTAATGACTATCTAAGTGCTTGTATCTATACAGTTAAATCAATAAATTAACTTCCCTTCATACTTTATTCAGGTTTAGGACAGACTGCATTAATTATGTACTTATTTATGATTGATTTGCGTTTACTATGACACTAATATTTTCATAAAATTATTAATGCAGGCATATTTACAAGTCAATTTGATTGTATATGCAATAATTATTGATATTTACATTTTATTTACACTTTTTCAACGTTTTCACGGTCATTTGTTTTTGCACTTTTATTTACACTGTACAATTAATTTGTTTGTTTGTTTGGCTATTTACACACAGTTTTTAAGTTTTATAATATTATAAACATTTAAATTAAAAAAAATTTATACCTACACATTTTTTAGTTTTATTTTAATTTTATAAATAAACGAGTTCATGACTCCATCAAAAATGTTTTAAAAATTATTTTAGTTAAATTCAATGTGACTCGCTTCCCGGAATCGCAAACCATTGAAAATATTTACAAACAGAGATTACTCTATTTTATTGTCAATGTCTATAGTCTTACGTATGAAAATTAAACGTACAATAATACTGTTACTTACGATGGTTTGTTTATTGTTGTATGCCACATGTGCGCTTGGCGCTCGAGCGACCGACAGTCGCCTCCCGCCTCCCGCAATAATAATGGTTAACAGTAATCATAATCACGCATTTACAAAAATCACTAGTTCTAATATGACTCGAAACTAGTGATTCGGTTACGTGCCGCGTAGCCAGTTACTGTATCTAGTGACGTGAAATAACGCCCACGTCTAGCACTTACTCGCGGACCGTGCGACGGAACAGTCATCTCTAGCTCCATTATTTGGAAATAAATTATTAATTATTTATTTTGTTAAATCAGTGGCAGATTATAATTATTTATTTTGTTAAAAGGTTTTGTTTTAGTATAAATGTGTGCTGAGAGTTAACCTAATAGTTTAACTTATTGCTCCAAAGTAGTTACAGTGTTTAACCTTTAAAATACCCACAACCACACATTAAGATATTGATAACCGAGTAATAATATTATTACGTTGTTAACATCAGAAGTGGGATCTACGCGCCATGGGCAAACGCAGGCACTATCGCAGGCGAGCACAATCGTCAAGTAGCAGTAGTACAACGAGTACAAGCTCCAGAACGCCGTCACCTCCGCCCAGAAGGAAGTCAAAGGTATCGCGTCATAAAGATACCAAAGCTGTGAGTACCTTAAACAATATTATACCGGAGTTTGACCCTTTAAATGGTGATATAAATGCATGGCTTAATATTATACAATCCTATGCGGCAACGTTCGATTGGACCGACGAAACGATACGTTATCAAGCTCTTAATAAGTTGAAAGGCTCTGGTAAAGTCTGGTATGACTCGTTGTTGCGCACTGATAGTCAGTGGCCTACATGGAACTGGAGTGATTGGAATCGGCGTCTGGCTAGTAGTTTCCAAACACGACGTAACATGTTTGAATTATTAAAAGAAATAATAAATAAAAAACCTGTAGAAAACCAATCACTATACGAATTTTATTTTGATATTAAATGTAAAGTCGATAGATTATCTTTAAACTTTACTGAGCAAGATATTATATCTATAATTGTCGGTAGCATAGGCGACAGTAATATAGGAGCATCTATTGAGGCGAGTAATTTTAAATCTTGCCATGATTTAGCTAGTTACCTTCATGGCCGTACCTACAAAGGCAGAAATCCAAAACAAACCAGTTCGGGTAGTACACGTGAAAACCAACACAAAACAATGGATCAAACGAATAATTCTAGCCTGCCGTCCATGAATGTTACCTCTTCAAATATTAATGCCAATTCCCATAATGCGTATGGAAGTAACCAAACCGGCTCAGCAAATATTCAGAAACCTATTAAATGTTACACTTGCGGTGGAAACCATAAAAGAAACCAGTGTGAGCTCATTAAATGTAATTTTTGTAAAAAAAGGGCCATGTTGAGGCTGTATGCCGTAGTAAGAAGAGTACAGGATTGATCAAACCAGAAACTGAGGAAACCAAATTGATTCACACCTCTGATCCGCGAAATAAATTTGTAAAAACAGTTAACATTGATAATTTTGTTCATGAGGCATTCATTGATACAGGAAGCAGTTGTTCCTTAATTTCCGAATTGGTGGTGGAAAAATATTCGCTTCAAACAAGTGTTCTACCCTCGCCAGTTTTGTTACAAGGGTTTTCTAAGCATAATTCTAAACCAGTTACTCGAAAAGTCACTCTAGATTTAAAAATTGACTGCGTGTCTTTAGCTAGTGTTATCTTTTACGTCATTGATGACTTAGTAGGTTGTGATATACTAATCGGCCGTAACATAACGGAGCGAAATGATTTGATATATTCACGTGTAGGTAATTCATTCAAGTTTGACTATGCGCAATCACTTAGTGAATTTTGTGACGTTATTCACGAGACTAAGATCGATACTGACACTCACTTAAATGAACTGATTTATTTATTTAGACAATATAAACAGTGTATCGCGTCAGACATAAAAGAGTTAGGGAAAGTGAACAACCACGAGATGATTATTACTCTGACAGACCCACGACCGGTGCAGTGCAGACCTTTTCGAGCCTCACATTCAGATAGAAAAATTATTCGAGATATGGTGCAGGAATTAGTTGATAATAAAATAATTCAAGAAAGTAAATCCCCTTACGCGAGTCCTGCTTTGCTTGTAAACAAAAGAAATGGCGAGAAAAGACTCTGCATCGACTACCGCGCACTGAATAAAATGACAGTAAAGGACAAGTACCCAATGCCCAGAATAGAGGATCTTATAGATAGACTACAGGGTTATAAATATTTCACGAGTCTTGACCTAAAAAGTGGGTACTACCAAATTATTATGAGCCCATAGTCCATTGGGAAAACGGCATTCATTACTGAAGATGGCCATTATGAATTTCTGCGGCTCCCATTCGGGTTAGCTAATGCACCATCTTGTTTTCAACAAATGATGAATAAGGTACTAGGTAATTTAAGGTTTGAGAACGTTATTGTTTATTTAGATGACGTTTATTTAATGACACAAACTATTGAGGAAAATTTAAAGCTCTTGGAAAATATTTTGAAAATATTTAAAAATAATGGTTTAACTTTAAATTTAAAAAAAATGTCATTTCCTTAAAACTGAAATAGAGTTTCTCGGATACAGAATAAAACAAAACTGCATTATGCCGAACGAAACCAAAGTGGAAGCCGTTAAGAAATTTCCCGTACCGAAAACTGTCCACCAGTTGCGACAGTTTCTAGGACTAATTAATTATTTTCGCAAATTTATTAAAAACTGCGCAATAATTTCTGCCCCTCTTACTAAATTATTGAAAAAAGATGCTCCTTGGTATTGGGATTCCGTGCATGATCAAGTGTTTCAAATATTAAAAGCAAAACTAACGTCAGATAGCGTATTATCTATTTTTGATCCAAATAAAGAAACCATTTTGTATACGGACGCTAGTCGAGATGGCGTTGCGGGTATTCTTGTTCAGGTTGCTGATGAGGGTGAAAAACCTGTGTATTACTATAGCCGTCAGACAACTGAGGACGAAAAGAAATACCATTCATTTGAGTTAGAACTCCTAGCAATCGTAACTTCACTCCAAAAATTTCGTCTTTATTTAATTGGTTCACCTTTCACTGTTATCACAGATTGTAACGCGGTCAGGTACGCGTTGACTAAAAAGAATATCATTCCCCGGATCGCACGATGGGTTCTTTCGACTCAAGAGTTCATGTACGAAATAAAGCATAGAGAAGGTACACGTATGCAACATGTGGACGCCTTGAGTCGAAATCCCATTCCCTCAGGTGAGAGGTCGGAAAGGGAAATAATATTATCGATAACCGAAGGAGACTGGTTACTTTCTGTACAAATACAAGACCCTGACATTGCGAAAATTAAAACTGTATTAGTCTGGTGAAATAGATGAAAATAAAATCATTTTTGACACGTATGAACTGTTAGGTGGGAAAGTGTACAGAAGATCAGCCCAAGGGCGACGATGGGTCGTACCAAAGAGTTGTATATGGCAAATAATAAAATACAACCATGATGACGTGGGCCATTTTTCTGTCGATAAAACGTTTGAGAGAATAGGGCGCAAATATTGGTTTTCTCGTATGCGTCACATAATAAAAAAATACATTAAAAACTGTTTGAACTGTATTTATTACAAAAATAAGGGCGGTGCTAAGGAAGGACAGTTATACCCGTTGCCAAAATACGCGCAGCCTTTTCACACTTTGCACGCGGACCACTTAGGGCCGTTCGTTAAAACACGAAACGACAATATGTACTTACTAGTTTTAGTAGATGCATTCACTAAGTTTGTGTTTATCTGTGCTGTAAAGTCTACAAAAACATCCGATCTCATAAACGAATTAGATAATATAACTAAGATTTTCGGTAATCCAAAACGAATCATTTCCGATTCAGGGTCATGTTTTACTTCCAACATGTATAAAGAATACTGCAAGAGCAAAAATATTCGCGCGCATATTGTGGCAACAGGTATGCCTCGCTCAAATGGACAGGTAGAAAGATTTAATAAAACAATTCTAGAATCATTAAAAACTATTGGAGCAGATACTACTGAAGATAAGTGGGATCAATATGTTAAAATAATACAGCAAGGTTTAAACAGTACAATCCATAAAACTATTAATGCCGTTCCCAGTGAGGTTTTATTTGGATATCGTTTGCGCGTTGACAATGACAATGTAGAGCCAGAGCTTGATGATGAATCGCTAGTGGACGTAACGGAGTTGCGAGCAAAGGTAAATAAAAATATTAAAGCCAGTGCAATATCACAAAAACGAAGGTTTGATAAAACTCGGGCAAAAGCCAAAATTTACGAAGAAGGAGATTTGGTATTGATCAGAATACAAAGCCAGAGCAACGATGGTCGAAGCAGAAAACTCCTGCCCACCTTCAAAGGACCATTTCGAGTAAAAAAGGTTCTGGGTAATGACAGATATGAGGTATCAGACCTAAGGGGTTCTGAAAGGAGCAGTAAACCGTACAATGGCGTTGCAGCTGCTGAAAATATGAAGTATTGGATACAAATAGATGACTGGAAATTGGAATAAGCAGTTAACAATATGGTCCGTGTTGGCAACTCATAGTTTTAAAGGTATGTACTGCACTTTCTTGTCTGCTGCTAACAATTAATAAACTCACTGCTTTATCATTTTATTGCAGATAAAATTAAGTGGTTACTCAGCCTCACATACAGTATTGCTATTGCTTATATTTTACTCGCGAGGCTAGATAAAACACTTGTACCTTAATTCTCGCCAGGATAGAAACACCAGCAAATGTAAATACAGCTTGGAAAACAACTTGGTACGTTTAAGTGTAGCGAACAGCTCTTTAAATGCAAGTGATTCCAAGTGGTAAGCTCTAGGAAAACCAGGACTCTGGCATAGTCCCTTTAAGTACGGTTGAACTAGCAGCAACTGAGTAGGCACTTGCTGATGATTCGAAAACGTATTATGACTTGTGATTCATACTTGTAGATTGAGAAAACTAGTTCTGATGTCGATTTTGTTTCAGTGTTTTACCTAGCATCGTGGGGCGCCTGGGACATGCGCCTTGCAGAATGGCCGTGTTGGCAACTTTGTGGAGCGAGCGCCATCTGTTTTGGCGGACGGAACTGCAGGCGCCGCCTAGCTAGCCGTGACGGCGACATCGGGCCACGACGACTGCACGTGGTGGGGATGAGACGGGCTGGCGGACGGTTCGCGCAGTGCACCCGGCACTTACTCGCGGACCGTGCGACGGAACAGTCACCTCTAGCTCCATTATTTGGAAATAAATTATTAATTATTTATTTTGTTAAATCAGTGGCAGATTATAATTATTTATTTTGTTAAAAGGTTTTGTTTTAGTATAAATGTGTGCTGAGAGTTAACCTAATAGTTTAACTTATTGCTCCAAAGTAGTTAGTGTTTAACCTTTAAAATACCCACAACTACACATTAAGATATTGATAACCGAGTAATAATATTATTACGTTGTTAACACCTGTTTATAAAAAATCACTTTTATTCTTGTGGTTCTATTCGGAGGTGTTATACCAATGAGTTTTTTGCTTACTATACAGAGCAGCTAGTGGACTCTCCTATGTTACCACTACATAGAAATTACAATTATGCACTACATACCTACTTACGCAGAAAGCAAGCAACATACTGCTACTTACATAAATACTTACATAAATTTAAAGTGGGATAAATATTAATAGTACCTAAGCCTTCTTCCAACAGTGCGAAACTTTTGTTCAAAATGCTTGTCACATAATATGTAGATATTTCTTAATATATATGAAGTTCCTCTGAGTTTCGTTTCCTCAGACAATACTGCCAACGACATATTAAATCTAGCTTCGTTATAATAGCCAGGTTTTGGAAAACGATGCATAGGTACTGAAAATAAAAACAATATGGGTTTGTCATGTTCCTATTGTAATCTTAAAATAAGATACATATTCATTTACGCAAATACTTACCATCTAACTTACAGCCAAAATAACACAATTTCGTAGGCATTGCGTATTCCAATGTAGAAACAGTCGTATAAATTAAAGGAAAAACCAAAATCCGTAATGAATATCGAATGCCAATGTCGTGCGTAGTAGTAGAAAATCCAAAGTCCGTATTGGGTGCCGAGTTTATAGATACAGTAGAAAAATCCAGAGTCCGTAAGTAAAATAAAGTAATTCACTAAATACAATCTTCGTGACGTAAACTTACATCAACACAGAAAGCAGAAAGTTATAAAAAAATTCAAAACTTTTCTACCGGCCTGCATGCAATGTCAAAAGTTGCCATAACCAGAATTACAAATTACTTAATTACCTTAAAATTTGAAAACATTTAAAAAACCACTACCAAAAAGGCTTTAATAACATTTGAAGAGAAGTAGTTTTTTACTTTATTATATTTTCATTTATAGTTTTACTGTAAAGTTTGCAATAATTGAAAACCAAAACAATACATTTAATATAATTCTTCCAATTCTACCACGTTGTTTATATGGCCCTACCCAACCCTTTTAACACCGCCATCTATTAGAATTTTGTGTAAAACCGTTACTTCAGTTGCATGACGGTGTCCTAAAGATGTCCTAGAAGAGTGTTAAGCGCTTATTACATTATACAATTTTTAGGAAATCTAATTAGGAAGTAGGAAGGTGTAATCGTAGTTAGAACTGTTAACGATTTAGTCAAATTGGAGGTCCCAATCGCTCTACTTCCTAAATTGTTTACAATTTAGGACAGTGTAATCGCAACGTTTACGATTTAGAACGACCAGTCGGCGCCCGCGCTTTGATCTAAGTGGAAATATTGTGGCTTCTTTTTCAATATGTTTGGATACCAAACTTAATAAATAATCAAACCGCTTAGAATCAACTATTAAAAAATTTCTACAGTCGCCAGGTTCGAACATAATATATGCACTATATTCATATTGGACAGTTTTTTTCTCAATGACAAGTGTTCTTTAACCCAGCATTTTCTCTTTTTTCTTTTTTTAATATCCATAGTTCCCACCACGGCTAAAGCAAGTCCTATTTTCTGCTGTTTTGATAAATACAGCGCCTTCGATCAAACGTGCAACCCCGTTGATACTTCTTTACGAATGCGCTTCGTCACGATTTAGAATTCAATTTATTGTAGTGTGAGCACCAGATTCAAATTTAGATTCCTAATTAGATATTTTTTATATGCTACCTACAGCACGCAGCCTTGTGAAACACCAGCATTAATAGGCTTGTAATCGGAGCTTGCACCGTCTACAACGACGTTGATGCTCCGATCTGCAAGAAAGCTGGTGATGTTGGCCATTATCGATGTTGTAGCACATGTACCTATTTAGTAGGTTAAAATTAGATGAAAAAAAGATTTAGTGTGAAACTTTAATTTAATAAATGGAAAAATTTGACAAATATTTAGTTAATTTGTTATAGTTTTTGCCGATAATGATGAATATTATTACTTTGATATTTAAATGTTCCCATACAATTATAAAGGTAAATGCGTCGTGAAAGAATGCGATAAAAGGTCACAAAAACATAGTAAATCAAGTAAAATCACTTGCCACACATAAGTTTTAGTTCATGTTTTCATATAAACGTAAAAAAATCAAAGAATTTAATAAAATTATCGAATATTGCGTTTTAGGTTCAATGTTGCCGGTTGTGATTATCCCAAAATAACATATATAATTAAAGGAGTAATGTAATTTGTTACCTCTGATTTTAAATATTTTGGAAATTATAATAAAACTACGTTTTAACTTTCATACAAAATAATTAATTATTCTTATTTCAATTTATTCATGAATGATCTATTAAATAGATTTTATTACCTATTTAATATTAATAATTTTATTTTAATTATAATTTATATGAATTTTATAATAATTATATTTTATTGCCTATTTTATATTGTTTGATTGATTAGTACAGAAAAAAAATTCTTTTAAAAAACATGTTTATTTCATCAGTTATGCTTACATATATTCATGTGATAAGAAAAAATATTTTTTTAAATAAAAACAATTAACTGCAGCTTAAAAAAAACTCCTTTTTATTGCGTAATTTGGTTAAAATTTCATAATATAGTAAGCCATACTCAAAGAGTAAGCCACACCAACCCGCCATTGCATGTTTGTGTGTCTATCTTTATCTAATCTTAGCGACGGTATTGTTTTCGAAACTTGTGTAAGTGAGACAGATATATGTTTATTTAAAATGTTTAGTAATTTGAAAGCTACGTCGTCGCATTTGGATAGTGGTTACACCATTGAGATATAATACTTTTGTTTCTTTTTAACAAAGCAGTAGCTTCATTAGAAAAGGGAGACGATAACAGTTTGTCAATTGCTTATTTTGACAACACTTTCGTGTGACGTCATTAGCTCATCCATGCGTGACTGCGTCGCCATTTTAAGCGCTGAGTTTTGTAGTAGATCTGCTGTCAAACTAATGAATGCTAAAAGCATAGAGATAATAATACCTATGGAGGCGCTGTATTCTACTATAGAAATAATAGTTATACAAAATATCTATAACATCGACACACACTTGTCAAAAATACTTTTGTTTCTTTTTAACAAAGCAGTAGCTTCATTAGAAAAGGGCGACAACAATAGTTTGTCAATTGCTTATTTTAACAACACTTTCGAGTGACGTCATTAGCTCTTCCATGCGTGACTGCGTCGCCATGTTAAGTGCTGAGTTTTGTGGTAGATCTGCTGTCAAACTGTTGAATGCTAAAAGTTTTTTTGTTGTGTAGTGCAGTGCCTTCATCTTATCTTATAGTAGGTGTATCTTCTATTTATATTTTATTATGTTACTAGATAACCACCTAAATTTGATTTGATTGTAACTCTTAATTGAGAGGCATTTCTGAGTTTTTCTACTACTCTACTACTTTTCTACTACTACCGTTCGGCAATTGATTTTTAAATTTAAATAATTTTGTGAAGCGTAATTAAATCACGTCACGTGTTATAAATAATAATAATATTATAGTATATAATATTTGTGATGAATTATGTGCAGATAAATTAATAATAAATATGTATTGATTTTTAAAACAGTTTATTTCATTTTTACTCAACTAATCATTGTTATTTTACATTAATAATATGAGATCTGGGATCACCATCCCAGTAATACTATAAACACAAAAGAAGGATTTAATTTCTATCTACACAAAAGCCATAATACTGTCGGTCACATTTATTCGCCAGATGAATTATTTGACGATTGAAAATTCAGCCCTGTATCAATGTAAATACCTACAAAATAAAGTAAATTAAGCAACAAATCCAATTATATAAAATGAGAAAAAAATCATATTAGTTAAAATATCGATATCAGCTGCGCATTTTGCAGAGTTACAACCATATAAAAGGCGCCCATTTCATGTGCTAGATTTTTGTAGGTAGTCACGCTAATTTTGTAGGTATGCCCAGTCCATATACTTCTAAGTCAGTGGCTAAAAGTTTTTTTGTTGTGTAGTGCAGTGCCTTCATCTTATCTTGTAGTAGGTGTTTTTCTTCTATTTATATTTTATTATGTTACTAGATAGTTTATATAAAAATCTATCACGGTCATGAAACGGTGGATGAAATATGATATCCAAGATGTTATCCTGCATATCATATTTCGGATCATGCCAGATTTTCGAATTTTTCGAAATTTGATAATATTTTTCATTTAAAATCCGAATGAATAAATAAAATACGATATACAACTTGCTTGTATAACTTACTATTTGTGATGAATTATGTGCAGATAAATTAATAATAAATATGTATTGATTTTTAAAACAGTTTATTTCATTTTTACTCAACTAATCATTATTATTTTACATTAATAATATGAGATCTGGGATCACCATCCCAGTAATACTTTAAACACAAAAGAAGGATTTAATTTCTATCTACACAAAAGCCATAAATCTGTCGGTCACATTTATTCGCCAGATAAGTTATTTGACGATTGAAAATCAGCCCTGTATCTATGTAAATACCTACGAAATAAAGTAAATTAAGCAACAAATCCAATTATACAAAATGCGAAAAAATTCATATTAGTTAAAATATCGATATCAGCTACGCATATTGCAGAATTACAACCCTATAAAAGGCGGCCATTTTATGCGCCAGATTTTTGTAGGTAGTCACGCTAATTTTGTAGGTATGCCCAGTCCATATCAGGGGGGGGGGGGGGTACACTTTCATACATTAGGTTGGGTTCAATAATTTGCAAAGACACTAGTGCCATCTTTTACTATATCCGCATAAACTTACTAACATTAAATTCTAAAAGGTGCGCTAGATGGCAACTACACCAATTCTGGTTATTCTCTAACTGGCAAGTAGCAACTTTATGTAACATAATGGCTACCGGCGTCTGAACAAGTTGTTGTTTTATTACAGTTTATTAGTGATTTTCTGTTGTTGTTACAATAAGTTTGGTTGAGTTTGGATTAGCCCCCTGTTTCTTGTTGTCTGTTTAGATTTTCATGCTGGAACCACATTGTATGTTTGTGTAGAGTTGTGCGAAATAGACGCTTTCGTTTATCATTCCGGTAACCCGGTGGACATATTTGGTTTGGTGTTGTATTTTGCGGAATAGACGCTTTTATATCGTGTATGTTAAATATATATAACAAAAATAAATGTTATTATTACTGAAATCTATAATACGTCTTTAATTGAACCCTAATCCCTTAAAATATAAATATAACCTTCTATAGTATAGATAGCTATATATACATAACTACATACAGCTATCTATAGTTAACATGATATTGAGATTAGTTCAAGGGATATAATACCAGACGGCGACACTATTCGATATTGCAGAGTTCCCCAAACTTTTTTGTGTCGTAGACCCCTTGCCATGTTTTTCCGTGTTGGGTAGACCCCCTACTTACCTGATATTGATTTTCTGTAAATTTCTAACTGTAGTGAAGTTTTGTGTTAAAAACTTAAAGTAAAAACACATGTTAATTTATACATTTATCAATTGAATTTAAATTAAAACTACTCAAAATAAAATTTTGTATCTGTTATGTAAAATATACGTAACATTAAATAAATATAAAATAAACTATAAATCTTTTGTAAATAATGTATATGTTTTGATATCATAAGATAGTATGATGTCAGTATATAGGTACTATCAGTGTATGCGTTGAGATCCACTACCGTGGACCCCCATTTTCATTTCATGGACCCCCAAATTTTTTTTTCGCTGACGTAGACCCCTTGCATGTTGTCATAGACGCCTAGGGGTCGACATAGACCACTTTGGGAATCATTGTGATATTGGGTGACAAGAAATCCTAGGATATGGCTGGATATGGCTCTCTATTTCTGTATATATTACTCTACTCTATGCTCCATATACTTCTAAGGTAGTGGGTTACACTTTATTCGACGCGCGGTAATGTGGTTTGCTCCTCTAGGTTTGTATAACTCTATGCCACGTACCTAAATAATTAGCAGAGTGATTCCAAACTGAGTAAATATCATTTTTAATTCCCCTTCAAAAAAGGTATCACGTGTAAAGTTTGTGAGTATGTCATCAAACAAATACCTATGTTTAAAAAAATTGCCGTAAAGTAAGGCGCGATATGGTCGGGGGTACACACTAGTAGGTACAAATTCCGACGTGTTTACTGGCTCTGGATTGGTGGTTTAAAACTTAAAGGCGTAAAATATCATACTTAAAAGGTAACAAGTACGATACTATGAATAAAACCTACACTCATTGAAATATACCTCTTTTTTGAATGAATATACCATTGATTTATATAACCCTAGATCAGTAATAACCGCGCCAAAGCGTTGCCACTGCACATATGGCCACAGCCATATGCCTAGCTAACGTGAGTCCATTGTTCAATGTGACGCCGACAGAGTTGAGCCGCGACAAAAATGGGTAAATGTGTAGTGAAACAATGCTATTCAAGGTCACAAAAACGTAATAAATCAAGCGGCATAACTTTCAACACATAATTTTTAGTTCTTGTTTTCATATAAACGTAAAAAATCTCAAATAATTAAATAAAATTATCGAATATTGCCATTTAGGTTCAATGTTGCCACTTTTCCGCATTTGTGATTATCCTACACTAATGGGAGACTATATAATTAACGGAGTAAGTTAATGTGTTACCTTTGATTTTAAATATTTTGAAAATTATAATAAAAACTACCTTTTAACTTTCATACAAAATAATTAATTATTCTTATTTTAGTTTATTCATGAATTTTCTATTAAATATATTTTATTACCTATTTTATATTAATAATTTTATATTATTTTTAATTTCATATAAATTTTATATTAATTATATTTTATTAGATACCTATTTTATATTGTTTGATTTATTAGAACCATAAAAATACGTTTTATTTCATCATTATGTTTACTTTTATTCATCTGATAAGCTTTGTATCCCTTTTTTCTAAGGGGACATAATAAAGATTTTACAATAAAATATACTTTTTTAATATAAAAACAATTAACTGCAGCTTAAAAAACTCATTTTTATTGCGTATTTTAGGTAAAATTTCATATAGTAAGCGACACCAAACCGCCATTGCATGTTTGTGTGTTATATGTTTACTTAAAATTGTTATTAGTTTCAAAGCTACGTCGTCGCGTTTGGATAGTGGTTACACTTTTTTCGACGTGCGGTAATGTGGTTTGCTCCTCTAGGGTTGTATAACTCAATGGAATATACCCAAATGTGCGTTTGTAAACCGCTGGTACACAGGGCATTTTACGGTTGAAAAATATTGTTAACCAGGAGTTAACAGGTCAGCTTAGGGAGGAAAGGTGTTGTAAACCAGTGGTTCACAGGGTCACGTCAGCGGGTAACTAGCCGCTGTAGTCGAGTAAAAAGTACGAAAGGAGAAAGAGTTTTAGAATAAACAGTCTACGTCCAACCTAGAATTTGTCTCAGCGAACACCGGAACAGACTAACTACTAACTAGAGTAATTTATCGAATGGCACTGGCTGTGGCTAGCATATTATATCAATGTACTCTGTGGCATTGGCAATGGGTGGCCGTTATATTCCGTGCGAGGCAAACTGACGGAGGAACTGATTTTGACCACTTGTTATAATTAAGTTTTGCCAGATTTCAATAATAAATATCTGCAAACAAAGATGTTTTATAGGTACAGACACCGTGTACGTGCGCCTAAAACGCTTCCATTTAAAAGGCGCCAATATTGGCGTATTCGTTCGATCGTTCCGCCATTACGCCAGCGACGTTCACTGCGAACGTACATCACGCACCAATGTCTTTAATTTCACAAAATGACTGTTTGTGCTGTGAAATTATGTAAAAATTACTCTTGGAAAAAAGATAAAGATAAGAACATCACTTTTCATAAGTAAATATACAATTTTCTGGTGTATTTATTGATAAAATAATACGAAAGCTGAATATCAATGTAAGTAATAACACTGCGCAATAATATTTGAGTGTTGCCTACCGTATGAAATGTTTTTCCCTATTTTAATGTCATTAGTAGATGTATCCAAAGCAGCCGATACGCAACCGTTGTGAACCGGTTGTTTAACCGGTTACTTGATCTAGTCATGAAAATAACATAACATAATAACATAAACACTCACGCCTGTCACCCAGAGGGGTAGGCAGAGACTACAGACTTCCATTTAGCACGATCCTGACATACCTTTCTCGCCTCTTCCACATTCATATACCTACGCATACATGCTCGTCGGTTAAGGGTACTCTTAATTTGGCCCATTTTTAGTATATCGCCAATTTGGTCGACAAACTTCCGCCTAGGACGTCCCTTTCCGACTCTTCCATTCACTTCTGCAACATATATTTGCTTTGTCAGTCTTTCCGCATTCATTCTTTCTACATGACCAAACCACCGAAGCATTCCTTTCTTAATCCTGGTCACCGCATCATCTTGCAAACCACACTCTTCTTTTATCACACAGTTTCTCACCCTGTCACTCAGATTCAGCCCTAACATACTCCTTAGCGACCGCATTTCTACCGCATTTATTCTACTCTCGTGCTTCTTCTGCCACACCCAACTTTCACTACCATACGTTAAAGTAGGGACTAATACAGCACTGTGAATTGCCATACGTGCCTTTTTTGACACATTCTGACTTTTCACAATAGAGTGTAGAGCCCCATTTACTTTATTTCCTGCATTCACTCGTCGTTCAATGTCCTTATCATATCTCCCATCCCTGCTGAATACACATCCCAAATATACGAACTCATCCACTTGCTCAATTAACTCTCCTTATATTCTTATTTCACATACCGTTTTGCTTTCATCTCTTTCAAAAACCATCACTTTCGTCTTACTTGCGTTCACTTTCATTCCCCTTTCTTTTAATGACCTGTTCATTAATGTAACCATCATCTGCAACTCGGCCGCCGACGACGCAAGTATGACTTGATCATCGGCGTACAAAAGGCATTTGATGGTTAACTCACCCATTCTTACCCCGCATTCTTCAACTTTCAAATTTTCCAAACAGCTGTCCATAAATAGGTTGAACAGCCACGGGGAAGCTACACAGCCCTGTCTGACATCTTTATGGATGCCAAACCAGCCCGAGTAGACCCCGTTGATTCTAACACAAGCACTCGAGTCCCTATACAGAGACTTTAATGCCTGTATCAAACCAGCGCTCAACCTAAATGCGTTCAGCGTTTGCCATAACACATCCCTGTCCACTCTGTCATAAGCCTTTTCCAAGTCCATGAACGCACAAAAAACTCTTTGGTTTTTCGCCAAAAACTTCTCCGCGATCATGCGCATGGAAAAGACTTGATCTGTACACCCCATTCCCTTTCTAAATCCCGCTTGCACATCCCAAATTTTTTCATCAGTTTCTTTCATAACTCTTTCAATTAGTACCTTAGCATACAGTTTTCCCACAATGCTAAGAAGGCTGATACCACGGTAGTTTTTACAGTCCTGCTGTGACCCTTTTCCCTTATATATTGGGACTATCACGGCTTTGCACCAGTCTCCCGGTACCCGCTTTAGTTCCCAACATAAATTAAACAAGGTGTACAGCAGGCCTGCCACCACGTCCTCTCCAGCCCTTAGCATTTCGAGTGAAACTCTATCATATCCGGCTGCCTTACCTACTTTCATGCTTTTCATTGCTTTCATTATTTCATCCATACTTATCTCCCTATCTCTTTCATCTTCTTTCGGAATTTCTATTTCATTTAGTTCACACTTCTCCTCACTCATAAATTCGCTTTCAAAATATTCCTTCCATCTCTTTAGACTCAACACTTCATCATTCAGGATACAGCCATTCTCGTCTCGTATCGCATTCAATCTAGGCTGTTTTGTATTTCCCCTGGTATTTCTTACGAGTTTCCAGAACATTTTAATATTTGCCTGGAAGTTATCCGATATTCTTCTATCATTCCTATCCGTTCTTTCTTGCTTTTTCCTTTCAACTAATTCTTTTACTGTCTTATTTAAACGTTTAAACTCTGCCTTTTTTCTTTCATTCTCATCATTCTTACCACCAGAGTTACCAGCTTTGGTCGCTAGTAAATCTAGCCATGCTCTCTTCTTTGCTTCAACTTCCATACGTACCTCGTCATCCCACCATAACGTATTGTCTTTCCTTTCATTCATTCTCTTACTAACACCACATACTTCGGTAGCTGCATCCACTAAACCTTTCTTAACATTATGCCACACATTCTCCAAGTCTAACTCATTCACACACAACTCATCCAAATTACTTATATTTTCTAGTCATGAAACTGGATCGATATATGAATTTAAAAAAAACATTTGCTATCTCTTGGCCGAAATTAACTTTTACGGTTACAATTAACCAAACTTACTTTTGTACGTCATTTTACTTAAAATTAAAAAGTAATTAATGTCTTCGTAAAAAGCGACAATATTTTGGGTTCTAAGGTATGAAAGTGTAGTACTCTATATATATTCAATAATAATAGATTAGTTCAATATATGTCAGATACATGTACCGTGTAGTGGCGGTTGAGAATATTCACTATCCCATATCTTCCCGTGGGTGTCGTAAGAGGCGACAGAGGGAGACAGGCAGGAGATGGGCATTAGCATCTTCCTGATAACAACTGTGATATAATAAAAAACTGCGGTTGCCAACCCCCTGGCCAAGCGTGGCAACTATGGCAAATATCCCCCCATGAGTAACGACGCAAACAAACGGCCCCCAGTCCCCGGCGGCCCCGCTATTCCTGGCTACGGTGGCGACCATGGTAACGGCGGGGCAGGGGGTGCTAAGAATATCCGGTGGAGGTTCGGTTGCCACCTACGACGACTCGACCTGGCAACATATAACGCACGCACCCTGAGGACTGACGAGAAGATACTGGAGTTGGAAAAAGAGGTAGACAAGTTGCGCTGGCATATTATCGGGTTATCCGAGGTCCGAAGAGAGGGGGAGGACACGGTAATCCTCGAGTCCGGCAACTTGTTCTATCACCGGGAGGACGACCATCTGTCCCAAGGAGGTGTCGGATTTATCGTCCACAAGTCTCTCGTCAACAACGTTGTAAAGATTGGGAGTGTGTCGACGAGGGTCGCGTACCTGATACTCAGAATCACCATACGGTATTCGCTGAAGGTCATACGGGTTTACGCACCAACCTCGGCACATCCCGATGAGGAGGTGGAGGAAATGTATGAGGATATTTCCAAAGCCATGCATTCCTCCAAAACCCACTACACGGTGTTGATGGGAGGCTTCAACGCAAAACTAGGCACAAGAGAAAGCGGTGAGCTGAAGGTAGGGAAATTTGGAGTAGGGCCGACTTTATGGAGAAAGAGGGACTCTTTATGATAAACTCTTTCTTCCAGAAGCGGCCCCACAGGAAGTGGACCTGGTCGAGCCCCGACGGTTCGACAAAAAATGAGATTGACTTCATTATGACGACCAGACGCCAACTGTTCAGTGATGTCTCAGTGATCGCAAGGGTGAAAACTGGCAGCGATCACCAAATGGTTAGAGGCACACTGAACCTAAACCTCAAGTTGGAGAGGTCTCGTCTAATGAAGTCAACGCTCTGTCGCCTCGTGCTCTAATCCAGAATCCCGAAACCTTTCAGCTCGAGTTACGTAACTGCTTTCAGAGCCTAGAAGATTGCAAAGCAGTGGACGATATGAATGACAAGTTCGTGGAAACTGTCCATGCGGTCGGAGCTAAGTTCTGCAAGACACGCCGCAGAAGAACACAAAAACTCTCCGATCACACTCTTAATCTCATGGCTGTTAGACGGGAGATGAGGCTGCAATCGTCAACAGATTTGACAGCATACAGGCAACTGAACAGACAGATCTCCAAATGCATGCGGCGAGACTTACGCAAATTTAATACTGCTCGTATTGAAGAAGCGATTGAGCGGAACCAGGGCTCCAAAGTCTTTGCCAGAGATCTGTCTGCCAGTAAGAGCCAACTGTCAAAGCTGAAGACTGAGTGTGGCAGTATCGTTTCCGGGACACCTGAGATTCTGAGTGAGATTGAGAGGTTCTATGGGCAGCTGTACACATCATCGTTGGAGCCACACGCAAGTGTGAGTAACGATCCAAGAGCGGGTCTTATCCGACACTATTCCGATGATATCCCGGACGTCAGTCTGAGCGAGATTAGAATGGCTCTCCAGCACCTTAAAAACGGCAAGTCCCCGGGCGAGGATGGAATTACAGCGGAGCTTCTGAAAGCGGGTGGAATACCGGTACTTGAAGTCCTTCCTAGGCTCTTTAATTCCGTCCTCCATGGTGGCACTATTCCGGAGGCGTGGAGCAGAAGTGCGGTGGTCTTGTTCTTCAAGAAAGGTGACAACGCCCTCTTGAAGAACTACAGACCGATATCCCTTCTGAGCCGCGTCTACGTGCTGTTTTCGAGAGTAATTACGAATCGTCTCGCACGCAGACTCGACGACTTCCAGCCTCCCGAACAAGCCGGTTTCCGAAAAGGCTTTAGCACCATAGACCACATACATACCCTTCGGCAAATTGTACAGAAGTCCGAAGAGTACAATCTGCCACTTTGCCTGGCGTATGTGGACTATGAGAAAGCCTTTGATTCCGTCGAAATTTGGGCGGTGCTACAGTCGCTTCAGCTGTGCCAAGTTGACTGTCGGTATATCGAAATGCTGAAGTGTTTGTACAGTAGGGCTACGATGGCTATCCGAGTACAGAACCAGAGTACGAAACCTATCCAACTGCAGAGAGGTGTAAGAAAGGGTGACGTTATTTCCCCGAAACTCTTCACCGCTGCATTGGAAGATGTTTTCAAGCTACTGGACTGGAAAGGATACGGTATTAACATCAACGGCGAGTACATCACTCACCTTCGATTTGCCGACGATATAGTCCTTATGGCAGAATCGCTGGAGGACTTAAGCACTATGCTCAATGACCTCAATGGTGTCTCCCAACGGATTGGTCTTAAGATGAACATGGACAAAACAAAGATCATGTTTAATGTCCATGTCACACCTATGCCGGTAGTTGTTGGGAGCACTAAGCTCGAAGTTGTTGACGAGTACGTTTACCTGGGACAAATAGTCCGGCTAGGTAAGTCCAACTTCGACCGAGAGGTCAATCGATGGATTCAACTTGGCTGGGCAGCGTTCGGGAAATTACAACGCATCTTCTCGACAGATATACCCCAAAACCTGAAAACTAAGTTGTACAACCAGTGCGTGTTGCCAGTGATGACATATGGAACTGAGACGTGGTCCTTCACTGCTGTCCGTATGAGGACGCTCAACGTCGCTCAGCGAGCTATGGAGAGGGCTATGCTCGGAGTTTCTCTGCGTGATAAACTTAGAAATGAGGATATCCGCAGTAGAACCAGAGTGACCGACATAGCCCAACGGATTAGTAAGCTGAAGTGGCAATGGGCCGGCCATATAGCTCGAAGAACCGACAACCGTTGGGGAAAAAAGGTTCTCGAGTGGCAGCCTCGTACCGGTACACGAAGTGTGGGGCGACCCCCCACTAGATGGAGTGACGACCTAGTAAGACATGCAGGAAGTCGATGGATGCAGGTGGCTCAGGACCGTGCTTTGTGGCATACCTTGGGGGAGGCCTATGTTCAACAGTGGACTTGTAAAGGGCTGTAATGATGATGTTAGATACATAAATATCTACTGTGATTTTTTATTTATTTTTAACTGTTACATTAATTATATCTAGGTTTTATTACTTATCTTCACTATTTTAGTGCGATTTTCGTATTTACATAAAACACATATAACAACCCATATCCCTTGTGTGTGTATATCCCCATTCACATACGGACACAAATGCACACGCCTCGCACACACTCAGGTACCTATGCCAATATGAATGAAGTATAAAATTTCCCAAATTTTTAGGCAATCGATTCGCACTATTATTACCGAAGTCACGCACACTAATGCAGGCATGCTACGTAAGATATGCGCGTCACGTGGTACTCACGCACACATGAATCAAAGACTGACGTCGCTGTGAACGGTGCGATGTGTTAGCAACACGGTATCTGTACCTATAAAACATCTTTGTCTGCAAAGTACACCGTGTTAGTAAAATATCTGATAGGTACATGATTAAATAGCGATTAATAGGCCTATTATACAACACTGATTCAGGGTCCCCATCCCCTTAACAAGAGAGGTGTAATAAGAGTAAGTCAGTAAGGGTCCCTGATAAGAGCGTCAGAGTGAACCCCGTCCGCCTTACTCACTTAGCGCGCTTACCACCGTGCAGTGTAATAATACATAAGGTAGTTTTTGCAGTTTTGACATGCGCGACGAGCACGGAAAGCGTCGCGCAGTCATTCCGAACAAAGAAAAAGGAGTGTTGTTGTCTGTAATAGACATGTACAAAGATTTTCCTTATTTGTGGAAGAAGAACCACAAGGACATAAGAAAAGATCGTTTTAAAATATACAGGTGTGACAGCCATTGCAATAACGATATTTTAGAGCCACGCTGTAGCTATATTATGGTTGTAGCAAGGATGAGTCGGCTCGACCGGGTAAAACAACGCTCTCTCAGATTGCTAACATAAAAAGCAGCTTAATGTTGCTGCAGTTTCATTTGGTGAGTTTAGAGAACCGGAGGCCCTTTTTACTGGAAACGAGGTATCTGTATTTTGCATTTTGAATCTTCATAGAAGACAAATATAGAAGTATGTGGATCGGAACATTCACTTACCATGTCCAACAAAAAAACAAAGGGTGGAAACGAACTAGCACAAGTTTGAAATCCGTATTCTATAAAAAATTAAAAATTACATGACGCCCAGCTGCTCCAAAATTCCTTTGAGTGAGTAAGGGCGTAAAATAAGAGTAGTGTGAAAGAATGTCTCTGATTTGAGCCACGCCCACCCTTAAATCAGAGCCCTGATTAAGTATAGTGTAATAACCCATAGGATAAAATGGTGTTGTGAATTCTCTTCCGTTGCTACTATACGGCATGGGTCTGCCTCTTTAGTCTAGTGCCTTGGTATTCGTAAACGCTTTGGATGATCATGAGGTCCCGGATTTGAATCCCAGGTCAGACCAAAATAAGTTTAATTTATAGGATAGGGGTGACAAACGAGAGCACAGTCCACCTGATGGGTAAGTGGGTGCTGTGGCCTATAGATATCTACACATTGAAACACTACACACTGAAAGACTAAGATGGAATGCCTCGATTCCAGTAAAACGGGTCTCCGGTCCTCTACACTCACCATATGAAACACAGCAGTATTAAGCTACTATTTTACGCTGGTATTCTGTGAGAGCGTGGTCCTTCCCCGGTCGAGCCGACCCATTCGTGCTACAACCATAACATAGCTGCAGCGCGGCTCTGCCACGTACGAACAAGTCCGTGGGTTTTTCTGTCTAGAAATTTTCTGTAGCAGCACAGAGTCTCGAAGTTGGCGGTATTTCACCCCCGTGTTTCGAAAAGTAGGTATAGCCCCCTGCGCCTGATCTTTCTGCGGTCGTGTTGGTTTACCGTCCCATCGGACTATGAGTATGAGAGAAAAGAAAGCAACTGTGCTTGCGTATACACTTGATTATTAAAATCCTGCCTTGCACGGATGACTAGTCTCCGTCAAGACTAAAATTCGGTCTGGAAAACATTATTGTTACGGCATGGTATGATATGAGATACATATTTCATCGACACTTCATGATTACATCGTATTACACAATGAATAAATGATAGAGGTTTGTTATGTATGAACCAGAGCTTGGAGCTTGGGAAAACATCCGAGTGAACTTTACCTGAATAGTAATGAATCCGTGCACATATAAATAAAATCTCTCTGTTATATCGAAATAACTGCCTTATTTGAGCTGAAAGATTTATTTGCGAGCCATTAAGACATGAGAAACCATTTATTTATGTTTGTCTGTCTGTTTGTTCGGGCTGCTCTTTGAAATGGCGGAACCGATTGTAATGAAACTTCACAAACAGATAGAGAGCAATACCAGGAGGGATCTTTTGTCCAAAAAACTTAGACATTAAAAAAACGAAAAACTTATTAAATAAATGATCTTAAATCTAAGCATCCTATCCTAACGGCGTAGTTATGAATTAATAAGAAGCCAAGTATCACACAAGTTGAACGTTTACGCATTTAGCGACCGAAATAAATTGATATAACTATTTGTTTTCTATCCTAATAGCATAAATCATTGATTTATATATTAACTCAATGGCATAAATTCATAAGCGAGTGATTTCATACCGATAGTATCGGGTTAAAATACTCGTAGGTCAATAATAATAATAATAATAATATTCCACAACTATCACACAACGTTATCTAGTCCCAAGCTAAGCAGAGCTTGTGTTATGGGTACTAGACAACTGATGAAACATACTTATATATTTCTAAATACATAAATATTATAGAAAAATTACACACAGACACAGAACAAATGATCGTGCTCATTACACAAACATTTGTCCTGGGTTTGAATCGAACCCACGACCTCCGGCATAGCAGTCAGGGTCACTAACCACTAGACCAACAGGCCAGTCAATATTTGTCCGGTCGACAAAATTCATATTTTATAGTTGGGCAACTGCATATTTATGCGGAAATACTGGTAAAGCATATTATACCCATATTTCTATTATACCCATATTATCCACTCTTGAATTTTCTTATGTACTGTGAAGGCAGTTTAAGCCCATGATGAGACAAACATCCAGAATCGAAACAGTTATTCGCAGGCCATACAAATAATTGTTCCGTGCGCAATTCGAATCCTCAGCTTCTTAACCCAATGCCACGGAGCCGTCCATCCACTGATTATCAAGCTGTAGTCACCAGACACAATAATTATAATTTTAATACACTTTTGTATAAAAGCCGCCTGGTATTGCTGTCGTCCACCTAATCGTACCAAGCGTAACGAATAATGTTCGATTCCTATAGTCAAGAAACGTGTCGTTCTCCGTAACGATCCGTTTTACTACATTGAGGTTTAGTAAAAAATAATTTTAGTATTAGAATAGATGTTAATGAATGTTATTTTACCCTATGATCGTTGTTAATTGAAATAAATTAATGAATAAAAATAAATAAAAATATAAATAAAACAGTTTATGTTACAAATAATTTATTCAGCAACTTAGGATGACTCAAAATGAAAAACCTTAAACGGTTCGTAATTGAACTTATTGTATAATTTTATATACGATCGAGCTTGCACCTTAAGTCTGCAGTCTATGAACACGTATAGAATCACCTACATCACTGCATCTGATTTGGTAGACCACAAACCCTCGCTAAATATCACCGATTCTTTACAAGGATGATTCGCGATGCTGTTGAAATGAAAAGAAAAACATCCTTATTTAAATAAATAAGATAGCTGGGTGCTACTATCTTCTTGTGATCCTATAATCAATAAAATAAAATTCCAATCCAAGTAATATAAACTCATTCTGTGTAGATCGGACCATCTATACATATAATAAAAATGTAAATTGCAGATGTCAAAAAAATGTAGATTGCAGAAGTAACTGAATACATTTCTATCATTTTTAGAACTGTTTGTCTGCCTGTCTGTCTGTTTGTTTGTTAACGTATCATGTATAAACTACTGATTTATATCAAAATAATCGTTAGGAAAATTGTGATGTATACCTTCGTTTTAAACTTAGTCTTTGCTTTATTAAAATCGGTTCATCTTATCAAAAGATATGATTAATATTCTGAAGTATGGGTACGAAATACAGGTACGAATTTGTTCAATAGTGGCGTTGAGTGATCATGCATATTGTTACGAGCTTGAGGTTCGTGACAATAAAAATTGCCGATAAAATTACCTAAATTAACACTTTAATTTACTTTACACAAATTAAAACTAAAAACACTCATAATTAAACACACTAATTCACTTAATTCCGCTCCGAAGCTTCGCTTGTGTCGCTGAGTTCAACTCTGCCTCGATCGCATCTTGCACCACCTATTTATTTAAATTAGCAAAATATCCGGAATGTTCAAGTAAACACGCGCAAGGTACCGAGAGTTCGAGTATAGATTTTCTAGAAACTTAGTTCTTCGGGTGGCGCTGTCGGTCGAAAGATTTGTGATGTCATAAACTGCAACGCTCCCCTCGCTCTCGTTCCTGACACTAGATGGCGCTAGTGTGTCGTCGACTGGAGCGCGTAACACTGCCCCCTCCTAAGACATGCTCGTCCCGAGCATTATCGGCCCCATAATAACGCGCTAGGCGATCCACATGGACGATCTTAGGAGTCCGCTTTGCGCCTTTCTGTAACGGCTCCGTAATGTCAAGGGATGTCCTATCCCGTGGTGCACCAACATTGTACAATTTCGATGCTCCTCTACTCCGTGTCTGAGGTCCCCTCACAGCCGCACAACTTGTACATGTACGACACCAATCCTCGACATCGTCTCGATAATGGACCCAGTAAAACTGTTCTCGGACCTTCAGTAGAGTTCGTTTAACTCCCAGATGGACTCTTGAACGACCATTATGGCACAGCTGTAGAACATTCGGCACTTTAGCTTTAGGGACAACCATTTGTAAACGACAGCTGTCTGCTCGACCATTGTCCCATTTACGGCACAGGACTCCATCCTGAAGCAGCAAGCTGTCCCATTGGGCCCAACAGCTTTTCGTGGTTGAACTCATCGCTGAGACGTCCCTCCACTTAGGCTTGGTAGCACGGGCCTTCATCCATCCCAGAATCGGCTTGATGTCCGGATCTTCCTGCTGTGCATGTCATACGCTGTCCTTCCACCCGTTGCTGAGGTGGTCTGTCCTGAGCATCCTCACGGTTATCACTTCCTTACTCTCTTGCCTACTACAATGGTTGCAATCTTCAGGACAAGGTCTTCTTGACAATGCATCTGCGTTGCCGTGAGATTTCCTGCTGCAGTGTCTGATAGTAAAGTCGTATTCCTGCTGCTGCTGGGCGGTGCTGTTAGCCGCACTTCCTTTCTGAGACCGTTCACCTTCCCTTCCTAGGGTGTGCTTAGGGCAGCTGGACCGAAGATGGCCCCTTTCCCCACAGCCATAGCACCTAGGGCTGTATCTTTTATTGTGGTCGTGAACCGTAACTGCTGTAACCTCCCTAGCGTGAGGTGAACGATGATCCTGTCGCCGCCAGGCAGTGCCGTTAGCTGCACTACCCTCTCGAGATCGATCAACTCTCCTTTCTACGGTTCGCTTAGGGCAGCTGGATCGAAGATGGCCCTTTTCCCCACAGCCATAGCACCTAGGGCTGTATCCTTTGTTGCGGTCGCGAACTGTAGCTGCTGCAACCTCCCTGACGCGATGGGAACGATGATCCCGCCGCACGGCTTCCACTTCCAGTGCATGGGCCAAGGCGTCCTTAAGCGTCTCGTAGTGCCCGAGCCTCACAGCAGCTGTGACTTCCAGGTCGCGGATACCGTCGATGAATGTCTGCACCAGGTTCCCTTCAATGAGCGCAGGTACAGACCGGTATGCTTTTCGCACCAGCTTCTCCACCTCAAGAGCCCACTGCTGCAGGTTTTCGTTGATGCGCTGCACACGATCTTTAAGCTGCGCACGAAAGACGTGTTCCAGGTGAGCGTCGCCATACCTCGCCTCCAATGCCTCAAGGAGTTGCTCATAAGTCACTTTCTCACCGAGAGCTTCCAGAACTGTTAAGGCCTGGTCACGCAGGCCTAGTGTGAGAGCAGTCATGGCCTGATTTTTATTCCAGCCGTTCGCCTTCATCACAGCTTCGAACTGGATTTTGTAGGCTGACCAGGAAGAGGTACCGTCGAACGGTGGCACCTTGAACCCACGTAGCGAAGGTGTTGTAGCTACTACGGGAGCTGTAGCTCCATCTCCAAGTTTGAGTTCGTCCAGTGATTTCTTAATGTCAGCCATTACGTTGTCAACCCGATTGCTTACTTGGTCGATTCGGGTTTCGGCTTCCGACAATCGGTTGTCATGTTGAGCAACCTTATCCTTCACCTCCTTTATCTCCTTCCCGAAGGTAGCGTGAAGACCCTTCATGAGGAGCATTTGCTCTTCCAACCGACGGGCCTGTTCCTCTTGTCCGCCCCGCAGTTGATCTTCCAAACGACGGACCTGTTCCTCCTGTCGACGAGTTTGTTCCTCCTGCTGCTCTTTCAACAGACGGGTCTGTTCCTCTCGTCCGCGCTGCAGCTGCTCCTGTAGCATGGCCATCAGAGCACCTAAGTCAGGTGCCACAGACGTAGAAGCTGCTGACGGACCGGCTTCCGTGGCCGGCGGCTGGCCCTCAGACATCTGCGGCGTTGCACCATCAAATCTCCTCTGGTCCGTCTCCTGCTGGCGTTGACTTCGGGTATGGACGCCCTCCGTTTCCTCCTTGGGTAAAATCGGCATTATTTTATCCCACTTCTGACACCAATTGTTACGGGCTTGAGGTTCGTGACAATAAAAATTGCCGATAAAATTACCTAAATTAACACTTTAATTTACTTTACACAAATTAAAACTAAAAACACTAATAATTAAACACACTAATTCACTTAATTCCGCTCCGAAGCTTCGCTTGTGTCGCTGAGTTCAACTCTGCCTCGATCGCATCTTGCACCACCTATTTATTTAAATTAGCAAAATATCCGGAATGTTCAAGTAAACACGCGCAAGGTACCGAGAGTTCGAGTATAGATTTTCTAGAAACTTAGTTCTTCGGGTGGCACTGTCGGTCGAAAGATTTGTGATGTCATAAACTGCAACGCTCCCCTCGCTCTCGTTCCTGACACTAGATGGCGCTAGTGTGTCGTCGACTGGAGCGCGTAACAATATTTTTATAATTAAATAATGTAAAATAGTGTTCTATATTGACATAATTGTATCTAAACGCAGTAAACAAGAATAATAAAGAATAACGTAATAAATATTTATGAAAAATATATAACTCCTAATATCTTCGTTTAAAAAGTACAAAAGTTAACCAATGTCATCGATAGATGGTGTTGCGCAAATTATTTATTAAATTTCAAGGTGTGCTTATAACCTTTTTCTTAACCGCCGAGTACCTACAACATAATAAATCTAATTTTGATATAGCAATTAACAACTTTTATGGTTTCGGTAAGGATCATATCAATCATACTTGGCGGTAAACATATCACACTTCCCTTTTGCACTACCAAAAGTTTTAAAATTTAATGTAAATTTTGTAAAAATGTCGTGAAATTGAAAAATTAATTTACTCGATTTCGAGTATATTATTTTATATTTATATATAAAATAATATACTCGAAATCGAGTAAATATAAAATATATATATATATATATATATATATATATATATATATATATATATTATTTCTATATAGGGATGAGACATACTTGCAAAATTAAATACCAGGGCTTTTAAGTACGAGTATGGAAAAATACCAGGCTCGAAAACCAGGTTCTAAAAATACTTAAAAGTATTTGTTGACGCGAGCGACGTGTCCAGCCGCGGTGTCAAAATTTGAAAATACTTGCATAGGAATTCGACCCGTATTGCATGTTATCCTATTATGAATACGGAGCAAAGTCGTATAAATAAAAAAAATACTTTGAAGTTCAAAGTATTTTTTATTCACAAATACGATTGAGTTTCTTATTTCTATTAAGATATGGATTATTTTCCTATGCAAGTATTTTCACGTAAAGTGTTCAAGTTATTCTGGCATCTGTCTTACAACATGTACTTTCATACTTGCAAGTATTTTTAGCTCGCGCTGTATTGTTAATGTCACTATAATAATATGAATGACCAGTTCGAGTCGGGCCACAATTACGAGTATTATGATTGAACGTTTTTTAATTTTTTGTTAACGAAATGAAATCTTTTCTTCCTACTTTTTAAATCACAGGCTTAGGACTGTCTGCTAAATAATATTTAAGAATATATTATATTCTGTGATTTTACAGTATTTTGACATGAGCTAGAATAGAAACTTGTATTAGCAGGCGTAGTTAAAAGATTTAATTTTATATACATACATGATTTTGTATTCTTTTTTGTTATTTTAGTTTTTCTTGTATATTTTTTTGTTACTTTTCATATTTTCTTGATATATTTTCTTATTTTTTGTTAATATTTTATTTTGTTGTAGAAACAATAACTGTTCTACTTTACGACTCCCCAGGCGGGTCCTCCTCTCCGTTAGTATGTTCCCTGCTACGGAAAACAACCGTTCACAAGGCACGCTAGAGGCCATTGCGTTTAATTTTATTTTGGCTAGTTTAGCTAAATTTGGATAAATTGTCTGATTTTTTTTATAGGATAGGGTGACAAACGAGCACACAGTCCACCTGATGGTAAGTGGTTGCTGTGGTCCATAGACATCTATCTACATCTATCCTCGATTACGAATCAAAATGCAGATGCGTTGTCATCCGTGAGGACTAAGATAGAATGCCTCGTTTCCAGTAAAAAGGGTCTCCGGTTCTCTACACTCACCATACGAAATACAGCAGCATTAAGCTACTATTATTCTGTGAGAGCGTGGTCCTTCCCCGGTCGAGCCGACCCATTCGTGCTACAACTATACTACTAATATAACTGCAGCATGGCTCTACCACGTATTAAACGTTATTTATTCGCCACCACTCCAAAGGATCCATATCTGGAGACAAAACAGTGTCATCTAGATATTTTTGGGTTTCAATGATTGCCCTGCTATTGGCGGTTTCAGCTGGTCGTACATTTTGCATTTGCCTGTTGTAGTGCTTCCTTAACAGACTGTTAGATTTTTGTCCTTGGTTATCTGACTCATCAGAAGTTGATACTGAAGACTGACATGTTTCATTTTCATTAATCATAGTGGTTACTAGGCCTATGATACGCTTTTTCGTATTGTCCGCAACGTTTTCACTCTCAAAGTATAACTTATACCTCGGGTCTAAAAACGTAGCAACAGTGTAGGTTCGACTCTGTTCCAAATTAGAAAAGCGCATAACAGCCAAAATGTTTCCACTCTAATTGAGCTATAGCACTTTTGATGTTGGCACCGTTATCTGATACTGCAAGGATGACTTTGTTAAGAATATTCCACTCTTGAGCGACATTTCTTAACTCTTCGGCTAAATTTAGCCCTGTGTGACGACTTTCTTACACTTTACATTCAAGGAGCACTGATTGCAAACTATAATTTTTATCAATATAATGACCTGTAACCGCTAAATACGAGTCATTATTTCTCGACGTCCACATATCAGTCGTTATGCATATACTTGTTGCATCTTCACTTAGAGCTGCTTTCGTATTAGTTTTAACCTCCTCATACCACCCCGGCAATAAATTATTGGCGAAATATTTTCGCGATGGTATAAAATAATTTGGGAAAGCAAACTTTATTAATTCGCGAAACCCCTTGTCTTCCACTATAGAAAATGGCTGCAAGTCCCATATAAACAAATTGATCAAATGATCATCAATTTGCTTTTTTATTTTTTGACAATCGCGTCGAAGGAATGCCGAGATAGTGGGCATAGTGGCTGTATTGGACCTTATCGTATTAGGTGGTGCGTCAGTTTGCAGTGGAGTATTTGAAATTGTAAATTGTGTACTTTGTAAAGCATGCGCCGGTACCTCTTGCTCCCTTCTCATTAAATTAACAGAAATATGTTTTCTCTGTACATGTTTGGTAAGGTTTGATACTCCAGATTTGTACGATATAATTACTTTACACATCTTGCATTCGGCTTTATTTTCTCCTTTGTCCAAAAAATGATCTCACGCCAAACTTTTCTTAGGAGCCATACTTATGGATTTGTATGTACGAAGATCTATTTACTATTCACAACAAGAACCTATGATCTATACACAAAAAACACTATTTACACATTATTATTTACAGTTTAAACATCGTCATATCCAAGTAATAAACACAATAATGTTCAGTTTTATTTATTTACGTACTTAAACATGAATTAATAAAGTAAAAGTGTCTTTAAAATTTTAAAGATATCATTGTAGGCATTCAATATACTCAATATATTCATACTTCTTGAAGCGGGGAAGAGTCCATAGTGCCGTCCTGACGCATTTGTTCTCTTTAGTTTAATATTTGGAATAAGTGATAAAGTGCATAATTTATGTTTTTATTTGCTTAGTTAATAGGTACTTAAAATTAGACAAAATTCTTATTTTATATCAGAAGTTTTTTATTTCGTTTGCTAGTAGCATTTATAAAATTTAATTTATATTGGACATGGTTACGACGAACAGAATAAAATTTAATTTGCCGTAAAGTTAGTTTTGCCATTTACCGACAGATGTGACCGATCACTGTGTATTCTACTATAATTTAATCTTTATATTCTGAGTCAAAGATACTAAACTACACTGAATGACTACCTAAACCGCTTGAAGTAGAAATCTAAAATTTATTTTTAAAACCTTTTATGCCGTAGAAATCCGCTATGGAATTATTTTGGAAAATTCGATCTAAGAATGTGAAATAAAAGTGTTACAGTTTGTTATTTTATTACAAAAATATTTAACATGGCGATTGACTCGATACATACTGAGAGAACTGTATTAAAAAAATAATTAATACCTATGTATTTTTCGATTTCAAAATAACCCGTTACGGTAGAGGGTGCGGAAGCATTTCTTAAAACAACCCCTTACCGGGGAAGGGAAAAGAGGGTAAATAATGTTCAACTTGAAGGAAGAAAAAGATTTAATGCTTTAAAGTAATTAAATTATGAAATTTGCCTCTTACGGTTTTAAAAAAAGGATTCAAATTTTGTGTGAAAAATATTGTATTAAATCTACAGCTCGAACCGCTGGATGTAAATGCGTGAAATTGGAACAATAACTTCCTTTTATTATGTAGGCATTCACTGAGAAAGAAGTCTTGAAAAATTTAAATCCTTAGATAGTAAAATAAGGTTAGAATGTTTTTTACGAGGTGATTCCATATTGGTATAGGGAAAAATGATTAAATGATTATTGTAACTTTAAAATTAGTACGAATACTTTAAGCCCAAAATAATGCATTTTTTTCACTTTCTTAATACCCCACCTTAAAGTGTTAAAACTAGGACACATTGTTTGCGAGGAAAAATGGTTTTTAATTGCATGGTGGTGGGTAAATCCGTAAAACGAAATTATGATAATTATGAATAATACTTGCTATCTAGAACTTTCCTAACAAAAGAACCTACAAAATATAAAAAAAAATGTCTATCATTGTGTCCGAGTTAATAATCCGACAAAAATATTATGAGATCAGACACAGATAAAACAGCTTTAGTGCTTTCTGAGGCATAGAGATGAAACACTGCCGAACCCTTGACTGCGGGCTGCTACTGACAATTTCTTGATAGAAAACCCAACTGATTTTAAGCCTGATGACATCTATTACTTAAAGGTCAAAAGACTTTCCTAGGCTGAGTTTAGTTTTAGTTTTTATTTGTTTGCAGGATGAGACAAAATATAAATACTTACGCAATTTCATTATTTTGTTAGTGTAAGTCAATGGTGTAAGTACTTAGTTTTAGGTAGGTATTGGATTGTAGTTTTCATTTCAATTTTTTTATTCAATATTATAATTAGTGGTGGTGCTTGCTCATTTAGGTAAATATCTTATTTGTTTCGAAACCAAGTATTGGCTAGAGAAATTCGGGAGCAAATTAGGGATTAAGTTATTGCGATAATTTTGTTGTTTATTTACAAAATGAAACACAAGCGTACAGTTTGATCTATTTGTTTGTTGGTCCGTTTATTTGTGTTATTTTCTGATGGACCGACTAACTGAATCTTTTATTCAGATCTAATGTTCACTACAGTTTAATTTACAAATAAATCATCATCACATACGATAACAAAAGTACTGATTCGACGCGAAAGAACTCGCGGGCACAGCTAGTAAATTAATAATTTTATCTGAAGGTAGCTGTGGTTAACTATAACATTGGGACGTCGAGCACCTCAGCGTGTCCTTCCCGTGACCATGAGTGCTGTAAAGTGCTCGAAACATCGGGAGTATAGGTTATATAAGTTAATATACGCAATAAAATCTGTAAAAATAGTTTCATTAAAATTTGTAGTGTTCAGATAGACTCACAGATACACACTAAAACATTATAACATCTTTTGATTCTATTCTATTCTATAAAGCAAAAGTAATCATTATTTACACTCCTCTCTAATCAGACATATTATACATCAGTATAATAATTCATGTTGGCACTGTCTCGTACGTTTAAGCAGTTTGGCTAGCCGTAATGAGCAGTAGTTTCCAAAGTATCAAGGTTTGTATAGCAGCATCATGAATACAAATTTGCTGAATTCATGCAACATGAGTATAAACATTTATAATCAGTAGAGAAACTAATCTTAAATTTATTTAAAAAAATCTTCCAGTTCTTTACTAGAACTAGATGTGTAGAGCCGCCAGGAGACAGTTCAGGTTAGCCGAAAGCTTGTTGAGGGGGTCCGAGAGAGAGTTTCTCGGTCTGCGCACACTATAGCGAGTGTGGATAGGAGCTGCATAGGGAGCTGTCTCACGAATGAGATGATTTGGGTGGGACTCTGAGGCTTTGAAAAATCTCTCAGACAGTGATTTAAGTAACTGCTGGATTGTTGGGAGCTCTAAGTCTCGGTGTAGGTCGGCATTACGGACATAATAGGGCGAGTTAGTGGCCCTACGGCAGAATAGATTTTGAACTATTTGAAGTTCATTTACAGCTTTGGACTTAGCATGTGCGAAAATGGGGGCGCGTAGGTCATGACAGGTCGTATGCAGACCTTATATAGGGTTCGCTTGTTGCGGAGGGACATTTTACTGTGTCTGCCCAACATGCTGTTGAGCCTACCCATGTAAAATCGTGCGGTGCGAGTAACCTTCTTGATATGGAGTTCGAAAGTGAGCCTTGCATCAAGGGTGACGCCTAAATATTTGGCTGTAGTTTGCCATGGCACAGGGGCTCCTAACATCCTGATTGGCGGAGTGGTGGTGAGACGGCGTCGTTTATATTCGAAGCAAACGGCGGAGCTCTTCTCCGGGTTTACGTCGATACGCCATTTTAGGAACCAAGCTCCTAAGACGCTTACTGACTTTTGGATCTTGTTCCGAATCTGTGGCAGTGAGTTTCCTTTAGAGTAAAGGGCTGTGTCATCTGTGATCTGTGTCATCAGTTCCGTTTGCGCACCGCCCCGAGCGGTCGTGCATACATTTCGTTCGCGCTCCGTCTTAGTGCGGAGTGCAACCTCTCGCCCGCGCGCCCCGCTCTCCCCGGCTTACACCGGCCGAGCAGACGATATCGGTGAGTTCTTTTGTTTTGTATCGTTTTTGCCCCCTCGCTCCGGCGGGGAGATTCGAGCGCGCTTTGCTTTTATTGTTTTGTTTGTTGTTTTACTTTTAATTTTTCTGTTATTGTTTATTGTTATACTGTTACTTTGTTGTTTGTTACTGTTCTTGGAAGATCGTTCTTGCTCTTCTCAGAGCGAGCCCTTATTCTTGTCAGAACATAGGGACCCCAGATTCTGGGAATAGAGCGTCAGTCCTCCTCATCTGCCACCCAAGGCCCTGTTCTTCTCAGAGCAGGGACCTCTAGATTCTTAGACTAAAATCGTCACCTCGCCTGTCCAAATCATGTCTAGCATCATGTCTGCCACAGACATGAGCAATTTCGAGAGCCAACTTATGGCCATGGTCGTCCAATTCGTCTAATCCACAGGCCTACCCATCCAAATCAACGAGATCTCTCTCGTAAACGCTTTTTCTCCCATTGCCCCTAAGGCATGTGTTCCCCCACCCGCCGTCACGGCTTTCACCGCAACCCAAGCGGCTGCCCCGCAGACCGACTCGCCCTCGTCCCCCGACTCCGATATGGAGCACTCGGACACCACGTCCGTTACCTCCTCCTCCCGAAAGAGGACCGCCCTCAGCTCCACTGGCTCCTCGGAGTCATCCGACTCCGAAGGAACGATCACAGACTCAGCCCAATTCACGCTAGTGAAATCCGAGCGTGGCCCGAAGCGCTCCGCGAGCTTCCGCACTCCCCCCCCCCCCGGCGGCCGCTGCCGCCGCCCACACACCCTCCGCCGCTGCCTCAACCTCCGCAGCTCCCATCGTTGCCCCTACTTCCGCAGCCCCAAACGCTGCCGCCACTCAGTCGAAAGACACCACCGCCAAGCCAGCAACCCGCTGCGCTCCCAAATTGGCTAAAAGCCAAGCCCCGCCCCGTGTCTTTCTCAGAGACAAGGCGAAATTCACACAGTTATCCAAAACCCTCTACGATAAGGGTTTCAAATATGACCAAGCCACCAACGTCGGCGAGGCCATCAAAATCATGCCGGCGTCTATAGAAGACTTCCGGAATATAACCCGTCTCTTCACGGCCGAGCGTGTGTCCTATCACACGTACGCCCTCGCCGAAGAAAGGAAGGTCAAGGTAGTCCTCCGCGGAGTTCCCTATGAACTCGCAAACGAGGACATTCTGGAAGACCTTAAGTCCCAAGGCTTCCCCATAGAGGCTGTGCACAAAATGCACAGCAACAAGGGCGAAAGATTTAACCTCGCCCTCCTCGTTTTCACCAATGTGCCGGAGGCGAAGGCCATCTTCCGCGAGGTACGCACTGTGTGCGGCCTGTCGCGTGTAAAGGTCGAAGCCCCACACCGGCGCGGTTACCTAGCGCGGTGCCACCGCTGCCAACTCTATGGGCACGCGGCAGCCAACTGCTAGGCTTCACCCAGGCGCGTTAAGTGCCTAGAACCCCATCACTCGAAAGAGTGCCGTCGGCCCAAAAACGACGAATCCCCACCCTCATGTGTCCTTTGCGGACAAACAGGCCACCCGGCCAATTTTAGAGGTTGCCCTCGCGCTCCTCGCCCACCTCCGAACCACAAAGCTCCACCCCAGGTCAATGACCGAACCTTCCCGGCTCTTGTAAGCCGCAAGCCCCGCCAGGGCCAGCCCCTACCTCAGCCCTCTCAGGGCTCATCTCAGCCCACACAGGGCATCTATCGGCCCCCTCAGGGCCCCTATCGGCCACCTCAGGGCCCTCCTCGGCCCCTTATGAGCCTTCCGCTCTCTCAGCCTGCGCCGCTTCCAATAAACCCTTGGTTCCCAAAGGCGTCAAATATCCCGCAGCCCTCCGCCGACCCACAAAAACAGGCAGACCCTGTAGTAGAAAATCTAAGCCTAGTGTATAACACTATAAATAAGATCAATATAGAGGAAATCTTTATCCTTGCGCGTAAACTGCGCACCGCTCAGTCCCCTCAGGACCGTCTCTTTGCTCTTACTGAGCTGTTTTTACTATCATTGTTCGAAATGATAAGACACATCATTTCATTTTCTTTGCGCATCTTATCTAATTAATTATGAACAAATTTAATATCAATGTTCCTTTGCTGAACACAGGCCTCCATAGATTGCTTCCTCCGGTTTATCATCGCATTATTGTTTATAATATTAAGTTGTTATCAGGAAGATGCTGCTGGCAATCTCCTGTTTTAGTTTCCCTCTGTCGGTTTTTACACCACGGGACGACATGTGGCAGTGGTTGCCATTACGTCGACACGTGGCAGTGGTTGCCATTACGTCGACACTACACAGAGTTCCAAAAAGCTACATATTTTATGTTTATTATTGGTAAATTTTGTTGTGTAAAAGATAGAAATATGCTTATTCAACTTATGTTTCTGAAGAAATAACTTCGACCGCTTTTAATAATCAATATAACACCATAAAATTATGAGTATCATGGACTACAAATCAGTGACATTCCTCGTGGGGAGCCTATGTTAAGTAGATGCTATGTTGATGCAACGATGTTGGTGATGATGAAGCTGGTGGTAGTGGTGGAGATGCTGGTGCAAGCAAAGGGGCATGCCCAGTCTTCATAGACACTTCGGCCATGAGTGCCCACATATAAAAGCATATAGATATGATAATATGCAATTAAAACAATGAAATGGTAAAGGAATTGCTTTAAAAAAAGTCGGGGTTTTGAAAATATTTGAAGTTTTTATTTTCACAAATGCAGTTTTTTTAACAACTATTTTTATCGATTTTATCGCGTTTTATTTCTTTGATTTTTAATTCCAGACATTTCGGGTGCTTTCCAGCACCCATGGTTACGGCAGACTGAGGTGACCGACGTCCCAATGTCAGTGTTAACCCGGAGTACCTTCAGATTTTTAATTTTTATTTATTGTCCGATCTACAGAATGAACTTACTGTGTCTAGAAGTCTTGCAGTGGTATGCTTGGGTTTTTAATTTCATTAATTACCAGGGTCCTAAGCAGGTGGTAGTAGCAAGCATCCTTCCTAAAAAAGAATTTATATATTAGATATTATATAGAATTTATATAATAAAATACACTTTACGACTAATAGTGATGACTTGCAATTCTAGCCCTAAGTAAAGATCAGCTAGGGCTTAACTTTATTCCTTCCATAATGCTGCTCCTCTGGTTATTACAGAGTTCTATCCGGTAGCAACCATTAAATCTTATATGCTCACCATAATAGTAGCGAGCTTGCTTTAATTGGTATGTGACACAAGCAATTAATATTAAGTCGCTGTAAGTTAAAACAGGAAATTCCCTAACATTTTAAAGTCTACATTTATATTTCTAAAGTCTGCCTGCCCTAGCTCTATTTAGATTGTTTTCCCTAGCATACTCAGAAAAATCATTATTTGTCTCCATATTTTGATGAACTATTTCAAGTATTTGAGCCGCATCATCCCTGTCCCTTATTTTTGTGTGGAATTTATTAACTATAGCAGAAGCCACAGCAGTCTATCATCAAATGTGTAGAAGCCCTGTTAAAGTAATTTTGATGAAATATTTTAAATTCAGTTTTAAAAATGCCATTCACCACCTCTACTACCCATATCGACACATAGTCACGGCTCTGGATTTATTAGCATATCTTGTCATTAACTGAAATTCACCATCTGCTGGAGACATTTCTGCGACCCTTAGACATCCACATCTATCCTCGATTACAAATCAAAATGCAGATGCGTTGTCACCCGTGAGGACTAAATCATTTTCTCGTTTCCAGTAAAAAGGGTCTCCGGTTCTCTACACTCACCATACAAAACACAGCAGCATTAAGCTACTATTTCACGCTGGTATTCTGTGAGAGGGTGCTCCTTCCCCGGTCGAGCCGACCCATTCATGCTACAACTATACTTCTAATATAACTGCAGCATGGCTCTACCAAGTATAACACACATACATAGTACTTGTCACTATGTATGTTTGTTATCGCAAAATGTAGTTAATCACAAAAGAGACATACTTGCAATGCTGATGGAACTGTTACAACATGGTAAAAAACATTGTGCTTTTATATAATTAGTTAGCAGTACACTGTGTGATGTATGATCTAAGCTTTGTTGTTCTGGGTGCAATACATTACTCACTTCAGATTGCAACGAGGATGGACTAGATGATTCAGATGGTTCCCGTTCTGCAGTTGAACATGATGCTGTTCTATCAGTTCATTGCCAGCAATTATGATATACACGGCATGACAACTGAAATAATGTAAAATACAAAAAATGAAGTCAAAGTGAAAAAATAAAAATAAAATAGATTTATTTCAAACTCAAATATAAATAAAATATTTATCAAGTTAAATGTTACTGCACAAGGACGGATTTAATGCCCTATATTATTTAATAATTAAGGACTGACAGACTACCAGCAGTCCAAAAACAATGAAAAATCAACTGTCTCCTTTCTTGGTAGTTGATAAAACTGGTTAATCTCATAAATAAGCTAGTATGTTTGTCAGATACAGCTAGGGCAGATGTGAAAAAATAAAACAAGTTCTTGAGTTGATATACAATCAGTGTAAAAACATGTATAATTATCAGATATATGGATCACATTTAATAAATTGAAATGTTAAACATGTTAAACACTTACCTCACGTAGCGCAAATAATTCCTCACGTGGAAAATCGAAGACAAACAATGTGTGTGATCTTATTCTCATAAGTGTCAGTGCCACAGCTGATGTATAGATGTTCAAGACGAACTATTGGTGCATTTTGCGAGTGCCACACTACACGTTCACTGTACTCGAAACTTGTACCTAATAAAGAAGCTACAATTATTATATTGATATTATTCAAGTAAACTCAGTTATAAAGCATTTCTTAGAGGAAGACATACCACATCGTGATATGTACCAACTATTTACCTGCTGTGTTCGAACCAATTGTTGAGAGATCAACAATTGCATTTTACTTTTATAACAAAACAATAACATGATAACAACACGTAATTTAATTCTTGTGACATAACAGTGACAGCGGCCTACCTGTCGGATACGATGTTGCCACTTAACGGTCATAAAATCTATGGAATGATATCGATTTTTATTCGATTAATAATATCATAAAAAGAATAATCTTTGACGCGTTTTAAGTTCTGCACGCTTTTTAAAATATAATTTCCTTTATTTATTGAAACTCTATTTCAAATGTATTTTTAAGAACAGTTAGCTTGTGCTGTATTGTTTTGTTATGCTTTAGAGAATTCGTGGTAAATCAGCTGGAAATTAACTTCTTGAATTATCATAACATGATTCCATTTTAAATGTTATGTTAAAAACAGATAAGAATAACAGTTAACTTGTGCAGTAGCGTTTTGTTATACTCTAAAGAATTCTTGGTAAATCAGCTAGTAATTCGCTTGTTTAATTATTATAACTATAAATGTGAAGGTTGTCAATGAATTCAACCGAGCCTATAACAACGGTTGTTTTAGTTTTTAATGGTTGACTGCCGCTTTTGATGACTTGAAATTAATAAAAACCTATTTTGCGCAATAAGTTTTTTCTCTTTGGTAATGAATAAACCACAGAAACCCCTTTAATGTATAATAGTCCTTTTTTTGATACAAGTAGCACATTTTAAGGAACCGCAAAAACAACTTTGTTATTTATACAAACACTATGAAAAACAAAATAATTTGTTGCTGGCGATAATGACAGTGGTATTTTGACTCGATTTAAAATATATGCTTGTTACTACTGAACTCTTCATGGGCCTGCGAGTCCGACTCGCACTGAACCACTTTTTTTCAACATTTAGTTTTATTCTAATAAATAGTTTTTTCGTATAAGCGGAGCTCTTTTACTTTAGGTTTATTACCTCTTTATCTACAATAATCAATCTGAGTAAGTACAGTGTGTAAATACGATTCTTAAATTGTAAAAATAATAATTGGATTTGAACATCTTAGGTAGGTATTTAGTTTTATTTATTTAGAAAATATTAATCTCGCAATTATTTATTGTAATAATATAATTTATCACACAGCTAACGCCCTCATTAGCAATGTAATGGTGAAAGAATTTTCAAAATCGGTCTAGTAATTTTTGAGATTAGCCAAAAAACGTATTCATTGAAAGTAGCGCCCTCAATAATAAAATTAACCCTATATTAGATATCTAAAATTATACATAACAATCTAGTGGTGAAAGAATTCTTAAAGTTGGTCAAGTACTTTACGAGTTAAGCGAATAAAATATTCTTTGATAGTAGCTCCCTCAATAATAAAATGCATCCTACGTTTTAAGCACCATAGCAAAAAACGATTCAACATAGCCTAATCCGCACACACAGTAAAAACATAACCATCCTTTTTCGTCTGTAGTCGGTAAACATTTGGTTAATAACGGTTGCGTATCGACTGCTTTGGATAAATATCCATTGTCAACGGTTATTTTAAACCTATATCATAACATCGTAATAATTATCGAAAGATCATATAAGCATTGTAATAATGACACCATAAGTAATCGATTGAAAAGGGGAATCGATTTTTTAATGATTTTTGTGATTGGCAACATTTTTTATTTTATTCACTGACTAATGAATTACGTATTTACCTAATTTTATTTTTATCTTTTCGGTACTTTTAATTTGTGCAAAAATATTCCCATTGTTTTAGGATAAATGAATACCGCGATTAATAACCATAAATAAAGATATATTTTTTTAACAAATGCACATTGTTGGGCGTTCGATGGCCTAATATGGGCATCCCCCTTTGTTTCTTATATAAATTTTTCTAGGAAAAATAACTATTTGGGTTTTATCACAAGTGTCTGAAGCATTGTGAAGATAATTGTTACCTACCAGTTATAATAAATGGGGATTGTGTTGAAATTAAAACAGAAGTTTTAAAACAACTCATTTAAAAGGAAATACAGTTTTGAAATGAAGCAAGGCATACCGTTGAAGGAATTTACTGAGTACTGTCTCGGAAAGTTCATACCAAGACAAAAGGTTTAAGTTTTTTAACTTAGAGAGTAATATATGAATTTAGATCATATATTAAATATTACTAGAGCTAGTATAATTATGCAGACTGAGGCAAACCCTTCTTATCTGCAAAGTGACAAAGCCGGCTAGACCAAGGAAGAATCGCGCTCTCACAGAATACAAACATAAACTAGCAGCATAATATTGCTTCTGTGTCTCGTATAGCGAGTGTAGAGAACCATTTAAGAAGACATGTAGGACGCATTTCTCTGGATACGAAGCATTCCATCTTATTCCTCAGGCATGACAACAAATTCGCAGTTTGATTCTTAATCGAGGATAGATGTAGATACCTGTCGACCAAAGTATCCACTTACATACTGGTGGACTGTGTGATCGTTAGTCACTCGTATTCTACAGAAAAGTCTTTTTGGTTTAAAATCAGGTACTAGTATCCATACAATAGCCTATCATCAGTCATTTTTGTTTTTATTTATCATTTTTATAAACGGATTATAAACAAACTCAGTTCCTATTACAGTAAGTAGATGCTGTGCCCCATGGATATTTACATTATTCATTAAAAATCAGAATGCAGGTGCGTTGTCACCCTGGGATGGCACACTGAGATGGAGTGCATCGTTAACAGTAAAAATGGGCCCCCAATTTTATCTTTAATTACCATAAGAAACTGAGCTGCATTTGGCTTCTATTTTACGCTGGTATTCTTAGTGAGTGTGATCATTCTCCGGTCGAGTCGTGCAATTCGTGCTGCTACTATATTATAACTGCGGCTCGGATTTAGCATTTTAATTTAAAATATTTTCCTGTTAATGATAATAATTAAAATAATGATGATTTTTAGTTATTTTCATTAGTGCTAGATTATATTTTATTTCAATGATATCACCAATTTATCAGTTGCAGCATCTTACCGATAACTACTCAAAATAATCAAAAATCTGCACCTGCCAAGCGTCGCAATTACAAGAAATATACCGCACTTTTTGTACGCCGAGATGAATGAAATAAAAAAGTACATACGTTGACTATATTATGCAAATAAATCACTGGGAAATGTAGCCGTCAAACATAAATGCTGTGAATTCACGAAACGCTTTGACACCCAATCTCCAGCCAGCAGCTGCGAGAGAAATTACTTTTTTTTTTATTATTTATAGGATAGGGTGACAAACGAGCACACAGTCCACCTGATGGTAAGTGGTTGCTGTGGCCCATAGACATCTACATCTATCCTCGATTACGAATCAAAATGCAGATGCGTTGTCACCCGTGAGGATTAAGATGGAATGCCTCGTTTCCAGCAAAAAGGGTCTCCGGTTCTCTACACTCACCATACGAAATACAGCAGCATTAAGCTACTATTTCACGCTGGTATTCTGTGAGAGCGTGGTCCTTCCCCGGTCGAGCCGACCCATTCGTGCTACAACTATACTATTAATATAACTGCAGCATGGCTCTACCACGTAAAAAACACGTACTAACAACGATAAGCGGATATTAAACGAGACTGACTAGTCGTGCGCATTGACACAGCATTAAATATTGCAATGATTGAATTAAACACAATGTTAATACAATATGTATGCATTTCTTTATTTCTTATTTTTTATTTATAAAAATGTTTTTCCGACCAAATTTCGATCACGGTGGCCAGTACCACTCACACCATCTGGATGCTTGGCGGTCCACCACTGTACGTTTCACTAGGAGTTTTCTTCCGCGTACGACTTCTCTATGGATTAGTTTAGTACCAGCGATTTTTCCGGACCGATACAACCTAGGGACCTTCAAGAAAAGAGCTTACTCCTTTCTAAAATGCCGGCTATTCCCCTGGTCTTGTAGTTGTTCATGGGCGGCGGTAGTCACTTAACATCAGGTGAACCGTATGCTCGTTTGCCCCTCCGCTATAAAGAAAGCCTAGCCATCTGCGCAGAAAACGAGTGTATGAGTAAGCACAGGTGCACGTTTTATACCTTCACTATAATGAGATGGCATTCAGACACGACTGGAGAGAGATCTGGTGTATCTGCACCTAATTGATCTTAACCCGGTGGCTTTACTAGCTTTCCGAGGCACAAGGATGAAACGACATGTCCCTGACCCTATAATTGATTTTGGCCCGACCTGAGTTTGAAGCTGGGACTCCATGTTTAGCTGTCACGCTTATAGCCACTATACCAACGAAACAATCAAACTTTTAAAGAAAACCTTGTATACTCAAATACGGTAGAAATATTCCTGAGGTTTCATTATTACGTTGCTTTTAATACTACAGCAAGCGCAGCCAGATAAAGCTAGTGGGAGATTGAAGTGACGTAGTAAGGTATTAAATATCCAGTTAATGTAAATCTGAGCGTCTTCGAGGCAAGAGTGAATAGGTTTTTGTTATGCTAAGACAGTGCAATTTACCATCTAGGTCTACCGTCACCACTTGCGACCAGGTGGTATTGTGGTCACGCACTTATAATATGTAAATAGAGAGAAATAGTTTTTATTTTTTACATAATAGCAGTATTAATGAAATACATGATTCTGCTTTAACCTTACAATAGCTTGAAGAAATTGTATTGTTATATTCAACTCTAGCTTTACCCTAATTCAAAACATTTTGCTTAGAGCAAACTCTTTAATAATATTATGCATCGATCACGTGATCGATGATATTATGAAAAATAACTCATTTCGCTGGGTTACCTGCTAGTTCTTCCAAGAACAAAGGTATTTTTGAACCAGTGGTAATTAAACATGAGGTTGATACCTACTCGTATTCAATAAGTATTGTTTTAAATTACATAATGAATAAAAATGTTTCTATTTCGCAGTTAAGGGACAGTTGGTTCATAATGACGTCCAGACCTTTCAGTCACGGCGGTTATCCTCAACGGATTTGCGCAGAACAGGATTGCTAGAGGTCGTGCGCTCGTGTTCACACAAGCTTAGGTGCACTCACTTCTCCCTTAATCTCTTAGTTTTATTGTGAAGTGGTAGTGTAAGAATAACCCCACATCATCCCGATGTCGTCAGAGGTGACAGAGAGTAACTAACCAGGAGTACAGCATCTTCCGAATAACAGCTAAGATATAAAAAAAAACTGCGGTTGCTAATCCGTCTACCAAGCTTGGCAACTATGGATATCTAACGTAGGCTAGCCTATGTTCAGTCGTAGGTTTTAAAATATATATATCATCATCATCATTTACAGCTTCGTCGTCCAGGGCTGAGCTGGAGGAGTTTTGGGAGAATGTAAGAGAAGTTCTAGATTTGGTTAAGGGAAACGAAAGAACTGTTGTATGTGGTGATTTGAATGGATGGGTAGGCATCGCTCGACCAGGATACGAGTCGGTGCTTGGAAAGTTTGGAGATAAAAGGGTTAATGATGCTGGCAAGCTTATACTGGCTGTATGCAAGGAAAAGGGTCTTCTTGTGACAAACACTATGTTTAATCACAGGAAGATCCATATGTACACTAGAGAAAGAAAGAATGAGAGAAGTATGATTGATTTGTTCCTAGTGGATGACCGACTGCGAAAACAGGTGATGGATACACGAGTGTTCAGGGGTGCTGACCTGGGAACGGATCATTATCTAGTAATTACTAGATTTAGGGGTTTGTTCGCGGGTTGGCGCCACCGGACGGCAGTAACAGAACCACAGTCGGTCTGTCGCATCCGAAGCTGGAAGCTTCAGGAAGCGGATACTAGGGACAAATATCACACGAGGGTAGCCGAAAAGCTTGACACCATCGATGGCAGGAAAGAATGTGTGGAGAGAATATGGCAGAACCTTAGGGATGGAATGGTAAGTGCAGCGGAAGAAGTATGTGGTACGACAAAAAGAGGTAGTAGTAAAAGAAGAGATGCATGGTGGAATGACGAAGTGAAAGAAGCTGTAAAAAAGAAGAAAAAAGCATGGTTAGACTACTTAGCCTCTAGTAACGATGAGCATATGAGAGAGAAGATGAAAGAAAGATATAAGCTGCAGAAAGTTCATGCGAAAACATTGATTGAGGAAGTACGTGAAAGGTGTAGAATAGAAGCGGACGAGAGGTTGTCGCACAACTTTAGGGAAAACTCCAAACTCTTCTGGAAAGAGGTTGGAAGGTCCCGGAGTGGTGCGACAGCTTTAAGAATGAACAAAGTGCTTTCGAGAACCAATGACGTCCTCTCAGAAAAATCGGACGTCATGCAGCGATGGAGTGAATTTTATAGAGAATTGTATGCGTGTCATGATCTTAGTGAAGGATCCGGGGGTGACGCCGTGACTGGCACGCCAGACACGGACCTCGATGACACTGAGGTCATCAGCATGAAAGAGATTGAACGTGCGATTCGAAGTTTGAAATGTGGTAAGGCTGCGGGACTAGACAGAGTTACTGCTGAAATGGTCAAGTACGGTGGGCCTCGCGTCTGGGACAGCTTTCATCTGCTGTGCAATTTGTGCTGGCGGACGGGAGATGTCCCGGATGATTGGCGATCCGCGGTCATTGTGCCTTTATATAAAGGTAAAGGTTCACATTTTGACTGCGGGAGCTATCGGGCGATCAGATTGACCAGTTTAGCAAGTAAAGTTTATTCGAAGGTTTTGACACGCAGGATGCAAGAGAAATCGGAAAGATTCTTATGGGAGGCACAATGCGGATTTAGACCTGGAAGAGGATGCACGGATCAAATGTTTTCTCTCCGCATGATCACGGAGAAGCTTCTGAGTGTTAACCAGAGGATTTTCTGTGCTTTTGTGGATCTGGAGAAAGCATTTGATAAGGTTATAAGGAAGAAAATGTGGGAACTGTTGCCGGGATATGGTGTGGATGGTCGATTGTTAAGGGCTGTGCAGTCACTCTACTATGACTGTAAAGCCTGTGTGCGGGTAGGGCATGACCTGTCACCCATGTTTAGCGTCCAAGCGGGCGTAAAACAGGGTTGTGTCATGTCTTCCTGGCTGTTCATACTGTATCTCGACAGCTGTTTACAGAAGCTGAAAGATAGCTGTTTGGGTGTGAAATTGGGTGACATAAAAGTTAATTGTCTGCTGTATGCTGATGATGCAGTGCTTATTGCACCATCAGAAGCAGAACTGCAGGCATTAGTCACGTGTATGAAAGAGGAATGTGAAATTAAAGGTCTCCGTTTGAATGCTAATAAAACTAAGGTTCTGGTATTTGAAAAGGACGAAGAGAGAACGAAATGTGAAATATGGGTAAATCAGGAATGTCTAGAACAGGTAAATGAAATTGTATACTTGGGGAGTGCTTTCAGCCGGGATGGAAGATGTGATTTAGATGTGGATAGGCGTGTCGCTGCCGGAAACAAAGTCAATGGTGCCCTGAATGCATTAATAAAAAGGCAAGGCGTGGTGAAGAGTGCACGCCTTGCAATACATAACGCAGTGTTGGTACCGACTTTGTTATATGGCAGCGAAACCTGGGTATGCCAGAAGAAGCATAAAAGCAAGTTGAATGCAGTGGAGATGCGATCTCTTCGTAAAATGTGTGGCGTTACCATAGCCGACCGAAAGCGAAACGAAGAGATTCGCAATATGGCAGGATTGAAAGATGACCTTATCACAAAAATTGATAGGGGCGTACTCCAATGGTTTGGACACGTTGAACGAATGAGTGAAGACCGAATGGTGAAGAAAATATATAGAGCGAAAGTAAATATTAAAAGGTGTCGAGGTAGACCGAGACTAACTTTCGAAGACCAGGTGAGCAAATTGCTCGAAGAGGGGAGGGTCAAGAGTACTCGGATACCTAGACGTGCATGTATGAAGAAGTTAATGAACCTGAAAGAAGCGAAAGAGGTATGTAAGGATCGTGACACTTGGCGATCTGTTCTCTCTGGCTACCCCATTAGGGATTGTGCGTGACGATAAGTAAGTAAGTAAGTAAGTATCATTTACAGCCCTTCACAAGTCCGCTGCTGAACATAGGCCTCCCCCAAGTAATGGCACAAAGCACGGTCCTGAGCCACATGCATCCATCGACTTCTTTAATATATATATATATATATATATATATATATATATATATATATATATATATATATATATACATACATATATAGGCTTTCCGACAGAGATTAGACGCTGTACTGAAGGTTTTACGTGTTTTCTGATGCCTTTTTTCATGCCGAAATGTCTACGCTATATCCGTTTCGCGGAGACAAGGACTGGTTCTGTCGGACTCGCACCGACTAAAACTTCATGTTGTTTTACCCTCGTGGCATGTTGGCAAGGCCACGGGAACGCTTTCGCATACATCCGCAGCACAAGCAGCGTCGGCCGTGCCGTCTCGCACCAGAATGGGGAAATGCCTACGCGTACCCGACTAGATGAGCACGGATGGGTTAGCCACTGAGCTAACACGGCTCCCTTCAAAATTAAATAACTAATTGATTTATCGTTGTACTTAGTTTTTTTAATCGATTAATTGTTATTAAAAAAGTGGTTTTAGTCAATGATGTATAAATACGTCATTGGTTTTAGTGGCTTATGGTGTAGATTTATTTTTTTATACAGTCAAACCTATACATAAGTGAGAACTGGATAAGTGAGAAAACTCTATAAGTGAGAGTAATAGAAAGGACCCTTCATTTTAAGCTCCCAAAACCTCTATCTCTACCTCTATATAGCGAGAAACAGAAACCTCTGTAAGAGAGAGTCGTTATTTCCCTCATTGACCTCCGTAAGTGAGACTGCTACTTTTCTATACCTCTATAAGCGACATTAGAGCTTTATTTATTTATATTATTTAGGAGGAACTATAACTACAATAAAAATACATACATAAAAGATACATCCATACAGTAACAAATGACAAAACAAATTACAAATTTAACATCTGCTATTTTATGACTCATTCGTGGAACTAAATAACGTTGTTATTTTATCGCATTCTTTTTGAATGGACACTTGTACCTGTGTACCGTCATGTTTGTCGGACTTACTCAGTTTATAGTTAATCAATTGTGAATGAAAGTTCTGTTCTGCATTATGTTAAAACGGAAAATTAAAGTACTGTCATTAGGTGATAAACTTAAAATAGTGAATGCGTTTGAAGTTCTAAATAAAATAAAATTACATAGTGCATGGATTTTTGTTTTGTTTTCGTAAGCATCTTGATACCTACCCTTATAAACTACATATATGTCGAAATCTATTGTACGTAACATATACACACTATTAAAAATATATATGTACATTATACATATATGTCGTGAATATTATTCACCTAATTTTATCATATTACATATTTACTACATTCGTACTTGTTATTGCTGCGATAAGGGAGAAACGCTACCCATGTAGGTACCTGCATTAGCGAGAAACTCGGGTTAGTGAGAAACCTCCTATATATAGAAGCCTATAAAAGTCCACTGTTCAAGCCTGCCCCATAAATTGTCTCATAGAGGAAATTTTACCATAACTACCACGCTTGGCAAGCGGATTGACAACCATAGTTTTTATAATTTTAAGTTGTCATTAGAAAGATGGTTCTGCTTATCTCCTGTATCAGTATTTCTCTGTCGCCTTTTCCAACAACCACAGGACAATAATATGGAGTCGAGAATATTCTTACAGCACCACTAACGCTATGTCTGTTTAATAGCATAAACGTGAACCATTATAATGCCACGTAAATCCACTATACAGCTTTCAGCAGTTTTTAGTGCCTTAGGGTCTACAATAGCATTTTTAAGTAGTAAGTTGATGCCCAACCCAATGCTGCTTAATAGGATAAACTTGTACCATTATGATGCACCGCAAATCCCTTATACAGCTTTGAGCTGTTTTTGCGCCCTTTGTTGTGTAAAGGCACTTAAGTAGCAAGTAAAAGCCTAGTACTGCTTAACAATATAAAAGTGTGTCAACCTACATTTTTATGGATCAACTGAAATCTATTGTACAGCCAACAGTTCTTTAATAAAATACACGTGACGTAAGTTATTTTAATGCATAAAACTGTTGCCGCTGCCCGGCCAAGTTGAATACGTCGATTGACTCTCGGTCGAAGTTGGACTTACCTAGTCGGACTATTTGTCCCAGGTAAACGTCAACAACTAAATGCTCCCAACAACTACCAGCATACTTGTGACACGGACGTTACACAAGAACTTTTTTATCCATGTTCATATTAAACCTTTTGAGACACTATTGAGGTTATTGAGCATAGTGCTTAGGTCCTCCAGAATTTGCCATAAGGCCTAAATCGTCGGCAAATCGAAGGTGAGTAATGTACTCGCCATTGATGCTAATACCGCATCCTTTTCAGTTCACTAGCTTGAAAACGTCTTCCAATGCAACAGTGGAGAGTTTCGGTATATAATCTCACCCTGTCTCACACCTGTCTGCAGTAGAACCAGAGTACGAAACCTATCCAAGGTTTTGTACTCTGGTTCTGTACTCGGATAGCCATCGTAGCCTTACTGTATAAACACTTCAGCACTTCGATATATCAACAGTCAACTTGGCACCGCTTAACGGACTATAGCACCGCCCAACTTTATATGGAATCAAAGGATTTCTCGTAGTCCACATACGCAAGACAAAGCGGGAGATTGTATTCTTCGATCTTCTGTTCAATACGTGGTCTATGGTATTGAAACCTTTTCGGCCTACATATTAGAAACCATAGTAGGTAATTGCTGCAGCTGCCTCGTCGGTAAACGAATAGGAGGCTGCTGTGCTCATATAATGTAGATAGTGTGGTATTTGAGTTGGGGACGGTACCTATAATGACTGGCTGGCTTCAGATTTTTTTTCAGGAGTATGATGAATGATTCAAGTAAATGTATTTTAGATAAATATTTTTGACTTTAAATCGCAATTAAAAAACTCAAATGGACTTGATTGTTTTATTTTTTCCATCACTTACCTAATTGATTCACAACAACATGAGCTTGAGCAAGTGTCTGTCATAAATAGTATCTTATCTTAGATTAAAGGGTTTAAGACGCTCTCTAGACTCAACAAGCGTTTTTCGGTCTGAATGGTCACACTTATGATAATGTATTATGGATATTAGTGTGGTAGTGTGATCGCGGTGGCATCCAATTATATATAACCTTTGGATACACTACCCACTCACAGTACTGGCAATATGTATAAAGATCGGGCAAATATCAGAGTTTCAGTCACGCATCGTACCCTTACTAATATTAGTGGATTACTGTTTTCAGAGGAATACTGTTCGTCGATGTTTAACGTGCCTATTTAAAATAAGTCGTTGGTAGCGTCGAAAACATAGACCTACACAGTTTTTAGGTTATTTTTGATTTTATAAAATAACTCCAAAACCCGAGTTTTTTTCTTCAAAAGGGACTTTTGTAGGAGTTAATAATAATGATTAATGTAGTCTGTAAAAAACACATTTGATTTTGATGCAGCATGGTACGGGATTTCATACATCTATGAGCATTCTAACCTTAAGACACAGTAAATGATATAGTGAGATGTTTATCTTGCGTCGCCAACAAAAAAACTCTTTGGTTATAGAACAAATGAAAACACATTTATAATTAATTCATTTCATTAATACATATTACCAGTTTTAAATTATATAAATATTAAATTTTACAAAAATATGTCGTCTTTTCTATAGGATTATGAAGTTGTGTTAATAAGGCCCGTCACCTTTTTTTTTTATATAGAAGAGGGGGCAAACGAGCATGCGGCTCACCGGATGTTAAGTGATAACCGCCGCCCATGATCAACCGCAACACCAGGAGAATTGCGGGTGCGTTGCCAGCCCTTTAGAAAGGAGTAAGCTCTTTTCTTGAAGGTCCCCAGGTCGTATCGGTCCGGAAAAATCGCCGGTGGTAAACTATTCCACAGAGAGGTTGTACGTGGAAGAAAACTCCTTGTGAAACACCTGCGCCGCTAGATGCAGTGTCGGCTGGTATAACCGAGATTCTTGGCTTGAATCCATCTTCATCAGCCCCGTACTCTACTACCACCTGGAAAAAACAGAATACATGGCATAAAATATATTAATTTTACCACGTTTTCATTGTGTCACCTTCTAGTTTTTCTGCCGTTTCGGGTCAATCTTGCAAATCAAATTTCGAACACTTCCCGATGGGCTAGGGACTTGAAATTTTGGTCATAGCTCAGAATCCGAAATTGTAGGTGAAAAACGTGGTAAATTAATTTTTTAGGACAAAGTTTAAAAACATATACTTGTTTGTACACTTTCGTTTGTTGACAAATTACAGCAACTAGCTACTGTAGTCCATGGATAAAAAGTAAGAGATCAAAAACAGAAACAGAAACCTTTTTATTCAATATAGATTATAAATAATACTTATTGAAAGTCACTTTTTTAATTTACCACTGATTCGAAAAAAAACCTCTGTCCTGGGAAGAACAAGCAAAAAACCCAGCGAGATTTTTGCATTCATGTGTGTTACAATTAACAGCTTGCAGTCAGTATGTTACAACTATCAACTCAATAAATTAGAAAGAGCTTGGTAGCGATCACTCTACCCAGGGGTTACTATCTTCCCTATCTGAAGTGTACAAGAGGTGTAGAGAAATCTAGAAGAAACACAGTATAAAAACATGCCATGAGGTATTCCATCTTAGTCCTCATTGATGCCAATTCTCTATTTATGTTGGTTGCGGGTGAACATCTGACTGCTGCCACGTTCCATGGTGGACTGGTGGAGGTGGACTGTAAGTTTCATGTTCAATAATTTTTTTTATAGAATAATGGTGACAAACGAGCACACGTTCCACCTGACGGCAAGTGGGTGCTGTGGCCCATAGACATATACATCTGTATCCGATGATGAATCGTAATGCAGATGCATTGTCACTCCTAAGGACAAAGATGGAATGTTTTCTTCCCAGTAAAGAAAGAATTACAATCACAACCACTTACAATGCTGACCGTCTTACTATAAAGTTAAAGTAACAGCCTACATACGTCCTACGTAGTGGGACGTATACAGGCTGTAAGAGAAATGAGAGAACTCTACACGTCTTCGAAATATTTTTTTTTGTTTCTCAGACATGCAGGTTTCCTCACGATGTTTTCCTTCATCGTGGAACACTGTGAAAATTTATATAAGTACTGTATTTCAGTGTGTCTTACTACACTAAAATACAATACTATTCGCACTTGTGTTTGCAGAAATAGATAGGTGGAATTTACTCGGGTTCCAAAGCAGTAGAGCTGATGAAGATGATTTCAACGTACCTGTTTGGTTCCATCAGGAAGTACGACAAAGTACGTCCCTTCTGCTTTAACGTCCTGCCGGTTTTCCGCGTGGCCAGTCACATCCGCTCTCGTAGTCGCTCACTTTGTAGGAGAACTCTTAGTTCGCTGGTTCCTGTGTATTTTGATTAGTAAGTTTGAGTAACAGAACGTGTAGTAGCGTGTAAGAATATCCAGTACCCCATATCGTCCCGTAGGTGTCGCAAGAGGTGAGACAGAAATACAAAGACAACAGCGTCTTCCTAATAACGACTAGAAAATAAAATAAACTGCGGTTACCAACCTGCCAACCAGCGTGGCAACTGTGGCAAATATCCCCCTTATCGGGTAACCTATGGAGGGACCCCCCCCCCCCGTATGTTCAGCAGTGGTCTTCGATAGTCTGTATTGAATGAATATAATTAATGGCATTGATACATTTAGTAGTATTTATCAATTCCCTTAAGTGCGTGTTTGTGTAAAATGCAGCGCTAGTCGTTCTTTGTGACGTTTTTAGGAGCTATCTACTTCTTATTAAAATGATATATCAAATAATAAAAACACCTATTACATTTGTACACAATCTTGATTCCATAATAGCCAATTCAAGTTTTTTAAGGAGTAAATACTTTATGAATCTTCCTACAACTAAACCACAGAAATGTGAATTAATTATCAATAATAAAAAAACTATTATATAAAAATTATTGATGACATACATCTCCTCATACAGTAAACATTATTACACATCTCATGAGCGAAGCGTTTAGGTTGTGCTCTACTCTCACCTAATGGCGCTTAATACGTAAGTAACATCATGTATTTTTTTAACTGCCTAAAATATTGTATGCGCAGAAATGAATATTTTATTTCTTTTAGATAAATGTGACTTTATTTTGTTCATTAACAAATTAAGAGTTTTACATGCGTGTTGACAAGACGAACTCTGCGTGAGCTATATATGACATTAGAGAGAGGGAACGAAAGATGACGTGATGCCACTGCGCCGGCTCGCGATGACGTCGACCAATCACAGCCTCTCCCAATGACGTGATACTTTAATGCGCGTACATGCTCCCGCCCTTGAAAGCACCATGTGTTTTCAACAAACAGTCATTACATCTCTTCTGAAAACAACGGGCAGATTTTTGGAAATGCCCGTCGTACAGTACCATTCACTGTCCTAATGTCTGCAACTCTGGAGACACCATCGTTTCCAGGGAACGTTTTGATAATTCTTCCCATTCTCCATTTTAAAGGTGGTTGATTGTCATCCTTTATAAGTACGAGAGTGTTCTCCTGTAGATCGCCTTCATGCTCAGTCCACTTGGTCCTCACTTGCAGCTCAGATATATACTCCTTAGACCATCTGCTCCAGAAGTGCTGGCGTATCTGCTCGACTCTTTGATAACGTGTAAGACGATGCTCTGGAACAGTATTCAGGTCAACAGACACAGGTGAAGTTAATGGACGGCCTACCAAGAAATGAGAGGGGCTCAGTGGGTGATAATCGTGCGGATCCGTGGACATAGGTGTGAGAGGACGGGAGTTGAGCACAGCCTCAATCTCAACCAGGACTGTGCACAGCTCCTCGAAAGTTAAATGCGCGTTACCTATCACACGGCGCAAGTGTTGCTTACAACTCTTGATTCCAGCTTCCCATAAACCACCAAAATGACTAGCATAAGGAGGACCCATTTTAAATTTTATACTTTGAGATGTCGCGTATTCTTCTAAGTCTTTAGTTATTTGAGATAATAATTTAGCAAAATCATGCATTAAACCAACAAAATTCCTTCCATTATCACTATATATTTCTATTGGTTTACCTCTGCGTGAAATAAACCGCTTAAGTGCTAACAAATAAGCATCTGACGAGAGATCACTCACAAGCTCCAAATGAACAGCGCGCGTTGTGAAGCATATAAATAAACATATAAAAGATTTTATAGTCTTTGCCCCCTTACCCTTACGGTTCAGTATGAGCACTGGACCAGCATAGTCTACGCCACATCGTAAGAAAGGAAAACCAGGATCTAACCGAGCCTGAGGTAAATTTCCCATAATAGGCTTAACGGTTTGACCTCGCATACGCGTACACTTTACACAACTATGTACTACCTTTTTCGAAAGATTTCTTCCGCCTACTGGCCACCACATTTCCCTAACAGTATATAGTAATAACTGCGGCCCGGCATGCATTAACCGCTTGTGTTCATACTTAAATAATAAATGTGTAAAGTGATGTTTAGAAGACAATAAAATAGGATGTTTCTTATTAAAATCAAAATTAAATGATTGTAAAATACGTCCACCAACCCTGATAATATTTTTTCTATCTAGAAAGAGATTTAATTTTAATAGTCCGTTATCTTTAATCGGTTTTCTGTTTAAAAGCAATTTGTTTACATCTAGAAATGACTCATGCTGCGAATATTTCGCCAATAGTAACAAAGATTCATTCAATTCATCAACGGTAAGCGGCCCGGTGCGCTTGTTGTTCTTATAACGCGCATTGTAAATAAATCTTAAAACATAAGCGCACGAACGCTGCATACGATTAAACTGAGAAAACCTTTCAAACGAGAATACAGATTCTTTATTAATTCTATTAGATAACGAGCTACATATTAGATTCGATTTTATCTCAGGTAATTGCATATCATTCAAATGTATTGTATTATTTGTATCACACAAATTTAAATCATATAAGAACTGCGGCCCTTGAAACCATAAACTGTTGACACACAATAAGTCTAAACTTTGACCCCGTGATATTAAGTCAGCGGGGTTCGCCTTACCGCTAACGTGACGCCACGGCCTATCTTTTGTTAAATCCAAGATCTCTGCGGTTCTGTTTTGTACAAAAGTTTTAAGTAAGTTGGGAGGCATGCGTAACCAACCCAATACTATTGTTGAGTCTGTCCAAAATACAACATTATCCAACTTAGACCGTAAAGCATTAATTATTTTTTCAAATAAACGAGCGCCTAATAATGCGCCGCATAGTTCTAACCTAGGTATACTTATAGGCTTCAGCGGAGCTACTTTACCTTTCGAGCATAACAACTTAACGACAACACATGAATTAACATCGACAGTGCGTATATAAGCGCACGCACCGTACGCGGTTTGTGAGGCATCCGTAAATATATGTAATTCTATGCGCTCGGGGTTCGAACCCATTACATAACGTGGAACGCGTAATGATTTAAGGATTGACAAGTTATCAACAAAGTTTTTCCAGATCTGTGCTATATCATCTTGTAAATGTTCATCCCACTCAACTTTTAGCAACCACAGCTTCTGTAACAAAATCTTAGCTGTTATAATCATAGGTCCCAACAGGCCGAGTGGATCGAATATTTGAGAGGACTGAGACAGTATTATTCGTGTTGTGATATTTTTAGGGTTGTTGATGATCTTAGATGCAAAATGTAATTCATCACTTTTATTGTACCAACCAAGACCTAATGTTTTATTTAGTGTCGAATTGTTTAATAAGAATTCTTTAGATTCCCCATTTATATATGCGGAACCCTCCTGCTCAAAGTTATAAATCCACTTACGCAAATGAAAACACCCAGACTTTAAAACTTTAGATGTCTCTCGACATAGTTCTAATAATTCAGATTTAGTATTAGCTAAAATAATGCCATCGTCAACGTAGAAGTCTTCACTAATTGTCCTAGCCACTATTGGGTTATCACAATCTTGCGCCAGCTGTTTTAAGCATCGGCAACTTAAAAATGGAGCGGACGCAGTTCCATACGTAACCGTATTTAACTGGTATATTTGTAATGGGTCACTAGGACTGTCACGCCAAATAATAAGTTGTAAATCACGCTGGGATTTGTCAATATGTACCTGCCTATACATTTTCTCCACATCCGCACATGCAACATATTTATTTTCTCTGAAGCGTAACAATATAGCAATTAAATCACCTTGTATAGGCGGCCCTACGAGTTGTAAATCATTTAACGATTTACCGCTAGTCGACGCTGCGCTTGCGTCGAATACAACTCTCAATCGCGTAGAAATTGCATTTTCGCGAAGAACACCGTGATGTGGCATAAAGTAATGGGGATTACCGTATGTGTGCACTTTAGTCATATAAATATATATATAAATTTAGTAATATATATAAATTCATATACTCGTGTATGAAAGCTTTATACATTTTATTTAAATTAGGATTGTGTTTTAAGCGGTTTTCTAATGCCAAAAAACGTCGCTTAGCTTGATTAAAAGATTCACCGATAAAGTCTGGTGATAATTTGAAAGGGATGCGTACACAGAACCTCCCATCAACGTCTCGCGTGGTCGTCTGTTTAAAATGTTTCTCGCATAAACGCTCCTCTTCACTCAATCCATCACTCCCTCTCTTTCCTACCGATAAGTCTTCAATCTCCCAGAACATACGTAACTGTTTGTCTATAGACTGTATACTTATATTTTGCGCGTCTAATGATTGTATGAAATTACAATGAATATAATTTTTATTTCTTAATTTCTGTGAATAAATAGGCCCGGATATTATCCAACCTAGTCTAGTATTTTGTAAATAAGGTCCGTTTGATAAGCGAATTCTACCCTCACATAATAGATCCCAAAAAATGTCTGCACCAATCAGTAAATCAATCGAACGAGTTTGATAAAATTCTGAGTCGGCTAACTGTATATCGGTTGGTATACGAAACTGACCAATATTCACATTCACGGCCGGTAGGGAAGACGTAATTTGCGGTAAAACAAGACATTTATTTACGTGCGTAATATAAGGCTCGCTAACAGACTTTAATTCGATATCGCATGTTTTTGAACATTGTGTTATTGTGTTACCGCCGATACCTCTTATTTTGTGAGTGGACTGTATTAATTGTAAGTTAAGTTTGTCACAAAGCGATTGTGTTATGAAACAACGTTCGCTGCCACTATCGAGCACCGCGCGTGCCTTATGATAGTTACCTAAGCTATCGGCTATCTTAACGACCGCTGTAGACAGTAGTATAGGCAGCGATGCAGACGTCTGCGCGCTTAGTACGTCTATGTGAGAATTGCTCACCTGTGCAGAGTTGTGTATGATTTTATTACTATTATCGCTGTTGCTTGATGCAACCGAACTATTTAAAAGGTTAGGAGATATAACCTTATTTTTCGACGTGGGAATTTGTGATTGTCGTTCGCTGGTTTTGTCAGTATGAATTAATGTGTTATGTTTTTTATCACACTTTCGACAAGGCCCGTTCCTACACTCATTAGCCACATGTCCCGGACGTAAACAGTTCTCACATAACCCCTTTTGGTGTATAAATTTTATTTTATCTTGTAAATCATATTCAAGAAATGTTTGGCATGAATACAATTTATGTTTAGCTTTGCACATAATGCATAAATCTTTTGTGTAATTTTTTGGTTTGTCTGTACTAAAATTGCAGTTTACCTTATGCATGTGGTTATGAGCGCTGGAACTAGGGTGTTGTCTTTTATTTTCATAATGTATGCCAGACTTGGCGTGTGTGACACAAAGCGTTTCTAACATGTCAGCCCTATCTCGTAAAAACTTTATTAAATTATTTAACGTTATAACACAATTCTGAGATTCATCTGTCGATTTATAAAATGTACACTTCACCTTTTCCCACTCTCGTTCGGAGGCAAGATCTAACCTTGATACAATCATGTAAATAATTAGAGTATCCCAGGAGTCTGTGGGCTCACCGAGTATTTTCAATGCGCGTATATTTTTTAACACTGTATCAATAAGTTTTCTTAGTAACCCAGGTGATTCCCTTGTAACAAGCGGTAATGAAAATAAGGATTTTACGTGATTGTGTACCAGCAATCTGTTATTGTTATATCTGTTAAGGAGAAGTTCCCATGCAACTGTATAATTACTTTCGGAAAATTCTAGTGAGTCTATAACTAATGCGGCGCTGCTTTTTAATGAAGATTTCAAATAATGCAGTTTTTGAATTTTAGTAATTTCATTAGAATTGTGAACTAACGATTGAAATGTGTCGCGGAATTCTAACCAGTGCTCATATGATCCATCGAAGGTAGGTAAAGAAATTGTAGGTAATTTAACCGATTGAAATATGCTATTGTTTGCCGATTTAGGAATATTCATCTCATTATCTTTATTTATCATACATTGCGTTTGAGCGAGGACGCCATAATAAAGACTTTCAAAACATTCACGCTCTTCTAACTGTTTTACTAAATCACTTTCCGAAAGAGATATTTCTAAATAATTCTGAATTTCATTAAAATCTTTATAAAGACTTAATGCACCTTGCATACGCAATTTTAACTCCGCGCGCTGTTCATTAGTTAATGTTTTATCTATAAAAGAGGAAATATATTTTCGAAAATTCGTTAACCTACCCTTAACTGTTCCCCTTTTTTTGATTAATTCTTTAATTTGATCACTACTTAAAGAACTAGATTTTGATAAACCTGACTTTGGGTCTCCGTTAGGCATTTTGGCAATTTATAAAAAACAGGAGTACTTACAGTTGCTGTTCTCAAACTTCCGGCGTTAGGTCAATAGTGATGACGAGGCCTTTGCTACTGCAATCTGCTACGCGTGATAGGTATTCTTATTTTGGCAGATAAGACTTGATAACTGGGACACTGAAATTTAAAAAGTAACCACGGATAATACACAATATCTAAATGCTCCTCCCAAATAACCAGGCAGGTACGTCTCACCAAAATCAATGTGCTGCGACCGAAGGCGATTGCCGGTTGCGTTATCTCTATTAATCCGCTTTATGTTTCTTCCAACTGCTGGTTTCCAATATCGGCGATGAAGGTCCAAAACTTATGTATGCGCAGAAATGAATATTTTATTTCTTTTAGATAAATGTGACTTTATTTTGTTCATTAACAAATTAAGAGTTTTACATGCGTGTTGACAAGACGAACTCTGCGTGAGCTATATATGACATTAGAGAGAGGGGACGAAAGATGACGTGATGCCACTGCGCCGGCTCGCGATGACGTCGACCAATCACAGCCTCTCCCAATGACGTGATACTTTAATGCGCGTACAATATCATAAATCTAAACAAGGTTATAGATATTCATAATAATAACATTGTACATTTCAGACACACAAATAAAAAGGTATAACAATAATTATTATTACTCACAATTTATCTTCCGTGTACGTATTCTCTGCTCAACAGTTTTAGTAAGACTGCCGTCGCTCGTCGCTGCCGCTCAAACCGACGACATCTGTCTTTTATAGGCTTGTAATTTAACAGTATTGAACTACAGATGGCGTTGCTTGTGTGGTTTCCGTTAAAAGTATTTATAAAATTGGATATTAAGCCATTAGATATTAAGGTTTTACATTATAAAACATTATTTATATATCTTATAATTATTTTCAACAGTTAATTTTAGCTATAAATATAAGCAAAAATAAATAACTAGCCGCAGACTTTATAGGATGAAAATAATTAATTACCCACCATGTTAGTTACAACAATATAAATTATTAAAATACGCTAACAATGGAAATCAAGTAATTTACTGAGCTAAAAATGTCTTCATTTTTTAACTACCGCACTTTAAGAATAATAAAAATACACATATATCGAGAAAAATCACTCGTTTTCATGTTTCTATTATTTTTAAAAGTAATATTTTGTATTTAGTGTAAAAACAAACGGATTGAAAAAAATTATCGAGGGTGCCCGGAAGTCTGTATTAATCGTAGTCGTTAGAATTAATGTATCAAAATAATTCTTTTTTATTAGGTTTAGAATCTCAACGCACAGGTTCCTTTAAAAAAATACTGAATAATTTGTTCTTTGGCTTTTGCGCTTGAAAGGCGGGATAGCAAAAGAAAATGCTGCTGCCGATATTCTGTTTCAGTGTCCCTCTATCCCCACTTACGACACCTTCGGGATGAGATGAGGTAGCGGATTTTCTTACGCCGCTGTTTAACGCTTCGATATCCTTGTGCTTGTTTAGGTACTTGTAATATTTCGTTTACTTGACTTTGTAGTTTTTACCTGATTAAGCAATTCTAAAGAATTTCTTGCATAGCTCTCGTAGCTCCGATCAGAGTATCCGTCGAGGTTTTTTGAAGCCCCGTACTGCGGCGAGGGCACGGCGGTACGAGATGATGGTGCGCCGTCTTCTCGGGATTGTGATCTGTTAAACCCATGTTGAATGTTATCTCTTGTGTACTGGACTGGTTTATTAAGAATCACTAGTGTATTCAAAGTATGGACTGAATTTGTTTTGGGGTAGGGTGATAAACGAGCACACAGACCACCTGATGGTAAGTGGTTGCTGTGGCCCATAGACATCTACATCTACCCTCGATTACGAATAAAAATGCAGATGCGGTGTCACCCGTGAGGACTAATATGGAATGCCTCGTTTCCAGTAAAAAGAGTCTCCGGTTCTACACACACCATACGAAACACAGTAGCATTAAGCTACTATTTTACGCTGGTAATCTGTGAGAGCGTGGTCCTTCCCCGGTCGAGCCGACACATTCGTGCTACAACTATACTACTAATATAACTGCAGCATGGCTCTACCACGTACAAAAACTCTCAACAGAAGGTTTCTGCCATGCATAAAGACTCACTGTACAATACGTTTTATTTTACTATAGTAAACAAGTGCTAGACTAAATACCCCGATGGTAAATGATAATGTTAAATGGATGAAGAATGTTAAAGCGCAATGATTTTGCTTAAAAGACTCCTACATTTTAAACGAATGACTATTATATTCATTTCTGTACTCATAACGAACGGCGAAGAAAACTGATTCTTTATTATTAGAACTGAAGCCAGAGCAGAAATTCAGAGTTATGCTTTCGTCCAATACATTGAGCTGTGATACTAGTAGAGCCACGCTGCAGCTATGGTACAGTTGTGGCACGAATGGATCGGCTCGACCGGGGCAGGACCACGCTCTGGACACGCTTATCGTATGGTGAGTGTAGAGAACCAGAGACCCTTTTTACTGGAAAGCAGGCATTCCATCATAGTCCTCAGGGGTGACAACGCATTTGCTCATTTTGATTCTTAATTGTGGATTAATGTGGATGTCTATGGGCCACAGCATCCACTTACCATCAGGTGGACTGTGTGCTCGTTTGTCAACAAATGCTATAAAAAAACACTCTTTCTAATATTTATTTTTTTATTTATTTATAGCATATACAACGGTCAAAGAAGGTCTTATGTTTCTTTCACCCTATGAAAAGGGTCAAAGAAACATGAGAACCTTGACAGAGAAGGGAAGCATATTATTTATTTATTCTTCACAAATCAACGCTGTATAGTGTAGCAGATAGTCTATACGTGGTGAAGCCGCGCTGCAGCTGTACTATGGTTGTAGCACGAATGGGTCGGCTCGATCGGGGAAGGACAACGCTCTCACAGAATACCAGCGTAAAATAGCACACACAGTATAGCAGCTTAATGCTGCTGTGTTTCGTATGATGTAGAGTGTAAGTGTAGAGATCCGGAGACGGTTTTTTACTGGAAATGAGGCATTCCATTTTAGTCCTCAGGAGTGACAAGTCATCTGCGTTTTGATTCTTAATCGAGGATAAATGTAGATGTCTATGGGCCACAGCATCCACTTACCATCAGGTGGACTGTGTGCTCGTTTGTCACCCTTATCCTATAAAAAAGCGATTATCTAGTCACAGTATCAAATATGTAACCTTTGACCTACCATGTACGGAATACTTATAACCATGTATTAAATACACACCTGCTGATGGATAAGATGATGCAAGGGTGCTTGCTTTCAAAGCTGCTCCTGTTTCTGGCTCACTCCTTCCATTAGGTCCATGGTACGTTGTTGACAACACACCTGATTCACCATAATATGCATCAGCATTTCTAGCTTCAGGTGCACTATACTGAGTCGCCAGAGAGTCAACTGGTGTTCCATAAATTTGGGAAGGACTGTTTCTTGATGATTTGGCGAGACTTTGTGTTCCAAATGAGAAATCTTCTAAAGTCCTGGGCGCTTGCTATGTATTAGATCTTGAAGAAGGTAAATATTCCTGTGATACGGAGTCAGAACGCAATTGGCTACTACGAGATTTGGGCACACCGTACTTTTGAACCGGCGAAGAGCTTCTAGTATTCGAAAAGTCACTGTTTCTTACGAATGAAGCATTGTATTCTTCAAAATTCGTTGGTTGGAATTCAGGGGCACCGTATTGTGTGGTTGGAGACGATCTGAGTGATGGAGCACTGTATACGTCCGAAGGAGACGTTCTTACAGCATCGTACCGTTGAGAGGTTCCTGTTTTTGATATAACCACCGAAGAACTCTGTCTCAAAGAGCTAAGAGGGTCGTACTCTTGTGAGTGACGAACTGACGGTGCATACTCCTGTGCTAATTTACTCCCAAATTCTGTACCACTGCGCAAGTTGGGAGTTCCATTTTCCTGAGATAATCCACTACGGAAGCTAGTAGATACATATTCTTGAGAAATTCCCCTAGTTCTCGGTCCAAGATATTGGTCAGAGATGGTGTTAGTAAATGCTTTGGAGCCTCGTACAGATGATTCTGGTAAGTCCGGTAAATATTGTTGAGGAGACTCTCCGTGACCTGATCAGGTTGTTGCTAAGTAGGTATCCCCAAAATTTAGTAAGGCAAACATAACTAGTTATGTATATTCCTTTCTTAGAGTGTAACTGTTAAAATATCAATTTTAATTAATTTGAAGCGTTTAATTGATAAATTTGGAATTTTTAGAAATAGTTAATAATACATTACGATACAAGGGACTTGAGTAGCTGATTATTCACTGGTGTGAAGTAAGCGCACGAGCGATGCGAATGCACTAACTTCAGAGGTTTTAATAATTGAAACGGGTAATTTTTGTATATATATATATATAATCGGAATCTCGAAAACGGCTCCAACGATTTACATAAAATTTAGTGTCCCGGGAGTTTTGGGGGGCAATAAATCGATCTAGCTAGGATTTATTTTTAGAAAATGTCTATTTGTCCATGTTTTCAGGCAATAAAAATTATAAAAATATAAGAAGGTAAATTTTGACATTGTGTTAATGATCGTAATAGCTCAAGTGGGTATCGAGCGGTCGCGAAATCGTAATGCCTTGGTTCGCGCCCCGTCTGCGGTCCGACTTTTTTCCTTTTTTTTTCAATTTCCTTTCTTTTGTGAGAAAATCTGCTATTTCGAGCCCTTTTTTTAGTATTTTTTAAAAACACGAAAATTTTAATTAAACTAATGGCATAATTTTTTTCAATTAAAACCGAGCAAAGCTCGGTCATCCAGGTACTGTTATATATGATATGTCAAAACATAAAGACAAAAATGTGACTGAAATGAAATAATAACTTTTATTTTAGGGTTTTTAGCTTTTTTTACCGCTTACCGCATTTACCGCGCAGTGGCGGTGTGAGAATGTCCACTGCCTCATATCATCCCCTGGCTGTCGTAAGAGGCGGCAGAGGGAAACAAACCAGCACATGGCCACAACATCTTCCCAGTAACGACTAAAAATAAAATATGGCAAAAACTACGGAAATCCCCCCCCCCCCCAATGCAATCTATGGGGGAGGCCTGTGTTCAGCAGTGCACTTTAATAGGCTGTAACGGTAACGATAGTACTCTTGACTTCCTCGTTGGTTCAGTGATTGTAGTAGTGCGACTGCTGACCATGAGGTCCTGGGTTCGAATCCCGGGTCGGGCCAATAAAATTTTACTATAGAGTTTTTCCGTCAAGAAATTCTCAGTAGTTGCCCGGAGTCAGGAAGTTGGCGGTGTCTCACCCCCGTGCCTCAGAAAGCACGTAAAGACGTTGGTCCTGCGCCTGGTCTCTCTCCGGTCGTGTAGTAGGTTTACCGTCCCATCGGATTATGAGAGTGAGAGGGAGTAGAGAGTGCACCTGTGCTTGCTCATACACTTGGGCACTATAATCCTGTCCTGCGCCGATGACTAGCCTCCGCTGAGGCAGGCCGCCGTGGCCAAAATTCAGTCAGAAGGACATTATTATTATTCTTGACTTCAAATATAATGCTTTATGCAAGCCAAAATTAATAAAAAATTTGACGTTTACTTAGTGTTATTGAAGAGCCGTGGTAGCTCAGCGGTTAACGCTCGCTGTAAATATAACAGAACGCGAGTAACCCGGGTTCGATCCCCGCCGGCACCAATGAAATTGTTAATTGCAATTTTATGTGCTGATTTACCACGTGCTCGGCGGTGAAGGAAAGCATGGTGAGGAAACATGCATGTCTGACGAATAAGAAAAAAAATATTTCGAAGACATGTGAAGTTCGTCAACACGCATTGGGGCAGCGCGGCGGACACTTCCTTGCCCCAAACCCTCTCAGAAATGAGGGGAGACCTGAGCCCAACAGTGGGACGTATTTAGGCTGTAACTTTACTTTACTTTTAGTGTTATTTAATTTAACTAACATCGTAAGAAATATTGAATGATTTTTTTACCGTCTCGAAAAGATAGGGTGTACCAGGTGAACGGAATAGAAGCCTACGGCACTGATATCTTACATTTTTGTTACATTAACATATTATGAAATTAATCTATCAATAAATACTACTTAGGTGCGTATTATTTTAATTTGGAATGTTTTCAATTTATTTATTTAGTTAAAAATATATGTTCTTATTTTTTAGTAGGTGCGGAGTTTATTTCAAATTAGTAGTATTTATTGATGGATCAATTTCATAAAAATATATTGATGTAAAAGCAAAAAAAAAAGTTAAATATCAGTGCCTTAGGCTTCTACTACGTTCACCTGTAACACACGGCTGTTTCCAGACGGTAAAAAATTCATCTATTATAGAATAATCAAACGCAACTTACGCAACCGGTGGTTCAGCCATGGCGAACGAGAACACACATAATAAAAGGAATGACATCTGCAAGAAATAAAAGAAATGTTTTTACATATTTTTATTATACAAGAAGCGGGGCTAACGAGCACACAGTCCACCTGATGGTAAGTGGATGCTGTGGCCCGTAGACATATGCAGATTCGTTGTCACCCCTGAGGATTAATATGAAATGCCTCGTATCCAGTAAAAAGGGTCTCTGAACTCTACACTTACCATACGAAACACAACAGTATTCAGCTGCTATTTTACGCTGGTATTCTATGAGAGGGTGGTCCTTCCCTGGTCGTGCCGACCCATTCGTGCTACAACCATAATATAGCAACAGCGTGGCTCTACTACATATGAGCTGACATTATAGCTGAAGTACAAACGGTTCAGCTTGACCAGGAAAATTTCACGTCCTAACAGAAAACCAGCGAAAAACAGCACCCGTATGCTGCTTTCGAATATTTAGTTACTAGTACCAAAGTACATTTTACTGGTAATATAAGTACCATCTTTATTCCTAAAAGGGGCAAAGAATCTGTATATGGGCCACAGCATTCATCATCACACAGGTTAGACAGCGTACTTATTTGTCACTCTCACTTGTATAAAAAATGTATTTCTATGTTTGATTGTAGTATTGTTGTACTATAGGATGTCCTGCTTAGCTGAATTGGTACGTTATAAATTCCGATCGCATTTGATTATGGACGAAAGTAGGCAAAGAGAACATACAACAGCGACAATGTGTACATCTCTACCCCAAATTATTAACGTCCTAAATCAATGCGTTTAAAATTTATAATAATTAAATTATTATTAATTTTATATAAAAAAAATCTACCCACTTTTACACGTTAAAACTGAACTGTTCCAGATGAAACGAACCTGTTGAACATTTTATCAGAAACATCTTGCACTATTTATATTGATCGTTTGACTGAAGGAAAGCTCAACCGCATCATAGGCTATGTTTCATAACTACATTGCACCGAACATTCGACTCTATATCATTATAATAAGAACTGGTAAAGTCAGAGGAGGTGCAAATTCGTCCTATTGTTGATAAAAACCTTCATAGCATGCGTGTGACGACACCGAAGATCAAACGTGGACCATTACCAGTAACGTTCGTGACTGAATTATATCAACTGATCAATATTTATGGTTTTAGAATGTCCCGTTGAAGCCTTAATTCATAAATTAAATGAAGGTTTTAGTCAGTCTAGATGTTTGGAGAAAATATATTCTAATTTACTAATCAGTTCCGAAACTCAACATTATTTAATATCTGTTAGTAAAGTAGCTACTGCAGCCCGTGAACATCTTTTGCTAATTGATTGTGAAAAATAATTCTTATTTTCACACAAATATTTGAGAAATCCTTATTTAACATAACATCTGTTATAAAAACAATTTAATTTAACATGTTATTAATGGTAGTTGTTTAGATCTATGGTAGTAATTAGAAATTTAATAAGGTACGTAATATGGTCACCTGAAGCTTTGCCGTCCTATAAAACCAAAACCACACCAAAACCAAAGTCGTATACTTTAACGATATATTCGTTGTAGTTAGTCGATGAGCACGTCAAAAGGAAAAGATTACCAAAGTTAAAAATTTAATTGAAAAGAAAAATAGTTATAAAGTTAAAGTGACAAATATTTCCTTGAGTAGTTGGTGTTCAGAAGAACAGTTGTTGACGTACTGCCGATTGTTAGTTTGCAATTAAAAAAGTAAATTTAAAAATACACGCGACGCACGGCTAAAAGAAGATTACAGCGTTTACTAAATAAAAATGTGTGGTGTAACCAATTCACCACAACGTGAGAGGAATACGTCCAGATGTGGATTGTGCAGACTGGTAAGGAAGAAGAAAACCCGAACTGGAATATTAAATAATTATAATCGTCTTACCTATTTTAAGTTAAATTTGACCTCTCAGTGAATTTAAAAAATGTAGTGTATATAAATTGTATGTTTATCAAGACAAAAATAGTTTTAATTATAAATGAATAGATAAAAACTAAAAAAAAACATTAGGAACAAACAAAAACTAACGACTTTTATTTCGAAGTAGGGTTATTATTACGGGTTGCATGTGATTGATAACAGCTCCTAAGAATGAAATGACCTCCAAGCTGTTACATAAATTAGTTTTGTAAGTAGTTTGTATAACCAGTGTCTTTTAGAATAAAATTTTACTTTGAAAAACATTTCCGCTAAGTTTCTCGCTGGTTTTTCCCAGGACGGAGAATTTTTCCGAACCAGTGATAAAAGTAAAAAAATACTTTTCATATGAATTATCTACTTGTAATCTATATTGAATGAAAAATGTAGTGCCGTTTCTATCCTCATATAATGTGCCAAGCGATAACAAGCAATATTGTTAGAACGAGACAAGTCTTGTTCTAACTGTAACTTAGAAGATTGATATTTTAAATAATTAAGGTCGATTGTTAAAAGAAAAAAGTTATTTATGAGATAAAATAAAACACAAATTAATTAAAAATTATAGTTGTTTGGATAAAATATCAATTTAATTTTGTGTCAGGTTTTGATTCATTAGAGTTTCCTCATACAACTAACGGTGAGGGACCACATCTCGGATACGTAAGTCTACACTCTTGTTTACAAATTTTGAAAAATACGTGACAAGAAAATGTATCGGCCTCTTCCGAACGCTGCTCAGCCGAGTTAAAATTGTCGATTGACCTCTTGATCGAATCTGGACTTACCTGCACTTGGCACGTTAATGGCAACCAACTGGATAGAAAGGAAGGTTCTCGAATGGCAGCCACGTACTTGTAAACTAAAACGGTAAGAAATGCAGTAAATTGGTGGATGAAGGTGATTTAGGCCCGTGTTTTGTGGCAGTTTTCTGGGAGGCCTATGTTCAGCAGTGGACATGTGAAGGGTTGTAATGACAATGATGATAATTTATTTGAGATATATTATGTAAAAGATACTTTAAAGAACAAAGAACGAACTAACATGAAACAAGTTTTAAAACGTAAGTAATATTAGCGTTTCTTATAAAACAAACTCTAATATTTCAAAAAGAGAGACTGCATTCATACACACCATAAAATAAAACAAAATCAGATATCATTGCAAAGCTTCACAGGCACAAAAACGTTTACCTGGGACGTTCATTTTCAAGTTATTTTATTCAAATTCCCGCGCTTTATGAAAGAAATTCCTTTTTACCACTTTAGCCAGTTTGTAGAGCAGTCGTTGATTACAAACATTTTCCGGCTTCCGTGCGCTTCAAAGTTTTTCATTTTCTAATTGACATCCATCGTTAGCGATGGATGTCAATGTTAGTGTTATTCAAGAGTCGGAAGATGTTTTAAAAATACTAATTTATTAATTAAAAGATGTTTATCGCTAACAGAACACGCTCACTACTAACTTAAATTATATGCTTAAAACAAATGCATGAGAGCCCAAACAGGAACCCGGCAGTTTCAGTTTGTCTGCTCAGCACATGCCTGTGGTCTTCAAATAGAACATTCTGCTGATACGGACATCTTGGTGGGTCTCTCCACCCATAACGATACTCGGTACTTACAACAAAAAAGTTTTGTCTGTCTGTCTGATTGTTCCGGCTAATCTCCGAAACGGCTGGACCAATTTTGACGGAACTTTGAACTCACCGGCAGATAGCTGATTAAGTGATTAAGTTATAAGAAGTAACTTAGGCTACTGGTTACTAGCACGGAGTAATGAAGTTGGTTGGTAACAGGCTTATGTTCAACAATAAATTGTAGTGAATGAATGAATGAATGAAACAAAATGGCAAGAGCATTATTCATCTTATCTATAACAGAAGTATGCCTGGTTCATGGGTCTATTGGCTGTAACTGCCGTTGTCGATTGTCCCGGGTCGAACTAATTATTGGGATTTTCCTTTTATAAATTCTCAGTAGCAGCCCGGCAGTTGGCGTTGTTTCAACCCCGTGCCTCGGAAGGCAAGTCGTTTCTCCAACTCCCGATCTCTCTCCGGTCGTCTAGGATTGCTAGCCCATCGGTCGATGACAGTGAGAGAACAGAGAGTGCACTTGTACTTGCGCACTGTGCACGCGTGAACTTTAATTCTATCCTGTGCAGATGGCAGTCTTCGTTGATACTGTCGGCCTTTACCGTAATTCGGCTAAAGAAGGGCAAAGCGTCATTAGTTTCTAGCAAATAGTAACCACAATACTGTCAAAGGATCATAGATTTGTTCTTTGTGGAAAATACTAAATGAGAAATAAGTTAAAAAGATTATACATGTCTATATGTCCATTTGTTTTCCTTTCAGTTAAGTTTTTTTGTTTATTAAGAGAAGAGTTTAGTTTGTAAGAAAATGTTGTGCCTATTAACAAAAAATCAACACTTTGGTGGTTTGAACTCGTAGAAAGAATGAATGAGGAAAAAGTAACAAAGCCTAATGCTAAATACGTTAGCGGCAGAGTCCTCAAGGAACTCCTAGAAGCAAGTTATTCGACCAAGTTGGCGATATATTAAAGATGGGCGATGTATTAAACTTAGGCGTTGTTTTAAAAGACATACATATATACGTAGGTGCAGAGGGAGAAGTCCGCTTATAGGGCGGCGGATGTTTGTTTGCGCATTCCCTGCCAGTATGCGGCGAAGGTGGTCTAACACTTAAAACGGTGCGAGTCTCGAGTCCGATATAACACGTCCTTGCACCCGAGGTAGACATTTCCACGTTTAAAAAATGTATGCGTAGGTTGTATTGATTTTAAAGAAGCAAAAGAGATGTGACATCGTTTGTACCAAATGAATTTCGGTTTCTACCTACCACAGGCGCAAAAGTTTATGTAACGTGTATTTTCGAGATTAAAAGTGGACAAAAATTAAAGAGCTTTATACTGTGTACATAGATAACACAGTGTAAACGATAAATAGTTATATATGACATAAACGAAAGTATAAAAGAACAAAAAACAAAGTAAATAACAAAAAGCAAAATATCAACACGCTCATTTAGCAAAAATTCGGCAAATATTGTACAAACAACCTTTCGCTAACTTGCGCTATTGAACCCTCGTTAGCTGACTTCATCATAGAATAAAAATAAAGGAGATTGTACAAAATAAACATTAGAATTATAGCCCCCTTATAGATTCCTAATAGACTAATAATAATAACAAACAAACATATATGTGAAAGAATATTTTTATATTTTACTGTAGTGATAAACGAATCCACAGTCTACCTGATGCTAAGTGGCTACTGCAGTCCGTGGACATGTGAAGCCAACGTCAAACAAAGAAGGCTACAGATGCTTCACCTTTGAGGACTAAAGTGGAATGCCTCGCAACCAGTAATTACTCGTATTCTATCTCTGTATACTCTTCAGACTGGAACACTGCAGAATTGCTTTTTAGTGGCAGTGAGTAATACAGGTGGTTAAGCAAAACTTTTTAAAATAACAACTTGATACAATTGTGATGGTAAGTGAGAACTGATGTATTTTTATTGTTAACAAGGCTTTTAATATCAATTTTCGGAGAGACAAGCCTCTTCTTGATTCCTTATTTAATTCTATGTTAGATAAAAAGCTTGACCCAGCTCTCAGCATGATTTTTTCCCCATTGATAGTCCTGCCTGCGACTAGCTATTGCTTAAGCTACAGCTTGACTGGTGCTATATGACGAGTCCACTCCACCTAGCTCATCGGCTGGGTTTTGCTAGTAACTCTAATTACTACAGCACATATCTTCATCACAAAATCTATCATGAAGAGAAACTCAGAGCATAGTCCTCTACACAACTCGTTGATCAACCTTTAGCACCTATTAATATATGATGATTTACATGCATGGCTATGAGCCGTGCGATAGTCTTTATGACACTACGTTACCCTCTGTTTTGAAGGTTTGTAAAGGGCCTAATGTTCAGATTTGCAATTTTACTATTTTTCCACATTTTGAAGTCAATCGGAGTTGTTTCTTGGGTTTTCGAAAAGCATTTCTTTGTACCGTTATTGAACTTTTTGTCTATTTTATTTTAGAAGTAATGATTATTTGATGACTTGGCATCTTCTTCAAATCAACTTTATTCTTATATAAATAAATCATATAAGTATACAAAGTCGCGGCAGGCAGAGGTGGGCGGAGCCTGGGCGGCAGATTAAAGGAGCCGACATTTTGTCAGTCAGAGCTTAACTTTACATTATAACTTTATCTATTTTTATAAATATAAGTTACCTAAAATTATTATTATTTACCAAATGTGAGAAAGTTTCAAATAAATGCGTATTAAGCCTGGATTATTATGATATGACAGAAAACGTACCAAAATTTTGGTAAACCTTACACACTTGGCGGGGCTAGAAATGAAAAATTATATTATATTTTTCTATATTTAAAAATATATTAAAAGTCTGTTAAAGACTTATATTTTTAAAATGAGGGGCGTCTATAGCTTATAATGTTTTTTTATAGAATAGGATTGCCCAACGAGCACACAGTTCACCTGATGGTAAGTGATGCTGTGTTTCATAGAGAGTTCGAACCTCGATTGAAAATTAAAATGCAGATGCGTTCTCACCCCTGAGGATAAAGATGGAATGCATCGTTTCCAGTAAAAAGGGTCTCCGGAACTCTGCACTCACCATACGAAAGACAGCTATATTGTGTAAGCGTGGTATGTCTTTCGCTGGTATTCTGTAAGGGTGTGGTCCTTTACCAGTCCAGCCGATGCGATCGTGTTACAACCATATTACAGCTGCAGCATGGTTCATATAATATACATTGTAAACTTACACTGTGTAGTTGCTAGCAACGACCGATTCTCGCTCACACCCGTATTCTGCTTTCAGAACCGCTTTACATTATTCAATACTCTTTGCAAGAACGTTAAAAAAATAAAAACTAAGCTACACGAACCTTTAAGCCGTATTAACTTTTACATTGTTTTAACTGTCTTATATGTCGTAACTCTGTTCCGAAACCGGTGCGAAGGAAAAATATTGTAAAATAATATTCTTGAAGATTCCCCTCGGTAAATATTTTCAAGTTTCATCGCGCCTGTTTAACTTATGAATTTCTTTGGATTTCAGCAGGGGTTTCTTTTGTCTGTTTTTCTATTGTAAGAAGGCCAATTTGCCGATTTGTTGATTTAGGCGCCGACCGTTGGCCCAGGTTTGATGACGCCCCGTCCTAAAAAACTAAGCTTTTACACAAACGCCGTATTGTTTCCTGGGAAAATTGTTTCCAAGCGATGAAATTTTTGATTTCAATATTTGCTGAGTACGGAATTTCGACCATCATATACTAACTAAAGTTGTTCGTATTTTATTAAACCGAAACGGAGTTTAGGAAATATGCCTTGATTTTACCTTTTTATTTTTTTAATAGAATATAGAGGTTGACATTATAGACTAGATTCAAAATACACTTAATTGACGAGTATGTATGCGTAGATATGGTTGTAAAGGAGGCGAGAGAAATGTGTCAGGATCTTGCCAAATGGAATTCCGTAGAAGCTGACGTGTAGTCAGCTCGGGGTTACAGGCGTAAGAGTTTATGATTATGATTATGAATAAGGGTGTCAAATACACAGTAATTTGATAATAAGTGGACACTGTGGGCCAATAGATGTCTATCTACATCTAACCTCTGCTAAGAATCAAAATGCAGAAGCGTTGTCACATTCGAGAATTAAGTTAGAATGCCACATTTCCAGTAGAAAGGGGTTCCGTTTTTCTACACTTATAATACGAAAAACAGCAGCATAAACTATAATTTTGCGTATTTTGTGTATTATACAATAATATTATTTTAAAAATCTAAAATTGTCACACAGACATCAAATTCGTCCCAAAAGTCCAACACTTTGTTCATGTGCATAAATTATTTATATTATTACTATACATGTACATGTACTATACATGTACTATACATGTAAGTTGCAGCCTATATACGTCCCACTGCTGGGGCACAGGCCTCCCCTCATTTCTGAAAGGGTTTTAGGGCAAAGAAGTGTCCGCCGCCCTGCCCCAATGCGTGTTGGCGAACTTCACATGTCTTCGAAATATTCAGCAATGATAATGCGTTTCTAACCAGGTCCATCGGTGCGACGTCGCCAGTCGAATCCTTTCTTCCCCATTGTTTGTTGGTTCATATAGCTATAGGGTCGGTCCATTGCCACTTCAGCTAAATAAACCGTTGGGCTATGTCGGTTACTCTGGTTCTACTGCGAATATCCTCATTTCGAAATATGTCACCCAGAACTTCATAGCTTGCTGTGCGAACTTGAGGTTCCTCATACCGCCAAGTGTAAATGATAACGATGTTTATGTCTGAGCTTAATAAACCGCAATTAATCGCCAACCAGTGAAATGAACATGAAACTAAAAGAAAATAATTAGTAAGTAATAGTTGTTAGTTACAGCAGTAGTCCTAGTTCCTAAAAAAAAAAAAAAAAAAAAGGTTTTGGCATGCTCTGATCACGAATCTGCGGTCCATTTTTGCGTAGGATGCACGGTTCCGGAGATGTGCAGATCAATTAACTCTTATCTAATTGATATCCGCTGCGAGCCTCCACCGTCATTAGCGCTCCATTGTCCTTATCTACTTATCTATTGTCGATTGACTACCGTCATTATCTATTATTCGCAGCGTGTGGGTCGGCTTATGCTATTGTATTATACTCCTTTGTTCCTATCTACAACACTAATCTGAATCTACAATAAAACACATTACCTAATTTTGTTAAAATTTTTATTTATAAAATACAAAATCTTATTACTTATTATCTATAAAATAGGAGCGAAACATCTCATCCACTAACATATCGTCGTACAATGTGTTCTCTGTAAATATACTCGTAAAACTATGCATTGAACATCCCTGAAACTTATATAGCAAATACATTAAGCAATATTCGCCACAAACTGAAGTCCTATCAACATTCCAGTTCCATCTTTTACAATTTCGTACAGGTGCCCGTCCATATGAATCAAAATATTCACCGACGTCATTCGTATTGATATATAAAGCTACCCAATGTGACCCTGGTTTATCATCTGTACCCAAATTGCATATTACCTAGTCAGGTCATAAATTCTATCACATGTTTAATATAAAATAATTGAAACAAGTTTATTCATTATGTAACCATTTATATACCAAAATGAACTTAACAAAACATAGATTCTTATGACACTATAGTTTATTCAAAATGACCTCCGTAATTTTGAATAAAGGCCTTCAATCTGCGCGGCCAGTCGTCTATCTCACCACGAACGAGGTCCATGTCATATCGGCGGCTGCCTTAATTAAAGATGTCTTGAGTGACTCGAAATTGGGATGAGGTTTTGAGCACGCCTTTTCCTCCAAGTGTTGCCATATCTTGTAATCTAACGGATTCAAATCTGGATTGGTCTTTGTGTCGGATGAAGTCGATTTCACGCGCCGCCAGCCAGTCTTTTTTTTTTGTTTTTAAAGAACGTTACCTCCACACTAGGTTTTTCTCCTGTATCGTGGGGGCAGTTTACAAACACAAATTTCACAAGGACAAACATCCAAACTCGGAACAATTACTTGTAGGTCGTACAAATACTTGTTCCGTGCGGGATTCGAACCCGCGACCCCCAAGCACAGCCACTCATTGCTAAGCCACTACGCCACGGAGCTGGCAAAAGTCCTGTGTGCTCTTCGCTCTATGAGCTGACGCCGAATCTTGTTGGAATACCCAGTGCCTGTTATTGAACATGGTATGAGAAACAGGTTACACAAGGTTCGTCAGGACTGTATTTTGATACACAACTGCATTCGTTTTTAACCTTTCTCACAAAAATGTACCTCTGTTAAGCCCTAATAAGAAACTCCTAACCACACCATGAGCGAGGATGGAAAATGACCCCGTTGGACACGCGGAATACGGTTGCTCGCTTCTTCACTACTGCGTGCGTACACCTTATCATTTTGTTTGTTGTAGCTCTCTTCTACGGTAAAAATTTTTTCATCCGAAAAAAGAATTTCCCGATATTTTTCCCGCGTACCGCTTCAACAAAGCGCGGCATCTCTTCAGTTTCAGATCCATTAGACGAGCATTCAAACGATGTCCTGTTTTTCTTCGATATGCCCGAAGCCCTAAGTCTTCATTTAACGCCGTGGTTCTGCTTAACCCCATCTGAAGGGCCAACAGTTTCTGCTTACGTTTGGGATTTCTTTGAATTCGCACCTTTACAGCTTTTATCACTGCTGGAGTCCTAACAAATCGAGGGCGACCACTTCTTGACCTGTCATCTACACTAGAGTCTTCATTGTATCGTTTGATGGTACGGTAAACGAATCTTTTGGTTATATTCAAATTTTTCAGTATATCAAAAATTTAATTGGCGTGTAATCGCAACTGCAACACGGTCTTTTTTAAGCGTCCACTCCATATGTAAAAATGAGTAAAATTCTAAAAAGTATACAGTTTTATTTTCATGAATAATTCGAATTCAATAAACTTTTTTGTGGCCAGCATTCTAAAAGGGTGCGTTTGGCAGAAAAAAGCGCTAGCAAGCGCTTATAAGCGCTGAAATAGTTTTCGGCCAGGCCACGATTGCTACTTCAGTAGCGCTGACACAATCCGCCATTTTGCTTATTTAATTTGTTTGTTTTGAAGTAGAGTTGATAAGTTGTTTTGTGCAATATTCGTTTTAAGTAATATAATGACATGAATAAACATATACATGTTATTAAAAATTCATGATTGGTAAGTTTTTAATATGAATACTTTACAAACATATATTTAAATTAGGTTAGGTTCCCCCGTTAAAACTAACATCGTGTCCTGGAGGAAAATAGCTACTTACGATTTGACAGCGCTTACCGCTTACGATCGCCATTTTGCTTACAAGCGCTTGCTAGCGCTTTTTTCTGCCAAACGCACCCAAAGAAAAGTTTTTACTGTGTGACAATACTTATGACCTGACTAGGTATGTACGTTGGTACGTGGGTGTACATGGACAGTCTGTTAGCAGCATAAACATTATTTTCTAGACTGGGGTGAATCTTTTTCAGATGTTGTTGTACATCTAGTCTAGTGTATCCATGATATTACTGCTATTAGTAGATTACTACAGTACAATCTACTCAATGACTAACATAGGAATGATCAATTATGTGATTTCTAAATATTAAATTGCATTTTTTCCGTTATACAAAACCTATTTGAGTCATCAATACACTGAATAAGACGCAACACGAAGGATGTGAGATAAGGTTGTTGACGCATAAAGTTATTATCAATTCTACTGTAGAAATTCTTTAGATTAGAATTATTACTTACTGGTACTATATAAGACCAAGCAACTGCAGTCATGGAGTTAGTGTATGGTCGTTTGACCGCAGTGTATCTATCAATAATACATTTGTGTTACTTCAACGCATCAAAGGCCATAGATGTGTTTAATCTATTGACAAACTTACCTTTCTTTCTGTTATTTTTTTACGTGTGTATGATTTTGAACGACAGGCCTGTTGGTCTAGTGGTTAGTGACCCTGACTGTTATGCCGGAGGTCGTGGGTTCGATTCCCACCCAGGACAAATGCTTGTGTGATGAGCACGATCATTTGTTCTGTGTCTGGGTGTAATTTATCTATAATATTTATGTATTTAGAAATATATAAGTATGTTTATCAGTTGTCTAGTACCCATAACACAAGCTCTGCTTAGCTTGGGACTAGATGGCGTTGTGTGATAGTTGTGGAATATTATTATTATTATTATTATTTAGTGTTAACAAATTATATTTAAATATTTTGTGTGTGTATATGATTAAGCCGTGGTAGCTCAGATGATTAGCGCAAGCTGTAAATTTTACAGTACGTAACGCGGGTTCGATCCCCGCCGACACCAATTAAATTGTTAATTGCAATTTTAAGTGTTTATTCTATTGACACACTTACTTTTCTTTCTGTTATTTTCTTACGTGTGTATGATTTAGTGTTAACAAATTATATTTAAATATTGTGTGTGTATATGATTAAGCCGTGGTAGCTCAGATGGTTAGCGCAAGCTGTAAATTTTACAGTACGTAACGCGGGTTCGATCCCCGCCGACACCAATTAAATTGTTAATTGCAATTTTAAGTGTTTATTCTATTGACACACTTATTTTTCTTTCTGTTATTTTCTTACGTGTGTATGATTTAGTGTTAACAAATTATATTTAAATATTGTGTGTGTATATGATTAAGCCGTGGTAGCTCAGATGGTTAGCGCAAGCTGTAAATTTTACAGTACGTAACGCGGGTTCGATCCCCGCCGACACCACTTAAATTGTTAATTGCAATTTTAAGTGCTGATTTACCACGTGCTCGGCGGTGAAGGAAAACATTGTGAGGAAACCTGCATGTCTGAGAAAATTTCGAAGGCATGTGAAGTTCGCCAACACGCATTGAGACCGCGCCGCGGACATTTCCTTGCCATAAATACAAAGACAATAGCAGAAAGTAAAAAGTTAAAAAATACTTTTTTGACAATGACAGTCATTAGTTGATCATTAGTGAATGTGATTCTGTTTTCTTAAATTACAGGAAGAAAAGAGCAGAAGGAAGAAATGGGATGATGGGAAGTAATGAAGAATGAATTGTTATGTGAAGTTTGTTGGAACAAACATATTTTAGTCACGTGTAAATACTTTTAACATTTTGGTTCAAAATGACACAAAATCTAAAAAATATTAGATACATCATCGACATGGACGGATTTTACATTACATAAACATTTTCAATGTAGAGAAATGGCTATTCTAGACGTAAAACTATCTAATAAAAATGATTCGTTTATCGATCATTATTTGTTTCGGCCAAGTTATCCTTTCAATTATTTGTCGCCAAAAGACAAAAAAACTGTTCGTTATTGTGAAATACACGTGCACGGCATTCCATATTTTGATGTGACCGAAGAATTAAAATGTGCCTACAAACAAGAGAACATCATTCCCATACTAAATTGGTATATTAGAAATTTGTGCAAAGACGAAGTGATCGCATACAAAGGTGGTTCAACAGAAAAACAATTTTTAAAAATGTTGACGACGAATGATAGAATTTTTAATATTGAAGAATACAAATGTCCAAAATACAATGATTTGGTAAATGTCATAAATTTAAACAAACGTTATGTGTGTAATAATCATATATTTGCAAAAAATAAACACAAAATTTTACATTGTTCTTGTGACGAAGTGTGGGTTTTTTACAAGTGGTTATTACTTGAAAATAAAATTTCAAATTAATCATAAATTTTGTTTGATTTCCCAAAAACATTAGTTATAGTATACTATATAATACAAAATTGGTTCAACAGAAAAACAATTTTTAAAAATGTTGACGACGAATGATAGAATTTTTAATATTGAAGAATACAAATGTCCAAAATACAATGATTTGGTAAATGTCATAAATTTAAACAAACGTTATGTGTGTAATAATCATATATTTGCAAAAAATAAACACAAAATTTTACATTGTTCTTGTGACGAAGTGTGGGTTTTTTACAAGTGGTTATTACTTGAAAATAAAATTTCAAATTAATCATAAATTTTGTTTGATTTCCCAAAAACATTAGTTATAGTATATTATATAATACAAAATTGGTTCAACAGAAAAACATTTTTAAAAATGTTGACGACGAATGATAGAATTTTTAATATTGAAGAATACAAATGTCCAAAATACAATGATTTGGTAAATTTCATAAATTTAAACAAACGTTATGTGTGTAATAATCATATATTTGCAAAAAATAAACACAAAATTTTACATTGTTCTTGTGACGAAGTGTGGGTTTTTTACAAGTGGTTATTACTTGAAAATAAAATTTTAAATTAATCATAAATTTTCTTTGATTTCCCAAAAACATTAGTTATAGTATACTATATAATACAAAATTGGTTCAACAGAAAAACAATTTTTAAAAATGTTGACGACGAATGATAGAATTTTTAATATTGAAGAATACAAATGTCCAAAATACAATGATTTGGTAAATGTCATAAATTTAAACAAACGTTATGTGTGTAATAATCATATATTTGCAAAAAATAAACACAAAATTTTACATTGTTCTTGTGACGAAGTGTGGGTTTTTTACAAGTGGTTATTACTTGAAAATAAAATTTTAAATTAATCATAAATTTTGTTTGATTTCCCAAAAACATTAGTTATAGTATACTATATAATACAAAATTGGTTCAACAGAAAAACAATTTTTAAAAATGTTGACGACGAATGATAGAATTTTTAATATTGAAGAATACAAATGTCCAAAATACAATGATTTGGTAAATGTCATAAATTTAAACAAACGTTATGTGTGTAATAATCATATATTTGCAAAAAATAAACACAAAATTTTACATTGTTCTTGTGACGAAGTGTGGGTTTTTTACAAGTGGTTATTACTTGAAAATAAAATTTCAAATTAATCATAAATTTTGTTTGATTTCCCAAAAACATTAGTTATAGTATACTATATAATACAAAATTGGTTCAACAGAAAAACAATTTTTAAAAATGTTGACGACGAATGATAGAATTTTTAATATTGAAGAATACAAATGTCCAAAATACAATGATTTGGTAAATGTCATAAATTTAAACAAACGTTATGTGTGTAATAATCATATATTTGCAAAAACTAATCACAAAATTTTACATTGTTCTTGTGACGAAGTGTGGGTTTCTTTACAAGTGTTTATTGCTTGAAAATAAAATTTTAAATTAATCATAAATTTTCTTTGATTTCCCAAAAACATTAGTTATAGTATACTATATAATACAAAATTGGTTCAACAGAAAAACAATTTTTAAAAATGTTGACGACGAATGATAGAATTTTTAATATTGAAGAATACAAATGTCCAAAATACAATAATTTGGTAAATGTCATAAATTTAAACAAACGTTATGTGTGTAATAATCATATATTTGCAAAAAATAATCACCAAATTTTACATTGTTCTTGTGACGAAGTGTGGGTTTTTTACAAGTGGTTATTACTTGAAAATAAAATTTTAAATTAATCATAAATTTTGTTTGATTTCCCAAAAACATTAGTTATAGTATACTATATAATACAAAATTGGTTCAACAGAAAAACAATTTTTAAAAATGTTGACGACGAATGATAGAATTTTTAATATTGAAGAATACAAATGTCCAAAATACAATGATTTGGTAAATGTCATAAATTTAAACAAACGTTATGTGTGTAATAATCATATATTTGCAAAAAATAAACACAAAATTTTACATTGTTCTTGTGACGAAGTGTGGGTTTTTTACAAGTGGTTATTACTTGAAAATAAAATTTTAAATTAATCATAAATTTTGTTTGATTTCCAAAAAACATTAGTTATATTATACTATATAATACAAAATTGGTTCAACAGAAAAACAATTTTTAAAAATGTTGACGACGAATGATAGTTTTTATGAAATTTGTTACAAAATTTGACTTCCCACATACACTTGGTCCTGCCACAATAGCAGTACACGGATGTATAAAGTGAAACATTACACGTCTAAAGTTCTAAGGTGAAAAATAAAAAATGAAAGTGTTGGTGTAAACAATTCAAACAAAATTTATGATTAATTTAAAATTTTATTTTCAAGTAATAACCACTTGTAAAAGACCCACACTTCGTCACAAGAACAATGTAAAATTTTGTGTTTATTTTTTGCAAATATATGATTATTACACACATAACGTTTGTTTAAATTTATGACATTTACCAAGTCATTGTATTTTGGACATTTGTATTCTTCAATATTAAAAATTCTATCATTCGTCGTCAACATTTTTAAAAATTGTTTTTCTGTTGAACCAATTTTGTATTATATAGTATACTATAACTAATGTTTTTGGGAAATCAAACAAAATTTATGATTAATTTAAAATTTTATTTTCAAGTAATAACCACTTGTAAAAAACCCACACTTCGTCACAAGAACAATGTAAAATTTTGTGTTTATTTTTTGCAAATATATGATTATTACACACATAACGTTTGTTTAAATTTATGACATTTACCAAATCATTGTATTTTGGACATTTGTATTCTTCAATATTAAAAATTCTATCATTCGTCGTCAACATTTTTAAAAATTGTTTTTCTGTTGAACCACCTTTGTATGCGATCACTTCGTCTTTGCACAAATTTCTAATATACCAATTTAGTATGGGAATGATGTTCTCTTGTTTGTAGGCACATTTTAATTCTTCGGTCACATCAAAATATGGAATGCCGTGCACGTGTATTTCACAATAACGAACAGTTTTTTTGTCTTTTGGCGACAAATAATTGAAAGGATAACTTGGCCGAAACAAATAATGATCGATAAACGAATCATTTTTATTAGATAGTTTTACGTCTAGAACAGCCATTTCTCTACATTGATTATGTTTATGAGGATATGTAATGTAAAATCCGTCCATGTCGATGATGTATCTAATATTTTTTAGATTTTGTGTCATTTTGAACCAAAATATTAAAAGTATTTACACGTGACTAAAATATGTTTGTTCCAACAAACTTCACATAACAATTCATTCTTCATTACTTCCCATCATCCCATTTCTTCCTTCTGCTCTTTTCTTCCTGTAATTTAAGAAAACAGAATCACATTCACTAATGATCAACTAATGACTGTCATTGTCAAAAAAGTATTTTTTAACTTTTTACTTTCTGCTATTGTCTTTGTATTTATGGCTAGGAAATGTCCGCGGCGCGGTCTCAATGCGTGTTGGCGAACTTCACATGCCTTCGAAATTTTCTCAGACATGCAGGTTTCCTCACAATGTTTTCCTTCACCGCCGAGCACGTGGTAAATCAGCACTTAAAATTGCAATTAACAATTTAAGTGGTGTCGGCGGGGATCGAACCCGCGTTACGTACTGTAAAATTTACAGCTTGCGCTAACCATCTGAGCTACCACGGCTTAATCATATACACACACGATATTTAAATATAATTTGTTAACACTAAATCATACACACGTAAGAAAATAACAGAAAGAAAAATAAGTGTGTCAATAGAATAAACACTTAAAATTGCAATTAACAATTTAATTGGTGTCGGCGGGGATCGAACCCGCGTTACGTACTGTAAAATTTACAGCTTGCGCTAACCATCTGAGCTACCACGGCTTAATCATATACACACACAATATTTAAATATAATTTGTTAACACTAAATCATACACACGTAAGAAAATAACAGAAAGAAAAGTAAGTGTGTCAATAGAATAAACACTTAAAATTGCAATTAACAATTTAATTGGTGTCGGCGGGGATCGAACCCGCGTTACGTACTGTAAAATTTACAGCTTGCGCTAATTATCTGAGCTATCACGGCTTAATCATATACACACACAAAATATTTAAATATAATTTGTTAACACTAAATAATAATAATAATAATAATTATTATTATTATTATTATTATTATTATTATTTAGTGTTAACAAATTATTCCTGTAGTCGTCTCTGCAAACGGGCTAATCCCAGTCAGCCTCTCGGGTCATCTGAGGCGGCTGGGACTACGTGGCGGGCCGCTCCAGGTTCAAATGCAGAAGGCGGTGCTCCTCGATACCGCCCGCATCGTCCGCCGGTTTCTTTCCCTTTCCCCCTAACCCTCGGCCGTTTGGTCTCCCCTGCCGAGGGCCTCCATCTGGTTGGGCTTTTATTTATTTATGTACTTTTATATTTATTTTATGTTATTGATATTTATGTATATTTATCTTTTCATTTTCATTTATAATTATATATTTATAGCACCCAACCAGATGAGAAAACTATATAGATACCCCACAATAATAATAATAATAATAATAATAATAATAATATTCCACAACTATCACACAACGCCATCTAGTCCCAAGCTAAGCAGAGCTTGTGTTATGGGTACTAGACAACTGATAAACATACTTATATATTTCTAAATACATAAATATTATAGATAAATTACACCCAGACACAGAACAAATGATCGTGCTCATCACACAAGCATTTGTCCTGGGTGGGAATGGAACCCACGACCTCCGGCATAACAGTCAGGGTCACTAACCACTAGACCAACAGGCCTGTCGTTCAAAATCATACACACGTAAAAAAATAACAGAAAGAAAGGTAAGTTTGTCAATAGATTAAACACATCTATGGCCTTTGATGCGTTGAAGTAACACAAATGTATTATTGATAGATACACTGCGGTCAAACGACCATACACTAACTCCATGACTGCAGTTGCTTGGTCTTATATAGTACCAGTAAGTAATAATTCTAATCTAAAGAATTTCTACAGTAGAATTGATAATAACTTTATGCGTCAACAACCTTATCTCACATTCTTCGTGTTGCGTCTTATTCAGTGTATTGATGACTCAAATAGGTTTTGTATAACGGAAAAAATGCAATTTAATATTTAGAAATCACATAATTGATCATTCCTATGTTAGTCATTGAGTAGATTGTACTGTAGTAATCTACTAATAGCAGTAATATCATGGATACACTAGATGTACAACAACATCTGAAAAAGATTCACCCCAGTCTAGAAAATAATGTTTATGCTGCTAACAGACTGTCCATGTACACCCACGTACCAACGTACATACCTAGTCAGGTCATAAGTATTGTCACACAGTAAAAACTTTTCTTTGGGTGCGTTTGGCAGAAAAAAGCGCTAGCAAGCGCTTGTAAGCAAAATGGCGATCGTAAGCGGTAAGCGCTGTCAAATCGTAAGTAGCTATTTTCCTCCAGGACACGATGTTAGTTTTAACGGGGGAACCTAACCTAATTTAAATATATGTTTGTAAAGTATTCATATTAAAAACTTACCAATCATGAATTTTTAATAACATGTATATGTTTATTCATGTCATTATATTACTTAAAACGAATATTGCACAAAACAACTTATCAACTCTACTTCAAAACAAACAAATTAAATAAGCAAAATGGCGGATTGTGTCAGCGCTACTGAAGTAGCAATCGTGGCCTGGCCGAAAACTATTTCAGCGCTTATAAGCGCTTGCTAGCGCTTTTTTCTGCCAAACGCACCCTTTTAGAATGCTGGCCACAAAAAAGTTTATTGAATTCGAATTATTCATGAAAATAAAACTGTATACTTTTTAGAATTTTACTCATTTTTACATATGGAGTGGACGCTTAAAAAAGACCGTGTTGCAGTTGCGATTACACGCCAATTAAATTTTTGATATACTGAAAAATTTGAATATAACCAAAAGATTCGTTTATCGTACCATCAAACGATACAATGAAGACTCTAGTGTAGATGACAGGTCAAGAAGTGGTCGCCCTCGATTTGTTAGGACTCCAGCAGTGATAAAAGCTGTAAAGGTGCGAATTCAAAGAAATCCCAAACGTAAGCAGAAACTGTTGGCCCTTCAGATGGGGTTAAGCAGAACCACGGCTTTAAATGAAGACTTAGGGCTTCGGGCATATCGAAGAAAAACAGGACATCGTTTGAATGCTCGTCTAATGGATCTGAAACTGAAGAGATGCCGCGCTTTGTTGAAGCGGTACGTGGGAAAAATATCGGGAAATTCTTTTTTCGGATGAAAAAATTTTTACCGTAGAAGAGAGCTACAACAAACAAAATGATAAGGTGTACGCACGCAGTAGTGAAGAAGCGAGCAACCGTATTCCGCGTGTCCAACGGGGTCATTTTCCATCCTCGCTCATGGTGTGGTTGGGAGTTTCTTATTGGGGCTTAACAGAGGTACATTTTTGTGAGAAAGGTTAAAAACGAATGCAGTTGTGTATCAAAATACAGTCCTGACGAACCTTGTGTAACCTGTTTCTCATACCATGTTCAATAACAGGCACTGGGTATTCCAACAAGATTCGGCGTCAGCTCATAGAGCGAAGAGCACACAGGACTTTTGCCAGCTCCGTGGCGTAGTGGCTTAGCAATGAGTGGCTGTGCTTGGGGGTCGCGGGTTCGAATCCCGCACGGAACAAGTATTTGTACGACCTACAAGTAATTGTTCCGAGTTTGGATGTTTGTCCTTGTGAAATTTGTGTTTGTAAACTGCCCCCACGATACAGGAGAAAAACCTAGTGTGGAGGTAACGTTCTTTAAAAACAAAAAAAAAAAGACTGGCTGGCGGCGCGTGAAATCGACTTCATCCGACACAAAGACCAATCCAGATTTGAATCCGTTAGATTACAAGATATGGCAACACTTGGAGGAAAAGGCGTGCTCAAAGCCTCATCCCAATTTCGAGTCACTCAAGACATCTTTAATTAAGGCAGCCGCCGATATGACATGGACCTCGTTCGTGGTGAGATAGACGACTGGCCGCGCAGATTGAAGGCCTGTATTCAAAATTACGGAGGTCATTTTGAATAAACTATAGTGTCATAAGAATCTATGTTTTGTTAAGTTCATTTTGGTATATAAATGGTTACATAATGAATAAACTTGTTTCAATTATTTTATATTAAACATGTGATAGAATTTATGACCTGACTAGGTAATATGCAATTTGGGTACAGATGATAAACCAGGGTCACATTGGGTAGCTTTATATATCGATACGAATGACGTCGGTGAATATTTTGATTCATATGGACGGGCACCTGTACGAAATTGTAAAAGATGGAACTGGAATGTTGATAGGACTTCAGTTTGTGGCGAATATTGCTTAATGTATTTGCTATATAAGTTTCAGGGATGTTCAATGCATAGTTTTACGAGTATATTTACAGAGAACACATTGTACGACGATATGTTAGTGGATGAGATGTTTCGCTCCTATTTTATAGATAATAAGTAATAAGATTTTGTATTTTATAAATAAAAATTTTAACAAAATTAGGTAATGTGTTTTATTGTAGATTCAGATTAGTGTTGTAGATAGGAACAAAGGAGTATAATACAATAGCATAAGCCGACCCACACGCTGCGAATAATAGATAATGACGGTAGTCAATCGACAATAGATAAGTAGATAAGGACAATGGAGCGCTAATGACGGTGGAGGCTCGCAGCGGATATCAATTAGATAAGAGTTAATTGATCTGCACATCTCCGGAACCGTGCATCCTACGCAAAAATGGACCGCAGATTCGTGATCAGAGCATGCCAAAACCTTTTTTTTTTTTTTTGTTTTTTTTTTTTTTTTTTTTTTTTTAGGATCGTAAGTCGACGAACGTCGTACTCGTCGAAATGTCCGCCGTGCTGCCCCAATGCCTGTTGGTGAACTTCACATGGCTTGGAAATATTTTTTTTAATATAATGATAAAAAGTAAGTAATAGTTGACTTACATTTATACATTATATTTATGTGGCGTAATAATTACTTGCGAGTAGCAACGCATCTCTAATCTCTTTTGTGTACTACGCAGTGGCGGTCTCCTATCAAGCTGCTAGATGGGTTACGTCTAATGGCATAAGAAAGTTGGAAGCTGCAAATATCTACAACAGCATAGGAAAGAAACAGAACCCACGGAACCTTGTAATAAGATAGAACGATTTTTTTATAAAAATAAGGGTATCAATTTATATAATTACTCTGTACTTCTATTCCTAAAATAATTTATTATTTTATATAATAAAACCGGCTAAGAGCGTGTCGGGCCACGCTCAGTGTAGGGTTCCGTAGTTTCCCGTCCGTCACAATAAGTGTTCCCACTTATGAGTTTAAAGGTGAGTATCCATTATGTTCGGGCTCCAGCAGCGCTCCGCGCTCCTGCAACTGCTCCCGGTAGTGGGTACTGTTGTTTCCAGCCAAGTTCAAAATGATTTTCCTAGAAAGTCTTTATAAAGTTCCACTTTTCAGATTTTTTTCATATTTTCTAAACTTAGGGTTCAAAAGTTAGAGGGGGGGGGGGGCACATTGTTTTTTTACTTTTGGAGCGATTATTTCCTAAATTATTGACATTATCAAAAAATGATTTCAGTAAACCCCTATTCCTTTTTCTCATCTATCCTTAAATGTGGAAAGGATTTTCTCGTTCCTGCTATATGCCATTTATGCAACCTGAGTCTTTCTTCAGGTTGCTTCCCTGATGCCCTCAAGAAAGCCCTAGTTCACCCCATTTACAAGAGTGGAGATCGAAGCCAGCCCAATAATTACCGCCCCATTTTGGTCTTACCCGCCCTGTCTAAGATCCTGGAGAGGCTGATCAACAACCAGTTAATCCAATTCCTAGAGAAAATGAACTTACTGTCCCCTGAGCAATTTGGTTTTAGATCTGGCAGATCTACAGCAGATGCGGTTCACTCTCTCACAGATCATGTGATTAGAAACTTAGACAAGGGTAATAAATGTTTATCGGTCTTCCTGGACTTGGCCAAGGCCTTCGACACGGTTTCGATTCCCATCCTCTTGTCTAAACTGGAGGCAATTGGTGTCAGAGGTGCCCAACTATCCCTCTTCCAGAGTTATTTTTCAAACCGAAACCAGGCTGTCACTATCAATGGAAAAGTGAGTTCCGAACTATCCATGAGTTACGGTGTTCCCCAGGGAAGTATTCTTGGCCCGACGCTCTTCTTGGTCTATATCAATGACCTCTGCTCTCTCAAAATTCCTAGTTGTAAGATTGTCTCATTTGCAGACGATACCGCCCTAATTTTCTCGGCCTGCTCCTGGAAAGATACCTTCCAACTTGCCCAATCTGGTCTGAACTTAGTCTCTCTCTGGCTCCGTACTAATCTACTCACTCTCAATTCCAAAAAAACCCAGTATATCACCTTCTCCCTCCGCAGTATTCCACCCAAAGCATTAGAAAATTATCGATTAATTGATCATTCCCATTCCGACCACCCCCTCTTCCCATGTAACTGTGAACCTCTTACCTCGACCGATTCCACAAAATATTTAGGTACTATTATAGACAATAAACTGACCTTCCAGCCTCACATCAACCTCACCGCTTGTAGACTCCGTAAACTTATGTTCGTTTTTAAAAATCTTCGCCAAGTCGCAGATCCTTGTCTAGTTAGATCAGTCTATTTAGCACTTTGTCAGTCACTTATAGTCTACTGTTTAACAACCTGGGGTGGTGCGAGTAAGTCAATACTAATTAAGCTGGAAAGAGCCCAAAGAGCGGTCCTCAAAGTCTGTACGTTCAAACCCCTGCTATCACCAACCTTCGATCTTTATCAGTATTGTGAGGTTCTTTCAGTTCGCCAACTCTTTATTTTATTAACTGTCCTCAAACAACATAGTAGTTGCAGCTATGATCCCTCTTTAACGTTTTCCCAGCGAAATCACCTTGTAGTACGTTCAACCCCGTTTAAAACTCTAACCTCACAACGCTTTTTCTGTTTCTTGGGCCCCTTCCTCTATAATAGACTACATCGTGTGCTCAACATCTTTCCTCTTACAAAACTGTCCTGCAAATCCAAAGTCTCTAATTATTTGCAGACTATGAACTATGAGGAGACTGAATCTCTCCTCCTTCCTATCAGGTAGGTAATAATATACTAACGCCCACACCCACTCTGACACACGCACTCACACACACACACACACACACACACACACACACACACACACACACACACACACACACACATACACACACACACACACACATACACACACACACACACCATTTCTCTCTCTTTTCTCTCTTTTTTTGATTACTTTGCAATCACTAACTGTACCTTAATGATCCACATCCTGTAAGGAGAGTGCTGGTGCTCTGAAACACAGGCTCTTAGCCTAGCTCGGACGCCAGTCTCTCACAATCTAAATATGTTTTTTCCCTGGTAAAAACCTCTGTTCATTACTATACTAATATTTTAGATTGTGGAGAAAATAAAGAATTTTAATTATTATTATATTATTATTTTTCAATACCTTTCCAACAATATATCACACGTTAAGGTTGAAATTTAAAAAAAAATCACTTCCCACTTTACATATAGGGGGGCTACCCTAATAAAACATTTTTTTTTTTATTTTTATTTTACCACTTTGTCGGCGTGATTTATACACATATTGGTACCAAATTTCAGCTTTCTAGTGCTAACAGTCACAGATATTAAGCGAGGACGGACAGACGGACAGACAGACATGGCGAAACTATAAGGGTTCCTAGTTGACTACGGAACCCTAAAAAGTGGTAAAGGAACAACCACCTGACATCAGTTAGCCCATAGACAATTTACATCTTAGTTCTATTTTTTTTTATAGGATAGGTTGACAAACGAGCACACAGTGCAGCCTGATGGTAAGTGGTAGCTGTGGCCCATAAACATCTACATCTATCCTCGATTACGAATCAAAATGCAGATGTGTTGTCACCCGCGAGCACTAATACCCGTATTTGTAGAGAAGTAATTACTTGTTGCCAAGTAATTTCTTAGTTAAGTCATTACTTAAGGTTAGAATTCTTAATTACAAAATCTCATTCTATAGTTGAGTAACACACGTTACTTGAGCAAATGCCCAAGTAACACTCTACGCTTGGTGGTTGTTTCTGTGTTCATAAACATAGTTCTTCATTATTATGAACGATGTTTTGGCTTACTATCAAAGGTTTTGAAATAACCAACAATTCTAAGGCATAAAATTACGTATGTTAAAACTTACGAACGACGATTAACACGATTCTTATGACGCCGAAATTAAATATTCGTAAAAAATGTCGAAGTTAGATAACGTCTAAACTTTTAAAGTAAAAAGGTTCATTTAGCAGAAATAATATAATCCCGAAAAAAGAGTTACATATATTCATGTAATCACCTGTCACACCTATAAAGGGAGATGAGTTGGAGATGTGAGATGACATGAAAGGGTTGCCATTCGGGCTTCTTAGCCTAGCGAAGATCTATTTGCCTATTGTGGCAACGTCTGTACCCCGTGAGCGCTTACTATGCGCCAGGTTGTCAAAATCTTTATTTTAAAATTCAACTCTAAAGAAATAAACATAAAAGTAAAAAAAAGGTTTAATTAATTCTTGTTTTCTGTTAAAAATAATTATTATTCGATAAAATTATATGTGTTAAAGTAAATAGTGTAAAACTTACAACATAAATATAAAGTTTGATTATTATACTTTTTTGTTTAATTTCTGTTCAAATGATTATTTATTCGATATATATATATATATATATATATATATATATATATATATATATATATATATATATATATATATATATATATATATATATATATATATATATATTTAAAAAAATCTCCTCTAATATAATATTATCATTTATATTGTCTATAACAGCAAAAACTGTTCCAACGCTATCCAAAGTTTTCATTTTTTATCCAAAATAACCTCAAAGTAGTACTTAAGTAAAGGAAATGGTGACTATTACTTGGTTGAGTATTCTAACTTTTGACAGTTCTAACTTGGAGCCATTACTTAACTATCGAATACAAATCGTTACTTAAGCAACTACTTTTACTCAAGTAATTACTTTTACTTGTATATAAATACGGGTGTAAGATGGAATGCCTCGTTTCCAGTAAATAGGGTCTATTATGAAACAAAAGATATTTTTGATAGACTATTTTAACGCATTAGAGTTAGAGCAAGGCTTCAATTATATTATGGTTGTATCACGAATGGGTCGGCTCAACCGGGCTTGCACCACGTTCTCACAGAATATCAGGGTAAAATAGCAGCTTAGTACCACTGTATTTCGTATAGTGAGTGCAGAGAACCATAGACCATTTTTACTGGAATCGAGGCATTGCACCTTGGTCCTAAAGGATGATAATTAATAACGCACTTGCATTTTGATCCCTAATCGAGGATAAATGTAGGTGTTTATGGGCCACAGCCTCCATTTACCATCAGGTAGATTATATGCTCGTTTGTCACCCTCATTTTTTGTTAAAATATTGCGTTGTCACCCTTGAAGCTTATAATGAAATGCCTCTTTACCAGTAATAAGGGTCTCGGGTTCTTGTCACTCAGCATATGAAAACAGCAGTATTAAGCTGATTTTTTACGTTGATATTCCATTTTGTTAAATAAAGGTGACAAATGAGTACACAGGCCACCTGATGGTAAGTGGATGCTGCGGTTCATAGACATCTACCATTGTCACCGATTAAGAATCAAAATGCAGATGTTTTGTAATCCCTGAGGACTACTAAGATCGAATGCCTCGTTACCAGCGAGAACGGTCTCCGATTCTCTAGAGTTACCGTGCGAAACAGTAGCATTATGCTGGTTTTTCACGCTGGTGTTCTGTGTGTAATGTAGGTGTCAATGAAGGAGACGTGTTGTTTAGATCGTGACTTTAATTATAATGCTTAATTATGTTACCTTAACACTAATATACATTGACGTGGGGGCTACACCACACTAAACCTCCCACGGACAGGAGAATAAAAAATATGCTGGTATAGATATCTATTTTAAGGATTGAAAGAAAATATATATTCTTTCAATCCTTAAAATAGATATCTATACTAAACTATAATCTAAGACATATCTAGCACGTAAAAATGCATAGTTATAGTGTATGATTAACATAATCAGGCATAAATATGTATTACTTACACAAAATTATGCTTTGATTTACACGAAAACTTACAATATTGTTTATTCGTATCCTTAATAATTTTGTTATTATGCGTACCACTTAGGGGGCGTTCATAAATTACGTGAGGTGTTTTTTTTAATTTTCTGTCCCTCCCTCCCGTCGCGGTGAGATGTCGTGAGATTTTATTCAACCCCCTCCTCCATCCCCCAATCTCACGTGAGGTTTTTAAAAATGTGGGTTTCTTACGTAAACGCGTAAATTTTCTTTAATAATGGTTTCTATAACTTTTGCCTTAAAGTGCACAGTTTCCGAGATATCGGCTGAAAACGTTTTTTCAAGATGGCGCTTGAAGCGCCACCTGGATTTGTCTAAGTGATCCTAAACCTTATAAAAAATAAAATTGGATCGGAAATTTAGTGCAAAGTTAAATTCCATTTTACTGTACTATTTCATTAAACATTTTATTTATCAACAACTTCTTACAATTCTCGTTTCTCTAGCGCTCACGTGACCTTCTACAAATAATTCGATATTTTAATTTTTATTTTTGGATAAGAATATGGTAATACCTGTACGTTATATTTTCCTTCTTTAAAAAAAATTGTCTTTGGCCAAATCTACTATACTCTTTGGCTTGACCATAGGTTTGATTAATTGGTTTAATAATCCGAAATTTCAGTAGTGGTTAATCGTATTACGATATACGCTTAAGATTAAATCTTAAGCATGTACAATTTGGATTAAATGGACCAAAATATTATAATTTTTTTCGTTTCAATCAGAAAAAATTGCGTGATATTTGCCAAGACCCCCCCCCCCTTCAACGTAAGATTCCCCCTCCCCCGCTTAAACATCTCACGTAATTTATGGACGTCCTCTTATCTAATAAGGACCGTAAGGATAGTAAGGACTCTCTTCATTATTTTCATGTTCTTTTACATTTAAATATTTTTTTTTTCATTCTTAGTTAACCATTATTTATTTTCCATTATACTTTTCTGTATATTATAAATTATAATTATTACATCCAATTATTATCATTAATTTGTTCTGTATTTATGTCAAATTGATTAAACCCTTACGTCAAATTTTATATAAAGTAATAGGTATAAATTAATTGGTCAATCTTTATATATTTATAAGTTATAATGGAATGATCAGTTGACTGACCATGTGTGGCGTCTATTAGACTTACAAAAATATTATACATTTGGTACAAAAATTAGCAAGGATGTATTTAAAGGATGTGAGGAATGAAAGAAAGAAATGTTCAAAAATGGGAATACGAAATGATTGAGTAGTTAAGTTTCGTCAATATTGGACTGATCACCTTCGATCATTGATCGAAGGTGATCAGTCCAATATTGATCCAATATTGATCGAAGGTGATCAGATCAGTCCAATATTTGAAAATGCTTAATCTAGTAATATTGAATCCGTTAGGAGCGAGCATTATGCTTTCATGTATATAATAATAAGAATAGATATAAAAAAATACCATAACAAATAAGTAATGGAGAGATACGGGAACGTCCATCACTGGTATAGCATGTAGCCCTCGAGCAGGGTTTCCGTGATTTTATGATAAAATGGGGAGTAACGGGTACTAGGGAACAATACCTTTAGTACAAGTGATGTCCATGAGTTTACTCATATTAGTACTGTTAGCGACCAGAGAACAGAGAAGTCTTAAATTTGTTACCCTTAATAATGGTACATAGAGGTTATATCCTTCATTGGATCATAGTGTATGAACTTAGTTTTCCTCCGTGACAAATGTTGGAGTCCTTTTAAAAGTGACTTAAAAAGGTAGACCTAAGGTTGTGCGCACAACCCAAGGTACATTTTACTTTGATATTGTTAGCGTTGCACGTCTAAAATTGGTATTAAATCGTTGTTTATGTAGAAAAGCTAATCCCCGAACCTTAAGACAGTGTGTGAATGTGCGAATTATATATGAAAGTAGCGAAGAACAGATGCGTTGTCACCCGTGAGGACTAAGATGGAATGCCTCGTTTCCAATAAAATGGGTCTCCGGTTCTCTACACTCACCATACGAAACACAGCGGTATTAAGCTACTATTTTACGCTGGTATTCTGTGACAGCGTGACTCTTCCCCGGTCGAGCCGACCCATTCGTGCTACAACTATACTACTAATATAACTGCAGTATGGCTCTACTACGTATATATAACGGAATCCTTTAAATTTTTCTGACGTTACCCATAGTCACCTTATGACACGTATGAGACGAAATGAGGTGATAGATTTTCTTACACTACCACCAGCATTATCAGCGTTATGTTTCTTCTGATTAATCATCATGATCATTACCTACAGCCCTTCACAAGTCCACTGCTGAACACAGGCCTCCTCCAAGGAATTCCACAAAGGATGATTTCGAGCCAAATGCATTCAACGACTGCCTGTATTGAGTACCAGGTAGTCACTGGTATAGTCACCAAAACTTCAAACCACCACTATTAAACCACTATTAAAACTTTATGTAGCCACGGTGCAGCTATAATATGGTCTGCCACAAAATAGCTATGTATGTGCCCAGCATCCAATTACCATCAGGTGGACTGTGTGCTTGTTTGTCAATTTTGTTCTATAACAAAAACATATTTGAAAAGAAAAAAACCCGCAACTCGGAAGTGTCAGTAATTATATTTCGTAACATAAAATTACATTCCCGCGCAAATGCCCTCTGTTAGCAATTCAATGTTCTCCGTGTTCGTTACATTTTGCTATATTGTCATTTGTCGTGAACATGTGTCAAGCGCCCGCTGTTTTCGAATCGTCCTAGGAGATTTAGCGAAGGAAACGTTGCTTTATACTTTGGATGTCTGCCAACAAAGCGCTTAATGAAAGGACGCTGTTGGTAACATAAGATCTACGAGCAAACTAGTTAGGAAACTGGAGATAAAAGCAAAGCGAATTATGATAAACACAATACAGACTAAAGCAGTCTTCAAAAGTTGGGAAATTACACCGCTATTGACAAATGTACGATTCCTAGACGAGTAAAGATTAAGTACATAATGTTCTTTTCGTTTGTCATGTAGTAAAGAGAGCGAGGGAGAGTAACTTCAAAATGTTTTTACGTTGATATTGAAAGTCTGGTAATTATCAACATAACATTATGCTATTATGCTAAGTAATGATATGATATAATATGATAATTGATAATTAACTAACAGATTATTTGATGGAAAGTAAAGAAAGCACATTTTTATTTATTGCTGCAACCTATTTTACAAAACATGACTTTTACTGAATACCAGCGGTGCTTTTACAGCATTATGCTGAGTTGATGACCTATTTGATATCACGCTTTAATAACTTTTTTATAATTTCATTTTTTATTAAATATAATGTAATTCATCATCATCATGATGATGATGATGATGAATTTCATTTTTTATTAAATATAATGTATGTACTTGTTTTTTAGTACACGAGCATCTAAAAATGATGCGTTCTCCCTTAGGTCTTTATTGAACTAACGAGCACACAGTCCACCTGATGACAAGTGGTCGCTGCGGCCCATAGATATCCACATCTATCCTCGATTACGACTCAATATGTAGATGCGTTGTCACTCTTGAGGATCAAGATGTTATGCGTCATTTCCAATAAAAAGGGTCTCCAGTTCTTTCACTTACCATACGAAACACAGCTGCGTTGTCCTTCCCCGGTCGAGCCGCCCTGTGCTATAACTATACTATTAATATATCTGCAGCATAGCTCTACCACACAGATTTGTTTATTTTATGTGTTAAATGTGTGCATCAAATAAATACCATGTATTGGCGGTGTAAGAATATCCACTGCCCCATATGGACCCGTGGGTGTCGTGAGAGGCGACAGATTGCAACTAAACAGGAAATGGGCAGCAGCATCTTCCAGATAACTACTCAAAATAATTTACAAAAACTTTAGTTACCAACCCGCCTGCTGAGCGTGGCAACTGTGGTAAAATTCTCCCTATGAGGCAATCTATTGCAGATGCCTATGTTCAGAAGTGAACTTTATAGACTAAAATAGATCAAATAAATAAATCCTTCCTTCTTTTCTCCTTTAAAATACGAAGATATAGTAATTTAATAAGTATTTGTGAAAATAGAAAACAAAATTGTTGTTTTTGTGGTTTTACAGTAAAGAATTATTCTTATGGCTGCCAATAGATGGCAGCACAACTATCTCGTTAACGCCAGGCGTAAAATACCCTGCGATGGAAAGCAGCGTCAAAATTGTTCTTGTTGTATGTTAATGTCCTCCAAACCGAATTTCAAAAACGGCGTCCAGTCCCAGAAACAAGGAGACTAGCTATATGCACAGGACCGATGCATAGTGCACTATAGATAATAACACTCATAGTTTGACGGGACGGTAAGCCAACACGAGCGGAGAGAGATCAGGCGCAGGAACAACGGCTTTACGTACTTTCTTAGGCACGTGGATGAAACACAACTTACTTCCGGAATCCAGCTAAGACTTACTTGCCAGAAAAAATATTTGATTTAGGCTGGACTTAATTTTCGTCCATTTTTGATTTAATTTTTGTGACCCACTGAGACTCATGTGTCGTCATATATCAGTGTGTTAGTCGTAGCATGCAGGATGAAAAATTAAATGAAATTTGATTTCACTTCTTGGAGGCTCTTTTTACTGTAAACAAGGAACACCTTGTTTACAGTAAAAAGAGCCTCTCTCTCTTATCTCTCTATCTTAGTCCTCAGAGTTGACAAGGTATCTGTTATTTCGATTTGTAATAGAGGATAGATGTAGATGTCTATGGGTCCATCATATGGTCCAGCATCCACTTTCCATCAGGTGGACTGACTCGCTTGTCACCCTTATTCTATAAGGAACTAATTCTGAACAGAGAAATATTTCTTTTTACAGGCCAGTAGTCAGAATACTAAGTGTCGTTGCACTTCTTTTACTCCTCAAAAATTATCTCCTCAAGTTTCCTGTAAAATCGATTATTTTTATATTTTAATGAACAATCACACTATTCGTAAACTTTTTACTTAAGCGCTGCATTATACTTTGAGATTGAAATTAATCATTTATGCCCGAACGGAGTTCCCGCTGTCTGCTCGTAATGTAACAAGTACAACTCGAACCCATAGTTAATAATATCGTGTAGTTTCTCACTAGATTTTGCTTAACTTTCTTTGACATGTTTGATACAATCAAATTTTACTACACATAATATTTTAGTATTAAGCCAAGTCATAAATGAAAGACAAAAGTAAAGTAAAGTAAAGTTACAGCCTATATACGTCCCACTGCTGGGCACAGGCCTCCCCTCATTTCTGAGAGGGCTTTAGGGCAAGGAAGTGTCCGCCGTGCTGCCCCAATGCGTGTTGGCGAACTTCACATGTCTTCGAAATATTTTTTTCTTATTTCTCAGACATGCAGGTTTCCTCACGATGTTTTCCTTCACCGCCGAGCACGTGGTAAATCAGCACTTAAAAAACAATTTCATTGGTGCCGGCGGGGATCGAACCCGGTTTGCTCGCGTATTGTGAAATTTATAGCGAGCGCTAACCATCTGAGCTACCACGGCTCCAAATGAAAGACAAAAAAATAATGTTAATTGTGCTATGGGTGTGGACCGACCTTTCTTTTATAATTATTTAGAGGAGATAGAAATGGAGGTTCATAATCTCTACCTACACTACTCTGGGTGACAGGCGTGATTGTTTATGAGAAATAAATAAAACATGTTTTGGAGTCGGTGATAAAAGGGCTACGCCCCAAAAAAAATCATAACGGAGTCAGGGATTAGAGCACTATAGCTACAGCGAACAGCTGGAGATATGTTAATCTACGTAGGTACTGTTTACCTATTACTTACTACGTAGATTAGATAAGCTAATTTTCATCGAAATTGGATACTTAGTTTCAGAGGAGATAGCAACAAAAATTGGAGTTACGCGTAAGAGGGCTACGCTTCGTTCTAATAATAAAAAAGTGAAACTGCTAGAGAAGGTAGAGATATAGACTTTTTACAATCGCGAGTGGTAGCTGAGGCATAGCTCAGGGCCAAGCGCTAGCTGTAAATTTCACATTATGCGATTAACCCGGGATCTCTCATAATAAATTGGAATTAGATATTTTATTTGTTGAGTATTAAATTACTTTACATTGATTTCATTTATTTTTAAAGTCTATTAGAGTTAAACATTGTAGAAAATCAACGTGGCTAATCTCAGTGGAAAGAATGTGCTGTACTACACCAGTGGTTGGGAGAGAAAAAAAAGAAAGAAGAAAGAAGTAAGTTTAATTGAAACACATTATAACAAAGGAAAAAGGCAGGAAACATCGAGAAAAACTATACTTTTCATCTTCCCAAAAAAACTTAATGTGCACCAAAAAGACACTTAATTTTAAGTTAGGCTGAGGTTTACGGACTTCACACAAGTTGCCGCTTTTTATTTTTTAGATATCTTTTAATCCAAAGATTCAAATATAAGAACAGCAAAATCAGCAGGGATGGTCGATTTTCGTTTTTTATAGGAGAGGAGGTAAACGAGCATGCGGCTCACCTTGTGGTAAGTGACTGCCGCCGCCCATGAACAACTGCAACAATAGGGGATTTGCAGGTGCGTTGCCGGCCTTTTAGAAAGGAGTAAGCTCTTTTTTTGAAGGTCCCTGAGTCGTATTGGTCCGCAAAAATCGAGAGAGGTTGTATGAGGACGAAAGTTCCTAGTAAAACGCACAGTGGTAGACCGCCCAACATCCAAATGGTGTGTATGGTATCGTGAATTTTAACGCAATATGCATAGAATGAAATAGATATAGGACTACGAGCTAACGCGGAACGTAGAGTAAATGGGGTTCTTCACTCTTTTGTGGGAAGTGAGAATGTGTCAAGAAAAAGCACGTTGGCAATTCGAAATGCTGTGTTAGTCTATACCCAATGTATAATAGTAAAAGCTGGGTGTGGCAGAAGAAGCACGAGTGTAGAATAAATGCCGTAGAAATGAGGTCATTAAGGAGTATGTTAGGGCTAAATTTCTGAATAACAGGGTGAGAAATTGTGTAATAAGAGAAAAGTGTGGTTTACAAGATTATATTGTGACCAGAATTAAGAAAGGGATGCTTCGGTGGTTTTGTAAAGTAGAAAGAATAAACGAAAAAAGAGTGTCGAAGCAACATTTATCTTGCAGAAGTGAACGGCAGAGTCGGGAAGGGACGCCCTAGATGAGAGTTTGTTGACCAAATTGACGATATATGGAAGATGGACCAGAATAAAAATACCCTTAATCGACGAAATCGTATGCGTAGGTATATGAATGTAAAGGAGGCGAGAGAAGTGTGTCAAGATTGTGCCAAACGTCTGTAGTCTCTGCCTACCCTTCTTGGTGATAGTCTTCTTGAGTGTTTATGTATGTATTAATACTTCAGAGAAATCATGAAGGCATGGTTGAAGAAATAATTAATAAAACCACTACTTAAAAAGTTTTAATGTATGTTAAGAATAGAATGAACAGATGCTTAATCTAGGTACATGGTAAATTAATCTTACATGGATAAAATTAATGTCATAAGTTAAATATTGAATTTAAACCTTTATAAGGTTCCATAATCTTGCAGAAAGTTCATCCTTTAAGCGTAAAAAAATATCTAAAGCTCGTTAATTGCCACCGTAAAATATGAGGGAAAATGGTTCCCCTTTTATAGGCAGATAATAGAATTCCTCACAAATTTTGAATAAGAATTTACTTCAGGAAAACTGAAAATATTTAGTGTTGCACAAAATTCAAATTTTGCACAAAAAGCCCAAAATTTTTTTGTGTACATTATAACTTGTTAGGTAAGGGGCTAACACTTTAGAATTGCTTTGTAAGTCATTAATTCCTTACAGCCTATCACAAGTCCACTGCTGGACACAGGCCTCCCCATAGATTGTCTCAAATGTAAAATATTTTATTTAATTACTGTGTAGTGACGATGTAAGAATACCCACCATGTCCATTATATACCGTGAGTGTCGTAAGAGGCCAGAGAGGGATAATATAATGCTATAATGCTAATGATGTATATATCCCACATCCAAACACTCACTTCTTCACGAACTCTACTCTCTTTTATCTTTGTTACCTCCTCCTTTTACTATTACCGGTGATTTTAATTCTCATCATGTTTCTTGGGGTCACATTTTTGTGATCTATTCTCTTCAAAACTTACACGTATTTTTTTAGACATTAATGCTTGCATCTTTAACAATGACTCCCCCACTTATAGAGTATATCCTTGACTAGACCCTAGGTCTGCTGTTGACCTAACAGCATGTTCTTCTAGCCTAACCCCTCAGCTTTCTTGGAAAACTCTCAGTCAAACATATGGTAGTGACCTCTATTCATTTCTATGTTGTATTATATTTTGTTCCACTATATTTTATTATATTCTATTCTCTATACTCTGTTTTGTTGAATTATGTTCTATTCTATTTTGTTCTATTTCCCGCAATGCAACACGCTTGGTACTGCTATCAACTATCCCCTTGCCTGTGTGGTGTTAGTTGCAAATCCTCAATAATTAGTAAAGCTAATGTACGCGCTCAACAGTCAGCTCAGCAGCAACATATGGCAGGTTGTGGTCACCTTGTGTTTTCAATACAGTATATTGTCTACTTTTATTATCATGACAGCGTTTATATACCGTGTGTATTTTTTTACAGAATAAGGGTGCCAAATGAGCACACAGTTCACCTGATGGTAGGTGAATGCTGTGGATCATAGACATCTACATTTATCCTCAAAATACAGATGCGTTCTTACCCTTTAGATGTGAGATGTAATGCCTCGTTTTCTCTAAAAAGGGTCTCAGATTCTTTACACTCACCGTACGAAACGCAGTGGCATAAACGGAAGGGTGGGAGTGGGACAAACGGAAATATTTTTTTTAGTCCTCTGTCGGCTTTTGCTATTTAAAAAGTTTAATTTTTATTTTATTTTATTATACATATAGTATCATCAAAATCATCATCATTACAGTCCTTCACACGTCCACTGCTTAACAAAGACTTGCCTCATCAAATGCCACAAAGCAAACTATCGTTTTGCCGACATACACTTCGCTTACCGGTGCGAGGCTGCCACTCGAGAACCTTTCATCCCCATCAGTTTGGTTGGTCCATTGCCACTACAGCTTACTGAATTTGGTAGGTCGATTAATCTGGTTCTACTGCGGTTCCTTTTTTCTAAGTCTATCACGTAGAGCAACTCAGATAATAGTCCTCACCGTAGCTCGTTGAACTGAGCGTTATAATATTCGTAATAATTAAATTGTCTAAAACTTTCTGACTACAAATTGTTGCCTATTGTAACCGAAATCTAATAATGGAAATTTAATCAGTTCCGAAAAATGGGTAGCCCCTTTATTTGTCAAATTTCGTGAGGAGAAACACAAACCTTATTGAGAGAATATAAAAAAAATAGAAAACATCATCAATTGATTTACTTGTCCTATGAAACAGACAAAATTTCAAAGTATAAGTTAATACCAAGACCAAGAAACGAGGCATTCCTTCTTTGATTTTGCATTTTGATTCTTAGTTGAGGATATATGTAGTTGTGTTTGGGCCTCAGCATACGCTTACCGTAGCTGGGTCCTTCCCCGGTCGAGTCGACCTATTCGTGCTACAGCGATTATTATCGCATAGCTGCAACATGGCTTTACCAAATAGAAAACCTTGTTAGACAGAGTTTAACATTGTCATAGTTCCCGCCTGGCAACTATGACAATTTTCACCCTATGAATTAATTTCTGGGTGAGGCCCATGTCCAGCCGTGGACTTCTGATAGGCAGTAGTGAATGAACGAGTGAATGAATGAACATTGTCTATGCATGTACATGCTCCACTTGAAGGTAATCGGTATGAAGAGCCGCGGCCCCTACGACGTCCAATACCATCTGGTATTGGACATCGTAGGGGCGGCGGTTAAACTATTCTACGGTCTAACTATTTCTACGGTTTTGGCGGACAGTGGTGGAAAATGTTGAGCTGTTAAATCTGCGGAGGGAGGAATGGAGATACTCAAGTTATGTTTGCCAGGCCGTACAATACTATGATAATATTGATGTATGCACCGAGTGAAACTATGTGGATTATTTTGCTTTGAAGTTGGGATAACTGTTGCTTATATTCTAATCAAAACTTAGGTGTTTAGATTTATTTTATGCGATTTAATCCCTTTTTTACTAATTTTTTTCTCACTATAAAAAACTTTTAATTATGCGAAGCTTTTTATGAAACTGTTGAATTAAAAATTAATGATATTTTTACAACTGAATCATAAAACACTATTTGCCATTGTAAGTAAAATATAAAATAAATTGTTATAGCTTTTTCGTATACCCTCTTTTTAATACAAAATTGCGGGATTTGTGAATGTTATATTTATTCGAGAACCAGCTCTATTAACGGCATAATATGTAAGATCTATATTGTTGTTTTTTCGCTTGTTTTTTTTTTATCAAAAATCTTTCGTATGTTTTCCACATAGCCACCTACATCTAGTCTCGATTAAGAATCAGAATGCAAATGCGTTGTGAGCTACGCTAACTAAGATATAATACCTCGTTGCTATCAAAAAGGGTTTCAGGTTCTCGTCATTCACTTAAAGAAAGAGAGCTTAGAGTCGCTCCGGCACCAATAACATTGCTCATAGCTGTCTTCAGTGTTGATTTACCTCGTACTTAACTGTGAAAGGGAAATGTGATAAGAAGCTTACATATATAATGTGAGAAACAAAATACTTTCTTTGATAGAATAAGAGTGACAAACGAACGCGAACAGTCTACCTGTTGGTAACTGGATGCTGTATCCTAAAGACGTCTACGTCTACCCTCGATTAAGAATCAAAATGCAAATGAGCTGTGGTCTGAGGACTAATAATGCCTCGTTTCCCGTAAACAGTTAGTAAAATCTGCCAACATGCATTGGGGCGTAGCGGAGGACATTTTCTTTCAAAATGAGTTTGCTGTAGCAGTGATCAAAACCCAGCAGTAGGACGTGTATGGGATGTAACTTAACTTTACTATAAGTATCACAGCGGCGTTATGTTATTATTTTACGCTAGTATTTCGCACAAGCATGGACCTTCCCTATGAGCCGATATTCAGCAGTGAACTTTAATAGGCTGTGACATTAACGGTATGGGCCTTCTCTGGATTAATCAAACCGTTCGTTCTTCCGAAGAAAACCTCAGCAGCATGACTTTACCACGTAGAGCAATTAACTTCCTTTTAGTGCTTCATAGTCGAAAATGAAAAACTTATGAAATTGCCTCGGCTTTTCCTCAAGGCATTTTTAGGTTTTAGTTCGGATTAATCCCAGCCGCCAAATTTCGTGAACGCACTACACGGCAAACGTCCCGATACCATCCACACCATCTGGATGCTTGGCGGTCCACCACTGTACGTTTCACAAGGAGTTTTCTTCCACGTACAACCTCTCTGTGGAATAGTTTACCACCGGCGATTTTTCCGGACCGATACGACCTGGGGACCTTCAAGAAAAGAGCTTACTCCTTTCTAAAGGGCCGGCAACGCACCCGCAATTCTCCTGGTGTTGCGGTTGATCATGGGCGGCGGTAGTCACTTAACATCAGGTGAGCCGCATGCTCGTTTGCCCCCTCTTCAATAAAAAAAAATGTGGTTACGGGTTCAACTCTGTCAAAAAATACTCACTAGCCGCCCAAAGTCAGAAAGTGGGCGGCGTTTCACCCTCTTGCCTCGGATACCACGTAAAGTCGTTGGTCCGGTGTCTATTCTCTTTAAAGTCGTATTAATTTCCGTTTAAAAAAAAACTTAAGGTCATGAAAACCAATCCAATAATAAATTCCTTACAGCGGAGTTGCGCGGAACAGCTAGTCTTCCATATCTTTTGAATTTATATAAAAGGACAAAGTTACTAAAATGTATACATTAGTTAAACGCGACAGCCTTGAGGCAGCATTAAGGACGTTCTTAATTTACGATGGTTGGAACAGTCGCCTTCCCTAGGGAAATTTTAAGCCGACTGAATACGTCTGCCGTTTTTCTGTTGTTGTTGGATTAATTAAGCAAGGTAAACTTACAGATTTAAACAAAAAAATTTAAGAATTTTATTTTTACGTTAGAATAGCAGTATTAAGATGATCATCAAATATATTTTTTTAAATACAAAAAGATGACAAACGATCATACATTTCGCCTGTGCAGAAGAATCAAAGTGCAGAATACCAACTCACCCTGAGAACTGTGATGTAATGCGTCGTTTCCAGTAAAAAGGGTCTCCGGTTCTCTACATTCCCTTTATAAATTGACGTTGTGCTCTACGACTGTGGGGTTTTTAAATTATTTTCTTGTTAATTTAATTTTCGTATACATATCTTAAATTCATTAATCCTCCTTCGACGGCTCTTCGTAGAGCTGTCATCATCATTACAGCCCTTTACAAGTCCACTGCTGAACATAGGCCTCCCCCAAGTAATGCCACAAAGCACGGTCCTGAGCCACCTGCATCCATCGACTTCCTGCATATCTTACCAGGTCGTCACTCCATCTAGTGGGAGGTCGCCCTACACTACGCCTATCGGTACGGGGCTGCCACTCGAGAACCTTTCTTCCCCATCGGTTATCGGTTTTTCGAGCTATATGGCCGGCCCATTGCCACTTCAGCTTCGTAGAACTGTACTATGATTTAATTCTCCGATACCAAGACTGCAGAATTTTACATACATATAATAATGTACTAGACATTCAACACGACTCTTTTAACGTTTTCCGGCACAAAATTTATCAATACGAGTATATTAAATTTATTTTGTAGTATGTGTTTAGTATTTTATTTTAATTTTGTATTTTGATTTTTAAATATGTGTATATTGTTATATTTTGTTTTGTATTTGTATTTTTGGTTAACTAGTACCGTGAGCACTAAGCATGCGGTGTTTACATACATACATACATACATACATACATAAACTCTCACGCCTGTCACCCAGAGGGGTAGGCAGAGACTACAGACTTCCATTTGGCACGATCCTGACACACCTATCTTGCTCTTCACATCCATACACCTACGCATACATGCTCGTCGGTTAAGGGTACTCCTAATTTGGCCCGTTTTCAATACATCGCCAATTTGGTCGATAAATTTTCGCCTAGGACGTCCCTTTCCGACTCTGCCATTCACTTCTGCATCATAAATTTTCTTTGTCACTCTTTTCTCATTCATTCTTTCCACATGACCAAACCACCGAAGCATTCCTTTCTTAATCCTGGTCACAACATCATCTTGCAAACCACACTCTTCTCTTATCACACAATTTCTCACCCTGTCATTCAGATTCAGTCCTAACATATTTCTTAACGACCGCATTTCTACTGCGTTCATTTTACTCTCGTAATTCTTCCGCCACACCCAACTTTCACTACCATACGTTAAAGTAGGGACCAACACAGCATTGTGAATTGCCATACGTGCCTTTTTCGACATATTTTGACTCTTCACAATAGAGTGCAGGGCCCCATTTACTACTCTATTTCCCGCATTTACTCGTCGTTCTATATCCTTATCATATCTCCCATCCCTGCTAAACCTGTGTGTGTTTACCTATTATGAAATGTGTACTTAATTTATATTACTGTCTTAGAATTACGCTTAAGTATTAGTGTAAGATTTTTTGATGAACCAAATAAATATGTCGGCATATCTATAAAGTACTGGTTGGATCGAGAGCAAAGAATTACACTACGCGAACGAGAGTAAATGTTTTACTCTATAGTAAAGCGTCGTATCTGTGGTAACGTGGCAACCGTTGTTGTTTATAGGATTTTGGAAAATCTTATCGGGAAGCGTAACGTACATTTGCTACAAATTGCTAACGATCTGCTTATAGTATTCTTTGTATTTTATTTTATAACGCACGTATATTTGTGCAATCCATGAGCACTGCATCTGAGGATAATCCTTCAACAAAAAAATACTCATTAAATCAGTCCACAGTTGATGAAAATATCGTGTAACAAACATACAAAACAAGAATATTTTATTTGAAATCCTCCATTTTTCTTTGATATCAACTAAAAAACTAAAACTATTTTGTAATTTTATTTCATCATCATCATTACAGCCCTTCACAAGTCCACTGCTAAACATAGGCCTCCCCCAAGTAATGCCACAAAGCACGGTCCTGAGCCACCTGCATCCATCTATTTCCTGCATGTCTTACCAGGTCGTCACTCCATCTAGTGGGGGGTCGCCCTACACTACGCCTACCGGTACGAGGCTGCCACTCGAGAACCTTTCTTCCCCATCGGTTATCGGTTCTTCGAGCTATATGGCCATCCCATTGCCACTTCAGCTTACTAATCCGTTGGGCCATTGGGTTCGTATGGTGAGTGTGGAGAACCGGAGACCCTTTTTACTGGAAACGAGGCATTCCATCTTAGTCCTCACGGGTGAAAACGCATCTGCATTTTGATTCGTAATCGAGGATAGATGTAGATGTCTATGGGCCACAGCAACCACTTACCATCAGGTGGACTGTGTGCTCGTTTGTCACCCCATCCTATAAAAAAATGTCGGTCACTCTGGTTTTACTGCGGATATCCTCATTTCTGAGTCTATCATGCAGTGAAACTCCGAGCATAACCCTCTCCATAGCTCGCTGAGCGACCTTGAGCGTCCTCATACGGCCGGCAGTGAAGGACCACGTCTCAGATCCGTAAGTCATCACTGGCAACACGCACTGTTTATACACTTTATTTTTAATTTTATTTCAGATCATGGTTTCATTAGCACGGCATCTTTGATCTTTGTTAACGCGTATTTTGATATAAGCGCCTGGTTCATTAAGTTGATGATGAACTGTCAATTATGTTAGAACACCGTTCGCGTATACTGTCTCTCCGAGGCTTTATAATGGTAAAAACAATATTTTAAAGAAAACTGATACTGTTAAACTATATCTTCCCTACTTTTTACTTATTTAACTTTGTTTCTTTATTCCCATGATTAATTTTATTTTTACGCAATAATTTTATTTGCTTAGATTTATGGCTTTGAAAAAGTTATGAAGTATTACAACGTCTAAAAGAACCAATAAAGTTTAACCCATACAATGTTGACTTAACATCACTGCAACTACGAATATTTACTGAAAGGCTGTTTCCTTAAACTGACTGAATTGCCTCCCATTTTACCGTGTGACGGTAACTGCTAGACTTCCACATTGTTATGTAAAGAAAACTGGCTCATTTATCCCATTATTGATAAAATGGTTTGCATCAAAGATTCGTATCGACAATCGTACCAATTACCGAAGGGTTAAAGCCGTACCGACCATATTTTGTTGTATCCCTTTGGAAAGGCCAATGTACTGCAGTGGACTTGTGAGGGGATGTAAGTTAAATGCACAAGCTCAGAATCGCTTATTCGCCCTTATCTACACGTACCGGATCGCTTAGTACACGTACCGGATCGCTTAGTTTTGCACGTTGGCACTCGTTTTAGAATTTTCTTCAGGAAAAGTTAGAATAATGCAAAAACAAATAAATTTATAATTTTAAAAAATTTATTCTTTGCCAAGTTTATTCTCATTATTAGACATATTTGTATCTTCCAAATTAGACTTTCAATAGCAATTAAAGGCGTCTTCAAAAAAACGAAGGACAATGTAATATCCTTTTTTAAGTCGGTTTTTTTAAGAATGCGATTTAAAATAAATAATTTACAACAATAATCGAAAACGTAGCTCTATAGACTCTTGTTAAGAAATCGGTTTGTTTTGGACCTTATACCAAACAGAAACATTAATTTACTTGGAACATATTCACAGTCGCCGATGTAGTAAATAATTTCTTAAAGTTTCAGTTAACAATACCACTGGTGCTGACCGGGATTGAACCAGGGTTACTAACATACTAGAAGTTTTACGGGAATAGCTTAGCCCCTTAGCTAATTCGGCTTTACCATGGTTGCTACGCTTGGCAATAAGGCAGTCTGCGAGAAGCTTATATTCAGCAGGGATAAACTGTAATAAATCATAAAGAAATAAATACTTAAATATAATTCACCGCGCCACCTTCTGAAAAGTTAAAAAAACGTCTTTTAGACTAGGTATCTAGTTATGTATGTATGTATGCTAGTACATTAATATTCATAAAAATGTTCAATTCTTAAACAAATAGTTGCGGCTTTCCCCTTCACCCACATGCAAACAAATTGCGGGGTATTCAGATCGATTCATGCTCAGTCACGAACTACTGATGTTATCGCAGGTGTGCGGGGATATTTACTTTACTTTCCTAGTCTGTTTTAAATAAAATATTTTTGATGACTTTTCGTGGAAAAATAAAATTCGGTGTGCCAGCGGACATAATAATAATAATTATTATTATTATTAGATATTTATAGAACCCAACCAGATGAGAAAATTATATAGATACCCCAAATAATAATAACAATCCGAAATAAATAGTAAGTACATCATTAATCTTAGCGCCCTAACCCATCTAATTTATTTTCTTCCCATACAAAATGACTATCCTCAGTCATTCGATCTGATTATCTGATTCGATATTGATTCAACATTGGCAATTTTGTCATCGTCCGTATGTACCTGTGACTGATAGGTCATATTTATGTGAGACTTGTTACAAAGAGAATTTAGAATTTTTTTTACCAATTGTGTTACCTACTCGCCTAGCATGTCGCAAAAGGCGACAAGCGGCGATTTATCATTTCCTTCACAGTTTTTCAGCTTAGATCATTTATAATTAAACCTGATTTGAACAGCTTGCTGCTCTTTTGAGCTCTGCCTACTCCCATGGCGATGACTAGCATGATACTATGTATGTATGTTTATCATCAGACCGTGAAAGCTTTCCCCTTGTAGTGAGAATTTGCCGTAGTAATCATCACGCTTGATTGGCGGATTGACAATCGCAGATCCAAGTTTTACGTACGTGAAAGCGGCGTAAAGCGAATTATGGCTACAGCACGAATGAGTCGTTTCGATCGAGGAAGTACCAAACTCGCATAGAATACAAAGATAAGGCTGCTGTGTTTTGTGTGTACTCCTGTGCAGAAGGACTGTTCGTGTGTGTGTGTGTGTGTGTGTGTGTGTGTGTCACCTTTATTATTTTATCAAATTGAAGTGACAAACGAACTTAGAGTCCACCTGATGGTAAGTGGCCACTGCAGCCCATGGACCATTTAAATTCCAAAAACTTCAAGATTCTGTACTCTTGTTCTGCGTAGATTAGACCAAAAATTGATATTTAAGAGGTGAAGATAGCCTTCGTTAACTAGGACAACGGGCGTTCACGTACGCTTCAGTCCCCTCCGTGACCATGGGCGCTGGAAAGTGCATAAAACGTCGGGAATCAAAATAGCTAAAATTAAACGTGATAAAATCAGTAAAATTGGTTTTACTCGTTTTATTCTAGATGGTGGCACCTACCCAGATGAACTGCCGACCAGAAAAGGAGTCTTATGTTCTCATGTTGACGTGGTTTTTCTCCTCTCCTTATTCTTTCGTACATTTTTACAGCCTATTAAAAGTACACTACTGAACATAGGCCTCTGCCATAGATTGCCTTATAAGGCCATTCATCATAACTGTTTTTTTGGTAAAATGGGTTGACAATTAACTGTTTTTCTTAAATATTATTATGAGTTGTTATCAGACAGCCAGGCCCCGCCAGGTCACGTCAAGTTTCATTGTCGTCTGTCAACTCTTACAACACCTGCGAGATGATATGGACGATTTTTATATATTTTGTTTATTATTTATTTTATTAAACTTTTTTACAAGGATTTGTTGCCTTATTACCATACCTCGTTCCTGTCACACATATATTCATTGGATCGGTACGATATTTGTGATATCTCCTTGAATGAAATGATTCGTGAAAATAAATACTGCACGATGAGTTATTGGTAGAACGCGAAACGTAATGAAATATAAAATAATAAAAAAGGAAAGAATTAAAATAATCATAAAAATTGCTTGCACTGTAGAGTAATATAATATATACTTACAGTCTTACTCATAAGAATATATATTGTAGAACCTGGCTGCAGCTATATTATGGTTGTAGCATGAATGGGGGGGGGGGGGTGCGGCCGGGAAAGAATTACGTTCTCACAAAACACCGACGTAAAATAGCAGCTCAATGCTGCTTTATTTCGTACGGTGAGTGTAGAGAAAATCCAATGCTAGACCCTTTTTTACCGGAAACGAGGCATTTAGTTTGTTCTGTCTGGTGAAGATACGGTGAAAAAACCCCGTAGGTAATTTTTTTTAAAGAAAAATGACACAAAACTTAGTAAAAAATTATGACTAAATCAAGGCATGTTCTATAAGAAAATTACGAAACAATAATAAACGTACAAAATTAAAGTTAAATTAATGTGTTGCCTACCCGACCAGATCGTTCCCCACAAGCAGGTGCTCCTGACATAAATTTACTTTCACTTACGATCGTATTCCCGTTATTGGTCTAGATTAATTGTATAATAATAGCAAAAGTAAATTTATGAAGCAAATTACAGCCTGAACTGCTCAAAATTCCTTGTCATTCTAGTTCACCAAATAGCTTTTAGCTATATAGCAATATAATTTAATATTGACCGTAAAATTAAGATCATGAAGCTTAATATTGTAACTGTTACTATTATTCAATACGCGTTGTATTTAATAAACGGCTTATATGACAACGTGAACGCTATCAAACTACTCAACGTATGCTAGTTTTTAAATCTGTATCTGAAAACTAAAAGTAAGTGATGAATTGGTAATGGAATACTACCACTACAAACTGATCAAAATTGGAAAGAGAACCAGGGATAGAAAAAGTAAACAAAGTTGTTAAGTATTATTTTCAAACCAAATAATAAAAAAAATATTTCTATTCTGTTCGGTGTATAAGAATTAAAATGCAGATGTGTTGTCACCCCTGAGGACTAAGATAGAATGCTTCGATTCCAGTAAAATGGGTTTCCGGTTCTCTACTCTCACCATGCTCGTTCGCCACTCTCATTCTACAAAAAACCTTCTTTGTTTAAAATGTGTTACTAGTATCCACACACTGCAGTAGCCACCTCAGTAATTTTTGTTTTTATTTGTCATTTCTATAGAAGGGTGATAAACGAACACAGCCCACATTATATAGTGCGTGGATGCTGTGCCCCATGGATACCTACATCTATTATTATCTATTAGCAATCAAAATACAGATGCGTTGTCACGCTGAAGACTTGGACGTAGTACATCGTTACCAGTAAAATGGGCCCCAATTTTCTTTAATGACCATAAGAAACCGAGCTGCATTTAGCTGCTATTTATTCTATGCGAGTGCAGTCATTCTGCGGTCGAGTCGAGCAATTTGTGCTGCGACCATATTATTGTTAACTGCAGCGCGGATCGTGCTCTTTAATTTAAGATATTTTTTACCAATACACCATAGTTTATAATTATATTTATAATTATATTATTGATGATTTTTCAGTTATTTTAATTCCTGCCAGATTATATTTTATAGCAGTGATATCGCCAATTTATCGGTTGCAGTATCTAACCAACTCAAAATTATCAAAAACCTGCGGCTGCCATACGTGGCAATAATAACAAATATGCCGCACGTTTATGCGCCGAGATGAACGAACGCCGATAAAACAAAAGTACATACGTTGACCATATTATGCAAATAAATGACCTGGAAAAGTAGCCGTCAAACATAAATGCTGTGAATTCACAAAACGCTTTGACACTCAATTTCCAACCGGCAGCTGCGAGGGAAATCACTAACAACGATAAGCGAATATTAAACGAGATTGACTAGTCTTGCGCATTGACACAACATTCAATATTGCAATGATGTGCATTGTAAACACAATGTTAATACGACATGAAACGACGACATCTCCCTAAACCTTTAACTGATTTTGGCCCGACCTGGGAATTGCAGCCCGGATGTTTAACTGTCACGCTTATAACCACTATACCAACGAAGCAATCAAACTTTTTAAGAAAACATTGTTTACTGAAATACGGTATTAACATTTCTGAGGTTTCATTATTACACTGCTTTTAATCCCACTGCGTGCGCAGCCAGATAAAGCTAGTGAGAGATTGATGTGATGTAGTTAGGCATTAATATACAATTAAAGTCAATCTGAGCGTCTTCGAGGCAAGAGTGAACAGGCTTTTGTTACGCTAAGACAGTGCGGTTTACCATCTAGGCCTACACCACAACTTACCACCAGGTTGCATTGTTTTTTTAGGGTTCCGTAGTCAACTAGGAACCCTTATAGTTTCGCCATGTCTGTCTGTCCGTCTGTCCGTCCTCACTTAATCTCTGTGACCGTTAGCACTAGAAAGCTGAAATTTGGTACCAATATGTGTATCAATATCGCCGACAAAGTGGTAAAATAAAAATTGGAAAAAGGTTTTATTAGGGTAGCCCCCCTATATGTAAAGTGGGAAGTGATTTTTTTTTAATTTCAACCCTAACGTGTGATATATTGTTGGAAAGGTAATTAAAAATGAATAGGGGTTTACTAAATCATTTTTTGATAATGCCAATAATTTCGGAAATAATCGCTCCAAAAGTAAAAAACAATGTGCCCCCCCCCCCCTCTAACTTTTGAACCATAAGTTTAGAAAATATGAAGAAATCTAAAAAGTAGAACTTTATAAGAACTTTCTAGAAAAATCATTTTGAACTTGGATGGAAACAACAGTACCCACTACCGGGAGCAGTTGCAGGAGCGGGGAGCACTGCTGGAGCGCAACATAATGCATACCCACCTTTAAACTCAAAGTGGGAACACTCATAGTGACGGACGGGAAACTACGGAACCCTACACTGAGCGTGGCCCGACACGCTCTTGACCGGTTTGTTTGTTATATAAAAAGACAAACGAGCACTCAGTCCACCTAATGGTTAGTGGATGCTGTGATCCAAAGACATCTACATTTAACCTCGGTTAAGAATCAAAAAGCAAATGCGTTGTCACCCTTGAGGACTAAGATGGAATACCTCGATTCCAGTAAAACAGGTCTCCGGTTCTCTACACTCACTATACGAAACACAGCAGCATTAAGCTGATATTTTACGCTGGTATTCTGTGAGACCGTGGCCCTTCCCCGGTTGAGCCGACCCTTGTCATGCTACAACCATGATAGCTGCAGCTAGTTCTACCATTATTAAAATGTGGTCACGCACTGGCTTATAATATGTAAAATAAAAGAAATAATTTTTATTTTTTACATAATAACAGAATAAATAAAATACACGATTCTGCTTTAACCTTACGCTGGCTTGAAGAAATTTTATTGTTGTATTTAACCTCTAGCTTGACCTTTTTCAGAAAATTTTGCTTTGTGCAAACGTTTTACAATAATAAGTATGAGAAATAACTAATTTCGCAACATTTTGCTGGGTTTCCTGCTAGTTCTTCTAAAGACAAAGGTATTTTCAGAACAAGTGGTAAATTAAACATAAGCATTCATATGATTTCAATAGGGAAGATGGCTTGGTGCTACCTATATATATTGGGAATCCTATAATCAATCCAAGCGTACAACTGCAAGATTTTAAGATACCATAAGTTCATACTGTGAAGATAGGAACAAAAATTAATAATTTTAATCTGTGGAGAACCGCAGTTAACTATAACATCAGGACGTCAAACACCTCAGTCCCCGCCGTGGCCATGAGTGTATTATATCAAATGTATTGACGTGGCGCAGGCCAAGTCAGAGCGAGCCGTTATTACTAAATAAGATTTATATATATATATATATATATATATATATATATATATATATATATATATATATATATATATATATATTTAATTATTCGTGTAGTCGTTTCTGTAAACAGGCTAATCCCAGTCAGCCTCTCGGGTCATCTGAAGAGGCTGGAACTCCATGACGGACCGCTCCAGGCTCAAATGCAGAAGGCGGTGCTCCTCGATACCACCCGCATCGTCCGCCGGTTTCTCCCCCTTTCCCCCTAACCCTCGGCCGTTTGATCTCCCCTGCCGAGGGCCTCCATCTGGTTGGTCGTTTATTTATTTATGTATTATTTATTTATTTGTGCTTGTATAGGAAATATATATTTATTTATATTTATCATTTCCTTTTATATATTTATTCGGCCCAACCAGATGGGAATACACTAATAATAAGGACCAGGTCATCGATACCCGAAATTTCCAGAGACTCGTAATACGTGCACCTAACCTCCCCACTGATACTTGTAGACATTGCCACTCTAGCCCCTAAAACATACAACACATAACATCCGCCTGTAGAGCCCTTGCACAAACCGACAAGCATCGGCATGACCAGGTCGCCTCCATAAAACACCAATATCTTGCCCTTAAATTTAAGTTCATACAAAAAATGACACCATATTTGTAATATGATGTATGTGTGATGTTGTTTTCTAATATGATGTCCGGCTTATATTTGTATATAAGCCGGACATCATATTAGAAAACAATAATCGTAGAATCTACTGGGACAGGACCATTATCACGGATAAAACTATTCACTTCAATAGGCCTGATATCACAGTGTATGACAAAAATAACAAAACTACTTACCTTATTGACATTGCCATACCAAACACCCATAACATTCAATCCACCATAGCTGAAAAACTTACAAAATATCAAGATTTAGCTATAGAACTCAAGCGTCAATGGAGAGCAGAAACCATCCATATAGGCCCAATAGTTATCTCATCTACCGGAGTCATACCTAAAAGCCTACAACGTAGTCTAGATATTTTGCAAGTACCCCAACACACACTTCACACCCTGCAGAAAGCAGTCATTCTCAACACCTGCCGACTCACACGCAAATTTTTCACCACGTCATGCGTCACCTCTGCTTACACCATCACCTAGCACCTGCTCACGCTTGGCTTCGGCCCGTGTGATTAGGTTTTAAGTTACCTCTTTAATAGGGAGAATATAGATATGTACAAAATAATAATAATAATGTCCTTCAGACCGAATTTCGTGAACATCGGTCCTCAACGGAGACTAGTCATTGGCGCAGGATAGGATTATAGTGTCAAAGTGTATGCGCAAGCACAGGTGCACTCTCTATTATCTCACTCTTATAATACGATGAGACGGTAAACCGACATAACCGGAGAGAGATCAAGTGCAGTACCAAAAAAACTTATTATTTCATATTTACTCGTAAGTAATAGAACGTTTCTATCAATGGTAAAAGCTCTTCCGGGTCACCTGTACTAATAGGACACCCATCCCCTCAAGGCTCAACTCCCGGACCATTCCTATTTCAAGTCTATTTTACTTACCTTTTCTTGTCCACTACAAAAAAGGTAAGTAAATTATATAATCATGATATAGTATTATTTACTGATGATACTCCCTTGATTTTTAAACTTAAAAGTCGATCATTCAAATGTTACGAAGTGAATAATTCTATATCAAACTTAGTGCATTGTTTTAACTTTAATCTACACTTAAACGGCAATAAAAATAACTTTAGTAAATTTATAACTCTGAATGTTAAAAATCTGAATACCAATGTGTTTTTAAATGGGGAAGAACTGAATCCCGTTAAATCCACCGTTCTTAGCATCACTCTCAACGTAAAGCTTCAATGGGACCTCCATGTATCTAAATTAGCAAGCAAACTAAGCTCCGCAGCTTATGCTGTAAAAACGATTAGAGGTCTCACTAGTATCGAGACAGCTAGATTAGTTTTAGTTTTTAGTTTATTTGGCTAGACCAGTTATTTTCATAGGGTTATTATAATATCAAAGAACACATAAACTCAAATAACCTCTGGGAACGAGGTGATCGCCACCATGCTGGTTCTATGAAAATTAATTGAAAAATTGTACAAAATAAATTATTGTAAAGTGAAATATGTTTAAAAAAAATCCCGCTGGGTTTCTTGCTGGTTCTTCCCAGGACAGAGATTTTTTCCGAATCAATAGTTAATAAAAAATGACTTCCAATAAGTATTATGCAATAATCTATATTGAATAAAAATCATTCATTTCATTTTATTTCATTTAATTTCATTAGTAATAAATAATTGACTGTCTCATTGGTATAGTAATCGTAAACGCAACTGCGGATAACGTGGCCCCGGATTTGAATACCAGGGCGCTTTTTCTGTCAAGAAATTCTCAGTAGCAGCCCGGAGTCTGTAAGTTAGCGATGCTTCACCCCGTGCCTCGGTAAGCACGTAAAACCGTTACTCCTGCGCCCGATCTCTCTCCGCTCGTGTCGGGTTGCAGGCCCATCGCACCATGAGAGTTTGGGAATAATGAGTGCAGTGCTTGCGCACACCCTTGTGAATTATAATACAGTCCTGTGAAGATGGCTAGTCTCCGTAGAGACTTGCCGCAACGACCGGAGAACCGATCTGGAAGACATAATTATAAGATATATTTTATTTTCGTTAAATAGCTCTAAACTTTTCTGAAATATGTGTAAAAATAAATAAGAGAAAGACTTTCACTCTATGTTATCCGCGCATAGCACAAGGATAAAATAAATTTTTACATTAATTTCAGTCTCAAGTCTTTATATTGAATGTTTGCATCGTTGTGAACAGGAATTCATTATTGATCACTTTAGTCAGTCGGTAATGCACTTCGCTTGAATTTTAAATTCTTAAGCTTTGTCGCTGTATCGCTAATGTTTACTCTACGATGTGAGCTGAGTTACACATACAGGGTTATTTTTAAGAGTAGCCAAATTTTAAGCTTAAATTCAAATATATATAAATAATAATATACCTTTATTGAAATTTGTGAAAATACGGGTAAATAAGGCTTCTACTTTTGAATTATCCTTTGAAATTATCCAAAATTGAACGTGATTTCTATATATATTTATTATATGTTTGATATATATATATATATATATATATATATATATATATATATATATATATATATATATATATATATATATATATATATATATATATCAAACATCTTCTCATTCCTTCAGACACTGTGGTACAACCTAAATAATTATTTTTCTTATATCTTTTCGTAATAAAACAAATTTACTTGCACCAACACTTCCACTACTACCACCACCTACATCATCACTATCACTATTACATTCCTTTATATTACATCTACTAACAATGATACTTATAATATCATTGTCTACTAAAGAAAAACTTCCCACAAGGAATACCACTGATGTGTAGACAATGACACTTGGAATTTTATGGTATTATATTTATTATTAAAAGCTCGGTTTACAGAACTTTATTAACTCATAAAAGAACATAGTTCACTCATAATGAGCTCATAAATTACGTTACAAAAATAAAGTATAATATTTAATATCACGCACATCGCTATTTTTCAGTAGGTACCTAGGTGTTAAAAAATAACAATTTGTTGAATATTTGTGCTTTCTCAAACATTATGTTATTCTTACCGTGGCTAATTCTTGATATCTGGAAACAAATCTTATAATTTGTGTTTCTTAAAATAAATGATGCTTATAAGTACGTTTTGTGTGTACGATTTCGTTTGTTAATTTATTTTTGTATTAGAATTGCCAGTTCTGTATATTCAAATTTGCTTTAACTTAAATAATTGTGTTTTTTCATATAGTTGTTTTGTATTCGTTAGGCGATATAATGGGTCGGGTTTGAAATTAAGTCGCCTGAATTTAAGGGTTCTGTCACTGTGTCAATGGGGTTTATCTGGAGCACCACATGATTGTTGCTGCCTTAGCAGCGTCAAATTATTTTAAATTATTTTTTTAAATATTGGTAAATCACTAACTTAACGTAAAATGGAACGTACGTTTAAATAAATTCTAACGTTTTCATCTGTCAAACTCATCTCAAAATGCGTAAAATGAATCGCTAGGCCGGCCGTTTTGTTGACAGTGACAGATATACTTTACGTCATACCGTTGCTTCCGAGTTTACGTGAATGTACTATGTCCCTAACGTTTTTACCCGCCTCCACCTGTTTTACGACAACAAATGGTGGTAGCTATGAATTATGTTTATAATTTAAAGTACTTAATTAAAAAAGTTAATATTTTGGTGTTTTATTTAGTGCAAGAGCGAGCGAAGCGAGCTTGGGACTTCGGTCATCCGACTCGAACGGGTTAGGTTAGAAGGGGATGGCGGGGTCGAATGAGCGAACGAAGCCATCCCCTTTGCTGTTGTATTTTATACCACTAACCACTCAGAAGTAAGGACTCCGCTTCAGGGGGCTTCGTTGACCGGGCTTCCCTCCCTCAACTCTCTCCCAACATAAATTAGGTTTATATTGTCAAAAACATTACGAATATATAACCTCAAAATGAGATGTTTAAAAATTCCAAGTTTTAAAATTAACGACTCCCCCACCATCACCCCACCCCTAATTCGGGAGACTTAATTTCAAACCTTACGCAATATTATTTAAGAAGGGTTTTATTAACTGTAATTTGTGATATTTGTAAGGTTTTATGGTTTGTTTGTGCAGCACATCCCACACCTCAATAAGATACTCGAAGTGTGATTTCACGAGCGAGTTAAAAGCTATTGAAGTTATTTCTTTAGAAACATAACTTTAATAAGCATATTTCTATCCTTTAAGCATCAAAATTTGCCAACAATAAACATAACATACTATATAATGCAAATAAATTGCTTGGAAATGTAGCCGTCAAACCTAAATGCTGTGAATTCACAAAATTCTTTGACACTCAATTTCCAGCCGACACCTGTGAGGGAAATCACTAACAACTTATAAGCGGATATTAAACGAGATTGACTAGTCGTGCGCATTGACACAGCATTAAATATTGCAATGGTTTGCATCGTAAACATGATGTTAATATAATTTTTTTCTTCTTTTTTTTAACTGTTATAACATGTTCCAGACGGAATTTCGGTCACGGCGGCCAGTCTCAATAAAGACTAGCCATCTGCGCAGGACAGGATCATAGTGCACGAGCGTACGTGTAAGTACAGGTGCACTCTCAATCCCCTTACTCGCATAATACACTGGGACGGCAATCCGACAGAAGCGGAGAAAGATTAGACGCAGTAACAACGGTACGTGTTTTTCGATGACTTTTTTCCATGGGAAAACGGGAAAACGCTTACGCGTAACCGACTCCCGAGGGCAAGATAGAGCTACTATGAAAAAATTATCAAATAATGATTTTTTAAATTTACGCGAATACTACACATTGAATAAAACTATTATTTACGGATTTTATCGCGTTTCATTAATTTGTGGGTGCTGTAAAGCACCCGAAACGTCGGGATAATAATAAAAATAAATTAAAGTAATTAAACGCGATAAAATCCGTAAATAATAATTTTATTCAAAATTATCAAATGTTATTTTTATTCATATCTGAATAAAGAATAAGCAGCCAAAATTGTTAGATTACATTGAAAGGGTAAAAGCGAAGTTGTTTTATTCCTATACACTTTAGTTACAAAATGAAAAGATTTCTGCTGTTGGTTCTAAGTTGTTTTGTTTCACATTGTTTTACTCCCAAGCAGTATTTCTATTGCGTTGCTTGTTTCGAAACTAATGTAATAAACTCATTTTCTATGGAAACAATCTTATTTAGTAATAGCGATCCGCTCTGACTTTGCCTGAGTAGGAGTAGACCACGTTTCCAAGTATGTTTTATGTTTTTATTTTTTTGTACACCTCCGCCACCGTCATAATATTCATAGACAAAGACAATAGACATAGACAACGAAAACCAAAATATACTATGTGCCAAAGAGTATTTAATCGCTATACAAAGTGCCGCTATAATAGGGACTTTAACAGACATTTATAAGTTGACTTTCTTTAGTTTAGACTCCGTGCTACAACAGGTCGCATTCGCAGAGATCGTGAAGCTTGGTGATTTTAACGCCCACCACTCTGAATGGCTTGGTTCTTTAACCGATCATGCCACGTTTTATAATATATTTACTAAGTGGAAAAGTTTAATAATTTAAAACAAAATGTCATCGTTACTATAATTAAATTCCGTTACAACATAAATCAGTAATATTCAATTTGTAAATTACTTAATTAAATAAATACACTACACAAAATAGTAAAATTAAAAACAACTAAATACGCATAGGCCATCCTTGTCTGAAAAAACTGTCTATTTTTAACCAACTTCAAAAAAAGGAGAGTGATGCTCAATTCGACTGTATTATTGCGTGTTATCTGATTTTCTTATGCGAACCGATTTTGATGATTCTTTTTTTATTTGAAAACTGGTGCTTGTGGTAATGTGGTCATGTGGTCATGTGGTCGCATTTAAATTTGATCAAGATGTTATCATTAATTTTTGGGTTATGCTTAGTAATGTGTATTTGATTGACTTCGACTACATTGATGATGTTATCATTTCATTTATTTTGAATTCGGTTGTACAATTTTTTTTAATTTTACCACTTGTTGTCTATTTCTGAAACCCCTTTGTATAGAAATACGTCTTTTTATTGCATACTAGCGACCGACTCGGCTAATTCCTGAGTAGGTTTTATTTATGTGGTGTTTTACATTTAAACAATCAAAGATAATTTCTTTTATAAATTTTTCGTTTATTTTTTTGATCTCAAAATTTTGACATAAAATATAGCCTAGATATTTTAACAGTGGTAGAGCCACGCGGCAGCCTCTGCTGTTGCACGTACGGGCCGGCTCGAACCCGGGTCGTGTCGTGACCTCACAGAAAATCAGCGTGAAATAGAAGCTCTGCTTCTACATTTTATATGGTGAGTACAGGTGACTCGAGGCCCAATCTATCCCCCCTCTCCCTTAACATAGTAACGGAGTTAAATAGAATACTACCCCAGAAATTTACCGGCTCCTCCAGTGACGGAGAATGCTCGGGCAAACGGAGCAATAAGACAAAGGCACCCCCTGCCACGCTATCTGTGAATTTCTGCAACATCAGGGGACTTCATTCATACCTTAACGCTTTCCACTACCATCTGGATACGGTAGAACCGACCTTGCTCTTTCTAACCGAGACACAGTTATCCTCTCCAGCTGATACTTCGTCTCTCCTAACCAGGGTACAAAGTAGAACACTCATTCGTGTCCTGGGCTGGAGTTTGCGTGTACGTCAGAGAGAACATCGACAGAGTTTTCGACGCCTCGGCCGCCTTGAAGGTACGGACCTGTTCATCTTATGGCTGCCGTAGACAGCAACGACCGTTACTGCGTCCACGGCTGCTTGTAAAGGTCCCAAATCAATAATGCTGACAGAGACGAACTCATCGACCAAGTCCAAATGGTTGCAGACTCCGTGCTACAACAGGTCGCATTCGCAGAGATCGTGAAGCTTGGTGATTTTAACGCCCACCACTCTGAATGGCTTGGTTCTTTAACCGATCATGCGGGTAGTTTTGTTTATGACTTTGCTTTGGCATATGGTCTGACACAACTGGTAACCCCGCCTACGCAGATACCAGATGTGGAAGATCATATACCTTCACTGTTGGACTCTGCTGACCTCTCATCTGGGCGGATATCATGTCTACGTCGATGCACCTCTTGACTTCTCGGACCATGCGTGGGACTCACGCTCCCATCGCGAATGCATTCTGCAGATTGCCGCCGTGTTTGGCATTATAGGTCAGCCGATTGGGATAGGATGCAATCATTTTTGTATCCTACCCTTGGAGGTGGGTTAACTTCTTGCCGGATGGTCCAAGTGTTGTTACTGATTCTATCGCTGATCGGAGGCAGAACCTAGCCATAGTTTGGTCGCTCCTGCTAAATTTCATTACGCCATAAGCAGGAGTGCTTCCAGGCCTGGGCTTACGCATCGACGTATTGGGATGCAAATACCAGCGCTCTTATAAAGAAGTATAATTCCGCCTCCAGGACCTTCAAAAGTGTCATTGCCAAGGCAAAGTAAGAGCACATCGGCAGTATTGGCGAGAAATTAATTCGACTTCCTTAGCGAACACGTACATTCTTGTCTCTCGCCAAGGCTGTCCAAGTCAGTTTTCGAACCTATAGTTTACTTTAAACTTATTTCAGTAAACATGACTCGACGACCTTTTTCATGGTCTAGTTTTCTTAACTAAAGTTATTTCTATACGTTTGAATAAATACTGATAACGCACTTTACTGAACTACTGGGTTTTTGTTACATGCTGTATATTGTTATTCATCATAAACATACATACACTAGAACATGTCACTTAGATCCTCACGGGTTTAACTGAGGCATGTGTGTGCTTTAGATATTTATATAATGTAATTTTTCTGACTTTTCCAGAAAGGGGTAATATTTTTCGAGAGTATGAATGTATGTGTTTAAGTATGTCTTTTTCTTTGGCATATTCTGTAGCCTAAACGACTTGAAGGACTATAACATGTGGGGTGTCGTTAGGATCACCTTATTTGTGGAAGTAATTTGTGGTAATAATCTTTTCTTTTTTAGGATTTTTTTACGCATTTAGTTTTTTTAGTTATTGTTTAAACAGCTTGTCTGTAACACGTTACTTAATTTTTTTTCTGAATTTACCTATTTACGTCTTCAATTGGAGAAATAAATAAATGATTTCTAAAATAAATCTATCTTGTTGCCTATCTAACTGCATCGGAACTTCAGAAGTAAGATAGGGAGTAGGTGGAATTTAAAGGATCGTTAGTGTCAGCCCCACGTCCCTTGGCAAGTTCCATAACAAAGTCATTAGGAATATCGTTCCGTGCTTGAACTGTCAGTAATTTTGCGTTTATTACGATAATAATATATGTCAAAACGATGAAATTTTGTTTTAATTTACGTTTTAGTTTAATTTTTTAAAGAGAAATATTCAGTTTATGAGCTATATTAAGGGGAAATATAACCTCAAATATCTTAGCAAGATCCTCCGTTATTCCGAAAGTATTGCAGCATTAATTTTGAAATAAATATGTGGTAAAGTTGAGGATTAATGTTAAGGACTATGTTAGACGAAAACACGATTCCTTAAAATTTTCTCGATAGAAAAAAAATCCAAAGTTACCTCCAAACTGAACAATTAACCGCTGTTATTCATAAAATACTTTAAATAAGATCATGACACTTTGCATACTAAATGAACTAACTATAAAGCAGTGTTTATGTTATTTAATTTTTTTAATACCATTATTTTCACTGTAAAAAGAAATTACCTAAACTATCGGCGTCTTGAAGCTTGATTCCTGTCGCCCCGTTAGTATCACTTAGGCTTTTGAAGGGAGAAGTTGTGTCGCTTACGATCAGAATCAGAAATCTAACGACCTGTCTACTTACAGTATTAGTGATTACAAACATGTCGGTACATAGCATACGACGCGCGGGGAAGTGAGGGCGAAACTAGAATTTGAGCTGACTTACTATATCCCCTTAAACATATTTTTTTAAATTTTGTTTTATTCTGTATTGAAAATAAAGTTTTCAACGTGTTAGGTCCATGCCACAGCTATATTAAGGTTGTAACACGAATGGGTCTATTCCGCCGGGAATGGCCAACGCTCTCACAGAATACCAGCATAAAATAGCAGCTTAATGCTACTGTGTTTTGTATGGTGAGTATTGAGAACCGGAAACCCTTTTTTACTGGAAACGAGGTATCACATCTTAGTCTGGGGTAACATCAGCATTTTGATTCTAAATCGAGAATGAATGTCTATGGGTCACAGCACAGCACAACATTTCTATTAGGTGAACTGTATGTTCGTTTGTCACCCTCAGTTTATAAAAAAATCTGGATATCATTGTTTCTGAGAAATAGTAAATTGTCATTTCCAGGATCATGTACTGGTGACGTAAGAATATTCGCTATTCTATATCGTGCCTTGGGCTATAGAGGAGATATTGCACATAACTGTCACACTTGGAAACCGCAGTTTTTGAAGTGAAAACTTATTTGAATCGTTGTGATTTGAAACTAGAAGAAACAAAAAAGCAACTCTAAAAAAAGAAAACCACATTCATGTATACGACTATCCCAATCATTGTTTTTTTTCCCACAACTATTATAATATAAAGAGGCGACAGAGGGAAATGAATAGGAGCTAGGCAGCGGTGTCTTCTTTATAACAACCCAAAACAAAATAAAAACCTGCAACAGTAGTATTATGTGTAACAAATTCCCCCAAGAGCGGAATTTCTCCAAATGTATGGTAGCCCTGAAGTATATCATTTCACAATTGACGTAGATATCGCGTAACACACATCCAAAAAATACATGCAGTCGAATTGTTAAGCTCTCACTTTTTTGAAGTAGGTTGAAATTTTAGGGAATCGCTTATTCTCTAGAGACAATGGTTCACGTTTGATTCCAAGCGAGTGCAACCACATAATAATTCATTTCACTTTCAGGCGCACACGCCGCAGATTACTAATCTACACTGCTAAACCTTTTCAGTTCATTAACGATGTACGTTATTTTTATGAAATTTAATGGACATTACAGTCCACCAGAACGGCAACAACCAAAACGGTAAGATGAAATGCCATAGTTGCCATGTTACGTGGTAGAGCCACGCTGCAGATATATACCTGCACCGGGGTAGGAACAAGCTCTGCACGGAATGCTCAGCGTAAAATAGCAACTTAATGCTGCTGTGTTTCGTATGGTGGGTGTTCTTGTGAGTTAGGCTCAATTTATTTAAAACCGATGGAGCTTTTTTTGTAAAGTCGAAAAACTGATAGAATAAATAATTTTTAATGATTACCTCATAAAATATAAGACATATAAGTAACAAAGTTTCAGACAAAACAGTTTTAGTTTGCAGGTTTACTCAAAAAATTTCCTCACTTTTTATCTTTTATCTATTATAAATTTTATTTACTAATTTTTAAAGATATGATTGAAAATTGGTTTTTAATATATCGTTCTGCTACATGTGTATGTACATACTATTTTAAAATATAGCTACTAGGATAATATTATAACACTTTTTTATTAAAAGTGTTTTCCCATGTCGCACATAGTTTTCGAGATACTTGCTAAAACTGATTTAAAAGTGGTTTATCGATATTTAAACTAATCGCTCTAAGAGAACTATTATAAAACAGCAACTTTTTAAATTCTACGTCGAAGAATTCGCAAGTAAAGGCTAGCAATAACAATAAATTTAAACTATTCTCTATTATTCCATGCGTTACAGTACCAAGAAGTGAAACCAGCATTTTCATGTTTAAGAAAACAAAAACAGGAAATGAATTTATCGTTGTTTAAAGCAGCGACTGTATATTTTCCCGCTTTGTTACAATTCAGCGTATGTTGCATCAGCGGTCTTCAATAACAATTATTTACCTTAGCACTGGTTATAATTTGCCCCAATCATTAAGCTGTACGATATACTTAGGCCACATAAAAAGGTTAAAAAAATCTCTATAAGAGTATAAAATCTGACCTAAAAAGAATAAAATAATTTCACATTCATAAGTCGGGGCTTTCATTGTTCTAAACACTGTTTTTGATACCGACATATGAATGAGAAATTATTTATATTTTAGTTCTCGGCTTTTATTACTTTCAAAACAAATGTTTTCTTGGTAGAAATTGATGAGAGGGTGCTTGCTATCCACGGAGCAAATATAAAGAGGAGGTGTTATAATTAGATTTCACTATGTAACAACGCGTGACAATTTGCGGGGTGAGGGGGTATTAAGCGCCGCCCACTTAACTGTTTTCCATCTACCGGTAAATAGTAAAACTACTCGCATCGTTCCATATCGATGTTGCAATGTAGTTTAGCTACCTTACGCTTGGCGTGGGATATAAGGGGACGTACTCAGAAATTTCGTACCAGGGAGTATTTATTTCAAGATAAATTTTGTGAATCGTCTTGTAATTACATCTTTTTTCTAAATTGAAATACCGATTTTATTATGAAAAAAATCCTTCTCCTACTATAACAATAATCCTAATAATTTCACTAATATTATAAAAGCGAAAGTTTGTGTGTTCTTTCTTTCTCCTTGACCTTATCCCACGCTAATTATGTACCGTAAATGTGTTATTTTTTCACGCTGACTAACGACTGGACTATTATGTCGTATGTTTGTGTCGGTATACTACTTAATATTTCTATGGAAGAACAAGTAATATATAAACATAAACTCGATTAACGCTATCGTAAAGTTATTTAAATTATTTTGTTGCGCTCGCACTCGACATACAGTACTAAATTCTATTTTAAATTCAATTACCCGCAAAAATAACTGTTTTGGTTAGTTGTTGTTGGTTTGATGCCCTATCGTTTTCTATGGTAGCAAAATGCTTAAAACGAATATCTATATATTTTTATACATAAAGTTTCAAGGAGACTGAATACTGTACATAAAATATTTTATTTCAAGAAGACTTTATTTTACTAAGGATAAAATGAATATTTCTTGAAGGTTGACTTTTACAAAATGCTAAATATTTAAGTATTTATATACATTGTAGACCTTTCGTAAAAAATCAGCCTAAGTAACATTTGCTTCATTTTAACGTGTATACGTAACTGTAGTTGGTACTGTAGTACGTACGGTAACTGGGTAAAATAATTGGATTCTAATTACGGCCCTGTCTTTTTATTTTATTTTGATTGTTCTTTTACTTGACGGTAGATGGCGGCCTGTTTACAAAATGATTATAAAATCTATAAAGCTAATATTTTTGGCGATTAAAAATTCTTTAGAACTGAAACTAACTTCAAAAAAAAACAATTTCAGCACCTTCGTGTGATTGTTTTACCAATACTGAGCTCGACTTACCTTTATATTTTTATTTCACACGACACAAAGTGCTGCCATCTAGTATCGAATATATTTAATTATATTTGAAAGCCGATGCAAAGAGATCTTTCTGGAATTATTTTAAGAAATTAGATATATAATTACTTACACATGAAATGTGATACCATCCATAGCATCAGAGCGTCTATCCGAGTAGTTTTTACACGATAAAACACAACACTTCATCCTTTTATTCTTAATAATACGAAAATACACTGATTTGCAATTTTCGACACCGATGCGCACAGGACGAACGCTGACAGTATACTAACTAATAAAGATGAAGCGTATATACTAGAACAGATCTAGGGACTAAGTATTTAACGAGACTAGGTTGCACCTGTTCCAACTTTTAAAATACTCGATCCATCTAGTCTCACTGTGCATACACGTCGTACTCGTATTTTGTTGCTGTATTTACTAGGCGCTTACGGTCGTAAATCATTAGTTTGTCAGTCATTTGAATTTGAACCATATTTTAATGAACATAAAAGTAACGTGACGCGCACTCGTGTTGTGTAAGAACATATTCTGTCCTTGTTGAACTACACTATTCCGCAGTCTTTCTATCTTTGTCTATCAATACTCGAGACTCGAGACTAGTCGGGACTCGGGACTTCAACCAAATACTAGTACAAGAGTACAAGGCAGACGAGTGTCTGTGAGTGCTGAGTGTCTGTTTATAGTACGGTATGGACTCATGCGAATGTGATCTCTGTGGACGCTGTATTCATGTTTCCATGACTACTTTACGTAAACAATTTACGTTTCCATTTTCCATGACTATGTAATTTATTTTGATGAATATAAATTATATAATTAATATAAGTAAATGTATAATAATTTCTTATATTTACGCGAACACTACACATTGAAATAATACTCGTTTTTACGGAATTTATCGCGTATATTTAACTTTTTAATACCCGACGTTTCGAGAGCTTTAGAGCACCCATGGTCACGGGAAGGACTGAGATGTTTAACGTCCAGATGTCATAGTTAACCGCGGTTACCATAGATTAAAATTTAACTTTTGTTCCGATCTACACAGTATGAACTTATGGTATCATGAAGCCTTGCAGTTGTATGCTTGGGTTGGGATTTAATTTTATTTATTATAGGATCCCAAGCAGATGGTAGCACCCAGCCATCTTCTCTATTGAAATTAGGGTGTTTTTTGATTTCAATAGCCTCGCGAATCATCCTTGGAAGGAATCGGTGTTCTTTAGCGAGGATTTGTGGTCTATCAAATCTGATGTAGTGACGTGGGCGATCCTGTACATGTTCACAGACTGCAGACTTCCCGGAGCGTCGATTCTTCACATCAGCTATATGTTCTTTGACGCGGGTTTTAATTGATCTTTTAGTTTGTCCTATGTAGGAGAGACCACATTCACAATCAAGCTTGTACACTCCTGCATCTTGCAGAGGGACGTTACACTTGACTGATGGTAAAAACTGACCAATCTTCTTCGGCGGCTTGAAGTATGTTTTGATGGAAGCGCGCTTCAAGATGTAGCCAATCTTGTCAGTGACTCCTCTAACATATGGCAGTACAGCAGGTAAAGACACTTTCACAATTCTACCTTTAGATAAAGTAACTGCATTTTTAGACCATCTTAACTCTATAAATTCTAAAATTCAGTTCACAATGGAGTTAGAGGCAAACAATTCCTTAGCTTTTCTAGATGTGTTAGTAATTCGGAATCCTGATAACACCTTGAGCCATACTATGTATAGAAAAAAGACCCATACAGATAGATATTTAAACGGTGATTCTCACCACCATCCTTCACAGTTAGCTACCGTGGGTAAATCTTTGTTTCAGAGAGCACGAGGGATCTGTGACAGTAAACACCTGGCTGCCGAGCTCCAACACGTCAAGCAAGTTTTGCATGACAACAAGCTTCGGGTCCCGCGCCTACGTCACAGAGAACGAGTGAAGCCGGCCACAGTCGAGCGTGTACCTGCTGTACTGCCATATGTTAGAGGAGTCACTGACAAGATTGGCTACATCTTGAAGCGCGCTTCCATCAAAACATACTTCAAGCCGCCGAAGAAGATTGGTCAGTTTTTACCATCAGTCAAGTGTAACGTCCCTCTGCAAGATGCAGGAGTGTACAAGCTTGATTGTGAATGTGGTCTCTCCTACATAGGACAAACTAAAAGATCAATTAAAACCCGCGTCAAAGAACATATAGCTGATGTGAAGAATCGACGCTCCGGGAAGTCTGCAGTCTGTGAACATGTACAGGATCGCCCACGTCACTACATCAGATTTGATAGACCACAAATCCTCGCTAAAGAACACCGATTCCTTCCAAGGATGATTCGCGAGGCTATTGAAATCAAAAAACACCCTAATTTCAATAGAGAAGATGGCTGGGTGCTACCATCTGCTTGGGATCCTATAATAAATAAAATTAAATCCCAACCCAAGCATACAACTGCAAGGCTTCATGATACCATAAGTTCATACTGTGTAGATCGGAACAAAAGTTAAATTTTAATCTATGGTAACCGCGGTTAACTATGACATCTGGACGTTAAACATCTCAGTCCTTCCCGTGACCATGGCTGCTGTAAAGCTCTCGAAACGTCGGGTATTAAAAAGTTAAATATACGCGATAAATTCCGTAAAAACGAGTATTATTTCAATAAGTAAATGTATCATTCTTGCTTTCAGTAATATAAAAATGCGTTCGTTTACTCACATTTACTATTCTATATATTTAATAATCGTTCTTATAAAGTAAAAAAACTATTCTTTTTTTAATGTTTATTTATAATAATTATACTTACAATATTCTAAAAAACCATTATAATTTGTCTCGTTACTATTAAGATTATATGAGAAATAATACATGAAAATAATCAACTTCAAATTCTCCCTTCCGTCATTATGAGCTACTTTATAAGTACTGCATCAACCTATTATAGAATTATAGCAATACTAAAAAAACCATAGCAGCTTAAAATCAACAGAGAGATACAAAATCAATAGGTGAATGTTCCCATTATAGAGTTTTTCAAATAAATTGACAACTTTAAGATAAAAATCATTTAAAACAAATTTTAGAAAATACGAAATTATTCCGTAACCGCACCATCCATCTACACGTAAGTACTTTGTTGTATTACATATCGAGAAAAGAAAGTAGGTTAATGGCGGAAGGGAGCTTTTGAAGTAAATTATCTTAATTTATATCTCGTATAATCTCAATACTCGTAATTTAGTAACGAGAATAATTATAATATTTTTTAGAATTGTATTGTATGATTGTTATAAATAACATTTAAAAAAGAATTATTCTTAGGGGTGTCTACAAAGGAGACATATTTTGATTATTTTATGTATTTATTATTTTTTGTACGTGATAGATTAAAGTGTTTATTCAAAAACTAACTAGAAACACTCACGCGTTTATTGTTTAAAAATGGCTCCTAGAATAAATAGTGTGGCTTGGGATCATTTTACGGACAAAGGGCAACAAATGGCCGAGTGTAATATGTATTTGTAAAATACAACCGAGTTTTAAAAGTTCTGTATCAAACCTTACAAAACACATTAAACGTAAACATCGATTAGTAAGTTTAGTTAGAAGAAACAACGTTCGATCTCCAGTAATAACATCCCAGACTAACCAGCAACCACCAATATCAGACCATTCTGCTGGAATAGTTCAACAACCTGAAGGTGAACAACAGCCGTCCACTAACTTGGTGCGATTAGTACAACCTGTGTGTAGAGAACCGGAGACCCTTTCTACTGGAAAGGCGGCATTCTATCTCATTCCTTAGGGCTGGCAACGCATCTACATTTTGACTATTAATTGGAGATAAATGTAGATGTGACATATACGTGTGCAGTACGGTCATCCAACCAGTAATAAACGAGTGTTACAAGACAGCGGTTGTTTCATTGCATTCACAAACATATCATTGGCGACGAAGAAGGAGTACCCACAATAAAAAAATGGCTTATCTGGGAAATCTGCCTATTTTTGACCATAAGTCAAGTGAATGGTCAATTTTCAAAAGCAGACTAACTCAGTTTGCGAAGATAAATCGCGTCGAAGAAGTGAACAAAAGTGGAATTCTTCTCACCCATCTTACGGATGAAACGTATCGCTTGGTACGAAACTTAGCGTACCCGCAAGACTTAGAATCTCTAAGTTACTCGAATCTCGTTAAATTACTCGACGGTCATTTCAAGCAAAAAAAATGCTCATTTGTGGATAAAGAAAAATTTTTTGGGGCAACCAGAAATCCAGGCGAATCATTGGGAGACTGGGCAGCGCGATTGAGAGGTCTCGCAAGCAATTGTGACTTCGGCACTGCCTTGGAAACGAATTTAAGAGATCGTTTCGTCCTCGGCCTGGGCCCTGGCCCGAAACAAGATAAGTTGTTCGAACAAGACCCGTCCACATTGACACTGTCAGTAGCTATGGAGCTAGCCGAGCAGGCGGCGTATGCCAGGCAGGCGAAGGTTATGTTGTGCACCAGCGAACATGCTCCAATTAAGGAGGAACCGGTATACCGAGCGAAATTTCAAGGTCAAGGAGACAGCGGCGCGGTTATACGGCGTCCTAATGCTGGCAGGACATCAGCAGGTCGCGACCAACCGAGAGATTTTTCTCGTTGTTCGGTCTGTGGCTTGAAGAACCACCAAAGTGATAAGTGCCGTTATAAAAGTTACAAATGTCAAAAGTGCGGTGAAAAAGGTCATTTAAAGAAAGTGTGCGATAGTGTCAATAGATCGCGGATGTACCATATCGAGTCGGTAAGCGAACCAGAGCAGGTCAAGGACACGTCTTGTGAGGAGTGCCACAATTTTAATTTGAGGTATGTGACTGATAAGCCCATTTCAATTGATGTAATAATAGGTAATCAGTGTATGACAATGGAGCTTGATTCAGGATCAAGTAAAAGTGTGATTTCTTATAATAGTACATATAAGGAAAAATTCTTAAAATATTCATTACGTAGTAGTTCTGTAAAAATGTGCTTATATAACGGACACAAGATTAATCCATTAGGTTATATTACTGTAGAAACTAGTTACAATAACAGTACTAAATTGATTAAATATTTTGTTGTCAAAAATGGGGGACCGCCTATACTAGGTAGGGATTTCATGAGCGCCTTTAATTTTGTGATTACTACTAAATTAAATTACATAAGAAATGATTCGGAATTGCATGAGTTATTAAATAAATATTCGGCGTTGTGGCGTGACGAGTTGGGCGCATTTAATAACTTTAAAGTCAGTTTGCAGTTGAAGGCGAATGCTGTGCCTAAGTTTTTTAAGCCGCGTACTGTACCCTTTGCCCTCAGAGATAAAGTCGAACAAGAGCTAAACCGATTAGTGCACTTGGGTATCCTTGTTCCTATTAATTATTCTCAATACGCCACCCCCATTGTGCCAGTTTTAAAAGATAATGGCCAAGTTAAAATAGCAGGTGATTTTTCTATTACATTAAATAAGGATCTCATAGTAGAAAAATATCCCCTGCCTCGAATTGAAGAGGTTTTTGCCAAAATTGGAGGGGGTGAGCACTATATTAAAATTGATTTAAAAAACGCTTACAACCAGTTCGTTATCGCGATCGCGCGTATACGCGTATCAGGAGCTCACGGCAATTAATACGCATAAAGGACTTTTTAAATACACTAGGTTAGTGTACGGCCTTTCTAGTGGTCCAGCCATTTTTCAAAGGAGCATGGAGACACTCCTATCAGGAATAGACGGGGTAAGCATATGGCTTGATGACATTTGTGTCACGGGCCCCGATAGAAATTCCCACATGCAGCGGCTAAGTAAAGTCCTAGATAGACTATGTAAGGCAGGCCTACGTTTACAAAAAGACAAATGTCAATTTTTCAGAGAAAGCGTCAGGTATTTGGGTTACGTGATTAGTAAAACGGGATTAAGGACTTGTCCGGATAAAGTACAAGCCATTCTTAGTGCACCGGAACCAAATAACGTCACCGAAGTTAAGAGATTTCTAGGAGTAGTCAACTACTATAGAAATTTTATTCCAAACGCCTCTTCTGTACTGAGTCCTCTACATGAGCTATTACGTAAAGATGCAAAATGGGAATGGGGAAAACGGCAGCGACAAAGCGTCGTAGCGATACGGCGCGAACTGGCGTCAGAACGCGTGTTGGCTCATTTCGAGCCAGCGGCGCAGCTAGTGCTGGCGGTGGACGCCGGCCCGACCGGTCTCGGCGCCGTACTCTCACAACAAAGTGCGGAGGACGGCATCGAACGCCCGCTAGCGTATGCATCTCGCTCACTTACGAGCAGTGAAAGAAACTATAGCCAGATACAGAAGGAAGCGACGGCCATTATCTTCGGGGTCCGACGCTTTCATCAATACTTGTACGGTCGCGAAGATCCTTTTATCCTGAAAACCGACCACAGACCATTGGTATCAATTTTTAATCCTAAAACAGGTATTCCTGTTACTACTGCGCTAAGACTGCAGCGATACTCAGTTATATTGTCCGCTTATAACTATGTCGTACAATATGTATCTAGCGGAAATAATATTGTGGCCGATTACTTCTCACGCGCTCCTGTAAAATGCGTCAACGAGTCGTCGAACGATATAGATACAAACGATATAGACACTCATTATGCAGTTAGGTTTCTCGATGCGTCATCGCCGGCCACTTCGGCCCGCGACGTTGCGCAGACGACGGAGCGAGATAGGACGATTAAAACCATGCTTAGGTACATGCAACACGGGTGGCCGCGTAAATTAAAATGTAAATCTATTTTACCTTATTTTCATTGCAAGTCCGATTTACAATATGAGAATGGTTGTCTTTTTAGGGGACATAGGATTGTTATACCACTCGGGTTGAGAGATAGAATGTTACGCGAGCTTCATGATTCTCATTTAGGAATAACCAAAACTAAATGTAACGCTAGAAGTAGAATGTGGTGGCCCGGTATTGACCGGGACATCGAACGCTGGATCGGATCATGTGCGACGTGCGCAAGCGTGCGGGCCGCCCCGCCGCGCGACCCCCCCGCGCCCTGGCCTCCCTCCACCGCGCCATGGCAACGATTACATGACTGTAGGGCAGAGGGTATATCTGGTAATCGTCGACTCCTACAGTAAATGGATAGAATGTCTATACATGCATAACGGAACCTCATCTAATGCTTTATTAACAAAATTAAAAGGCGTTTTCTCTGATTTTGGAATACCAAATGTTTTAGTGTCCGACAACGATGTAAAAATTAATTCACTCGAGTTTCAGACATTTTGTTCATCGAATGGCATAAAATACATGACGTCACCCATTTACCATCCGCCAAGTAACGGTCAAGCTGAGAATTCAGTAAGAACATGTAAAAAAAATGTTAAAATGTATATTAATTGACAATTTACCTTTGCACAAAGTTCATGACATGTTATTAGGATACCTATTTAACTATAGAAATACCGTGCATTGTACCACGGGTGAAACGCCGGCAAAGTTAATGTTCGGCAGAAGTTTGCGGTCGCGTCTCGATTTGATTTTACCCTTAAAAAATCATAATTCTAATTCACTTACGGCAGCCGGGAAAAGATCTTTTGAAATCGGCGATATCGTTTGGACCCGATGGTACAGTGCACGAAAAGGATCTTGGCAGTTAGGTAGAATAAAGGAAAAAATAGGAAATAAAATGTATAGAATTCATATTAGGGACATGGAGGTTTGGTGTATTAGACATGTGGATCAAATTATTAGATATACGGGTTCAGACAGTAGTCGCGACGATATTGTCGCTGCTGAGGAGACTCGTTGCCCCTCCACGTCGCCGGCTACTGTAAATGCACACCCTCCCGCGCAACAGCCTATGTTTCCGGGTATAAGTAATACGGAGCAAAGTATGGAGCAGGCTACGAATATGCAGACGGGTGAGCTGCAATCGCCCTCGAATACTGGAGCGCCGAATCTTGGTTCATCTGACCACGGTGAGGCAGAAGAAGTAAGTGACTGTGAGACTAGGGAGTATGAAAAGGACAACATTGCCCCCGTAGAAAGGCCTATGGCAGAAACGGAGGCTGTGCCGTCCACAATTGGCGATTCCCATGTACCGCCAACATTGCCACTTTTAGCCACACGCCCGAAACGTACAAGACCAAGGGTGGATTATAAAAAGTATTTTTAAGTAGCGATTGTTAATTATAGTTATGCAGAGATCAAGTTTGCTAATTATTGTTAATAGTTATTATTAGTTGTTAAGTTTATGTAGAAAAAATTTTTACTGTATTTAATTAAGAAACCTTATTACCAGGTTCCAAAATTAAGTGGGGAGGAATGACATATACGTGTGCAGTACGGTCATCCAACCAGTAATAAACGAGTGTTACAAGACAGCGGTTGTTTCATTGCATTCATAAACATATCAAGATGTCTGTGGGCAATAGCATCCACTTACCATCAGGTGTACTGTGTGCTCGTTTGTCACGCTTATTCTATAAAATATATACATACCAAATAGATACAACAAATTAACGATTAATAAAATAAAAACCTAATTCTTTTATTCATATTGAAATAAATTATGATGATTTTCATATCTCTAAAAATTAATTTATCCCTTGTTAACTCAACCTGCAGTCCCGTAATGGATAGAATTAATTTTATTTGAATTAAAATATCCATTTATTTTATTTTGCAAACTTTGAGAAACGTAAGGGATCTTGTAACGCGTACATAAGTACCTATTGAAGACATTAACGAAAGGAAATCTAAATTATTAGTCCTGTTTCATAACATTGTAAATCCAGACCAGATTTGATTTTGCATTGAACATTGATTGGCTTTAAAGCCGCAGAATATGCAAAGCTAACGTGCGTGTTCTTGGAATAAAATTGTTTCCTAAAATTGTATAGTAAATAGAGTATAATACAGTACTATACAATACGTAGTATAAATCGTATACCAAGAAAATATTACCATAACAAAAATATCATGTACAAATTTTGAATTTTAATAAAAAGTAGATGTTGTCTTTACAGAACTTCATCAGAATACAATAAGTTATAAAGAAGAATTAAAGCGCCGATTTCGTAGAAAGAAATTAAATTTTTTGTAATTGTTGGAATTCGACTTTTAATTTTTACTAAAAGGCAATTTTTTTCAACTATTTTCAGTGGACTAAAAAACTAGTTATCCTAGGGTTGGAATTTTGTCTGCAAATTTATAAAGGATCACACCTGAAGCAATGAAAAAACAATGACCCTTTCAATGTTCAATTGTGCAAACTGCAAATATGTTAATATTTAAAAATTATAATCATTATTGCGTCTTTTAACAGAATAAGGGTGACAAATTAACACATGGTCCACCTGATAATGAGTGGATGCTGTGGCTCATTGAGATCTACGTCTATCCTCGATTTGGAATCAAAAGACAGATGCATTCTCACAGCTGTGGACTAAAATGCTTCGTTACTATTAATGCGTTATCCAGTTCTCTACACTCATCATACGGAACACAGTAAGATAAAGCTGCTATTTCACTCTCCACTGCTGAACACAGGCCTCACCAAAGATTTCCTTATAGAGGTAATATTTGATGTAGTTGCCACACTTGGTTGCAGGTTGGCAAGAGAAGTTTTTCATTTATTATTTTTTATTTGCAGGACGCTGCTGTCTATCCGCTTTTTATAGGAGAGGGGGCAAACGAGCATACGGATTATGTGTAATCTATCTATCAATAAAACGGAACCATTTAATGCAATTTTCACCAACTTGTAGACGGCAGATTACTTGAAATTTTTTTATTGAGAATTAATGTAGATGTGTATGGGCCACAGCCCACAGCGTACACCTACCATCACGTGGACTGTGTGCTCGTTTGTCACCCACATTTTATAAAAGGTTTCCATTTAAAGATGTTAGTGGTCATTGTTTTTTTTTTCTTTATAATTTTACATAATTAGTGAAAAAAAGCATAAATCGATCTCAATACCCCGTAATTTGCGAAAAGGAAAGCCGCAACAATTTATTTAAGGATTTTGAACATGAAAAACAGAATTAGAATCCGGAGTTGTTTTCTTTTTTGTTATAAAATTTATATAAATCTAGGTTTGAATGAACTAATACTTAATTTAATGTTATATCAACAAGTGAATATGAAATATGGAACAAATATACTCCTTTTTTGTCTAGTAGTGGATCTGGGAAGTTACCACTCTATTACTTATTATCGTCATCAAATAGCTGTGCCTGCACTGCTTCGTTTCGGTCTGAAGATTACAGAGGGCCAGTGTAATCACAGGCTGTGAGGCATTTCATTCTCAGATGACGAAGCTTCTGTAGCCTTTTTAAGTTGAAGTTTGTTTCAGGTGCCACGCACTGCAGTGGCCACTTACCAACAAATTATAAAAGATTTATTCACACATATTTATTTCATATTTCATATTTTCCGCTTTTGTTACAATTCAGCTGTTATTGCGCCAGCGGTCCTTAATAATAATTATTTACTATAATGCTAAACCCCCTTCACTAAACCGTGCTGTAAAATAATAATTAATTGTGTATGTGAATGTAAGTAACTTGACAACTGAGCTTTGGTCGAGGTCAGAACAAAAAATCTCAGAATTTACACCTATCTAAAAAACTTGTTGAAGTAAAACATGCACAAAATTTCATCGAAATACATATAAAGTACATATAATATGTGATTTTCCTTTATTATTATAATTAAAAAAGTGCAAAATAGATTATGAGGTTGAATATCGATAAAACAATGGTTTCCTTTAAAAAAACTGTAATTAAACAATTTTCGACTACAGCCTTAACCTCATTGTTATGGCTTTTTTATTGAGTACGGGTATCAAAGAAACACACAATCCACCTGATGGTAAGTGGTTGCTGTGGTCCACATATTGATAACGAATCCGAATGCACATGCGTTGTCACAAGTGAGGACTAAGGTGGAAGGCCTCGTTTGCATTGAAAAGGGTCTCCGGTTCTCAACACTTACCGTACCAAACACAGCAAATTTAAGTGCATAAAGATGTATGTAGCCCGCAAACAAAATGCGAACCGTGTGGGCTAGAACACTCATCTTCCTGTCCTTATCCCATGTAATTTGGGGTGGGCATAGCGTGTCTCCCTTTTTTTATATAGAATAGGGTGACAAACGAGCACACAGTCCACCTGATGGTAAGTGGTTGCTGCGGCCCATGGACATCTACATCTATCTTCCATTACAAATCAAAATGCAGATACGTTGTCACCCGTGAGGACTGAGATGGAATGCCTCGTTTCCAGTAAAAAGGGTCTCCGGTTCTCTACACTCACCATACGAAATACAGCAGCATTAAGCTACTATTTCACGCTGGTATTCTGTGAGAGCATGGTCCTTCCCCGGTCGAGCCGACCCATTCGTGCTACAACTATACTACTAATATAATTGCAGCATGGCTCTACCACGTATATAGTCTACCACGTATATATCCCTCTTCTTTCTCCTGTCTTAGCGTCAATCTCTTCACTCATTTGTTTCTTACAAATATAATTCTTAATACAGTCCGTTTATCTTTTCTTAGGCCTCCCTTTTCTCCTATATCATAGCTCAAATTTAGGCTACAACACTGAAAAACAAACAATAACATCTAAAACAATCGGAGCACGTTGTAGGATTCACGTTCGCGCTTTCTGGAAGACTTTCTCTGTGGCAAAATTACCAATCATATGAAGCGAGCAATAAAAGTTAATTACAACGAGGCATTCCCAGATCGTTCCGAGGGTGTGGGGTGACAGAGGGAAAATGAAACAAGAGTTGGCCAGCAGCATCCTCCTGATAACAACTCCAAAAAATTTGAAACTACGGTTGCCAACCCGCTAGCCAAGTGTGGCAACTATGGCAGAATACCCTCATGAGACAATCTATGATGAAGATCTACCTCGTACGTGCATTAGTGGATTCTTATAGGCTGTAATGAAAAGTAACTAATTTATTTTATAGAGAACACTGGTCTTGTTTAGAAGCAAACGTAGAAATATTACTATACATGCTCACTCTAGTAAAACCCAATGTGAAGATCTTGATAACAGTCTCATTTATCATCTATAGACACTTACGAGATAGAAAACGGTCGATAGCACATCCGTATGAGCTTACGTGCATTTGACATAATTGACATTATTGAAGATATGAGGCTATAAATTCAACTAAAATGCAAATTATACTTTCGAAAAAGCTGCTTAACTGGTAAAGTTTACATTAGAGCTGATGAAATAGAAAAATAAAAGTAAAGGCCTGCTCTCTTCTGAGAGAATTTAAAAGAAAACAGTCTTTTTTTTTTTTTTTATAGAATAGGGTGACAAACGAGCACACAGTCCACCTAAGTAAGTGGTTGCTGCGGCCCATAGACATCTACATCTATCTTCCATTACAAATCAAAATGCAGATGCGTTGTCACCCGTGAGGACTGAGATGGAATGCCTCATTTCCAGTAAAAAGGGTCTCCGGTTCTCTACACTCACCATACGAAATACAGCAGCATTAAGCTACTATTTGACGCTGGTATTCTGTGAGAGCGTGGTCCTTCCCCGGTCGAGCCGACCCATTCGTGCTACAACTATACTACTAATATAATTGCAGCATGGCTCTACCACGTAAACAGTCTACTGAGTTGCTTCATTGCGCGTTGATACTGTGCACTTTGTACGTGGTTGAGCCACGCTGCAGCTTTATTCGGGTTGAAACACGAATTGGTCGGCTTAACCGGGGAAGGCCACCACTCTCAAAGAATACCAGCGTCAAATAGCAGCTTAATTCTTAAAGCTAAAACTTCTAATAGCTTAAAGAGAACCAGAGACCCTTTTTACAGGTAATAAGATATTATATCTTAGTCCTCAAAGGTGATATCACATCTGCATTTTGACTCTAAATTAAAGGTAAACCTAAATGTCTATGGATCACACCATCCACTTACCATCAAGTAGACTTTGTGCTTGCTTGTCACCCATATTCTATAAAAAGTCCAATTTATGTAGTGTAAAATACATTTAACAGAACTATTTTTTTTAATTTTATATTCGTATCAATTGATGTAGCATCACTGAGTTTTGGTAAAACTATTAATACTTCCACTGGCACAAGCTGAGAAACTGCTTGATTACTCGTGTGATTTGGAAAACTGTGCTTTTTGTCAACTAACGGGTGGTATGCGTGACTACTGTTGTACAGTATTTAATGTTTACTCGTATCAACCAAAAATTGCTACTATTATTATTAATATAATTTATAATTATTTATATACTGCTCTCATTCCTACAGACTAAAATATATTTATTATTCTTTTTATATAATATATTCTTAGTTAAACAGTCTAAGGGCAATATACAAATTTTCGAGAAGCAAAATATTATATATTTACGTTTCAGTTCGCTTATTTTTAATTTATTTGCCATTTACACTTCTAATATTTATGTATACATTATTTATATAGTAAATAAAAATAAGTAACTATAAATATAAAATATGATATTTCCCATAAAAGCTTTAAAAAGCTTAAAAGGTGTAAAAGCCAAAAGGCTAACAGCATTAAGATCATCATCATCAGAAAAATCATCAGATCAGAAACCAGACCCCAGACTTACGTAAGTTTTGTTACAATATTATTTTATTTAAAGCAAATGTAAACCCGTTTTCCTTGTAGGCATATATTTATTTATAATATTTTTCACAGTTAAAATCCAAGCACAGTGCTACATAAGACTGTAAGTAGTCTTAGTTATTTGAGGTCCGACAAAAATAAAGGTAGACTTGTTAGTAGCATTATTTCTTCGGAGATTTATCAAATCTGCCGTTTGAAACACGTTAATAATTTAAAAATAAAGCAAATAGAAAAAAAAATATTAAAACATTATGAAGAACATAAAAGATACTATTAAATATTATGAGTTACGATGTTATTCGATTCGTGTGTTGCGTAGATCCTTTTTACTGGAGACGAGGCATTCATGTTAGTTCTCAGGGATAAATAATGCATGTGCATTTTGATTCTTAATTGAGGATAAATGCAGATGTATATATGGGCCACAACATCCACTTATCATTAGGTAGACTGAGTGCTAGTTTGTCACGTTATCTCATAGAAAAATACTTCACATGGCTTAGAATATTTTGTCCCTCAGACATGCAGGTTCCTTACGATAATTTCAGTCCACCTGATGGTAAGTGGTTGCTGTGGCCTATAAACATCTACATCTATCCTCGATTACGAATCAAAATGCAGATGCGTTGTCACCCGTGAGGACTAAGATGAAATGCCTCATTTCAGTTAAAAGGGTCTCCGGTTCTCTACACTCGCCATACGAAACATCGCAGCATTAAGCTACTGTTTTACGCTAGTAGAAGTTAGAGTGATGCTGTCAAAACGATATCGCTGCAGCAACATTTCTACAACATAATGCTGTTTGTATATCTATTATTTCTTTCGTTAATATTATTTCATAGTAAGTCCGCGGCCCTTAGCGCTCATTCATTGCTTAACCACAGCACCTGGGAGCCGTTAAAGTGAATGTGAGACAACGAACATTTACTTAATATTACCTAAAAATGCCAACCTGCACCCCAAATGAAGCAAATTTGCTCCCTATTTTATTTTTGTATTAAGATCCTATGTTAACATATTTTTTTAATTCTATTTCAAAGATGAGCAAATATGTAATTGGTACGTATCCTGTTAATTGTTACCCGAATATTTTTAGCGACACAACTCCACGGGGAGTGATTACTAAGCGGAAGATTTACTTTATACTAAACTAAAAGGAAACGAATATTAATTATAAAATTTGTGAAGAGCTTTTACTGGAATAGGCAATTGCACGGTTTCGTAATTTTATAGAACACGAGATTGCAAAATCACTTCGGAATGAACTCAATTGAATTATTAAATCGCAATCAAAACGGTATATGTACCATAAATATTTCGCCGCTATGCGCGATATTAATGCTTCGATTTACTGAAATACATCCTTGACTTGATTTATAGCAGCATTAAGTACCCGTGTTCCTGTGTGTCAAGCTTTGGCTCTCATACTACATGAATAACATTAAAATATTTAAGTATTTACGTATGTTATCCGGTCGTTTGTTGGAATCTGAAAAGTTATAATAACTGTGATAATAAATGCAGTTTATTATTATTGTTATATGTATAATATTTATGTAGATATATGAATTAAATTGACGTGCTGTCTTTTATTTAGAAATAACTGGCTTCTTTAAAGCTTTTTGATATGTACATACACATGAACAATCATATTTAAAAAAAACGAGTCTACTTATGACCACACGACTAAAGTAAAACTTCATTAGCTCCATCTATATATATGTATATATATAGATATATATATATATATATAGATATAGATATATGTAGATATTATAATACATGTTATTATTCGCATAATGAACTATATTATATACTGTATATGTAGTAAATATTGTAGTGTAAAGTATTTAGTTGTAATGACTAGTTTCCGCCATGATGCGTTGTATTTACTACATATACAGTATTATAGTAATATAGTTCATTATGCGAATAATAACATGTATTATAATATCTACATATATATATATATATATATATATATATATATATATATATATATATATATATATATGGAGCTAATGAAGTTTTACTTTAGTCGTGTGGTCATAAGTAGACTCGTTTTTTTAAAAATGTGATTGTTCATGTGTATGCACATATCAAAAAGCTTTAAAGAAGCCAGTTATTTCTAAATAAAAGACAGCACGTCAATTTTATTCATATATCTACATAAATATTATACATATAACAAAAATAATAAAATGCATTTATTATCACAGTTATAACTTTTCAGATTCCAACAAACGACCGGCTAACATACGTAAATACTTAAATATTTTAATGTTATTCATGTAGTATGAGAGCCAAAGCTTGACACACAGGAACACGGGTACTTAATGCTGCTATAAATCAAGTCAAGGATGTATTTCAGTAAATCGAAGCATTAATATCGCGCATAGCGGCGAAATATTTGTGGTACATATACCGTTTTGATTGCGATTTAATAATTCAATTGAGTTCATTCCGAAGTGATTTTGCAATCTCGTGTTCTATAAAATTACGAATCCGTGCAATTGCCTATTCCAGTAAAAGCTCTTCACAAATTTTATAATTAATATTCGTTTCCTTTTAGTTTAGTATAGATTGCCTGTTAGCGGGCCCAGAACTAGTGACCAACTCCTTATTGAGTTTTATAAACCGTCGAATATGTGACATATTGTTCCCCTTACCGTTACAGTCTATTAAAGTTCACTGCTCAACATAAACCTCCCCATAGATTGCCTGTTAGCGGGCCCAGAACTAGTGACCAACTCCTTATTGAGTTTTATAAACCGTCAAATATGTGACATACTGTTTCCGTTACCGTTACAGTCTATTAAAGTTCACTGCTCAACATAAACCTCCCCATAGATTGCCTGTTAGCGGGCCCAGAACTAGTGACCAACTCCTTATTGAGTTTTATAAACCGTCAAATATGTGACATACTGTTTCCGTTACCGTTACAGTCTATTAAAGTTCACTGCTCAACATAAACCTCCCCATAGATTGCCTGTTAGCGGGCCCAGAACTAGTGACCAACTCCTTATTGAGTTTTATAAACCGTCAAATATGTGACATACTGTTTCCGTTACCGTTACAGTCTATTAAAGTTCACTGCTCAACATAAACCTCCCCATAGATTGCCTGTTAGCGGGCCCAGAACTAGTGACCAACTCCTTATTGAGTTTTATAAACCGTCGAATATGTGACATATTGTTCCCCTTACCGTTACAGTCTACTAAAGTTCACTGCTCAACATGAACCTCCCCATAGATTGCCTGTTAGCGGGCCCAGAACTAGTGACCAAGTCTTTCGTAATTCCTTTTAAGCTGTGATCTACAGCTTTGGAGGCGGCAGTTTTGTTCTTACTACACAGCCCGAATGTTCTTAGATTTTAGCGTTTTTTACAACTTTACAAAATAGGTTGTTTCAATTCTATTTTTATCCTTATACTAGCTGCTGCCCGCGACTTCGTACACGGATGATGTTGCTTATGCCAGCGACAACGGGGTCGTCAAAATCGAAGATCTGAAACGTCTGATGTCGAATTCTAAGAGCCCGGGGACGGGAAAACAACGTGTTGCGGGAGATGATTCGAGACGTTCCAGATCTTTCATTTTTGTAAGTCAACACGAAACGTCCATCAGACTAAACAACTTTTGCTAAGACGTCATTCCTACATATTTAATAATGTCGCTGGACTTTGGAGTTCCACAACAGGTGTTCCAGATCTTCAAATTTATTCTCACAGCAGAAAAAACTCTTCACGTAGAATATTTCTTGCAATGGCACCATTTTTATATCTCTTATACTGTAGCTGGTCTGTTGCGGTTCTGCATCAAGTTTTCCATTTTCCAAAATCAATTATAGCATATATGTTACCTAGACTTAACACCTATACAACAAAAAACTTTTCACCCGTATATTTCACCGATCCGGTGCGGAATGCACCGGATCCCAAGGGTACACTGAATTAACAATAATATTGCAAATCACTTTAAAAAAATTCTTTATAAACTATAGCTGTACACTTGGCTTTGCCCACGTTCTCGGTCACGCGCAAGTCGTATCTCACGTTCCTGACTGCTCTCAAGTGATCGAGCAGTCTCAGAGCGGATGTTCTGAAAACTCAACCTCTGATCCCACTGTGTAACCGTTACGGATGCGCGAGACAAAGAATGACGATCCCGGTCAACGCATTTCTCGTTGTTCCACACTTTCCTGTGATCGAGAAGCAGTAGTGCGGACTCGTTTAAATTCTAGTTGTAATTGGCGCTGCGTGCTAGTTTCTACGGACAAACTTAGTGCATTACGCTCACGGTTAGCACCTAGCCATTCCCATTAGCAGGAAAATTAAACACATCAACCAACACAGACAACAAAGTAGTGATGGTCGACTCGAGTAACAACTCGAGTTGAATTCTCTCTGACTCGAGTTTGAAAACCGAATGAAACCGACATGGAGCAAAGTTTGCCGATCATTTGAGACTATATTCATTCATAACAAACAAGTGTCACATTTATGTATATTTGAGGTTAACTTTAAAGTGCCGGTTATTGTTGTAGTTTTTCGGGTTTTAAATTCTGTTTTTGAAAAATGCCGGGTCCTAAAAGACAATCTTTGGTTTGAGATGTATTTGAATCGCCAGTGAGTGGACCCATTCGTGTAAACAGTGTTCAGATTCTTTCAAATATAATGGAAATATGATCACATTATTAAGCCACATTAAAAATAAGCATCCAAGTGTTACCGTTGAAGAAAGAAATATAAGTCCAACTTCATCATCAACAAATGAAAGTTATACGAGTACTTCGGTCGATTCATCCTAGTCAATCATTAAAATTAAAATTCAAGCCAAAAATACATACATAAAGGATTCGATTTCAAACAATAAATTTCCTTTTTTACTTTAGTTAGTATAACTCTTCCAATACATTATAAACAAATAATATAAAAAATGAAAGAATTGAAACAGATAAAAATATCATTTGTATGATCAAATTTTTTTTACTATTAATGCAAAGGTCAGGGAATAAATTGGTAAAAATTTATAAAAAACATTAACTCTTCTATCTAGTTAACTCAGAGTTACATAACTCGAGTTCAACCCGAGTTACGTGAATTTTAACGTTAGAGTTCGTTTTTTCCGAGTTGGCACATCATCACAACAAAAGTAATCCCCATTTCTATAGCATGAGAGCGGCCCATCAGCACCTATAACATCACTTTTTGGGAACGAAACTAACTCGACGCCAACGCCATCTAGTTAGTAAACGGAAACTTCATATTATTTACCCAAATGAATTAATTAAATTATGAATTAAAACTAAATTGTCGTTAATTTAATAGACAAGTACATTATTTTTGAATTAAAAAATATGGTAACAGCAGCAAGGAACAAAACTAAGAATTACATACTTAAATCAATTACCTGTAACAAATGTGCTTGGTAAGATATAACTTAGAACCAAAAGTTTGACTTGACTTCATGATAGTGTAACTTGTCATAACACAATAAATCTGTTTAGTAATATTGGTGTGAAACTCATCATACAATTAGATAGGACATGTAAAGTTCTCAGATTTCCTAATGCACATAAAAAGTGCAAAAATTAAACAAAAATTACGATTTTTCAAAACACAATATTGAATTTAAACTCGCACCATTTAATGCGGTAAACGGTGACCTTACCGCTAAATTCCATACATTCCATACATATTACATATTGTTAAACAGCTGTTACCTTGCAAAGTAATAATATTACTGCCCCGCCCGCCCCTTATAAAAATAGCGTGATTATTATGTTCCCAGAGTAAAATTTTTATTTTTATGTTAACTAATAACATGTCATTTTGTGGATTCAATTACGAAGAAAAACCTTTTAAAATCAATACTGCTTACCTCCTATAACATACGGCGTGATAATATGTAGCCTAAAGCCTTCCTTGGTTTACAAAGAACATTTTTGCTGAATTTCAATTCAATCTATCCAGTAGTTTTGGCGTGAAGCCGTACTATACACACAGACAAACAGACAAACAGACAAACCGACAAAAATTCTAAAAAGTCACTTTTTGTCATCAGTTACGTTTTTCTAACAAAAGCCACTTATTTTTTCTCGAAAATACTCAATGTACAGTTTTTCTTTCGTTACTGTTTTATTATATGTATAGATTATAATTCTTCTCCGTGTGTATGTGGCTGAACTCGTCCTAAGCGGTTGGACCAATTGTGATGAAATTATGTGTGTGTGATTAAGTTAATTCAACAAATTTAATTCAATAAATTTAAGAAATCACCTTTGCAAAGCCGAGGAGGATCGTTAGAATTTTACAATAATTTATAACGAATAGCCTACGCTATATGATACCCCAAAAAACAATTTTGAGGAAATTATGTGTGTGTGATTAAGTTAATTCAACAAATTTAATTCATTGAATAAAACTAAATTTACGGATTTTATCGCGTTTATTTCACTACTTTTACTTATTTTTAATTCCCGACGTTTCGGGTGCTTTACAGCAACCATGGTCACGGGGGGGTCTGAGATGTTTGACGTCCTTTTTATTTTTTTTTATTTTTTTTATAGAAGAGGGAGCAAACGAGCATGCGGCTCACCTGATGTTAAGTGACTACTGCCGCCCATGATCAACCGCAACACCAGGAGAATTGCGGGTGCGTTGCCGGCCCTTTAGAAAGGAGTAAGCTCTTTTCTTGAAGGTCCCCAGGTCGTATCGGTCCGGAAAAATCGCCGGTGGTAAACTATTCCACACAGAGGTTGTACGTGGAAGAAAACTCCTTGTGAAACGTACAGTGGTGGACCGCCAAGCATCCAGATGGTGTGGATGGTATCGAGACGTTTGCCGTGTAGTGCGTTCACGAAATTTGGCGGCTGGGATTAATCCGAACAATTCCTCAGAGCACTCCCCGTGATAGATGCGGTAAAATACGCAAAGAGATGCAACATCTTTTCGCAGCGCCAGTGAATCGAGCCGATCGGAAAGAACTCGGTCGTCGACGATTCGAGCCGCTCTTCGCTGGATGCGGTCAAGTGGAAGGAGCTGGTACTGGGGAGCCCCAGCCCAGAGATGGGAACAGTATTCCATGTGCGGCCGAACCTGCGCCTTGTAAAGTTGCAGGCGGTGTGCCGGCGTGAAATACTGTCCCGCTCTGCTGAGCACGCCAAGCTTTTTAGAGGCCAATTTGGCCTTCCCTTCCAAGTGAACACGAAACTGCACGTCACTCGATATGTCGACGCCGAGGATTCCGATACTGGCTGAGGCAACAAGGGGAGTGCCTTGAAACTGAGGGGATACGACAAAGGGGTTCTTTTTAGCGGTTAACGCGCAAACTTGTGTCTTCTGGGGGTTAAACTGGACTAGATTTAGTCGTCCCCAATCCGAGACTCTGTTCAGCAAAGACTCGACTTCAGACACAAGTTTGTCCCGGCACTCGGAGACGTTTTCCCGAGAAATATTGGCTCGGCCGGTGTAAAGAGCATCACCAGTGCTGTCATCCGCATAGCAATGAATGTTACGGGTATGCAACATATCATTGATATGCAGAAGAAACAGCGTTGGCGATAGCACGCAGCCCTGTGGAACACCAGCATTAATAGGCTTGCAATCGGAGCTTGCACCGTCTACAACGACCTTGATGCTCCGATCTGCAAGAAAGCTGGTGATCCAATCGCACAATTTCTCGGGAAGCCCATAGGAAGGGAGCTTCGAAAGAAGCGCTTTGTGCCAAACCCGATCGAAGGCCTTCGCAATGTCCAAACTAACGGCTAATGCCTCCCCCTTGTACTCTACTGCCTCCGCCCATCTGTGAGTGAGGTAGACCAGAAGATCATCAGCTGACCGACCACGGCGAAAACCGTATTGGCGGTCACTAATCAGCTGGTGATCCTCAAGGTACCTCATGAGCTGGCAGTTTACAATGGACTCCATTGTTTTGGAGAACAAGGAGGTGATGGCGATTGGCCGGTAGTTGGACGGGTCTGAGCGGTCGCCTATTTTAGGGATCGGGTGGTCGAAAGCCGTCTTCCATGATTTTGGGACTACGCCTAGGGAGTAAGAGTACCGGAAAAGACGCGTTAAAACCGGTGCCAACTCTGGAGCACACGTCCTCAGCACAATTGGGGGGATTCCGTCAGGCCCACTCGACTTGTGGATGTCCAGGGAGAGGAGTGCTTTGCGAACCGAGCGCTGTGTGAACTGCACTTCCGGCATGGAGCACTCACACCGCGGGATGGTCGGCGGCGTACTCCCCCCGTCATCGAGAGTCGAGTTAGACGCAAAGAAAGAGCCTAGAAGATCGGCTTTCTCCTTTGCAGTATGGGCCAGTGAGTCGTCCTCCCTGTGCAGAGATGGAAGAGATGGCTGACAGAAATTCCCCTGGACAGCCTTGGCGAGAGACCAGAATGCACGGGTTCCAGAAGGAAGGCGAACTAGTTTCTCGCCAATTCTGCCTATGTGCTCTGACTTTGCCTTGGCAATGACTCTTTTGAAGGACCTAGAGGCGGAATTATACTTCTTTTTTAGAGCGCTGGTGTTTACATCCCGGGACGCTGATGCATCAACCCAGGCTTGGTAGCACTCCTGCTTATAGCAAGATGCTATTTTACAGGAGCGACCAAACCATGGCTGAGATTTGCCACCAATGGGCACGAATGAGGAAGGAATAAAAAGTTCCATACCCTGAACTACCACATCAGTAACATAATCCGCAACAACGTTGGGATCATCCGGCGAGAAGCAAATCCGCCCCCAAGGGTAGGATGCAAAGAAAGACCGCATCCCATCCCAATCGGCTGACCTATAGTGCCAAACACGGCGGCAGCCTGCAGAATGCAACAGCGATTTCAGCGTGAGTGGCACAACACTCCGGACCAGACAATGGTCCGAGGAGCCTAAAGGGGCGTCGACGGAAATCTGATATCCGTCCGGGTGAGAGGTCAGCAGAAGGTCCAACAGGGAAGGTGCATGATCCTCCACATCTGGAATCCGCGTAGGCAAAGTAACCAGTTGTGTCAGACCATATGCCAAGGCAAAATCATGAACAGATCTCCCCGCATGATCGGTTAAACGTGAACCAAGCCATTAAGTGTGATGGGCATTAAAGTCGCCGAGGATCACGATCTCTGCGGAGGCGATCTGCTGTAGCAACGAATCTGCAGCCATTTGGACTTGGTCGAAGAGTCGGTCTGTTTCGGCATTACCGCTATGGGACCTATAGAGGCACCCGTAGACGCGTGGATGGTCGTCGCTGTCTACGCGTAGCCAAAGGATGGACAGGTCCGAACCTTCAATTCTGCCGAAGCGTCGAGAACAGATGTCCTCTCTGACGTAAACGCAAACTCCTGCACGAGGCACAAAGGAGTGCTCCAGTTTGTACCCCGGGTAGGAGAGATACGAGACATCAGCCGGAGAGGACACCTGCGTCTCGGTCAGAAAGAGCAGAGCCGGCCTCGCCGTCTCGAGATGGTAGTGGACGGCGTTTAGGTTAGAGTGAAGTCCCCTGATATTGCAGAAATTCACGGACAGTGTGGCAGGGGTCGCCTTGGTCTTGTTGCTCCGTCTGCCCCTAATGTCATAGTTAGTCCGGCTACCTTCAGTTTTTGAATATTAATTTTTGGTCCGATTTACGCAAAACGGGCTTATAGTATCATGAAGTCTTGCAGTGGTATGCTTAGGTTTGGGTTTAATTTTGCTAATTGTAGGGTCCCAAGCAGGTGGCAGCACCCATCCATCTTCTCTATTGAAATTTGGATGTTTTTTAATTTCAATAGCCTCGCGTATCATCCTTGGTGGGAATCGGTGTTCTTTTGCGGGAATTTGTGGTTTATCAAATCTAATGTAATGGTGGGGACGATCTTGAACATGTTCGCAGACTGCAGACTTCCCGGAGCGTCGGTGCTTCACGTCAGCTATATGTTCTTTCACGCAGGTTTTTATGGATCTTTTTGTTTGACCTATGTAAGAGAGACCACATTCACAATCTAACTTGTACACTCCTGCATCTTGTAGAGGGATATTACACTTGACGGATGGTAAAAATTGACTAATCTCCTTCGGCGGCTTGTAGTATGTTTTAATGGAAGCTCGCTTTAAGATGTAGCCAACCTTGTCTGTGACTCCTCTGACATATGGTAGTACAGCAGGTACACGCTCGACTGTGGCCGGCTTCACTCGGTCTCTATGACGTAGGCGCGGGACCCGAAGCTTGTTGTCTTACAATACTTGCTTGACGTGCTGAAGTTCGGCGGCCAGATGTTTTCTGTCACAGATCCCTCGTGCTCTCTGAAACAAAGATTTACCCACGGTAGCTAACTGTGAAGGATGATGGTGAGATTCACCATTTAAATATCGGTTGGTATGGGTCTTTTTTCTATACACAGTGTGACCAATTGTGTTATTAGGATTTCGAATGACTAAAACATCTAAGAAAGCTAAATTATTTGCCTCTAACTCCATTGTGAATTGTATTTTAGAGTTTATAGAGTTAAGGTGGTTTAAAAATGCAGTTACTTTGTCAGATGGTAAAATTGTGAAAGTGTCGTCTACGTACCGCTTGTAGAATCTTGGATTTACAGGAGCAGTAAGAAGGGCTTTGAATATGTCGGCGACTATGGGAGATACAGGTGAGCCCATCGCCACACCATCTACTTGCTTGTAGAACTCTTCCTTCCACAATAGATAGCCAGATGTGAGGCAGTGTTTGAGTAATACTGCATATTCAGCAGGCATGTTATTATATTCTAGCTTTCTAGTTACAATTGATATGCAGTCTTCAATAGGTAGGCATGTGAATAGTGACTGAACATCAAAACTGACCATAGTTTCATTGTCAGCGAGATGTAGGTCTTTTATCTCACTAACAAAATGGTATGAATTCTTTGTGTGTGCTCTGGTATGTCCTCTCAGTGGTGACAGTACTTTTGCCAAGTGTTGTGCCAGCTTATAACTTGGTGAATCAATCTGGCTCGCTATAGGACGTAGTGGAGCGTTTGGTTTGTGTATCTTTGGTAACCCATACAACCTCGGTGGTTTGGTACATGATGGTATTAGCGATTTCGGTCACAGTGACCGAGTGAAGGCGGCCACAGTCGAGCGTGTACCTGCTGTACTACCATATGTCAGAGGAGTCATAGACAAGGTTGGCTACATCTTGAAGCGAGCTTCCATTAAAACATACTACAAGCCGCCGAAGAAGAATAGTCAATTTTTACCATCCGTCAAGTGTAATATCCCTCTACAAGATGCAGGAGTGTATAAGTTAGATTGTGAATGTGGTCTCTCTTACATAGGTCAAACAAAAAGATCCATAAAAACCCGCGTGAAAGAACATATAGCTGACGTGAAGCACCGATGCTCCGGGAAGTCTGCAGTCTGCGAACATGTTCAAGATCGTCCCCACCATTACATTCGATTTGATAAACCACAAATTCTCGCAAAAGAACACCGATTCCCACCAAGGATGATACGCGAGGCTATTGAAATTAAAAAACATCCAAATTTCAATAGAGAAGATGGATGGGTGCTGCCACCTGCTTGGGACCCTATAATTAACAAAATGAAACCCAAACCTAAGCATACCACTGCAAGACTTCATGATACTATAAGCTCGTTTTGCGTAAATCGGACCAAAAATTAATATTCAAAAACTGAAGGTAGCCGGACTAACTATGACATTGGGACGTCAAACATCTCAGTCCCCCCCCCCCCCGTGACCATGGTTGCTGTAAAGCACCCGAAACGTCGGGAATTAAAAATAAGTAAAAGTAGTGAAATAAACGCGATAAAATCCGTAAATTTAGTTTTATTCAATGTGTAGTGTTCAAGTAAATTTAAGAAATCATTAAATTTAATTCAATAAATTTAAGAAATCACCTTTGCGAAGCCGAGGAGGATCGTTAGAATTTTACAATAATTTATAACGAATAGCCCACGCTATGTGATACCCCGAAAAACAATTTTGATGAAATTATGTGTGTGTGATTAAGTTAATTCAACAAATTTAATTCAATAAATTTAAGAAATCACCTTTGCGAAGCCGAGGAGGATCGTTACAATTTTACAATAATTCATAACGAATAGCCTGCGCTATGTGATACCCCAAAAAACAATTTTGATGAAATTATGTGTGTGTGATTAAGTTAATTAAACAAATTTAATTCAATAAATTTAAGAAATTACCTTTGCGAAGCCGAGGAGGATCGTTAGAATTTTACAATAATTCATAACGAATAGCCTACGCTATGTGATACCCCAAAAAACAATTTTTATGAAATTATGTGTGTGTGATTAAGTTAATTCAACAAATTTAATTCAATAAATTTAAAAAATCACCTTTGCGAAGCCGAGGAGGATCATTAGAATTTTACAATAATTTATAACGAATAGCCTACGCTATGTGATACCACAAAAAACAATTAATTATGAATAGTAAAATTTATTAATTTATATTAATTTATATTAATTATTTGTGATCTATTAATAAAAACTAATTCAATAAAAATCTTAACTATTTAAAATATTGAACTTTAAAATTGTGTATTATGTATGTTGTGTGTAAACTCACCAAATGGTAATAGAAGTCAGTCCCTGCCTTTACAAATGCAATTATAATTTTTTTTTCTTTCGTCCGAAAAAAATTATCTGCGCCGTAAGAGACGACAAAATGAAACGATAAGAGCAGCAGCATTTTGCTGAAAACAGCTCCAAATTATAAAAAACTGCAGTTACCAACCCATATGCCAGACGTGGCAGCTATAGCAAATATTCCCACTATTAGTTAATCTATGGGGGAGACCTATGTTCAGCAGTAGACTTTATTAATAGGCTGTAACGTATTATGTCTAAGACTATTATATATGTAATATGTGTATTTTACTCACTAAATACCATAGTCTGTCAATACTTTTTTATTCTACACTTATTTAAGAGACATTTAACGCTTAGCGTATGTCAGCCCTATCATACCCTAATATATATCTTTTAATCAAATAATGTTAATTATTATACTACGTGGGCGGTGGATTCGAACAGAACTTCGTTCGAATCCACCGCCCATGTCGTCGCCATTTGGTTGGGTTAAAATATCATGATGTGTACCTACGTTAGTTCTGTTCAAATTCAAGACCTTATTAAATTACTTCTAAGAGACTCAAATCGAACACATTCCATTAGTAAATGGTCTTGCGTAACCCCACAGTCTTCACAACTGGGTGAAGTTGTTTTCTTCATCAAGAATGCAAATTTCTTACATGGAACGTGTCCAGATCTGAGTATGCTTTTATTAATGCGAAAACGAACTATTAAAGATTTCACTAACTCATGTGACATTACTTCAGTTGAAAAAGGATCTCAGTTCAGAAGTGATCAGTTTATTTATTTATTTAATATTCTTTAATGTATAAGCAGTAACAAACACCAAGAAGAAATTTTGAGTGTGATAGTGTGACTTCAATGAAAAGATGCTCACCTGCATTTAGCGGCGGTGGTTGTGCAGACATATCGAGAATAGTTAAAGGAATGTGTGAACGTAGATAAATGGCAACACCTCCACCGCCACCTACTAAGCGATCGTTTCGAATTAATTGGAAGCCAGGAAGATTGTAACAGGTGGAAGGAAGACGTGGCTTCAGCCACGATTCAGAAATAAGAACAGCATGTATATGATTACAATTAAAGTCGTCAGATATCAGGGAAGTGGGCCGGAATGCTCTGTGCATTTGTATGAACAAAGTTGAAGTTGTTAGGGACATCAGAAAACTGCGAGACAAAAAACTCTGAGACAGGGGTGAAAGTAGAACTGCCACTATCACTTACCATAGAACCAAAACTGTCATCATTGACATTGAAAAACATCTCACTTTCGCCAATTATGTTATATATATATTATATATAATAGCCATTACAATATATATATATATATATATATATATATATATATATATATATATATATATACATACATATATTATACACTTAATGTATATTAAAATTAATTGTCTAAGTTATTAAAATAAAATTAACTACTAAATTAAATGTACTTCTTACAGCAAGGCAATCGTGTCCACCCACCAATCGAGTGTTATTACAAATTATAACGTAACTAAAAACAAAAAATCAAAAAAAAAAACAAATTTCAAAATCACATAATATAGAAAAAAAAACACAATTTGGTAATACCGCTACACAAATACACTATTTATAAACGTTTATAGTATTAAATCTAAGGTGGCAGAATTAATAAAGTTGTCAGTGTTCCATATTACAGCTTTTGGCTGAAAGACTCGTAGCCGATGTGACCATAACTTAGGAAAATAAATATTTAATAATCTGTAAAAAGAAAGCAGCCGCTGTCACTGCCGTAGACAGAGTTCTCTGCATAGATTACTGTATATATACTAGAGATGGTTCTCTGTCTACAGTCACTGTCCGCCATAAATTACTGTATATAATGTCTGCATATTTATTAATCTATGTGACTGCCACGGTGTTGTTGAAAAAGTATACACAAAAACTATTAGTATTGTAAACATATTAATTTACTTTTACGTGCACAAGACTGAAAGAATACTAATTAATAAACTATAATACTAATTAAAAATAATAATAAATAAGAATAATAATTAAAAATGTATATGAAACAATTTTTACACGTAATAGGGTCAATGTAACAGTCAATTTATAATGTGCTAAGGTTTAGAATAAAATTGATTTACCTAGTTTCAAATAGTGTAAATTAATTGCAGCGTAACTTATCTAAATTGTAATTTAAAAGAATCATTGCATAAGTTACGTTAAAGTAGGGATAAAGAAATCAAACATGCACAATCATTTCTTAACTGCGGTCCATCTCTTGGTCTTTGTTTAAGTAATATCCGATCATTATTGCTATGTCTGATGAGTTATGTTTAAATCGTGGCATCTTTCAATTAATTTTAATGGATAGATTTTATAAGGAAAGATTCTCTCAAACCCTAGCTTCGTATCCTGTAGACGAGAGCCATTAACAACATTGGCTCGAGCGTGAAGCTGTTTTCCAGTTTCCCGGGAAGTAATTACTGGCCTTCAAATCAATTTATCTAAAACTATATACATAGTTAATCTTTAAACATAGTTAATCTTTATCGTGATGAGTTAAGTTCTCCGAACTAGAAAACGTAAAAGTTAAAATATTAAGATGAGAAAATTAATCCATCTAGGATTAATGTTATCCAGTATCGCCTACTGTCGAAATTCGACCAAATATAGGACAAAGTTGGTTGAATTTCGTGAAATATACATTTCAAGTGATGCAAAACCGAAGCCAAAACAATGTTAAACTTCTAGTTAAAACTCACACTCACGTACATAAATGTATCTAAAATCATTTGTGCGTACAGCAGTGGACTTTTACGGATAGTTAAAGAAAAAAAGAAGATGTGTGCGTGAGTGTGTGTCAAGATGTCAAAACCATGCGTTTTGACATCACTTGAAATGTACACAGCGTATCGCGCTTGTTAATCGTCTTAATGTGCAGCAGCATCCTCCTATAAAAATTAAAAAAAAAAATGCGATTGCAACCCCGCCTGGCAAGCGTGGAACAACAGTCTATTGGGGGAGCCTATGTTCGTCGGTGGACTTTTGATAGGTCGTATTATTGTTTTCATAATTAATTGTCATCATCATCATCATCATCATTACAGCCGTTCACAAGTCCACTGCTGAACATAGGCCTCCCCCAAGTAATGCCACAAAGCACGGTCCTGAGCCACCTGCATCCATCGACTTCCTGCATATCTTACCAGGTCGTCACTCCATCTAGTGGGGGGTCGCCCTACACTACGCCTACCGGTACGAGGCTGCCACTCGAGAACCTTTCTTCCCCATCGGTTATCGGTTCTTCAAGCTTTATGGCCGGCCCATTACCACTTCAGCTTACTAATCCGTTGGGCTATCTCGGTCACTCTGGTTTTACTGCGGATATCCTCATTCCTGAGTCTATCACGCAGAGAAACTCCGAGCATAGCCCTCTCCATAGCTCGCTGAGCGACCTTGAGCGTCCTCATACGGCCAGCAGTGAAGGACCACATCTCAGATCCGTAAGTCATCACTGGCAACACGTACTGGTTGTACACTTTAGTTTTCAGAGATTGAGGTATACCTGACGAGAAGATGCGTCGTAATTTCCCGAACGCTGCCCAGCCGAGTTGAATCCGTCGATTGACCTCTCGGTCGAAGTTGGACTTACCTAGTCGGACTATTTGTCCCAGGTAAACGTACTCGTCAACAACTTCGAGCATAGTGCTCCCAACAACTACCGGCATAGGTGTGACATGGACATTAAACATGATCTTTGTTTTTTCCATGTTCATCTTAAGACCTATCCGTTGGGAGACACCATTGAGGTCATTGAGCATAGTGCTAAGGTCCTCCAGCGATTCTGCCATAAGGACTATATCGTCGGCAAATCGAAGGTGAGTGTTGTACTCGCCATTGATGCTAATACCGTATCCTTTCAAGTCCAGTAGCTTGAAAACGTCTTCCAACGCAGAGGTGAAGAGTTTCGGGGATATAACATCACCCTGTCTTACACCTCTCTGCAGTTGGATAGGTTTTGAACTCTGGTTCTGTAATCGGATAGCCATCGTAGCCCTACTGTACAAACACTTCAGTACTTCGATATACCTATACTATAGACAGTCAACTTGGCACCGCTGAAGGGACTGCCCCCACCGCCCACATTTCGACGGAATCAAAGGCTTTCTCATAGTCCATATATGCCTGGCAAAGTGGCAGATTATACTCTTCGGTCTTCTGTACAATCTGCCGCAGGGTATGTATGTGGTCTATGGTACTGAAGCCTTTTCGGAAACCAGCTTGTTCGGGAAGCTGGAAGTCGTCGAGTCTGCGACTAATAATTAGTACAATTAATTATAAATAATTAATTGTAGTTTAATTTAATCTTTGTACTTTTAAAATCGCTTATGATAACACAACTATATAACAAAAGAATTAAGAAAAAGATATTTCAATAAGACTAGCGAAAATGCTTCCTTTCTACCTCAAATTTCAAAAATATTTCAAGCGATTCAACTGAAGAATTCAAGCAGTATTTGAACGTTTTATGTTGTTCTAGATTATTTAGTCTAAAATATATCGCTGGGTGTCAAAAGAAACAAGTAAGTTAACATTTATTTTGCGTTTACAAATTATTATGTAGCGTATACTTTTTAATTTATTACATGGACATGAATACAATGTCCTTCAGTCGAAATATTAAATCGGATGTGTACAAAATTTCTCATAATATGCTGAAGGGTCACAGTGTTCTAAGGATATTTTGGCAACAGCTTAAACCATCGGGCAGTTTAAGAAGTATCTCAAGTCTCCCAGGTCTATTAAAATCTTTGAGATTTATATCACTATTGCAGCAATTGAAAAATCGTTTCCATCTGCAGTTCATGGACAATGGTGAGTACTTAATATCAGGTGCGCCACAAGCTCGTTTGCCTTCTCCTACATATAAATAAAACTAATCGTTGACTTACAAGATATGCAATGTACAGCGAACAGACATAGACATATTATATAAATTTAATTCATGGATTTCAATTTTTACTTCAAATTAGAATTTTTGTTGGTTTCGGATGAATCCGAAACCCACTCTAAGTCGTTTATGTGAGGGTGCATGGCTCTAGAAATATCCTCAAACATTTCCTCCACCTCCTCATAGGGATGTGCCGACGTTGGTGCGTAAACCTCTATAACCTTCAGTGAATACCTTTTTACATAATATAAGTAAATAATAAGCGCAGTTTATTATTTGCCTTTATGTAAAAAATTTATCCACCCTTTATTAATACTCAATGTAAATGTTCAAGTGGAAATTCGTTCGCGTCTAAGTCAGAAACTTGTCACATAATAGTAATTGTATTCAACAAATGTCTGTAGAATATTAAATTTCTTGTAACTTGCTTTTATCAAATAATTCAGTTATTTGGTTATTCTGATAAGACATTTCTCAGAAGCAGCCCTAATTCTGGAAGTTGGCAATACCTGTGCCTGATATCTTTTTATATAATAAGGGTGACGTGAAACGACACCGTAGTTCGCTTGACCGCCACTCAATTATGTTTTTTTTTATATACATAAAGGGAAATAAATAAGCACAATTCCACCCGATGGTTAGTGGATAATGCAAATATGAATGCAGATGCGTTGTCACCCATTAGGACCAAGTAAAATAGCTCGTTTTCAGTGAAAAAGGGTCAGCGGTTCTCTACACACACTATTTGAAAACTATCCAAGCACGAGCACACACTTGCGCTTCAGCCATAATATACAATTCGGCAACTTATCCTCCTGAAAAAGAGTCTTACAACATAGAAAATAAAGAACTGCATACTGGTTATATGGTATGTATATTTATAATATGTATTATGCAATTTTAGCACCCTAGATAATATATCTGTGAACCGTTCAATACTTTACGCAGACAAAATCTCCACAAGAACGGTCGCAAGTATAAAAGTAAACAACGCCAGTAATTCTACCGCACTCGCCTTACAGTTATCGCGTTTCAAGTTTTAGTGATCTTGTGTGCATTTAATGGCGTAATGTGTCCGTTTGTGGGATTTACAAGCACTTTAGCTATGCTGCTCTGATATGTAATGGGAGGGTTTTGTTAGAGATATCATTTACATATTAGTAGAACTTCTGTTAGATGACGGTACGAGTGGTAGCATCAAAGTTACGAGATGTCTGGTACTACGCTAGTCAATCCACAACCTGCCATGCGTGTAAATTAAGGTAAATCCACCATACAACGAGAAAGTGCCGTATCTCAAAACTGCCGTACATGTTTGTTTGTATTTTATATTTACAAACAAGTACGCTGGCTCCGTTTACTCGCTAAATGGCAAATTAAAGATATTTAGTCATTTAGCCTTTAAGCGCGAAAAGAACTAGCCCGCCGAGAATACAGTTCTTTTAGGAACTTCATCACATGTGTATATACATATTAATCAGTTATCAAATATGCCGTCACTAAAAGTTGCAATTATTAATTTCAAAAGAGTAGAATGGAATAATTTTTATTCAATATAGATTACAAGTGGTTCGGAAAAAACCTCTGCCCTGGGAAGAACCAGCAAGAAACCCAACGGAACTCTTTCTCTCTATTATTTTGACAGGAACTTTCAAAGAAAAAAATTATAATGTTTACCAAAATAAATCCATAACACAAAGTACAAAATCGATATAGGCTGTATGGTACATCTGTCCTTTGTCTATCAAGGGCAAAAAAAGAAAGTTCCTTAAATTTATAAAAGCAATAAAACTTATAAAAGTTTAAAAACATTTTATTAGCAAACTTCGCGTCCTATTGATATGAAACAGGGAACCAAGAACCAACTAATAAAAATCCCGGTCAATTTTTCGGGACTTACTGTGACCACATACACAATCAACCTCCTGGGCGTCCACGTAAAATTCGTTTCAAACCGTTTTTATTTCAAAGTAGCATTATAAAATTATTTTTTTTTGAAAATATAAGATGGATTAATTAGAGTTTTCTTGATATACGGCTACTTATATTATCGTATAAGTTCAATGTGGTTAGAATAGAGGAATTTTAAGAACACTAAATTGCTTGACCTTATTGTGTCAAGACTAAAGCACTACCTAATAACGCTTCGCGTTATGAGGCGTGCGATAACATAACATAAACACTTACGCCTGTCACCCAGAGGGGTAGGCAGAGACTACAGACTTCCATTTGGCACGATCCTGACACACCTCTCTCGCCTCCTTCACATCCATATACCTACGCATACATGCTCGTCGGTTAAGGGTACTCCTAATTTGGCCCGTTTTTAATAAATCGCTAATTTGGTCGATAAATTTTCGCCTAGGGCGTCCCTTTCCGACTCTGCCATTCACTTCTGCAACATAATTTTTCTTTGTCACTCTTTCCTCATTCATTCTTTCCACATGACCAAACCACCAAAGCATTCCTTTCTTAATCCTGGTCACAACATCATCTTGCAAATCACACTCTTCCCTTATCACACACGTGCGATAAATGTTTCTAAAACAAGTAAAGGTTTCAATACAGTACATGCGCAGGACAGGAATACAGAATGCGATGGGGCGGCAAAGCATTCTTGGAGAGAGATCAGGCTCAGGACCAAAGGCGGGCGGGGTACGGGGGTAAAACCAGTTACTAGACTTCAAAGAATTAGTTATTCATTTATGGGGCAATGTATACGCTTTTACAACAAAATCCCAGAAAATCTACAAAATTTTTTCAATAAACAAGTTTAAATGCTTCATTAAACAAAACTTGTACAAAAAGGGTTATAACTTATCTTAATTGTATATAAATTACGTATCACGTTGTTTGTCCGCGATGGACTCCTAAACTACTTAACCGATTTTAATCAAATTTGCACACCATGTGCAGTTTGGCCCAACTTGGGAGATAGGATTTTTTTGCCCATGAGTGACCCACAATTTTTTTTTTGCGAATTTAAGAATTTTTAAATAGGACATGACAAAGGGTCGTCGAAAAGGGCAGAACAACGTCTACCTGGTAAGCTAGTAATATAGTAAAATATCAAGGAATACATAAATGAAAACGTGAAGTGATCACCACCAAGTAGGTTGTATAAAAATTCATACAAAAATTGTACAAATTAAATTTATTGTAAATTGAAATATGTTTAAAAATAGTCACGCTGGGTTTCTTGCTGGTTCTTACGGACAGAGGACAGAGTTTTTTTTGCGAACTAGTGGTAAATAAAAAATGACTTTCAATAAGTATTATAAAATAATCTATATTGAATAAAAATTATTCATTTCATTTTAAACACCACCAACTTCCTGACAACGGGTTGCAACTGTAAACTTCTTGTAGGGAAAACCAAGTCATTGATTTTGTTTCGTCCCAGGATTGTTACCCGGGACTTCAAGATCAACAGTCACGTTTACGACGACTAGACCTAAGAGACAGTCAAAATATAAAACCGTATAAAATATTTGAAAGTTTTAACAATATTTCTCTGGGTGTATTTCACTATCAATACTCCTTATGTTCCACTTTAAGATAAATTTAATCTCCCGCTGGATAATCCCTGTGGGATCGTGTCGCTAAACAAATTATCGCTCGCTCGTTGAGAAAGCGTCAGTGTAACAATGAGGTAAAATTCAATTTGTTTGGGTTTCAAATTGAATTTATGTGAAGGGAGAATACAATAGAATCATTAATAATCGTATGTTAAAATCAGGCATAATTTCTTAACTTTCGTTAATATGTTTTATCGTGTTTTTGTATTATAGTTGAAATGATATACTTATCTACATAAAATAAAATTCAATGGAATTTTTATTATAATACATATTGCAAAATTTAAATATATATTAGTTTTATTCATTAATGTTTCCTCTTAAGACGGTTCCCCTAGCGAGAGACCTTGAGCGTTCGGTCCCATACAATCCACGCGCTCTCGCTACAATATATCACGGAAAATTACGCCCGAATATTTGGAATTATTTCAATAAAAAGATAAGCGAACTTAAGAAATTAAATAAAACGTGTAGAATATAGATTTTTAAATTATCTATCCATTAGTGTAATTCTCAAATGATTAGAGCATTTCCTTTAGCAACAGATGCATGTAATCAATAATTTTAGTCATTTTTTAAAAGTAGATTTTAAATGTATTCATAACACATAAAAACAAATTAGAACGTGGAATGAGATGATAGGATATCGAACATTAATAATGTGCTTTTAGATGTAGCTTATTTCTAATAACTAATGAGATAATAGTCTCTGAAAAACGCACTTTTGCCAGGTTTTGGTCAGGGTTCCGCCTTAATATAAATTCATGTGCTTTACTTGATTTTAATTCACACATTAAACCGATTTAAAAAATAGTAAACCACAAATTTAATCAAACGGGTCACGTGACCTTGCCAAACCGACAGTAAAGCCCAAACTCTCATACTTCGCGTTTGAGTTGTGTGTGGGCATTAAACGTACTCGTATATATTGTATATACGAGTACGTTTAATTCTTCGACATAAGAAATTAAAATTTCGTTTTTCGAACGCCTTTTTTTTCTTTCTTTTTTGTCCGGTAAGAAAAAGCGAACCGTAGTATACAGAACCACGCTATGCTTATATATGTAAGAGAATGCTGCAAAGAAGTCGTGACGGCGGCTATAAAAAAACTTACGATAATGCGATGAAATCCCTATGATTTGTTTTATTCAAATAAAAAACGTAAAGTAAAGCTTTTGTAAACCACATTCGTGGGCACATGCTTCTTATTTCTGAAAGGTTTGTAGGGCAGCGACGTGTCCTTCGCGCTGTCCCAAAGCGTGTTGGCAGACTTTTCAACTGTCTTAGAAAACTTTTTTTAATATCTTAGACATGCAGTTTTTCTCAAGATGTTTCATTTCACTACCGAGAACGTAGTAAATCAGTACTTAAAATGCAACTAACAATTTTACTGGTAAATTTTGGTGAATAATCACTGCAGAATCTACTTTACCTGGGAATGCCCCGTTTAGAGGCTAAGCACGGTGGTGAGGTTTTCCTAGTATAGTGGAATTGGGAGTAGTGGTACTGCTATAAGTGGTGGCGGGGATAATGCACGCAATTTAGAAAAGGCGCAAGGTGCTGTTTAAAATATTTACGTAATCTATTTATTTCTAACGCGGATATTAGCTAATTCACTTTTAACATGTTTAATTTCACTGGCGCCGGCGGGAACAAGTCCAGCTTGCTCTCGTGCTGCGAAACTTACAGCGAGCGCTTAGCCCCTGAACTACCCACGACTCTCAATGTGCAGTGTTCACGTAAATGCAAGAAGTAATTCCGACCGAGTCGCTTTGTTTGGATGTAATGCAACCACGTTAATGTTTTCAAAGCTGAATAGTTTCGTGACTCCGCCATGAAGACATAAATATATGTTCATAGCGGATGTAATATATAGCGACGTTAATTACGGGTGGATGTGGAAACATTCAAATACAATTTGTCTCGGAAATATAATGCTCCGTGAATCTGGAACGTCACCTTAACCTTGACTATGATAATATGTGTAATAATAAAAGATTTAGTAAAGTGGTTTTACTGAGTACTAATAAAGGTCTGGCTATTTTTAATTTATTTTTACTTTTTTCAGATTAAACTGAAACTGGATCTCTTTTATGAGGTTTCATATATATATATAATATATATATATATATATATATATATATATATATATATATATATATATATATATATATATATATATATATATATATATATATACTATACGTGTATCTAAAATTAAATTAGATTAGGAGATTTAAGTTATAGTTAACCCTCGATCACTCGCGCGGTTTTTTGGCCCCGCGAGAACTCGCGGGGTGTTGTGGCCACCCCATAAACTTGAACTAGATTTATAGACATACGGTTACTGTAAGTGCAATTGTGAAAACATTTTATTTATTTGTATGTTTTGTGGTATTAAATAAAAAATAAAAATTTTGATAATCATTTTTTAATTATTTTTTGCAAAACATTACAATAATCAGAATTTTTGTTCAAAATATTGAGACTATTCCTCAAAAAGATTAAATAAAATTAACTTCTTACGTTCTAACAAATATTTTTTTATCAAAAACCAATTATAAGGAGTGCTTAACGAATTTGCAAAATTGTTTATCATTTCTCACTACATGAATCGCAAATAAACTTCATATGTTTTTGGCACATAGATTTTTTACAAAAATTACAGTGGCTCATTGTTTTTATGTCTTTGGAACGAGGACAAACTATGCATCGCTGCTTTTTGTCGGTAACACTCCTTCAGAACTTGGCCCAGGAGCTTTCAACATTCTCTTGAGTGCTCTCGGTAACGAAACTTGAGTAGATCTCTTTTGAATTTGTCCTTGAACTCATACTCAAACCAACAGATTCCAAAAACTCAGTTCGTTCCATTTTTGGTTGTGTTTGCGCGACGTTACAATTATGGATAATATAAGCATTGATACCAGAAGTATCCAGAATGTGAAAAAAAACCTCAGTGGCCATCGTGATCATATCCTTGAAACACTATAGTTACCACACATTTGGTCAGCCGTATCAACGCCACCTTTTGTTTCATTGTAGAATAAGACTATTTCTGGTTTTTGCTCATTAGTGGCTGTTGTGATAATGTTGTCATTATTGTCATGCATTGTAGATATTAGTAATACATTTTTTTTCTGTTTAGGACAATATGATACAAGAGTCAATGGCAACTTGTAGTGAAACCCGAATATAGAAGTTCCAACTTTTCGTTGGTTGACAAAAGCTGCGGGTAACTCTTTTTTATTTTTTCGCAATGTACCTACCACCGTTATTTTATTTTTCAACAGTTCTTCTGCTAACTGGAGGTTAGTATACCAATCAAACCCAAAAATCACAAGTCATATTCCTTCCAGAACCTAAAATCGGTGTACATAATCGCATTACTATATCGGTTGGCTTGTAGCTCACTTTGTAAGGTCCATTTGGTTGTTGACCTATATATGGCTCACTTTGATAAGTGTAAAATGTCTTTGCATCGCATAATGCAAAATTTTTCAAACCATATCGCCCGGGCTTACTTGGAATATATTGCCGAAAAATACAGCGCCCCCGAAATTTCAGTAATTGTTCATCTATCATGAAGTTTTCGTTGAGACTATAATTTTCAATACAATGATTGTTGAATTGCGTAAAAATGTTTCTGATTGGGGCAAATCTGTCTGTAGCTTTTCTTGACTCACGAGTGTTTACATCATCAAAGCGCAAACATTTTAGAAGGAAAGAAAACCTGTTGTAACTCATAGTTTTGTGAAAAATTGCAATTCCTAATCTAGACTCATCTAACAAATCTTGCAGCTTTCTATGTCGACATTATTGACTTACACAACCCATACAGGATTAGTAAACCAATCAAAGCTTCTATTTCCGTTTGATCGGTCTTTTTGCAATCTCTTTCACGTGCGTATTTACTGCTGATTTTCTCAATATACGTATTTGTGCAAGTGGTTATCTCTGCTATCATATCATCGGTAATATAAAGTTGAAAACACTCAAGTGGAGATTTAGAAGCCTTAGCCATACCTTTTGGACCTGGAGCTTCAGACATTATATTTTGAGAACAGGTTCTTACTGCAGTACGTCCCTTTACTTGGAACCACTTAGTTATTTTATCCTTAGCTAAGAAGAAGTGCTCCTGAGTTTCAGTCTCTTCTACCTCAGATTCTTCTGACGATGAAGCATTCCGCTCTGACATTGAATCATGATCAGATTCTTGAACGTAATCATCATCGATGCTGGCATCACTTTCGACGGCAACGTTGTCTTCATTATCCGACATCACAGCTTCCAACATAGCTCTCCAGCTTGCTTGCTTAGACTCCCAACTAATCTGAGAAGAAAATGAAATAAGAACATTGAAATGTAAATAGTACTAGGTACTAACACACAAAAATATCTAATATTCATGTCTATTATTATTGTTCACACATAAATCAGATAACTTAAATACATTTACACTAAATTCTAATGAAAAAAGGTTAAAAACAACTTACCTTACCATTTTAGTAAATATAAAAAAGTATAGCACGAGAACTCGCGGGGTGTTGTGAGCACCCCACGCAAACTTTGACACGTCCTTGCGTTGCAAGCGCAATCGCCACACTGCCCCTCCCACCTCGATTCGTCGCGTTTGATTGTTATTTGAAGCTACTCAGACGCATACGCTCATGAACAAACAAATAGGCATTAAATTTTACGTTTGAAAATCTCTGGGGTGCTTTCAGCACCCCGCGCGAGTGCTCGAGGGTTAAATAAAAAAATATTAGGACGTTTGGCTTTTTTTGCCATCGTCGCATTCACAATAATATTAATATTCCACAACTATCGCACAACGCCATCTAGTCCCAAGCTAAGCAGAGCTTGTGTTATGGGTACTAGACAACTGATAAACATACTTATATATTTCTAAATACATAAATATTACAGATAAATTACACCCAGACACAGAACTAATGATTGTGCTCATCACACAAACATTTGTCCTGGGTGGGAATCGAACCCACGACCTCCGGCTTAGCAGTCAGGGTCACTAACCACTAGACCAACAGGCCTGTCATATTATATTGCACATGGGATTTTAGAAGAAATTATTAAATTTCTAGAGCCAAAAAAAAGGACAAGAATATAACAAAGTAAAGTAAAGCCTACAACATCGCACTACAGTCCACAGGCCTCCTCTAATTTCTGCGAGACGACAAAGTATAGTAAAGTAATTTATGAATATTTTCAGTTTCTATAGTTGCTCACCACTGGCAAAGTTCCGTCATCCAAAACATCCATGATGCTTGCCAAAATGACGTTGTCCTTTTCCTAGGTGAAATCTTCATGGATACCTTCGAATGCGGGGACAACAGAAAAGTTATACCGGACTCCCACTGGCTAAAACCCCAACGTATAAGAGGCTCACAATTACAATATATGAGGGATTCCGGGATCTCCCCTCGGAACGCAACCTAGGATGGCTAAAGTAGCTTATCTTAGCTTCAAATATCCGCGAATAAATGGTTCAAGTCAAGATATCATTGACAGCATAGGATATGATGTTTGATGTTTCTTAAAAAAGTAAGAGTCTCAAATCTGTTCTTTTTACATTGTATTAGACTTAAAACTAAGTATATAATGTAGTATAACCGTAATATATTTAGATTCTATTAGCTTAAAATAGCAGCTCAATATGGCTGAGTTTCTTATGGTGAATGTAGAGAACCGGAGACCCTTACTATTGGAAATGAGGCATTCCATCCCAGTCCTCAGGGGTGGCATCTGCATTTTGATTCTTAATCGAGGACAGATGTAGATGCCTATAAGCCACAGCATCCTTTTACCATCAGACGGCCTGTGTGCTCTTTTGTCACGCTTATTGTATAAAAAAACTCGTATAGCAACTCTGAATTCTTTGAATACCTAACATGACGTTACAGTAACGAATTTAGTACCTAAGTACCCTTGCATGTCGGTCTGTTTGTATTGGCATTCGATTTATGAGTCTGCACCTCTTGTCTAAGAAATATGAATTTCTTTCAAGCTTTTTATAGTGTTGGAGGATTTGAAATAGTAAATTAATGAAACATATATAAGTGACACTATTTGAATTTGGACTTGCTCAAGGTCCCCTGGGATCCACTTCGGTGGATCCCAAGGGTGAAGGTTTAGTTGATGAAGTGAGACTACAGTATAATATATATATATATATATATATATATATATATATATATATATATATATATTATATACTCTAACCACACACTGAATAACTAAGGTATACACTTTAGATATTCTTAGATCATAATATACGAGTTATTTCACGGCGCTTAAGCAAACTGTGTTGGTCACACACAAGCACTGGTCAACACCATGTATTATCAGTGATACATTCACGATAACAGTAGATGGAAAAGAGGAGATCTCCCGCCATGCTAGGTATTCAGCATGGTAAGCGTCTAACGCTCCGTGTGTTAGTATAGAGCTTTTCTATATATAGCGCAGTACCACAGAATAAATAATAGTACTACGTAGCAGTACTTCGGAACTTTGATAGTGTGGTTTAGGCTTCGGTGTGTGTCGTTTGTGACGCGATAACATTGCCAATACAATTAGCTACTGCATGCCATGGAAACCTGCAACCTAATTCAAACAGGAAAGACTGGATACGTGTCACTTCTGAGGATTAAGTTAAAATCCAGGCCGGTCAAGATAAGAGGGAATGTATAATTATAAAGGCCTTACAAACTATAATAATACTGGCCCTCTATACCATCCCGCCGGAGCACAGCAGTGCACGCACAACTACTTGGCGGCATGAATAGATACCTATTTATATTCCTCGACAGAAAATGAATTGTACCACCTTGAATATTATATTTATGCAAAACAATTAACACTATCTGGAAATATTTTTGTTTCTTTTCAAGTCACTGTCTTTTAAATACGCGGCTAACATGAACTGGATCTATTCGATAATACTAAAATGATATTAATATTTTATGTTAGTTTGGGACTTATATCTCCCATTTTTATTATGGATTAACTGTGTTTTAGTAATAGGCGACTAATAGGACATTAGGTTTTTGATTGCGTTAGTGATGGCGTAGCCTTTCGTACTTTCACAATTTCCTATCCTGATACAAAACCAGTAGTTTTTCGCTTAACGTGGTCCGTGCAGCACGCTATTACTCTTTTTGATTACAGGCATAACGCTATATATCAAAATAAAATACGAATGTATACTATTAGACTAGGGAAAGAAGAAAAAGCTATTCATAAAGCTTGAAAGTTAGTGTAAGGTAGAGATTTTGATGGATGGATTTTCCTTGAAAAATTTTCCGTATTTTTATCATTGGTTTCAAACAAGTATGGTGTCGAAATAAGAGAAATAATAAAGTTTTTTTTTTATAGAATAAAGGAGACAAACGAGCATTCAGTCAGCCTGATGCTAAGTGAATGCAGTTGCCCATTGACTTCCACATGACTGCATCTATCCTCGATTAAGAATCAAAATGCAGATGCGTTATTTGTTGTCATCCCTGAGCACTAAGATGGAATGCCTCGATTCCAGTAAAATGGGTCTCCGGTTCTCTACACTTGCCATACGAAACACAGCAGTAAGATGTTTCACACTGGTATTCTGCGAGAGCGTTTTAAATTTTTTGTCGTTATTAGGAAGTCGTCGCTGTCCATCTGTTGATTTATTCTCCTTCCGTTACAGCATTTAACTATGGCATTGCGGGCCGCAGCGTCAAATTTTATACAGAAAACAGTAAGTATGGCCGACAAATAATTACTTATACCTGCGCCTTCAGTACCGAAAATTCCTTGTGTTTGTATAAGTTTTTTTTCTAAGAAATTTGTTAAAAATACAGCAAATTTGCTAACATCCTAAGACTACAGAACTAACACTAGCGACTTCAAATAGTTCAGACTAAAAGTCATAAAATTATTTCTTTATTATATTTTACGAAGTTGGTATGTCTTACATAGTGTAAAGTAAAGATTTAAAGCCCAGACTTCAGAAGCGGAAAGAAATTATTTTATTCTTTTTAGTTTTTGAAGCCACTTTAAATTTTTTTAATGTTTATTTTGTAACATTTTTGCGTAGCCGTTCGCAAGTTTATTAATGCAAGCATTGCGAATATTACGTTGTTTCCGTGAAATATTATTTGCGTATTAACATTATGAATTTTAGTCATATACTCGAAAAGCTTTGCGCAAACGAAGCTTGTGTGCGTTGAGTGAATGTGCAAACAACTTTCTTTGAGATTTACTAGGTACAGGATTGGAATATTCGTTTAGGATATTGTCAGTCAGTTAATTTTTAAATAGATTTTTTAAATTAATTTATTAACATACATAAATATACAATATTTATTACCATAATAAATATTGTAACTTAAAACTGCAGTTATCGTATTAACTTAGTAAAAGATAGTAACTTAATTACAAAATCATTTCTGAAAGCATAGACTCCCTAAAACCGCCACAAAGTACGGTTCTGAAACACTTGAATGATTTTGTTCGACTTATCAGGCCTTCATCGGACGAGAAGGGATGCTCTCTGAAAGAACAAAGCACCCAATTTTTTGATGAACACTTCCATCTTAGTATTATTAATGAACCAAATCATATAGGTTCTGAAAGGTTCGCCATGCCTGGTAAGAGTAAGGGGGAGGAATTGTCCTTTACCGAGAAAACGCCTTCAAGGGGCGGCTGGCACCGGTGGGACCACGGGTGTATTTGTAAACGAGTGCTCATGCGAGGCGGATATGCGTAGGCATTTCCTCATGTAAAAAAGTTTCCATGAATTACACCACATCATCAAATGGACTGTAAGTTCGTTTGTCACTTCAGTTTTATAATTGCATAATACATAATGCATACGCCTACAATTGCATAAAGAGAATTGGGAAATAACGCTTGGGGTTCTTTTTTGTCTGCGTAGCTTACGCTACGGGTTATCGTTAAATTTTAATAGAATTTAAGCCAGAGCCTGGAATTATTGGTTTCTTCACAGTCTTATTGTAATTGCCCTCGTGTAGTCGATATTGTATTTCTTCAATTTGAAATAACAAACGAACTTACAATCCAGCTGATGGTGAGTGGTTACTGCAGTCCACTGAAACATACAAACAAATTAGGTAAAACAAAAGGCAGCAAATACGTAGTTATTTGTAGAATAAGGTTTATATTCGAGCACACAGTCTACTTTACGATAAGTGGAATGAAGCAGCGCATAGAAATCTACATTTATCCTCAATTAAGAAGCAAATTGCAGATCCGTTGTCATCACTGAGGACTGGAGTAGAACACCTAATTCCAGTAAAAAGGTCTCCGATTTTCTACACCAGATTGTACTCACCGCACGAAACGCAGCCGAATTGAGTTGTTATTTTAAGCTTCTATTTGGTGAGAGTGAGTTCATTCCTCGGTTGAGTCAACCCATGCGTGATACATCCACAATATAGCTTCAGCATTACTTTATCACGTAAAAGTACTCATAACTGGTACTCTCATCATATAACGACATTAAGCTGAAAATGCTTTTGACACAAGCGACTTTTTAGGCTCTCAGTCCGTACCCGAATCGGGTTACTGTTAACCATTAGATTACTGTTGCTATACAGTCCCAAGTCCAACCGTACTTTTATATACAACATTCACTTTTTATACAACAGCGATCGTTGACAATTAGTCAGCTTCTCCACACTCACCATACGAAACAAAGCAGCATTAAGCTGCTAGTGAGACATTCCATCTTCGTTCTCAGAGGTAACAACGCATCTGTAGTTTTCCTTGTTTGAAGTCCAGTCCTTGACTTTATAGTAGCGGTGTAGGAATATCTTTTACCGAATAGTATCTTCCTGATAACAACCCAGAATATTAAAGACGGCAATTGTCAACACAAATGTCAAGCGTGACAAGTATGGCATAATTTCTCCTGAGGCTAACTATCGGGAGGCCTATGTTAGGCGGTGCCACCTTTAAATTAAATATTTTTAATGATGAACTTATGGGTACTATATAGCACCCGTGGTCACGGAGGGACTGAGGTGTCGCTTTTATAGGGATTATTAGATTGGTGTTAGACACGGTCCCATGCACTGCAGTGGCTACTTACCATCAAGTGAACTGCAAGATTGTTTATCACGTCAGTTTAAAAAAAAATCAGCAAGTCGCGCTATGTACTTGGTAGCTACGCATGACTAATCAAATGTTCGCCAACAAAAAGAAGCAATGTATCTTTGGATAATACGCTTGACAGTGCACCAAAGCAGCAATAAAATTAAACTTCATGTCAAAGTAGGCGCAATATTTTCCGAATACCGCGTTATTAATGCAAATGACGTAATATATAGGGTACAGTAAATAATAAAGTGTAATATCATTTGGGATTACGACCTTTTCTGATGAATATAACGCTTATGTAAGACGTAGTTTAGAACAGTAGTTAGTCGAATGGCGGATTTGAATCCACGACTTTTTGAGTTCGAGGTCACCGCGCCCTATTAGGCCACTATCGCTTCGAGTACAGACCACCATCATAAGGAACTCACCATATCGTAATAATAATGTCCTCCAGACCGAATTTCGGCCACGGCGGCCTGCCTCAACGGAGGCTAGCCATCGGCGCAGGACAGGATTATAGTGCCCAAGTGTACGCGCAAGCACAGGTGCACTCTCTATTCCCTCACTCTCATAATCCGGTGCGACGGTAAACCGACACAACCGGAGAGAGATCAGGCGCAGGACCAACGGGTTTTACGTGCTTTCCGAGGCACGGGGGTGAGACACCGCCAACTTCCTGACTCCGGGCAACTACTGAGAAAAACTTAATAATAATTTTTTTTTGGTGCGACCCGGGATTCGAACCCAGGACCTCATGATCAGCAGTCGCATTACTACAACCACTAGACCAACGAGGCAGTCAATCGTAAAAAAATTTTAAGTATCGTATTAAAATTTGAAATAAATACATTTAGTAGTACTGTGTGTTTAGTATAACTGAAACAGCCAATTCCAATTTTAAGTGTAGATTTAACAAGTGATCGGCGGTGAAGGCAAATATCATGAAGTATGTCTGCATGTCTGAGAAATTAAAAAAACTTAAGTGCGGCAGACATTTTCTTGCCCTGAAACCCTCTCAGAAATCAGAGGATTCCTATCATCATATCCTTATTGAGAGGGCCCAGCAATCGGACGTGTATAATATGCTGTAACTTTTACATACGAAACGTTTGGTACTAGTACGCAAACTAGCTACAGCAAATTAGCTGATTTTCAAATCAGCTAATTTGCTGTTCCTTTAGCTTAGTTGACGAAATTTCAGTACTGGCAATTTATTTTTATTTTATTGTATTCATGTCTTACGTAACTATATATTGTATTGTAATATTAGTTTACAGAAACTTTTGTTGCTTGTGTATTCTGAATAAATATCTTTCTTTCTTTATTTGTTTTTTTTTTTATATTACTAAAAGAATAAACAGGTAGGGTTCATTACTGGAGTGCCCGTTGCTTAACTTTCTCACGAAAATTATACATATATTTTTGAACCAATGTCTACTCCATCCAATAACATAACTCGTTATGATAACTGTAGACAAAAACGTGCGGTAAGTGCATCTGTCGATTAAACTGAGTTTTGGTCGTCTCTTGAAGTAATGGCTCACCCGGAATCCTCTCTGGTGTCATTTTAAGTGACGTCTATAAAGTATTGACTTTGAAAAGGTCTGATTAGAGAGCATGTGGCGAGAAACACACATTTTTTAAGTTTCGAAAATTGACTGAAATCAAATGAAAAATTATTTTTTTAACAATCGGAAGTATGTAAGACGTTAAAATGTTTTTTTGATTTACCGTATCGAAATGAGGGGTTTCCGTTTTAGTTCGACTAAAGGCGTTTGGTGTAAGCTAGAATATGTTAAGGTTTTATAAATATAGTATTTATTCATTCAGTCGTTGATTACAGCCTATCAATCTACAGCTGCAGCTTGTACTGCTAGGTCTCCGTATAGACTGTCCCATAAGCAGAACAGTTTTGCCACAGCTGCCATGCTAGCTAGGTGGGCGAGCAACCACAGTTTCTTTATTTTTCATTGATATAAAGTAAATACTGCTGCCCATCTCCTGGATTGTTTTAATCAACATTTTTAATTCATATTTTCATTGATGTTTCCTCCGCTCTTTCTAACAAATGAGAGATGGTCTGTGTCCACTAATATTATGGCTGTCACATTACACAATATATTAGAGTTACTATAATTCTAACTTAAGAAAATAACGTAATAGTAAGTTGCAATAATTAGGCAAGATGTAAGTCAAACCTTTAGTGAGCTGTTTTCGCAGTCTGCTAAAAGTGCGATAGAAACGAACTTTTCTTGCGGTTCCATGAGCCGAGTGTTACAAACAAGAAATATCCAGTCTCTCGCGTTCGTTCCGGGCTGTACGCTGTAGCTCGCATAACGGCCTAATGGTTAGTACTTGGCTCCGCTGGGAACTGTAGCAGAGTAAATACCGTAATGAAAAATCTTCATTTGCTTTATTATTTATGGTATTAAAAGGAGAAAACCGTTACTAAAGAATTAAATATCTATACATGTAAGTAATAAAATTGTAGAAAAGTGGTGCCTGTACAATGGAAATATATAAAAAAAGTAGCAGAAGTTGTTATTATATCAATGCCGAGCCCAAAATTGTAATTAAATTTTTTTGTCTGTTTGTCGGTTTGTCTGTTTGTCTGTGTGTGTCGGCGCACGTCATCGCGCCTCGGCCAATGATGATGAACGCGTGGGAGCGCGGACCGGTTGTAGACTTCGCGGCAGCGCAAGCGCCTCTGTCCCTCACTCAGCGGCGAGACGCGGTAGCAGACGGGCATTTCCTTTTTTTGTAATATACGTACACAAGGTTAAACGTTTAACGGCATTAAACCTAATTTTAATACAGTCCACTCATTTTATTTCTAAAGTCCCGATAAGGCCTATTCATATTGGTCCTTCGATCGCACAAAACATTTACCAGTTTTTGCCGTAATTAACGTCGACAAGGTCAAGTCACGGTCGCCGAGCGCACTTTGAGTCCGCGGCCACGTACATTGAAGAAGGAAGTCGTTCCCGTAGCAGCCTGCGTAATCATTGAAGACGCTGATGTCATCCTGGAAGTATAAAACCGTATTTGAGTGAGTTCGTTACAACTTTCTTCGAAATCGCGAAGTCGATTTCCTCCTCCTACAGGAAACTAATCTTAAAGCTAAGGACACTAGAGGCCTTTCTATTAGAAACTTCTCTCTTCTTCGTAATGACAGACCCGACCGCCGAGGCGGCGGAACGGCCATCTATTACAAGAAGACACTTCATTGCTCGCCCATTTCTACTCCGCAGCTTACCAATATGGAAGCCACGGTATGCAAGCTAGCTATGACTGGACATCAGTCCATCCTCATAGCCTCCTGTTACATCCCTTCAGGAACCTATCCCCTCAAAAAAGATTTTGAAGCCATTTTATCCTTGGGCAATTCAGTCATTATGTTTGGAGATTTTAACTCCAAGCATACTGAATGGACATGCCGCACTACGTCCCCTAGTGGCAAGATACTACGCAATATCACGCAGTCTCTTGATATCACTGTCCATAGTCCTCTCGGTGTTACTCACTTTCCCGATAACATCGATCACTCTCCCGATGTGTTAGATTTTGCGTTACTCCAAGGAGTTTCTCTCAACCTCAGAACAATCGAGACACTAGACGATCTAGGATCAGATCACAGACCGGTCTCCCTCATTCTTGGCCATCAGCCACCTCCCCCAATACACACAAAAACCTTCACTAATTGGAAGGGATTCAAGGAGTCCCTAGCTAAAGCTCTGGACTCACAGGATTCTACCATCTCCATTCCGTCGGACTTAGACAGTCCCGAAAAAATCGACACCGCGGTCGACTCACTCTCCACCCTTATTAAATCCTCCCTTAAGGAGAACGAAAGGGTCGTCCCGGTTGCTAACAATAGTGGGCTTCCCCTACACATTAGCAACCTATTAAAAGCCAAAAAAGCTGCTTTCCGGAGAGCAGCAAAATATCCCACCCCCGAATATAGGCGCGCGGCCAATCGTCTTCAACGAAAACTCCGCTTCCGCCTCTCTGAATTTCAAGATCTCGAAAAGAGTAAGCTCATGGAGAATATCACTCCATCTCACACAGCGTACTATCAGATGGCTAGAGCCCTCCGCATAGACGCTATCACCCACACTCCCCCTCTCTCCCGTCCCGACGGCACGGTTGCCTTCGAGGACGAGGAGAAGGCTGAGTGCTTTGCGGATAGCATTGCCGATCAATGCTCCCCTAGTTCCCAACCTGTCGACCCCTCACACGTCCAGGCAGTAGAGGATGAGGTCCGCCGCCGGAACTCACCCCCTACCGCCTCCGAACCTATCTCTGTGTCCAATGATGAGATTTCATCCCTCATCAAAGGACTTAAGCCTAAAAAGGCTCCGGGCGCGGATGGCATCTCCAACCAAGCCCTTAAACATTTTCCCGAGTAGGTGTTAACCTTTCTATCTATTATCTTCAACGCCTGCTTCAACCTTAGTTATTTTCCCACTACGTGGAAAGAGGCAACTGTGATTGGAATTCCCAAGCCAGGCAAGCCTCTCAACCTCCCCTCCAGCCATCGCCCCATTAGCCACCTCAAGGCAATGGGCAAGCTCTTCGAAAGAGTCATCCAAACACGGATGAGGCGCTATCTGTTTCCCACAGACGGTGACCCTCTCATCATTCCCCACCAATTCGGCTTCCGAGCCAAACACTCATGTCCCCAAAAAGTTCACCGCATTGTGGAATATATCCTCAGCGGTTTCTATCCTCGACGTCATAAAACCATCGCGGTCTTCTTCGATATAGCCAAAGCTTTTGATAGAGTCTGGCACACAGGCCTCATCTACAAGCTCTACAAAATAGGTCTCCCCGATCGTCTAGTTCGTCTCGTGGCCTCCTATTTGAAGCATCGTACCTTTCGTTTTAGACACGAAGGCACGCTATCCTCACAGCGAACTATCAAGGCTGGTGTCCCTCAGGGCTCAGTACTTGCTCCTTTGCTGTACATCCTGTTCACCAACGACATTCCCATCCCGTCGAAAGGTGTTCAACTCTCCCTCTTCGCAGACGACACTGCCATCTACTGCAAAGGTGTCTCACTACCCTTCATACGGAACAAGATCCAAAAGTCAGTTGATGACCTAGGAGATTGGTTCAAAAAATGGCGCATCGATGTGAACCCGGAGAAGAGCTCCGCCGTTCACTTCGATTATAAACGACGCCGTCTTAAAAACACTCCTCCAATACGTATGCTAGGGACCCCTGTCCCCTGGCATACGACAGCCAAATATTTAGGTGTCACTCTAGACACAGGGCTCACTTTTAGGCCCCACGTCAAACGAGTCACCCGTCACGCACGGTTTTACCTGAGTAGGCTCAACAGTATGTTGGGCAGACACAGTAAAATGTCCCTTCGTAACAAGCGAACCCTTTATAAGGTCTGTATACGACCCGTCATGACCTACGCGGGCCCCGTCTTTGCCCACGCAAACCCTAACATATTAAATGAACTCCAAATAGCTCAGAACCTCTTCTGTCGTCGAGCTGCGAACGCACCTTGGTACGTCCGTAATGCCGACCTTCATCGGGACTTAGAGCTCCCAACAATTCAACAGTTTCTTAAAAAACTCTCTGAGAACTTCTTCAAAGCCTCAGAGTCGCACCCAAACAATTTAATTCGTGAGGCGGCTTCTTATGCAGCCCCACCCCCCTCTCGCTATCGTGTCCGCAGGCCGAGAAACTCTCTCTCGGACCCGCCAAATAAACTGTCAAACGACCTGAACTGCCTCCTGGCGGCTCAGGCCAGTTCTAATTAAATTAATTACTATTATTATATCAACTAATATTATTTTGCCTTCGTAGGCACTCCCTCAGCGGCTCTTAGCCGCCTGCGCCCTCTTTTCCCAAAAGAGGGTCGCTCATGATAAGGCACAATAGAGCTTAATCAGCCAGCTGCCTGTCCCCAAAGGCGGTTTTTAGGGGGTATCACTTAGGGTCCCCGGTAGGACAGTGAGTCCCCCATAACCACGATAGACCGGCTATCGTGGTATGCGTAATGCATTTTCCGCCTCCCTACGTACAGGGTAGCCCTTTAATTGCTTCGGGCGCAAAAAAAAAAAAAAAAAAGTTCGTTATAATTAGTTATTTTCCCGCTTTCTTTTCATGCCGAAAAAATCTTTTCTATATCTTTCATTGGTTAAGTACCTGCATTTTTTTTAATAAGTAGGTATCTAGTTAGCTGCAGTGTTTCAAAAACAGCATTATCATTGCAACGCTTGCTTGATTAAATTTAAACGCTTATTCCGTTACAAATATCATAGGTAGATAGCTACGTTGAACAAGTTAGTGTCGATTCGTTGACCTAGACGCTGACTCATATTCTTGCCTGCGTGCAACGATCCCTTTGTTCTCGCACAGCTGTAGTTTTTTTTCTTAAAGTAATCAACGTTTTCTTTTTTGCTGTGTTCATATAAAAGTAAAATGGCAGATAATTTAAAAACGTTATTGAAGAAGCGCAGTTCGATAAAATCAAAGCTTACAATTTACAGCAATTATTTAAATTTAATTAAAAGTAGCTCTGATATTTCTGAATTACAACATCTAGATTCCGAATTTGATGAATTACAGACAAACATTGAAGTACTTGCCGATGATGCCGGGTCTGCGTTAGCTGAGCGTGAGGACTTTGACCGTCAGTTCTTCAATCTGGTGGCCATCACGCGCAGCCTGCTCCGTGCTTCGTCCAATGCTGATGGGTCGGAGGCGGGTTTCAAAGATGCTGACTCAGGTGCACATTGTTGTAATAAGAATAGCTTTGTTCGTTTGCCCAAAATTAATTTACCTCATTTTGATGGAAACTACCAATGCTGGCTCGAATTTCGAGATACATTTACGTCATTGATTCACGACAACTCTAGTATCAATGAAATAAACAAGTTCCACTATTTGCGCGCTTCATTGCTTGGAAACGCAGCCTTAGTTATTAAAAATATTGATTTTAAAGGCGATCATTATAAAATTGCGTGGGAAATGTTATGTGAGCGGTATAACAACAATCGCATTCTTGTAGTACCGCCAACTTTGTTACACAGAGACTATCAGAGAAACTGGGTTTGTTACATCGCGGTACGAGCACCAAGGTAACGGGTATTAATAATCACATGTCCACCAGTACACAGTCTTGTCACCTCACAATTGAGTCTTTATGCTGTGCCTTTACTGTAGATATCGATTGTCATATTTTACCTGAAATTACAAAGGTTCTACCATCTTCGTTTGTGCACATAAATCACGTCCCTATTCCTTCAGGTCTTACACTAGCAGACCCGAACTTTAATGTTCCGTCGGTCGTAGACATCCTGGTAGGGGCTGAGGTGTTTTGGAATGTCTTAGGCAGCAGAACTATAGATTTAGGGAAACATCTACCTAAATTGTGTGAAACTAAATTTGGTTGGCTTATGTCCAGTAGTATTTCGCACCAACCTAGTTCTGTTTCATCACTCCATTGCCATCATTTTAACGTCACTCCAGACCTAACTCAATTTTGGGAGCTTGACAACGTGTCGTCAAAACATTCACTTTCTCTTGATGAAAGAGTCTGTGAACAAATATTTGCCCAAACCAACGTTCATAAAAATGATGGTAGGTTTGTCGTGACGATGCCCTTAAAAGAGGACCCTAGCACTTTAGGGCATTCGTATGAAAACGCAAAAAATCGTTTTCTATCCCTGGAGCGGCGATTTAAGCGCAATCCTTCATTTAAAACTAAATATTGTGAATTTATCAGAGAATATGAGCATTTAGGTCATATGACTTTAGATTCTGACTGTACTTCTCCTCCTGCAAACTCCGCGATCACATATTTCATTCCACATCATGGAGTTATTCGTAACTCTAGTACCACTACTAAACTACGCGTAGTATTCGATGCATCAGCCTCTACCAGTTCGGGCGTGTCTCTTAATGACATACAGATGGTCGGTCCCGTAGTACAAGACGATCTATTTTCCATTTTAATACGTTTTCGTCAACATAGATACGTGGTCTCAGGTGATATAGAGAAAATGTATAGAGCCATTGAGCTAAGTCCAGTCCAACGTCCTTTACAAAAAATTATTTTTCGGTTTGATCCTTCAGAACCTCTTAGAACCTATACATTAAATAGGTCTGGCTGATAACATTGGGGATAGTCAGGTCCAGCGGGCCATACGACGTGACTTCTACGTGGATGACTTTTTGAGCGGGGGAAACACCATAGCTGAGACTGTAGCAATCGCAAAACGGGTACAATCGGTTCCATCTTCTGCTAAATTTAACTTACGCAAATGGCGATCAAACCATCCTCAAATTCTAAATCAAATTATAAACAGTAACGATTCGTATAATACTCATACGTTGCATTTTTATGAACAGGGCTCAAATTCATCTCAATCTAAAACTTTAGGTCTTAATTGGGCCTGCGATTCTGATTCCCTTACTTATACTATTAACATAAAGTCAACCACTAAAGTCACTAAACGTCACGTTCTCTCAGTTATCAGTCAGATCTTCGACCCATTAGGCCTCGTAGGTCCATGCGTTGTCGAAGCGAAAATAGTCATGCAGCGTTTATGGCTACACAACTATGACTGGGACGACGAATTATCGCTCGAGGTCAGAAACCTTTGGTCGACATTCCAAAATACAATAACATCTTTAAGTAATTTAAAGATTCCTCGTTGGGTTTTGCGTGAAGACTCGAGTATGCATGAAGTACACGTATTCACCGATGCGTCCGAAAAGGCTTATGGCGCATGTGTGTACATTCGGTCATGCAGTAACAGTAAATCTATTGGCGTAAAACTTCTCGTTTCTAAAAATCGTATAGCGCCCATCAAGCCGTCAACAATACCAAGGCTTGAACTGTGTGGAGCTTTGTTAGGTGCCAGGCTGTGTACTAAAGTTCAGGAAGCGCTAACTTTACCCATTCACCGATGTAGATTCTGGTGTGACTCAACCATAGTCTTGGGTTGGCTCTCTACTCTAGCCAACCAATTAAAACCTTTTGTGAGAAATAGAGTCAACGAGATACAGGAGAGCACTAGTGGTCATACCTGGAGCTACGTACCGTCGAAGGACAACCCGCGGCGGATCTTGTTTCCCGTGGTCTTAAGGCTGACGTTATCAAGGATACACCTCTCTGGTGGTCCGGACCCTCTTTTCTGTTGCGTAATGAAAGTGAGTGGCCTAAAATGCCAAACACAGAGAAACATGATTTGCCGGAAGTAGTAACTCATTTCACATGTAGTGATAGCGACCATCATGTTGTTAGTAATCATTCACATTCAACCATATATTCATCTATCATTCATCGTTTATTAGAAAAATATTCTAGTCTTCCAAAAATTCAAAGGGTGTTTGCATATGTACAAAGATTTATATATAATCTAAAAAATAAAGATAAATTGTGTGGCGATCTTTCCGTAACAGAACTCCAAGATTCGTATAATGTAATAATACATTATTCACAACTAGAAATGTTTTCTGAAGAATTTCATCTTTTAAAATCTAAACACAAATTGCCACGCAATAGTAGACTACTTTCTTTAACTCCGTTCATTGACGTACATAACCTCATCCGCGTGGGCGGGAGGCTCGATAACTCCCCCTACGATTTCAGTGTAAAACATCCCATAATAATATGTAGTAAGCACATACTTACTAAGCTTATATTTCAAATGAAACATTTAGCTCTACTACATGCCGGTCCTCAATTACTATTGTCACATATAAGGCAGACTTATTGGCCTATAGGTGGTAGAAACCTTTCTAAGAATGTCGTGAATAAATGCCTTAAGTGTTTCAGACATAAGGCTCAAAGCGTTCAGCCTATAATGGGTCAACTACCTCAGTCAAGAACTCATCTTGAATTTCCATTTTTAAATTGTTATGTTGACTACGCTGGGCCAGTATTGGTAGCCGATCGTAGAGGTCGCGGCAGCAAACTTACAAAATCTTATATGTGCATTTTTGTTTGCTCCGCAGTGAAAGCCGTACATTTGGAGCTCGTCACCGACCTCACCTCTGAGGCTTACATGGCCGCTCTAAATCGTTTCGTGGCGCGTCGAGGCAAGCCTCAAAGCATTACGTCCGATAACGGGACAAATTTCGTAGGCACATCAAATGAAATGCATAGGTTCTTGCAGTCATCGAGTGTTGCATCTGAAATAGCACAACAGGGCATCGAATTTATTTTCACGCCTGTTTACAGCCCACATTTTAATTCACTAGCTGAGGCTGCTGTTAAATCTTGCAAGCATGATTTAAAAAGACTCTTAAAGCTTACCCATTTTACCTTTGAGGAGATGGCTACTTGTCTTACGCACATAGAGGCGGTCTTGAATTTGCGCCCTCTTACTCCTCTCTCTTCGGACCCTAACGATTTTTCGGCACTTACTCCCGCTCATTTCCTGATTGGACGACCACTCTTATCTGTACCACATTCCCAGGTGACTGATGCCAACATCACGCGATTGGATCGCTGGAGGAGAACACAGTACATCAGACAGCATTTCTGGAGCCGCTTTCATAATGAATACATCTTTCTGCTGCAGGCCAAATCCAAGTGGTTTCATTCCAGAGGTGAAGTGAAGCCGGGGTCTTTAGTTCTTATCAAGGACAAAACAACACCACCGCTGCTCTGGTCCCTGGGCCGGGTCATGACGACCTATCCCGGCGTAGACGGAATCACGCGAGTGGCTGAGTTGAAGACGAAGCGAGGTATCATTCGTCGTGCTGTCAACTGCATCTGCCCTCTACCAATTGAAGATTGAAGACGTCTCTTCAACCCGGGGAATATGTCGGCGCACGTCATCGCGCCTCGGCCAATGATGATGAACGCGTGGGAGCGCGGACCGGTTGTAGACTTCGCGGCAGCGCAAGCGCCTCTGTCCCTCACTCAGCGGCGAGACGCGGTAGCAGACGGGCATTTCCTTTTTTTGTAATATACGTACACAAGGTTAAACGTTTAACGGCATTAAACCTAATTTTAATACAGTCCACTCATTTTATTTCTAAAGTCCCGATAAGGCCTATTCAGTGTGTTTGTGCACGCTAATATCAGAAACGGCTTATTCGATTTAGATGCGGTTTTCACTAATATATTGTGAACCCCATTACTAAACATAGACCTCCTGCATAGATCTCCTCACAGGCGGGATGTTTGTCAAAGTTGCATTGTTTGGCGGGTGGGTCGGCAACTGTATTTAATAAGTACAAACTTTATTCCTTGTTATGAAGATAATTCTGTGTATCATCTCTCCTGTTTCAGTTTCTCTCTGTATCCTCTGTATCAACCCACGGGATGCTATGAGGTCGTGGTTTCGGTTACACCATCATTTTATTTGTTTGATTTTACTATCTTAGGACAAGTTCTATTAAATATTGCAGGGAATGTTATATGTAACTTTAATTCGCGTATGTATAAAGACTTGAAACGTATAACATTAAATTTTTTTTAATTTCATTATATTAATTTTCTAAATTTGTGATTTTTTTATTTCAAATAAATAAATAAATCACATTGACGTGGTTGAGCCATGCTGCAGTTGTATTAGGGTTATAGCACGAATGGTTTAGTTAGACGGGAAAGGACCAAGCTTATGGTACCGTATGGTGAGTGTAGAGAACGTGAGACCCTTTTACTAGAAACGAGGTATTCCATCTTCTATTCCTTCTGTCCTCAGGGGTGGCAACGTGTCTGCTTTGTCATTATATATCCAATATCAATATAGACTATAACATATATATATATATATATATATATATATATATTATAGTCTATGTGTCACAGCATCCACTTACCATCAGGTGGACTGTGAGCTCGTTTTTAACCATTTATATTTACACCATATTAACCATTGGTAACCATGCAGTAAAATTGAGAGAGTTTGGTTGTGAAGTTTATACATCCACCGTAAAATGAAATGAAAGATTTTTATTCAAAATAGATTAGTGTATAATACTTATTAAAAGTAATTTATTTTTATTTACTACTGGTTAGTAAAACATATTTCAATTTACAGTAAATTTATTTTGTACAATTTTTGTGTGAACTTTTATAGAACCAGCATGGTGGCGATTACCTCATTCCCCGGTGTTATTTTCATTTATGTATTTATATATATTATAATAGTCATTTTTGTACAATTTTTCTCTCATAAGACATTTATACTTGTTTAATGACAAATTTTAAACATTTTCTGGGATTTTGTTGTAAAAGCGTATACATACATGAATTGCCCCATAAATTAATTACCAATTTTGTGGAGTCTATTAGCTGGTATTACAAGGTTATGTTTGTTCCTAGTGTTCGAAGTATGAACATTTTTATTCTTATGAAAGCTATTTATGTTTTATGTACCTACATTACACTAACATAAATATATTGCGATGCCGAATTTAATATGTAGGCGGTCCCATAATGAATTGGCCTAACTATGAACCAATGAAGGAAATGAAACGAAACCAATTTTATTTTTCAATATAATCACCATGAATACTAACACACTTCTGACATCTGTGAATCAACATCTCTAAACCTTTATAAAAATAATCACATTTTTTATCCTCAAAATGACTGAAGACGGCCGCCTGCAACTCTTCATCGCTTGAAAATTTTCTTCCTCTTAAGTCCCGCTTTAAATTTGGAAATAAATAATAGTCGGACGGGGCCAAGTCTGGACTGTAAGGTGGATGTTGAACTTCTGTGAACCCGCATTGACGAACTGCATCCTTCGAAACACCAGCGGTATGAACAGGGGCGTTGTCATGGAGCAACAGGACACCTTTAGACAGCTTGCCTCTTCGTTTTCCCTTTATCTTGTCTCGTAATTTATATATTAAAGAAGCATAATATTCGCCGTTCACGACTGTATTACGTTCTTTAAAATCCACCATCAAAATGCCTTGAAAATCCCAAAATATTGTGCACATCAGTTTTTTAGTCGATTGTTGCACCTTTGCCTTTCTAGGGGGCTTTTCACCCTTATAACGCCATTCCATTGACTCGCGCTTGCATTGTGGATCATAATACAAGATCATAGTTTCATCACCAGTCACTAGCCACTCGATCACAGTCTTTGGATTTTCGCCACAAAGATCCAAAAACTCCGAAGCGCAGCGCACCCTTTCCTGTCTCTGTACCGCTGAAAGAAGTTTCGATACCCATCTAGCACTCACTTTTTTCATGTGAAGATGTTCATGGATCGCGCGATGAACGGTACTCTTAGAGAGCCCAAGCCTTGCTGCAATTTCTCTAATCTTCAAACGGCGGTATCTCAGAACCTCCTCTTCGATAAGAGAAATCGTTTCGGGAGTGAGCACTTCCACAGGTCGACCGTCGTGGCCAAAGTCTTCGACGGTTTCTCTCCCGAGGCGAAACTCTTTCAGCCAATTTTTCACTGTGCTATAGGAGGGGGCAGACTCCTTATACACGCCATCCAATCGTTCTTTTATTTGGGCCGGGGATAAACCTTCTTTAAACAGAAACTTTATGACACTTCGATACTCAGTTTTCGACATTTTGAAAAAATACGCGACTCTCGTTATTCAAATGCCTGTTAAACTAAGACTAAGCATTATAACGATAACGTACTATTTAATGCAGCACATCATGTAGCGATATGTCGCGTTGAACTATATCAGGCCAGTTCATTATGGCACCGCCTGGTATGTTAATGTGTCATATAAGTTAATATGTTAAAGAGTCACACTCTTTACAATTACGTTATAAATCGTCCGTATGGCTCTCTTATGCAAAGCAAATAGCTTGACTGACTGACAGACTTCACTGTCAGTCGCATTACCCCGTAGTAAGATTACATAAGACATTACGCTATGAAAGTAACTAAAATAAACTAATCTAGCTGTTGGTTAGACTTCAAACCTTAAATATGATCCGATATACGATATATGATCCTGAACTTGCACCCTCAGTTTTCACATGTATCGGTCTCTTAAGAATGATTTGTGTAACGTTAGGTCATAGAAATATTAGGTCAACATCAAGAGGTGACTATCAAAACTACTTGTCGCATTCTTACGATCAAAAATCTTAAGATTTCTACAGCAACAGGATTATGTCACAACCTACAAAATGGAAACAAGTTATCGAATAAAATGGTTGCGTACTTGTAATTATTATAATTAAATGTAATTAAACTTTGAAAAAAAAAAATGCTTTGAATTTGTATACAAAATACGAAGAAATTTTTCTCCCGACCTAATATCTAAAACTTTAGGACAACAAAATGCTCACGGAATATTTAGGCACGCACAAGCGATAAAAATTGAATTCCTATTCAAACACACAACAACTATTCACGCCTGCAATTGAATAATGGGAATTGGGAAATAAGGCTTGGGGTTCTTTAATGTCTGCGTAGCTTACTCTACGGGTTATCGTTAAATTTCAATAGAATTTAAGCCAGAGCCTGGAATTATTGGTTTCTTTACAGTCTTATTGTAATTGCCCTCGTGTAGTGCATATTATATTTCTTCAATTTGAAATAACAAACGAACCTACAATCCACCTGATGGTAAGTGGTTACAGCAGTCCACTGAAACATACAACCAAAATAAAACAAAAGGCAGCAAATACGTAGTTATTTATAGAATAAGGTTGATAATCGAGCACGCAGTCCAACTAATGATAAGTGAACTCTGTGGCGCATAGAAATCTACATTTATTCTCAATTAAGAAACAAAATGCTGATGCGTTGTCACCGCTGAAAACTGAGATGGAATGTCTCGATCCAATAAAAAAGGTCTCCGATTCTCTACATCCACGTCATGAAACACAGCAGAATTGAACTGTTATTTTACGCTTGTATTCTGTGAGAGCGTGTTCATTCCCTCGAGTTGGAGTTGGTACTGCAATATAGCTTCAGCATGGCTCTATCGTTTAAAAATACTAAAAACTCTTGTTATGTAACGACATAGAACTGAAAATGCTTTTGTTGTTTTATTGAAGCAACTTTTTAGGCTCACAGTCCGTCCTTGAATTAGGTTACTGTTAACCATTTGATAATTGTCGCTGTTTGGTCCCAAGTCCAACCGTACATTACTTGCATTAACTTTCTATACAACAGCGATCGTTGACATTTGGGTAGGTATTTAACACTTCAGCTAAATTAAATACTTATTAATACCCGATTCCTAGATTCGAGAAACGTTTCGCTTACCGTAACGACCTGTTTTGTTACAGACGGGGTGCATGTAAAAACAGTTTTTATTACAAATTATTCATTTAGCCACTTAAGATGACTAAAAATGAAAAATTGTAAAAGGTTCGTAAATAGTCGAACTTGATTTTGTTTCAAATAGGTTCATCGCATTTTAAAAACAGCTCGTCAACGAAACGAAGCGTTTTTAAACATAGAAACCCGATGTGAGAGTTCTCAGAACAAACACTTCTATAGAAAGGGAATGAGAATAGAGTGCAATGACGTCACAGTTTCATTTTATTTATTTATTTAAAACAGGTAACTTATACCATTTAATTAAAACTATATGGTATATAATGTAATTCACAAAGCAATCCTATAGGTAACAAGTTTTCACAAATGGGCAATCAGGTTGGGTAAATATATTTTACATGTATTACATAACATGTGTATATACATATTATATAAGTAGATATAATTTACTCATTAATGTTACTTAGATTTAAGAGTTCAAGAGTAAGATTGTTACTGAAAATAAATTTTATCAATTTACAAATAGTAGTACCACTGCCTAATCACAGTCCTTAGAAAATGTGTTAAATGAGTTACATGCTCTTGTGGTGAATGCGTTCTGCCTATAAATTTGATCTAAATAAACATACAGGCTTAATCTCGTTGCGAGATGCAGGGATGTTATGCAGATGCGTTATGCAGATCAAACCTGTATTGTGTTTAGTTTCAAAATAACCATATTATAGATTTTTAAAAATTAATTTAATTTAAAATGAAAAATCGATCAACATTTGAGATACTATCAAATGTATTTATTTAAAATAACACTAGGATATAATGAATTCCTTATTATAGGTAGTGTCAACTGTACTCGAAGCTGTGGTTAATAGGAATATAATATAATTGATGTCAATATCATTGCTATTATCTTATGTTTTTATAGACATTTTCCGCTTAATTAATTAAATTAAATGATACAAGTATTTGTATAAATTTGAATTGCATACATATATGTAGATATATGGAGTAATTGACCTATATACATACCGGTAACGTGCGCTTGTATAGAAGTAGTTAGTTTAGATAATTAAAATACGACAATGTTCCTTTGTGAATAAAATTTCTTTAGAAAATACTTTTTTATATATTAAGGGCGAAAAAAGTGTACAAAGTTAACCTTATGGTAAGTAGAAGCTGTGGCACATAGATATCTGCTTTCCTAGATGAAGAAATTAAAAGGTAAAATGCGACTCCTGGAGACGAAATAGAATGTCTCGTTCTTCACCTTCACTATACGAAGAGCGTGCCATTTGCCTATTCGAGCCAACCCATTTGTGCGGCAACTATAATGTAACAGCTGCAGCATGGCTCTAATATTTAAAAAGAACAAATAATGAAATTATGTGAAAGATTTACTTACTGTCTTATTTAATATAAACATGCACAAACTTTTTTGTTATTAGCGTTATTAACCATAGCAAAGCTACATTATTTGTGCTCAATAAATTATTCTGATGCACCGTGTGATATTCAAAAGGTTCTGATTAATGATCTACCAGCACTCTCCAGCCAAACTTTCAAATTTTTTGCAAAAACTACCGTGTGATCTCTACTTTACAGAAAAGGGATACAAACGAATCAATTAAATTAACACAATCACAAAAAAAAAAACAAGAAAAAATGAAACTAATAATTAAAGTATTTTTTAAATCAATATTTTTTCAAATTCCACCTATATTTTTTAAGTATAATGTGACGGCCCAATATTATTATTAATAATTAAATTCAATATAAAGGGGCGTCAAAAATAGTCTTAAAAGATATATATTAAGCAATTAAGTCAAATTAATAAACATAAAGTTAATATATTTCAGACATTATCCCAATAATATAGCAAATTAAGGGCAAAATTATTGTTTCTCGTAATAAGTAAATTTATTATAAAAACTTGTAAAAAAAATATTTAAAATAAGATAAATAATAGAAATACAAGTCAAAAAATATTATAAAATTAAGTTAAATAACGTTTATAAGATAATTAGAAAATTTGTTAAAAATTGTTTAAGTCATGGGAGGTGTTCGTGTATAAAAGAAAATTTTCCTAAGTTATGGAAGGTGTTCACGTATAGATGTCTTGTATGGATGAGCTGCCGGAGATACATTCCTGCAGTTCTACATATATATGGGGTGGTCGGGAGCCCGACTACCTGAAGTACTGTAGCACAATGACTAGTCCTATATTAGGGACTTATGATATTAAACTCAATGATACAAAAGCAATACTATAGAAGGTCTCCATGATGAATTTGCATTACAATAGTAGGGTCGTGGGTTCGAACCCTATATATGAATGACTTATGAAAGCAAGGTCTATGATTCAAAAGCAATACTATAGAAGGTCTCTATGATTAATATGCATTACAATAGTAGGGTCGTGGGTTCGAATCCTATATAGGAATGACTTATGAAAGTAAGGTCTATGATTCAAAAGCAATACTATAGAAGGTCTCTATGATTAATATGCATTACAATAGTAGGGTCGTGGGTTCGAATCCTATATAGGAATGACTTATGAAAGTAAGGTCTATGATACAAAAGCAATATTATAGGAGGTCTCCTTGATGCATAAGCATTGTATGGGATGGTCGGGTGACTGACTGCTCCTAGTACTGTAGCAAAATGACTAGTCCTTATTAGGGACTTGAAAAGGAATATTATGGTGGCGTGTGTGCTGCTTCACGAGCAACTGGTCCGAGGTAAACTTGGACTCGCTAACCGATGTGTCCTAGACATATCATCTTAGTGCCGGTGGTAAGCGGGTTTGTTGTAGCAATACGGCTTTCCCGTGGACATCGCACACCCATACCGTTTGTGGGCGGCGTAGTAGCGCATAGCGAAGCGTCGTCTATATTTCGGATTGGGATGATGAGTGTGTTTGGTAGCACTTTTAAGTGTAACGGGCATACTCAACTTCATGTCTTAGTGCATTAGCGCTATGATACGTGGAGTTTTGTTCATTGGCGTCTTAGTAGCGTGCTACTATGATACGTTAGTGATATTTTTTATATAACAACAATACCAACTTTGTTGCCAAAGTCGATAGGAGTCATGTGGGTGTGTTGTGAGGGTGCGCCGCCCGTATGATAGTTGCATTGATGCTTACTGCTACTTGCAGTATTGCGTCTTGTGATGGATCTGCGGGTGTGCTGCGCCTGATTCGACGCTCTCTTGTGGTTCTGGTCGATGGAGGTATACAATTAACATCTTAGTGTCGGTGGTAAGCGGGTTTGTTGTAGCAATACGGCTTTCCCGTGGACATCGCATACCCATACCGTTTGTGGGCGGCGTAGTAGCGCATAGCGAAGCGTCGTCTATATTTCGGATTGGGATGATGAGTGTGTTTGGTAGCACTTTTAAGTGTAACGGGCATACTCAACTTCATGTCTTAGTGCATTAGCGCTATGATACGTGGAGTTTCGTTCATTGACGTCTTAGTAGCGTGCTACTATGATACGTTAGTGATATTTTTTATATAACAACAATACTAACTTTGTTGCCAAAGTCGATAGGAGTCATGTGGGTGTGTTGTGAGGGTGCGCCGCCCGTATGATAGTTGCATTGATGCTTACTGCTACTTGCAGTATTGCGTCTTGTGATGGATCTGCGGGTGTGCTGCGCCTGATTCGACGCTCTCTTGTGGTTCTGGTCGATGGAGGTATACAATTAACATCTTAGTGTCGGTGGTAAGCGGGTTTGTTGTAGCAATACGGCTTTCCCGTGGACATCGCACACCCATACCGTTTGTGGGCGGCGTAGTAGCGCATAGCGATGCGTCGTCTATATTTCGGATTGGGATGATGAGTGTGTTTGGTAGCACTTTTAAGTGTAACAGGCATACTCAACTTCATGTTTTAGTGCATTAGCGCTATGATACGTGGAGTTTTGTTCATTGGCGTCTTAGTAGCATGCTACTATGATACGTTGGTGATATTTTTTTATATAACAACAATAAAAACTTTGTTACCAAAATCGATAGGGATCATGTGGATGTGTTGTGAGGAGGCGCCACCCGTATGATAGTTGCATTGATGCTTACTGCTACTTGCGGTATTGCGTCTTGTGATGGATCTGCGGGTGTGCTGCGCCTGATTCGACGCTCTTTTGTGGTTCTGGTCGATGGAGGTATGCGGGTGGTGATGTCTGCTGGGATGTATGGGAGACCTTGGAGTGGTGTAAGCCGACGATAGTCGTATTGATGCTTGTTGCGTTCTGCAGCATTGCGTCTCTGCGATGGTTGTTTGGTGGGACGCTATTCTCAATGGCGCTCTCTGCGGCTTGGTTTGACTCACACCTAAGTAGCTTTGCCCAAGTCGGGTCCCTTCATTGCGGGGCTGCAGACGGTCTGCCCTCCACGATGTTTTATATAACAACATAATATTATATCTCTGTAACTTTCCCACCTTTGAATGATTGAAGGCAACTTGTTGGTGGGTGAGACAAACATGATCGAAAATGCATTTACTCAACGTCAGTGACACAAACCCTTTCTGATGGCGAATTATTACTCTTATCTTATAACTGCCTTTTGGCTATATCTGCCGTTGTATTGGTTGGTGGAGCATATGTGTCGACCTCATGCGGGTGGTAGCTGGCGGGAGGATCTGAGGAGACTCTCAAGGCTGCGGCCGAAAGCCGCACAACGTGGGACCCCATTCCCTTGAGGTGAGCAGTAGTCTCATGACACGCTCTGCGGCTAGTAGCCGTGCTGATCATGCAATTGGTGGTGATGCCATACACTTACATCACGTCTGCAGGAGCGGCGGTCTGGCAGGTGGTGGCGTTCACGGAGGGTTTACGGCCAGTGTGCCTATTTGCCTAAACCGTGTGACGTACTTTCACTGTGGCTGGATTCGTTCGTATTCTGTATGGTGTTTACACGCATTGACATGCGCGACTTCGGTCGATGTTTGTGCTTACGCACTAACAAGGGGCCAAGCCTCTTGTACTGGTTCGCCAGTTATTTTGCTGTGGACTACGGTCCAGTTCCCGAATTAGCGTTCCCTTCGGGGGGAGTGCATCAAAATGGTTGGCGCTCACCGTGCACGGCGTGTGTGGGGCCGTGTACCTCCCCTACATTTTTTTTTAAATAAATGTAGGAGAGCGAAGCCCTTGTATCGGGTATTTTGTATAATTATATTGTGAGCCTTTTCCAAGCGGGAAGGGATAAATAATAATAAATTAATAATGTAAACCTGATACAAGTGGAATAGGGACGTTTTATGTTCTTAACCTTTTTCGAGCCCTGTCTTCGTGAACGGGGTTCACTTAGCTTATAAGGCACTACCAACAGCTTTCAATTGCTCTAGTGAATATTCATTCTTCCAAACGACACCTAAAAGAACTAAGTTACTAAACAAACACAACGTAAATAAGGGTCCTAACTAAGTCGATCACGCCAAAATATTAAAAACGGCCTATTATTAAACCTTTTGAAAGATCATTTAGGAAGATCAAAACATATTTTATTAATCCTGGTCTCATATATATAATGTTATTTAAAAGGGGATAATTTTTAATATTATATAATTTTTATATACAAGAGAGAGGGGGGGGGGGATCGTTACAATAAGTAGGCAGTAAAAAGAACATATTGAATATTCTTAACCTTTTTTTACGTTCCAATAAATTGTATGTCCAAGAGTGTGTATTAGAGATGCTATTACCTAGGCTGCACTAAAAGTATCGGGAATGGAATATTTTCAGTGTTCCTGTCATATTAAAATCTTTTTAATTGAAAACTCCTTGGTTTTAAAAATCGAATACCATTTATTTATTTAAAAAAAATATTCTCGGTCTTGTCACAAGGTTTTGTCAAACTTGTTTAGTCGTTGAGAAAATGGAATTGACTCGAGAAAATTCAAGAGCGGTGATTTATTATGACTTTCGAAGTGGTTTAACACAATAACAGTGTGTTGACCGGATGATTTCTGTATTTGGTGATAAAGCCCCATCCAAAAACACAATCTATTGCTAGTTTGCTGAATTTCAACGTGGAAGTGTCAAGCTCAGTGATGATCCCCGTCAAGGTCGTCCAAAACTGCAGTCACCCAAGAAAACGTTGATGCTGTGCGTAATCTGATTGAGGAAGATCGACAAACCGCGAAATTCAGACAACTTTAGACATTGGCATGAGTCAAATACAAATAATCTTGCATGAACAATTAGGTGTAAAAAAGTTGTTTTCCCGATGGATACCGCATTCGCTCTGTGAAGAGCAAAAAGCGGCTCGCGTTACTTGGTGCGTCAGAACTCTCGAAAGAATCCACTCAGGATCCTCAAATGCTGTATACAATATCGTATCAGGTGACGAATCCTGGATTTACGCGTACGAACCCGAAACAAAAAACCAGTCACAAGTTTGGGTGTTCGAAAATGAGTTAAAGCCAACAAAAGTTGTTCGTTCACGGAGTGTTACAAAAAAAAATGGTGGCCACGTTTGTCTCCAAAACCGGCCATGTTACGACTATTCCTCTTGAGGGACAAAGAACGGTTAATGCAGATTGGTATGCTAGCATTTGTTTGCCACACGTCGTTTCTGAAGTCCGTAAAGAGAACTGCAACCGCTGCATCAACCTCCATCACGACAATGCGAGTTCTCACACCGCACACAGAACAAAAGAGTTTTTAGAGCAAGAAAACATAGAATTAGTAGACCATCCGCCGTACAGCCCCGACCTAAGCCCTAATGATTTCTATACTTTCCCTTAAATAAAGAATAAATTGCGTGGACAGAGATTTTCATCACCTGAAGAAGCTGTGGACGCCTACAAAACGACCATTTTGGAGACCCCAAATTCCGAATGGAATGTTTGCTTCAATGATTGGGTCCATCGTATGGAAAAATGTGTCAAATTTCGCGGAGGATACTTCGAAAAGCAATAAATACATTTTTAAATAGTAATGTTGTGTCACTTCCATGATTCCCGAAATTTTCAGTGCCGCCCTCGTACGTTAAATAGCCTTTTGATGATCTCTCCCAGTCACTGAGCTAATAACAGTTCAAGGACTGCTGGTAATTCTACGGAAATTATTCATAACTACGTCAAGCAGCTTCTGCTATAGTTTAAAAATGTGTCAAATTTCGCGGAGAATACTTCGAAAAGCAATAAATACATTTTTAAATAGTAATGTTGTGTCACTTCCTTGATTCCCGAAATTTTCAGTGCCGCCTACACGTATACTGCTATTTGTCTTCCTTTCACGTTAACTTCAGTAAACGTGAAAGGAAGACAAATAGCAGTATTAAGTACCGAGCACTTCCGTGACGTGAGGACGCGGCCTGTTAATACTGTTGCTTAATCCGAGTAAAACGTTCATTTATTTTCCAAGTGCGAGCTTAAAAAACTATTTTGCACCTACAAAGTATCATTATCCAAGAACTAGGGCACTGCTAGATATATTCATTCAGCCAATAATTACAGTCTATTTAAACATAGACCTCCTCTATAGATAGCCTTATGGACGGGATATTTGTCAAAGTTGCATTGTTTGCCAACATGGCAACTGTATTTAATAAGCAAAAACTTTATTCTTACTAAGTTGTTGTGAGGGTACTGGTTGTGCCATGTCTCCTGTTTCAATTTCCCTCTGTGTCCTCTGTACCAACCCAGGGGATGCAACGAAGTGGTGGATTCTCTTACACCGTCATTTCCTTTGTTTTATTTTACTTTCTTAGCATAAGTTCTATTGAGTATTGCAGGAAATGTTTATATGTACCTTTAACAGGCATACGTATCAAGACTTGAAATTGATAATGTTTCTAAGTGCTGGAAATATTTATGCTGCTGGTATGTATTACAAATAAATAAATAAATCACATTGACGTCGTTGAGCCATGCTGTAGCTGTATTATGGTTAAAGCACGAATCGACGCTAAGCTTCAGTGAGGGCCCATATATCTAAACTAGCAAGCAGACTAAGCTCCGCAGCTTATGCTTTAAAAATTTAGAGATCTCATCGGTGTCGAGACAGCTATACCTTAGTTTATTTCAATTATTTCCATAGCATAACGTCTTATGGAATTTTGCTATTGGGGAATGCGGCTGATTTAGAAACTATTTTTGTTTTGCAATAGAGGGCCATTAGAGCCATTTACAACCTTAAACCGAGAAAATCTATTAGAGAAAAATTAAAAAAAAAATGTATTAACTTTGGCCTTTCGTGTATAATGTTCACAAAAATAAAGGTAGTTTTAGTAAAAAAAAGTGACATACACTCTGTAAACACTAGGAACAAACACAAGCTGGTGCTACCAGTTTGTCGACTCCACAGAGTCAGTAGTTTATTCTTGAAGCAGAAAAGATACAAGGTCTCTCTGTTACCAAGTTTAAATATTTAATTAAAAAACAAAAACTGTATAAAAAGGGTTATTATGGTATAAATGAATACTTTGTTGATAATTACTCCTGGGAATGAGGTGGTCGCTACCAAGCTGTTTCTAAATAAATTTTCTGACCCTTGACATTGCAAAATTTATTTAAAAAAAAAACTACAATAATACAGCTACAGCATGGCCCTACCACGTACAAAAAAATAAAGGTGTTGTTGTATGAAGCATTCTCATGAGTATTTTCCTATCAAAAGAATACTTTACTATGATGTGCTTGTTTGGTGAAATTTTAAAATTTTGATTTACGTTGTTGTTGACAAACGTTGAACATTTTCTGGGATTTTTTGTTAAAGCGTATACATTTTATATGTAGTAAAGCCGCGTTGCTGCTATATTATAGTTGCAGCACAAATGATTCGGACCGATCAGGAAATGACCAAACTTTCACAGAATACCAGCGCTAACTAGTGGCATAAGTGGCTACTGCAGCCCATATCTATGCAGGTTTCCGCAACCAACTTCAAGCAAAGAGGCCTAAAGATACATTATCACCTCTTAGGCGAAATAAGATAAAATGTCTCACAGTCTATAATTATACTGTCTCTTTATACACTTCTTAACGGACTACAGCAGTGGAATCACTGCTACTTGACGGCAGAAATAGGTAAGAGGATGGCTAGAAGAGTGCCAGAGGAAGTGATGCTGCAGCTGTATTATATGTAGATATAGCACGAATTGATGGGAAGAACTACACTCCCACGGAATACAATAGCAGCTTAATGCCGCTGTGTTTCGTGTATTATGTGCAGAGATTATTTCTACTGGAAACGAGACATTCCAAGGCAGACTTTAGCTGTGACAATAGCATGGGTAATATTATAACTTGTTAAGTGATATACTATGAGCCATAGCATCTAAATAACGTCAGGTGGACTATGTGCATATTTGTTATCCTTAAATTATAAACAAATATTTACCACCTGATATGCTTAATCCCTTTTTAAGTATTCCATTTGCAAAAATAAATATTGAATTGGCTTCAACAGCTGCAGTTTGATCACTAAAACAAACACGCCTGCTGCACGGACGGCGTTGTTTTCTTTTTACAACACGATAATTTAAGATACAACATTTAATCTGGTATTTTTGATACATTATAAATAGCACTGTTAATATCTTGTTATATTGTGTAATCATGTTTTATAAAATGTTTGTTTTTAAAAATATTTTTAAATGTACATTGTAATGAAATGAATGAAACCGTATAGAGGCTGTGTAACCATGTCCCCTACCTTATATCGTCCCGTGGGTTTCGTAAGAAGCTACAGAGGGAAACTGAATTAGGAGATGACAAGCGGCATATTTCTAATAACAACTCATTATATTAAAAAAAACAGTTGTCAACCCGGCTGCCAAACGTGGTAATTTTGGCAAAATACTCCTATAAAGCAATCTGTGTGGCAGACCTATTGGTTCAGCAGTGGTCTTTTATAGCCTGTTATGGATGGTTGGAACTATTTAGAGGTATTATGTGAAAGTAAATGTTGTATGTAATCGAGGAGTATTCATGCATATTTCTACGAAGGAGGCTTGCAGCGTTAAGACGGTTCTTCTCGCGTTTAACCACGGAAATTAATTGCCATAACAACATAACACTTATTCGCGAAGTGTGTGTGTGTGTGTGTGTGTGTGTGTGTGTGCGCGTGCGTGCGTGCGTGCGTGCGTGCGTGCGTGCGTGCGTGCGTGCGTGCGTGCGTGAGTGCGTGCGTGCGTGCGTGCGTGCGTGCGTGCGTGCGTGCGTGCGTGCGTGCGTGCGTGCGTGCGTGCGTGCGTGCGTGCGTGCGTGCGTGCGTGAGTGCGTGCGTGCGTGCGTGCGTGCGTGCGTGCGTGCGTGCGTGCGTGCGTGCGTGCGTGCGTGCGTGCGTGCGTGCGTGCGTGCGTGCGTGCGTGCGTGCGTGCGTGCGTGCGTACGTGCGTGCGTGCGTGCGTGCGACTCATTTGTAATATGGAGTGGACGCTTAAAGAAGACTGTGTTGCAGTTATTGCGTTGCGTCGTTGCGGTTACGCGCCAACTCAAATTTTTGACATACTGAAAAATTTGAATATAACCAAAAGATTCGTTTATCGTACCATCAAACGATACAATGAAGACTCTAGTGTAGATGGCAGGTCAAGAAGTGGTCGCCATCTGTTAGGACTCCAGCAGTGATAAAAGCTGTGAAGGCGCGAATTCAAAGAAATCCCAAACGTAAGCAGAAACTGTTGGCCCTTCAGATGGGGTTAAGCAGAACCACGGTGAAAAGGGTGTTAAATGAAGACTTAGGGCTTCGGGCATATCGAAGAAAAACAGGACATCGTTTGAATGCTCGTCTAATGGACCTGAGACTGAAGAGATGCCATGCTTTGTTGAAGCGGTACGCGGGAAAAAAATATCGGGAAATTCTTTTTTCGGATGAAAAAGTTTTTACCGGAGAAGAGAGCTACAACGAACAAAATGATAAGGTGTACGCACACAGTGGTGAAGAAGCGAGCAACCGTATTCCGCGTGTCCAACGAGGTCATTTCCCATCCGCGGTCATGACATGGTTGGGAGTTTCTTATTGGGGCTTAACAGAGGTACATTTTTGTGAGAAAGGTGTAAAAACGAATGCAGTTGTGTATCAAAATACAGTCCTGACGAACCTTGTGGAACCTGTTTCTCATACCATGTTCAGTAACAGGCACTGGGTATTCCAACAAGATTCGGCGTCAGCTCATAGAGCGAAGAGCGAAGAGAGAAGAGTTGACGAACCGTTAGTACATTCCATTCATTGTATAAATCCCTGGTCGGGTAAAGGAAATAGTGAAACTTTGCCACCTTTAGAATGGCTCTTTGGGCCACCTCCAGAGACAATACGCGCGCTTATGTGTTTAATGCATGTTTGAGTTATATGTATGTGAGTTGTAAGGCACCATTACACAGCAAAATATAAACCCCTAAGAACTTTAAAACTTATCACACTTTAACGTGTAAAGTAAAGCTCTTAAAGCTTTAAGCTGAAAAATAAGCGAACGTATTTCACGTATTCAGTGTTCGTGTGCCCACGTCACGGCAGTGCATGTGTACTTAATAGCTTAATACTGCTATTAGTCTTGTTTTTACGTATATTTCAATAATTGGAATTGTGTTATAAAATGCTAAAATATATTTTTTCGTTTATATTTGTAATAGCGTTATACCTTACGTATTTATAAAATTTAAACTGTAGTACTTATTTGCATTTATATGACGGTTCCTAGTCTATTGTATTACCTCGCTATGGAAGAGCGTTGCTTCCTAGCACAAACAAGATTATTCGCAAAAAGGAAGCTTCAATTACTTTAAATTTTATTTGGCCTAGTTACCTTACTAAAGTATTTTGTATTCATTTTGTATATTATTTTTACCTATATTAAGAAAAAAAACCTACCAGAAAAGTTTATGAACTTTCTTCAACAGAATTCATTTTGTGACGTCGTTTTCCACTTGTTTATTGATCGCGTGTCCTATAAAATAAATATTAAGTGTTTGTGCGAAAGCAGGCTACAAGCATACTCAACTAACATGCACAATAAAATAATGTAGGTTTTTATAAGAATCAATCGCTCCAATTCCTTACGTGGTGAGATGGGATTCATTCCTATGTATGAGCTATGTATTAGCACAGACTTCAGTATGTAATATTATTTTTTTTAGTTCTTTGACGTCGGCCTTTACTTTGTACTGAAAGTATATTTTTTGTGTTTAGGTTACGCAATATCTTCGCCAAATGTGAATCGATTTTTTTTATTGGAATGAGATATATTTCAGAATTATAATAGTATAGTGGTCTCTTTTAAATCTGGTGAAAAATTCTACCTCTAAGGGTGACATCCTCAGAAAATACCGTCTCAGAAATTATGGTATAAGTATAAGTCCTATGCCCAGCAGTAGGACGTAATATATAGGTTGTAACTTTACTATTTAACCTTTGACTTATGATGTTCCTTAGATAACTCTTTTTATATATATATATATATATATATATATATATATATATATATATATATATATATATATATATATATATATATATATATATATATATTACGGGTGCGGGTTTCACAGAACTGTGTTTTGTGGCATTTCAGCAGTTGTGCACGTTTAGCAGTAAACATGTATAGGACTGTAATTATAATGATGATGATGATAGAAATAAAGAGTAATAACGATCTCGCAGTCTGATTGTAAATGAATGCTGTGGCCTATGGATATTTATATCTTTATTATTATTGTATCGTATCGTTTTTTGGTATCAAAATTCAGGTGAAGTTGCAATTTCACACTGGTATTCTGTGAGAGCGTGGTCTTTCGATGGGTCTCATTTATCGATATTATTTTATTGTATATTATTGTATTTAAAAGACAGATTTATAGAATAGGCTATCTAGTATTAGGCTAAACCTCTCAGCTTGCTTTATATAAGTATTAATTTCTGTTAGGCAAGTCGGAGGAAAAAGCGCTTCCGTACTGCTTAATCCGTGCACTGGCATAATGCTTAGTGATACGTAAATACATTTTTCTACAAATGAACACACAGTCTATCTGATGCTAAGTGGATGCTGTGGTCCACAGACATCATCATTTATCCTCAATTAAGGATCAAAATGCAAATGCGTTGTCATTCCAAGAACTCAGATGGATGGCCTCGATTTCAGTAAATAGGGTCATCATAAAAAGCGATAGAGAAAAATGAAACGGTAGATTGACAGCAGCATCTTTCTGATAACAACCCAAAATTATAAAAACTGTGGTCCAGACGGCTTGGCAACCTTGGCAACTATGGCAAAATCTTCCAATGAGGCAATTTGTGGAGAACGCCTGTGTTCAGCAGTGGTCTTTTATAGACTGTAGTTGATGTTTAGAACTATTAATAAGTATTAAATAACAATTACATACATACATATAATCACGCCTCTTTCCCGTAGGGGTAGGCAGAGACCACTTCTTTCCACTTGATACGATCCTTACATACTTGTTTCGCTTCGTCCACTTTCATTATTCCCTTCATACATGCTCTACGGTTTAAGGTACTCTTAACCTGGCCTTTTTTCAAGACGTCCCTAATTTGGTCTAGAAAAGTCCGCCTAGGTCTACCCCTTCCAGCACTTCCATTCACACTCGCCTTATACACTTTTTTCGTCAATCGTTCTTCATTCATTCTCTCGATGTGGCCAAACCATCTCAGCATACCTTTCTCAATTTTTGTCACTACATCTTCTTTCAAGCCACAACGTTTTCTTATCTCACTATTTCTTACCCTGTCACTCAGTTTAACTCCTATCATACTTCTTAATGCTCTCATCTCAACTGCATTTATTCTACTTTCATGTTTCTTCTGCCATACCCAACTTTCACTTCCGTACATGAGTGTCGGAACCAACACCCCCTCATGCACAGCCAAACGAGCCTTGTTAGACACCTTCCGACTGTTCATAAAGGAGTGCAAAGCTCCATTCACCATGTTTCCTGCATTCACTCTTCTTTCGATATCACTCTCACACTTTCCATCTCTTGTAAACTTTGACCCCAGATACACAAACTCTTTCACCTGTTCAATTTGTTCATCTTCAATCACGATATTGCAGTCTGTCACTGCCTCATCTTTTTCAAACACCATCACTTTCGTTTTCCTTACATTCATCTTCATTCCCTTTCTAGCAAATGCTCCACTCATAGCAGTTACCATCTCCTGCAACTCCTCGGCCGAAGACGCAAGTAATACTTGGTCATCAGCATAGAGAAGACATTTGACGAGTAACTCATTCATTCTCAACCCACTTTCATTCACTTTTAAATCTGTCAAACAATTGTCCATGAACAGATTAAACAGCCACGGTGACGCTACACATCCCTGTCTAACACCTTTTTCGATATTAAACCATTCAGTGTATGCCCCGTTTATCCTTACACAAGCACTAGAATCCCTATAAAGAGATTGCAATGCTCGTATGAGGACACTGCTCACACCGTACACGGACAGTGCTGACCACAATTCATTCCTCACCACTCTATCGTAGGCCTTTTCTAGATCTACGAAGGCGCAGTAGACTTTCTTGTTTTTAGCCAAACACTTTTCGGCTATGCACCGCAAAGAAAAGACCTGATCCGTACATCCCATTCCCTTTCTAAATCCCGTTTGTACATCCCATATTTTCTCGTCTGTTTCATTCACAACCCTTTCAATCAACACTTTCGCATACAATTTACCGACGACGCTAAGAAGGCTTATACCACGGTAATTTATGCAGTCCTGCCGTGACCCTTTTCCCTTATACAATGGCACGATTACGGCTTTGCACCAGTCTCCCGGCACTTGCCCATTTCGCCAGCACAGATTGAAAAGGCGGTACAGCTGACTAGCCACCAGGCCCTGTCCAGCCCTCAGCATCTCGACGGTAATCCTGTCATACCCTGCAGCCTTACCTAATCTCATACTTTTCAACGCTTTCACTATTTCATCCATGCTTATCTCATTTTTATCAACATTTATATTCGTTTCCGTGGAAGGTGGCAGATGCTGTACCTGCACTTCCTCTCTTTCAAACAAACTTTCAAAATACTCTTTCCATCTCTTTAACACACATTCTTCTCCTTTTATAATGCTCCCATCTTGACTCCTGATTGTACTCAGCTCCGAGGTAGAAGTTTTTTCTCTGACTGTTTTGATAGTTTTCCAGAAAAACTTAATGTTTGACTGGAAATCTTCAGTGAGCCTCCTATCGAAATCATCTTTTCGTTCTTCTTTCTTTCTAGACACAGTTTCTTTCGCTGCTGTTTTCAATCTTTTATACTTCGTTCTTGCTTCCTTTATCTCGTCATCCGTTGCCTTTTGAACTTTTTGGTAAGCTTTTGTTGCTAACCAATCCAACCACGCTTTCTTCTTTTCTTGCACAACCCTTTGTACATCTTTATCCATCCACACGTTATCATTCTTTCTCCCTTTCCTTCTTTTAGCTACCCCGCATACCTCAATCGCAACATTTACAACCCCTTTCTTAAATGTCTCCCACAAATCTTCAATCATTCCTGTCTCTTCTATCCCTTTAAAACTTTCTTTCAGTTTCTCTACATACTCGTCTTTCTTTTCTTTTTCTTGTAGATTTTCCACTTTTACTCTGTCCAAAACACTCGTAGGCTCGGCCCCTCGGTGTCGCCACCGTTTAAAGAGGCCACGCATTCGGGCTATGACCAGGAAGTGGTCTGTGTCGAGGCCTACACCGCGGTATGCCCGAGTGTCTAGCACTTTCTTCTTCAGTCTTTCATCCACAATTACAAAATCAATCATACTTCTAGACTCACCCTCATCTCTTGTATACAAATGGATCTTTTTGTGGTCAAACATTGTGTTGGCCACGCACAGATTCCATTCCAAGCATACTTCAAGCAGGCTTCTCCCATTGTCATTCACTCTCTCGTCCCCAAACATACCCAGAACTCCTTCATACCCATCACGCTTTACTCCAACCCATCCATTAAAGTCCCCTAACATCACGATCCGTTCATTTTCTCCGCATTTATTCAAGACTTCTCTCATGCTATCCCAAAATTCCTCTCTCTCTTGTTGTGATTTTAGTGACCCACCTCCACTCAAATCCGTCGGTGCATAGACCCCAAGGATAAACAAGCGGGTGAGTCCGACTTTTAACCTAATCCAGAGGAATCTTGGGCTTACACATTCATGCTCCATCACACATTCAACCATTCGAGATGAAAGAATCACACCAACTCCCTGACAGCCTCGGCTGGTTTGGGGGACTCCCGACCAGTATGCCGTGTAGGGGCCATGAACCGTGGTGTCACATCCTTTCCTCTTGGTTTCGTTCATGCACAGAATATCAATGCAACGTTCATCCATCATCTGACACACTCCATCTACCTTTCCATCCATCCCTCCTCTTACATTCAACGTAGCGAAGCGGCTCTCCGTGGGCCGCTTTTCGCCCCCGCGAGAAACGAGACGTGATGGGTGGCGAACCACATCGCCGCCATTTTGGTTAATTTTTTGATTACCCATTGCGTTCCCACGAATAGCGAAGGAAAGGTTTGTCCCCCCCAGCAGAGCCCCGCATGCCAGGGTAAGGCTAGCCTAATTCTGGGGTCGCCCGGTCCCAGGGCAGTGTGGCACGCTAGCGACTAGGCTCGCCCCTAGCCATGCATCCATCCGCACGGCCGACGTTGGATTGGCGGAGGGTAGGAATAGGAAAACGGGAACGATAGGTGGTGTGAAAAGGAAGAGTAAGGTAAGTTAGGGTAGGAAATAGGAAATGTAGGATATTACCGTCCATGAGGGCAAGGGATAGGACAGTAATAGCTAGGGTAGCCGGGGTCGCATACCCGTATACCATACCACAACTACCGGACAGGTAAATTGGGATGAGTATCCCTCGACTCTGATAAAATAACAATTAATACTTTGTATATCAATTATTTGAATGTTTTACTTGTATAGACAACTCCACTTCCGGTCTCTAGTATTCAGAGTGTGTAGACGGCTCTCCTGAAAACAATTTTTGAATAAAGTTCCAAAGTTAAATTTAAACTTCCATTTTATTTATACAGTTATCGATAAGTATTCATGTATGTTACGACTTAGAACGCTTGCAGCGGTGATAAGACGGTTCTTCTCGCGTTTAACGACCGAAATAAATTGTTATAACTATTCTTTATCAAATTTATTAACACTTATTTGTGATCGAGTGAGCTGAGATAAAATATCTCATTCAGACGCAAATGCTTTACGATATAGAAAATTGTTTGTTACAATATCTTTTTGTATAAAACAATTTTACTGACTTTATCTCTTTTCATTTTAATTTACGAAGTTGTAAGTCCATTGCGGCACCAATAGTCACGAGGGGACCTGAAGTGTTTGACATCCCGATGTTAAAGTTAGCCTGGAGTAGCTAGGAGACATGCCACATTATTTTTAATCTCACTATAATTACCGCATTTCTTTTAAGTATTTACTGCATTATATTCATTTAACTTAAAGTTCATTTACTAGCAAAATATATTAGAAACGGAACATTATTTCAACTAAACTTAACTAAATTCTCTGCGCTGAAACGAATTTTTGTGGATAAAATTGTACTAACAACGAACCATGAAACGGGACTTAAGAATTTTTTTTCCTGTTCTTTAAAACAGAGAAGAGCAGTAAAACTAATTTACGTTCGAAGTGTGTCCTAACATTGACGCTAGCAGTTTTTTTATATTTGGTTATAGTTTATTTAAGTTTATCATTAAAACAATTTATTTCATGAATTTTGGGATTTAAAAAAAAAAAAACTTGTGCCGATATTACAGTGAGGCACTTCAATTTTGTCATGATCTAAATATAATTTTACATTCAACCAAACTACACTTTCTACTGTTTTATAAGTTTCGTGTAAACGTTTAATTGACGATCTCAAAATGTTTAAACTACACTGTTCTGATTGAAAATGTTAATCAAGATTATCCGTAAGATTAAAAAAAAACCTATTATTGGCCATATTTAGTCCTTGTGAATATTTCAGAAGAGAGGTATTCTACTTAAAGATTTCGATTATTATGTACTCGTACTTACGTACTTATGCGTCGTTCAGTCTTATTAAATAGAAAAGACGTTAATAATAGTTAATGTGTACGGCACAAAATATGTATAAGGAATAATAGAAAAAAGACAAAAAAAAATGTACTACTAACCACACCTAAAAAAACTCTGAGTACTGCAACATGAAACCCCGATATGGACAGGTATTACTGATATCACTGGTTTTCAGTATGACTTACCATACTGAAAACTATTTTTTTTTTTTTTTTTTTTTTTTTTATAGAAGAGGGGGCAAACGAGCATGCGGCTCACCTGATGTTAAGTGACTACCGCCGCCCATGATCAACCGCAACACCAGGAGAATTGCGGGTGCGTTGCCGGCCCTTTAGAAAGGAGTAAGCTCTTTTCTTGAAGGTCCCCAGGTCGTATCGGTCCGGAAAAATCGCCGGTGATAAACTATTCCACAGAGAGGTTGTACGTGGAAGAAAGCTCCTTGTGAAACGTACAGTGGTGGACCGCCAAGCATCCAGATGGTGTGGATGGTATCGGGACGTTTGCCGTGTCGTGCGTTCACGAAATTTGGCGGCTGGGATTAATCCGAACAATTCCTCAGAGCACTCCCCGTGATAGATGCGATAAAATACGCAAAGAGATGCAACATCTCTTCGCAACGCCAGTGAATCGAGCCGATCGGAAAGCACTCGGTCGTCGACGATTCGAGCCGCTCTGCGCTGGATGCGGTCAAGTGGAAGGAGCTGGTACTGGGGAGCCCCAGCCCAGAGATGGGAACAGTATTCCATGTGCGGTCGAACCTGCGCCTTGTAAAGTTGCAGGCGGTGTGCCGGCACGAAATACTGCCCCGCTCTGCTGAGCACGCCAAGCTTTTTAGAGGCCAATTTGGCCTTCCCTTCCAAGTGACCACGAAACTGCACGTCACTCGATATGTCGACGCCGAGGATTCCGATACTGGCTGAGGCAACAAGGGGAGTGCCTTGAAACTGAGGGGATACGACAAAGGGGTTCTTTTTAGCGGTTAACGCGCAAACTTGTGTCTTCTGGGGGTTAAACTGGACTAGATTTAGTCGTCCCCAATCCGAGACTCTGTTCAGCAAAGACTCGACTTCAGACACAAGTTTGTCCCGGCACTCGGAGACGTTTTCCCGAGAAATATTGGCTCGGCCGGTGTAAAGAGCATCACCAGTGCTGTCATCTGCATAGCAATGAATGTTACGGGTATGCAACATATCATTGATATGCAGAAGAAACAGCGTTGGCGATAGCACGCAGCCCTGTGGAACACCAGCATTAATAGGCTTGCAATCGGAGCTTGCACCGTCTACAACGACCTTGATGCTCCGATCTGCAAGAAAGCTGGTGATCCAATCGCACAATTTCTCGGGAAGCCCATAGGAAGGGAGCTTCGAAAGAAGCGCTTTGTGCCAAACCCGATCGAAGGCCTTCGCAATGTCCAAACTAACGGCCAATGCCTCCCCCTTGAACTCTACTGCCTCCGCCCATCTGTGAGTGAGGTAGACCAGAAGATCACCAGCTGACCGACCACGGCGAAAACCGTATTGGCGGTCACTAATCAGCTGGTGATCCTCGGTGAATTTTGTTTGTCATGTCCAAATCCTTATTTATTTAAGGATTTCGAAATGTGAAAGTTTTATAATTTTTTTTTACGAATTTCACATTTACCCACTCACAAACAAATTGCAGAGTATTCAGATTGAATTATGCTCAGTCCCGAACTGCTGATATTATCGCAGGTGTGAAGATATGTCAACTTTATTTTCTCTAGTCCATATTATAGAAACATATTTAAGAATTTCTAACGCTACGCCCTTTTATTGTACACATAAAGGGATCTGATGAAAAATACAGCAATAACGAATAATGATCTTCCCCATGGATCTCTTTCAAGATTTAATTATAAGCCGATTAAAAATTTATGGCATGATCATCTTAGTAATTTTAGTCCATTGTAGTGCCTTATAAATATTTTTAGGTCACCAAGAAACGGCTCAAGAAGGTTAATGACATTAAATCGTCCCTATTATACTTGAACAATGTTCGAATCAAACAATTCCAATTCCATTCAATCACTTTCAAATTGGATAAATGTCACTATATTGATATCTTATATTTACGCGAATACTACATGTTTAAAAAAAAACTAGTTTTTATGGACGTTATCGCGTATATTAACTGTTATTAGACACGATTAGAGCACTTTACAGCACACATGGTCACGCTTAATATCGGCACTAAGATGATATGCCTACGACATATCGGTTAGCGAGTCCACGTTTACTGCGGTCTCGGTCGCAGTGAATCAGTCTACAAGTCACTTTAATAATCCTCTTTCAAGTCATATTTCTATCAAATTAATGAGTAAATATTTGAGTCCTTCACATATTTGCTTTATTTTATAGATATTACTATCATATGTCTTTTATATATGGGACTTCAAGCTACAACTCTGCGATTATAGGTAATGCTTATGCATCTTAGAAACCTTGTATATTATCATAAACCTTACAATAATAAGTCCTTTATATGGGACTATTACATTATGCAACAGTACTTCAATAGTCAGCCGCCTGACCATCATACATATGTGACTGACGGCAGGTATGCGTCTCCGACTGCTCTCTTATAAAGTCAAGCATTATACAAACACACTCTAGGATTGAACACTCTGCCATTGCACGAACACACTATGTAACTCGAAATATTTTGACCCAATCCCCAATTATAATATAAAACTCATGAATATTGTTTATCTTTATAATTGCATATTGTGTTTACAGATGTCGCTCGTGACATGTAAACACTACATAAAAATTAAAATAAAATGTTTATTACGCGAAATATCCAAAAAGAAAGGAAAGAAATTTATATCGATAAAAAAGTGCGATTTTTTTGTGACAGTGTTATTCAAGTGTTTTGTGATAAAGAACTAGATAATTTTAAAACGTTACGTAAGTTTAAAACTTTATTATATCTTTATAAAAGTATAATGCTTTTATTATTTGGACAATATCATATTAATCTTATATTGCAAACATATAAAGTGAGTAGTAAGGATATTTTATGTGAATTTCAATTTCATAAATCGAAACAAACTTTCGTTTAGATTCAAATGCTCATTTGGAAGTTGTATATCTTATTACGTGCGACTTTAACACAGTTTCTGATATCCTCCACAAGATGACGCTTAACTGTAAAAATGCGGCAAGGAAATAATTAAAAAGGATTTTCTAATTTGTGTACTTTGTGAAAAATATTATCATTTAGATTGCACTAGTTTCTCGTATCAATGCTTTGTTTTAATGACGTTCGACAGAAAGAAAAATTATATATAGCATTTCGCCTTCATGTTATAAACAAACCATATCGCCAGATCATCGGGATTATGTTACCCAACATAATAAATAGAAATTTAACGTTCATACGACTAACTCCTTTAAAGAACTATCAGATGAAGAAACAGAAGGTGATTAATCGTCCCTGACTTCAATACCGATTAATAGCTTAAATAGAAGCTATACAGAAATAAAAAGAAATCCAAATTATAAAATTGAAGAATTAAAAGAGAAAACTCACAAATTAGAACAAAAACTGGTAATAGCAGAAAATTGAAAATTTGCTATTGGAAAATCGGATGCTAACTAAACGAATTTCCGAATATGAATTAAAAATTAAACAGTTAACTTATATATACAAATCCACGAATAAAAGTGTCAAAAAAGTGAAAAAAGTTTGACAAAAATGAAGTTAGATTTTTCTCAAATGGAGGAAAACATTAATCGCCATAAAAAAGATTCAACTAAACATGTTAGTACATCAGTGCCACTTCAGAAACAAATAATTTTAATCAAACAGAACAAATCGATAAAAACTCTAAGTCTAACAGTATTCGCGAAACAGCGATAGATGGCAGTAATACAAAAAAGCAAAGTAAAAAAAGATTTATTTACATTATTGGGGATGAACAACTAAAGGAATTGTCAGCTTCACTTATAAATATCAGGCTGGGCAAGTGGAATCATATCCATAACATGTAACATAATTAACGCACTTTGAGAAAGTAGTTTGTTCAGAATCGTTTACTGAATCGATTCCTATAATTTTTAATATAGGTAATTTTTATCCCAAAAATAATTAAAACTACGTAAATTACAGCCACACTAAATCTGTACAGTCAAAACAAACTGAAATGGACCGTAACTTAAGGCAATAAGACTTTTAAGAGTGCAGTTTTATTTGTATTTTTACTATTTTCTGTCATTCAATAAAAATGAAGTAAAATTCTTTGCGTTCTTAGATTTGTACTGTGACCACAACATTCTTCCGGAATTTATAACTAATTTGATAAATAATCAGTGCATAAAAATGTATAACTAAAAATTCAGTGTATGTATTATGATTATAACATAATATACTAATTGTGGTGTCTGAGGGTGTGCGTTAATTACATTACATATTGTATATTCCGACGGCATCAATCCTGTCCGGAGCTACTAGTACAGAGATATTAAAGTAGGGTAAACACTCGGTAGTCAGCCTTGTGCCAGTACTCAGCCTTTACAGACATTATTTCCTTATAAATAGTGCTGATATTTGTCTACACCTTTAAAATAACGTTTAATTGAATCCATGTCTCCTTATTGGTTAAATATGCACAACTATGAACCAATAGCTCATCACGTTGATGAGCCTTACTCGTTAATTTACACTGCTGTGAAAGACACGACTAGACGCATCGCTTTTGCAATTTTTTTCTTAAGGAAACGCGCTCGAGTATTCGGTAAGTTTTTGGGTGTATTTGCTGTAATTTATGGTAGATTGTTGTACTGTTTTACACTAAAATGATTATTCTGTCATAAAGTTAACTATTAAATGCATTTTATTTGTTTGATATGTTGTAATTTAGGTGGTCGGCTACCGGGTTTCGAATTTTTAGGGTAGATCCAGTACTCAGCCTTAAGTGGCTGACTACTGGTTTCTTCATGATTTTCGTATATGTGGTTGAGATTACCGAAGCGAATAGTCCCAATTTTGCCCATTACTTTCGGTTTAACTCTTACGAGACGAAAAGTGTATTTTACCAGTAGTCGGCCGCGTACGAATGTAATTGCATATCGGGGGCCGACCAATGGGTCTACAAATCCAGTACTCAGCCGTTAGTCTTGTTGCATAAAATAGTACCTTAAACCCTTTTAGTTTGGATTGAATTTATGCACGGTTATTTTAGCGTGAATATCATTTGTTTTAGAATTCCATAATGTCAAAAAGACCAATCCACCAATACAAAGAAGAGCAATTAATACAAGCTATGACTACGAAAAATAGTAAAATAGGAAGAAAAATACATGTACAATAAACAGAATAAGATGCAACAACTGTGAAGAGGAATTGACTAGCGATACAGAAATTAATGACTTAAAAAATATTAGATGTGACAATTGCCTTGCATGGTATCGTTTGAACTGTACTGAATTCGCTGGGGGAAATATATGAAAATATATATAATTAAGAATTTTTATGTCAAATATGCAAGAATAAGTGAGAGGCTGACTACAGGGTAAGACATGGCTGACTTGTGGAGAAATGAGGCTGACTACTGGTGAAAAGTGCCATAATTTGTTTACTACTGATTTTTTATATAATTCTATTATAAATATATGTTTTTGTTAATTTCTTTAGTAAATTTAATAAACAACTTTTCTAAAAATAATGTTTGTTTTTTTTCATAGTGTTCAATATTTAAAATACAATTGAATCAAATTTTAGTCCTCACTAAAAGGCTGACTACTGGGTGTTTTACCCTACCTACTGTGACTTTAATAACGAAAAGTTGACAGTAAAAGACATTGTAATTTATTACACTCCAATATGTGTATAGCTTTAAGCAAATTAAGTAAAGTTTCTGTCTTTCTAACGCCTGTATGCTATAATCCTTTTTGGACAAAAATACATTAAATTTAAATCTAAAATTATGGACAAAACATTTTGAGAATTGTAAACTGATCAATACGAATGTTAAATATTTGAATGCTTTTGATTTCTCAAAAAACATTTGTAATACAATTAATTTATGCATCGATTATATAGAATATAAAAAACAATTATTAACGGTTGAGAATACGAGTATTAGGAAATTTTAAAAAAAGTCACTTATTATAATTAATGAAACAGAAACAAAACAAGCTCATATTCTTACAAACTAAAGATGTAACAAAAACAAATTTACGGAATCCACTTAGACTATTACTTGACACAGTACTAAAAAGTAAGCGCTTTCAAAAAATAGCTATGCAATGTGTAACATGATATATAACAAAATACCCTCACATTTTAAGCAATTACCATATACCTAATAGGTTTAAAATGTCACTACGACGATAGCTGGCAGATAAAACATTTTATACAGTAAATGAGTTTTTGAATTGTAGTGACTAAGTGGTTTTATCATAATTAACAATCGATGCATTAATTAATTTATATATATATGAATTTATTTACTTATAAAGATTTAAAATGGCGTTTTAGTTTGTTTATATAGATTAAATTTATTTATTAATTATATTTTAAACACTTTTGAATATTTGCATGCTGTTGAAAACAGCTAAATAGATTTTTTTTAACACAATAACAGTGATAACAAGAAGAAAACATTTTGTACCTATTTAGTTGCAAATAACAAATTTGAATTTTAATTTGTAATACCAACGTAAAATAGCCTGCTATATAATGCTGCTTTGTTTCTTATGATGAGTATAGAGAACCGGAGACCCTTTGTACATTGTATTGGAAACGAATCTAGCTATTATAGCGTGATGACAACGCACTACCTTTTGATTCTTTATCGAGGATAAATGTACTCTATGGGCCACAGCATCTCCCCACTTACAATCAGGGAAGGTCGTGTTTGTTGGACACCCTTAGTTTTATATTAAAACACGATGACATATTCCAAAAGGAAAACCTATCTACGATTCACTCTTTAATAGACAGAAAAACTGAATTTCCCTTGCTCCTTCCTTTCACCTAAATAAAATAATGCAAGCTTTTTACAAGCTGAAGTCATTTCTTTTTAATACACACAAGCTTTGTTAATTGGCTTAAATTTTGTGCAAATATTCGCTTTAGTGGCCAGCGTTAGAAGTTCATTAGCTTGATCATATTAGTGCGTTAACCGTTTTTTTCGTAGAGAATTTGTTAAAGTAATTTAATTACTTTAAAGACTTTATAATTTCTGTATTGGCAGTAATGTAATTTCTTTATTCAGTAATAGTAGTAATTACATTAAAATTTAAGAAAGCTTAAAAACATTGATTGATCATGAAGTGTGATGATTCTAGAGAGAATTATCCTGCTGCTCTTAGGCAGGATACCAGGATAAAGTTATTAAATTATTTTAAAGACATAAATCTTTGAAACGATTGCAATTTTTTTAAGTCAATCGGCCGTTTACAACTTGTTGAAAATTAAATTAAAAGATTCCGTTACATAAATAGATAGATACAGGCAAAGCTAATAAAAGCGTATTAAAAAAGAACCTCATTTTGTCCCGTGTGTGTCGTAAGAGGCGATTATAAAAACGCTAGAAATATATTATGGTTTCCGATAGATGGCGGTATTACCATCTCGTTTACGCCAGACGTAAAATGCTCAGAGAAATGACGGACAACAACGTCAAAGTTGCTTACGTCTGGAGCTGCGATCGTCAACCCGGCTTCCATGGGTGACAATTAAGGCAAGTAAGATAAATTTAATCCCTAAAACCCACGCCCAAGAAGAGACATATGCCCAACAGTGGGCTTTTACGGGTTGAAGAAGTAGAAAAAGAACTTTATAACTTACTTTTGTTTTTTTTTTACTTGGTGAAACTTCATCTTGCTTTACGTAAGATTGATATATTAATAAATAATTGTTTAACTTGTATTTAAATGAATGAGTTTATTTATTCGCAAAATGTACACTAGAAATAGTAAAACATTAAATGGAAAACTGTAGTAAATTGGACGTTATTACAATTATTCCCGTGTTAACACGATGTCAAAATATAGACTACCCCATATCATCCGTGGAAACAAACCAGGAAATGACAGCAGCGTCTTCCTCTTAAAAATAAAAATAAAGAAAACTTTGGTTCTTTATATACAATTCAAATATTCCTCCTTCGAAGCAATCTATATGAAGACCTGTTCAGTAATGCACTTTTGATAGTTTCTAATAATAATCAATAATAATAACAAATTTTCTTTCAGTTCAGAGTCCATATATTGTTAGTAATGTTGTTAGTTACAATATTGACTTAAAAATTGATGATGAAGACTTAATTATGACGATAACGGTCATATCTATTTATTACTTAGTAGAGCCATGCCGCAGCTATAACATTATGGTTGTAGCACGAATAGTTTGGCTCGACTGAGGAAGGACAACGTGCTCGTGTTTCGTTTGATGAGTAACTGCATACCTTCTAATGGAAACTTGTCAGTTTATCTTAGTCCTCGGGAGTATAAACGCATGTGCGAAATTTTTTTCTCCAAGCTCAGATCATATAAACAACAGGAGATATGGCAAGGAGGCGTGGCACTAGCGAACGCATCCGGCCGCAAAGCGGCCTGATGCCAGTTTCGGTAATTAGTCGAATGTCAACTTGTGACGTCTTCACTGCTCGTGATTTTTGACAAAATGCCGCGTTGTTCAGTGATTGTTTGCAAAAATAACAGCTGTATTGTGAATTACATGAAAGATGGCATCTCATTTCACACGTAAGTACTAAAATATTTATGTTTTTCTTATTCAATTTATTAAAACATTACTTCGTGGTACTAGAAACACGATGAAAAACCAAATCAAATGTTTTCTTTAGAAACAAAAACCATTGCTTGCTTAGTACAAATCGACCTGTGAATCAGCTGGTCTAATAGCGCAATGGATAAGTGTTTTACTGATACTCTCACTCACACGATAGTTTCGTGAAGCAGCCGCTGCCGGCTTTTGTGAGTGAATGATAGCGACAGATGTTTTTGTATGAATAAGTTTTGTACGGTGCATGGTAAATGCACGCTGCGTATGATGAGATAAGGTTTATAATTGGTTGTGTAGTATGTTTTGATTTATAAAATGAGAGTGTGTGCGCGATTGTGTATCTATTGCTGTGCATATGTAATAGTTGGCGCGTGGTAGGGGCCAACTGGAGACACCGGGTTCCGATACATTTTCAACTACTGAGCATATCTCCTGTTGTTTATATGATCTGAGTCTCCAAGAATTTAATAAGTGTTGTTTCGCTGTGTTGACATGAACGCGTAAGCGCCTTCACATGCACGGCGCTTAAGACCTTTTTTGCGCGACCATAGCAGCTGTATATTGCAAAGTGCGTTGGATGGGCAGAGAAGTAAGCGAAGATACCGACTATTAAATTTATATTGAATACAAATTAAACAAATTATATCCGATTAATTTTCAACATTGAAAGTTATATAATAAAAACTTTTATTTACAAGTAACATGTCTTGCAATTCATGTAACCCGACCCTACTACAAAAAAATAAGATTAAATGCACAGCCTGTCCGGCCTTGTTTCACTATCAATGCGTTGGTTTTACCAGTACGTCATTTAAGAAGACATCCCTAAGTCATTTAAATGCTCATTTTGCCAGAGCCGTAACCAAACGGAAGGCCTTATGGCCTCTCCAATTACAAAAAATGATGAAATATATTCTTCTCCTACTCAAACGCAGACCCCTGTAAATCATACCATAATATCCTTGATACGAGACGAAATAAGTAATATATTAGAAAATTCAGTGAGCCCAAACCTGAAAGCTATTAGGCTGGAAGTAAGCGCCATACAGGAAATTAAAAATAAAATGGATATATTACAATCTATGTACGATAAGCAACAAAAAATTAGAAAAAAATCTGAAAAGTAGAACTTTATAAGGACTTTCTAGGAAAATTATTTTGAACTTGGATGGAAACAACAGTACCCACTACCGGGAGCAGTTGCAGGAGCGCGGAGCGCTGCTGGAGTGCGAACATAATGGATACCCACCTTTAAACTCATAAGTGGGAACACTTATTGTGACGGACGGGAAACTACGGAACCCTACACTGAGCGTGGCCCGACACGGTCTTGGCCGGTTTTTTACAGTTATAAGACCATATTTTTTGATATGTTATATCTTCTCCGTCCCTCACAATGAAGCCACCCAAAACGTGAATAATTCATGTCGTCATCTCGTGTGTATCAGCAGACGGCGAGGCGTAATAAGCAGCAGTTTCTAAAGTATCAAGGTTAGTAAGGCGGCATCATGAGTTCATGAATACAAATTTATTGAATACGTAGTGAAAAACGAACTGTACAATTTTTAATTTTCATAACAATTAAGGTAGACAAATGAGAACTCAGTCCACAATAATATTTTTAAATAACAAGACTGGCTGCGTGGTTTTTTTTCATCCATCAACATAAAAAATGATTCTTAATCGAGAATGGATGTAGATGTCTATGGGCGACAGCATCCACCTACCATCAGGTGAGCTGTGTGCTCGTTTGTCATTAAAACATTTTTTATAAAAGAATTCTCTACAATCGCCGTACGAAAAATGCTGCTTGTTTTATACATATCACGTAACATATCACAGCTTGATCCTTCCCCGGTGGAGCCTACCCATCCGTGCTGCAACCACAATACAGATGTAGCATGGCTCTACCAAGTATTAAATATATTATGCGCTTAAGTTAAGTTTACATTTTCAACAATTAGAATAAATGAAACATTTATTTCAAAAGACATTAATGTAGTAATATAAACGAATTTGAGCACACGGATCATTAAGCTCCAAAGAGATACATTCCCCCATCGAAGATTACGTAGGTATCGCTCGCACTCTTCACAGAGAATTGCGTCCGGCGCCTCTACACGTTGGCCAACACAGTGGCGAATGTAGTGGCCAATAGCATTGGCCAACGTGTAGACGGGGTGTTTGGGCTTCATTGGTATGTATTGGAACGATGCCCGCAAGTTGGCGCGAGATCCGTGTGGTGTCGGTTTTTTACAAAAGATCAAAAAAAAGCATGTGACTCATAATTACACTGTAGATGTTTTCAAGAGTGAATATGCTTTTGCTGAGATAAGTCAGTGCGCTTAACTTTCTTTAGCGTTCAAATCATCGTTCATTATTATGATCGTTGGATATACATCGATAAGATTCAAATTTTTAATCGTCCTCATTTAAATGAACCACAGAACTTGCTTCAATTACCGCTGGGGTTATTATCGTTTTCCATTCTGTATATACTCGTACATGTGTACTATGCTATGTAATAATAACTTTGAAAAATAACAAAAAAGATGAGACCTGCGGAATTTATTTTGCCGTTTCTTCTCCTGCCAGAGGAAACTCATTTTGAAACGGTAGTAGATTTGACAATAATAGTACAGTAGCGTAACGGCTCGCGTACACCTAATCCGTCATCGGCCGAAGTTTGCTCGGACGACGATGGACGAACTCGAACGATCGAATCAAACACTTGTGGAACAAAGAGAGTGCGTACACCATTGATTTATATGTTACACTAGATAAGTAATTTCCGCGCCAAAGCGTTGTCACTTCACATAAGGCCACAGCCTTATACTCAGCGAACGTCGGTTCAGTGTTCAAGGTGACGCCGTCCGAGTTAAGCCGAACGATTCACAACAAAAAATGGGTAAATGCGTAGTGAAAGAATGCGTTTCAAGGTCACAAAAACATAATAAATCAAGCGGAATCACTTTCCATACGTAAGTTTTAATTTATATATTCATATTAACGTTTAAAACACTAAAAAATTAAATAAAATATCGAATATTGCCATTTAGGTTCAATGTTGCCACTTTTCCGCATTTGTGATTATCCTACATTAATGGGAGACTATATAATTAATGGAGTAAGTTAATTTGTTACCTCCGATTTTAAATATTTTGGAAATTATAATAAAAACTACGTTTTAACTTTCATACAATATAATTAATTATTCTTATTTTAGTTTATTCTTGAATTATCTTTTAAATATATTTTATTACCTATTTTATATTAATAATTTTATATTATTTATAATTTCGTATACATATTATATTAATTATATTTTATTAGATACCTATTTTTATTGTTTGATTTATTAGAACCATAAAAATACGTTTTATTTCATCATTATGTTTACTTCTATTTATCTGATAAGCTTTGTATCCCTTTTTTTCTAAGGGGACGTAATAAAGATTTTAAAATAAAATATACTTTTTTAATATAAAAACAATTAACTGCAGCTTAAAAAAAACTCATTTTTATTGCGTATTTTAGGTAAAATTTCATATAGTAAGCCACACCAACCCGCCATTGCATGTTTGTGTGTCTATCTTTTTCTAATCTTACGACGACGATATTGTTTTCGCAACTTGTGTAAGTGAGATAGATATATGTTTACTTAAAATTGTTATTAGTTTCAAAGCTACGTCGTCGCGTTTGGATAGTGGTTACACTTTTTCGACGCGCGGTAATGTGGTTTGCTCCTCTAGTCTTGTATAACTCAATGGCGTACACCAACACGATTGCGACGTCCGATGACGCACGAAAAAATCCGATCAACGGCTCGCTTACACCTAATTCGTCATCGGCCGAAGTTTGCTCGGGCAACGACAGCTGAATTCGGACGATCGAATCAAACACTTGTAAAACAAAGAGAGCGCGTACACCATTGAGTTATACAACACTTAAATCAATGGTTGTATAACTCAATGATCAACGGCCGATCCGAATTTGTTGGGAGTTCTCGTGTATTCTGTGTGCCAGACTGCCGGCATTTACAGAGAAAATTAAGTGTATCTATAGTTTAATTTAATAATTCTGTATTTATTCTGATGTTTCTGTGAGCGTTCTTATACACCTAAATGACTATGGATCTTGAAAAATTTATTATTTGTGTTTTTGATAGACCAACCCTGTGGGATAATTCAAAAAATTACAACAATCGAGATGTTTCGAAACGGTTATGGGTTATAGGCTGAAGTTGCATCGGAAATGGATATAGCGATTCCAGACATTAAAAAAATGGACTAACTTAAGGGACCAATTCCGTAAAGAATATAACATATGCAATGAACCAAGTAGATCCGGTGCTGCGGCGGATCACAAAATAACTTCGTGAATATATTACGAATCGTTATTATTCTTGGCGAAACAAATCATACCGAAAACTTTAACTGGAAATGTGCCTGAACCTCCCAGCCAAGAAACTGAAGATAATGCGGAGTCCTCCTATTTTTCTAAGTATTCACCTGAATCACAGCCAAAAACAGTACCGCAGCCTGGACTCTCACCTTTGTCGGAGCCCACACCCGCGCCTTTGCAGCCTGGACCTTCATCTTTGTCGCAGCTAGGAGCTTCGAATTCGAGCCAAGCAGTATTCTACACGCCACAACAACATACTAGACCACATACCAAACCTATTCGTGTACCTATAACGCAAGCTCATCGTTTTACATCCAATCAACCTGGAAGACTTATGAAAAAGAAAAATATTGACGTGGACCAAGAGTATTTAGAGATCGAAAAAAGAAAACTTCAATTATATGAGTCCAGGTCAGCAGATAAATCTGCAGATGATCCTGATCGTTACTTTTAGTTGAGTTTGCTTCCATACTTAAAAGAAGTGCCACGAAATAGAAAAATCTTTGTTCAACGAAAATTGTTAGACGTGTTCATGGAAGAAGAAAATACCCAACTTCAGTATTCTCCTGTAAGCCGTTACTCCGAAGAATTGAGTCCCCCCGATTCTGGCGACTTGTCATCAAATATGTCATTTACTCCATGCGTTGTCAATATTGAAGAGCCTTTGCCACTGATCATTAACACGTTCATTGCCAAGCCAAAATGCTGAACTTACATAGATGGCCAAATTAAAAAAATCGTAGGATGTGGGTTTTATTGTGCCTGTAATGCTTTTATATAAGGAATCTACCATTATATAATATATAAGTTCATAAATATATGAGTATATTTTTATCACGCGAAGACGTGTGATCGGCCATGCGGGACGCATTTATTATATACATATTGCCCACATGGCCGGTAACGCGAATTCGCGTGATTTGTATTAATATGGCAAAATAGGCTTTTATTATTTAAAAAAACATTCAATATGCATTTTGTAATAAACTTTTATTAGAGATGAAAATCACTTCTTATAATAATGTAGAAACATGTAACTTATAGGTAACAATGAACTTATAGATAGACTGAGAAAAACAAAAATTACACTTTGGTAGGTGTTTTTACTTATTAGAAAAACCAGCAAACTTGTGCAGGACAAAAAAACAATCATTACAAAACGGGTGGGGGAATCAGGGCATTGCTTACATTCCATAGTAGTATTTACCCTTTTTTATTCGAATAACAATTTCGACAATCCTTTCTGGCCGTTACAGTAGCTTTTCTACCAGTACTGAAAAAACGCTCTTTAGATTTCTCTGTTTTAGTTAATCTGTGGTTTTAGATTGCTGCGACGCCTGCGACACTTGTGGCTCAACTTGACGTTCAGGCTAAAATGACTCAATGACTTTTTCTCTAAAATCATATAACGATAAGCTAGGCTTGCCCGAGAATTTGTTGTATAGTTGTCGAGCATTTATCATGCTCATTATTATACCATGTATGAAAATTTTCACATACCACCTTAGAGTTTTTCTTTCACAGGGGTAATAGCTGAGCATGTGATCTTGTAGGTCTACGCCTGACATGTTTTGATTATATTGTAGGACAGCTAATGGTTTTAATACAACAATGCCGCGTTTGTTGGTAATTTCCTGCATTTGATCCGCGAATTGCGATGGGATATAATTTAGTTCTCTTTTGTCCTTCCATTTTCCTATATGAACACCGTTACGATAGCGTGATATTTAATATTTTCACCTTTTTTTAGTTTTTTGGAAATCACTTCTGATGGATTATCTTTGCGTTTCTTGTTCAATGTGCCAGTGCAGTAGGTATTCCTGTCCAATAATTTGGTAGCTAAGATATAGCTGTCATAGAAATTGTCCATAAAGACAGCGTGGCCGGGATCTAAATTATTTTGCAATAACTTTTCTACAATTTTTTCTGTGTGTCCTGGGCCAGAAGTTTCATCCATTCTACTGGCAAAAACATGAACTCTTATAATAGTTCCATTTGGTTCTGACAATATATAAAGATTTATTCCGTATTTGTGTCTTTTTCTTTTATGTATTGCCGAAATATCAGGTGGCCACGAAATAAAACCATAGATTCATGCAAAGACAAATTTCTACCGGGATAATAAATCCTGTCTATTGTTTCATTGAAGGTATTTATTATCATTTTGCATTTATTCATGCGGGCAGGATCGTCACCTTCTTCAACAAAATGTAGGCATCGCAAAATAAGTTGGAACCTGTTTCTCGACATATGTTCAGAGAAAACTGACTTATACAATCGATGCGATTTCCAGTAATCAACCAAGCGGTTCATTTTCGCTGTGCCAGTGTGATAAAGTAAACCAATAAATATTCTCAATTCTTCTATAGTTAGTGGTTTCCAATTCGTAATACGAGACCTGCGAAACTGCGTAGAATTCCTAATGTTTTCTGCATTTCTATTAGTGGAATCGACGATTTTTTGTAGATAGTCATCAGTAAGAAATAAACCAACATACCCTCTAGGACTGTCTGGCGGTGGCACAAGCAGTTCATTTGTCTTCGTGAAAGAAATATCTCTCATCGAACTAGAATCGGTAGTCCAACGTGTCGTAGATGCTGTTCTGGATGACTGCTGAAGGTCAGTCGGTGGTGACGATGGTGTCTGATTACTAGAGGCATCGAAACGTTGTTCAGGCACAGCCTCCATCGTTCTCTCGTTTTCCTCCTCCTCCTCGTCTCCTGCAGATTCTGAACTTGTATCACCTTCGTCGGCTATGTAGTCTAAATCATCTACATTACTCCCTGCGTAAACAAGTAAACAAACAAAATTCTTCCACTTCCGAACTATTTAGTCGTTTTTTTCTTGCAACTCGCGATGTACTAGGCTCTGATGACCTTTTTGTCGGTTTCGGATTATTACTCATTATAAATACAAAGTTTTGATGTAAACAAAACGAAAACAGCCGAGAAAAAAACAAAAACACTCCTACCTCACGCGGCTGCACAGAGCAAACTAGTGCGCTGCTAGCTGCACGCGAAACAAAAAAAATTAACAAGCTTTTATTTTCGGCAATAGTGCTCTTTCTTATGGGGCATTTTAACAGAAATCTTAATGATTAAGAAACTTACGTAAACATATATCAAACAGTATTATTTTAAAGTATCGAAATTAAATAAATAAGTAAGATTTTAAATGATGAGTGTAAATTGTTCCTTTCGTAGGTGTGTACATGTGTTTTGTGTGTTTGCGACGGAGAGGTCGAGTAGTAGGTACCCATTCATTAAAGTAATAATTGTAATAAGAAGATACAATTTAACAGTGTATTAATTAAAGATTACAAGATGAAGGTGAGAAAAACAAGTTCAAATGTAGACTGAAAGAAAACATATGTGGTTTGGATGAATTATGTATAAATGAGTTAGACTTGGAGAATGTATGGCAAAATGTCGAGAAAGGTTCAGTAGATGCAGCTACCGAAGTATGTGGTGTTAGTAAAAGAAAGAATGAAAGGAAAAATAATACGTTATGGTGGGATGATGAGATACGTACGGAAGTTGAAGCAAAGAAGAGAGCACGGCTAGATCTACTAGCAACTAAGGCTGGCAATTCTAGCGGTACGAATAATGATTTTGAAAGAAAAAAGTCTGTCTTTAGACATCTAAATAGGAGATTAAAAGAAGTAGTTGAAAAGAAAAAGCAAGAAAGAACGGATAAGAATGATAGAAGAATATCGGATAACTTCCAGGCAAATATTAAAATGTTCTGGAAACTCGTAAGAACTGCCAGGGGACGTTCAAAACAGCCTATAATGAATGCTATAAGAGATGAGAATGGCTGTATTCTGAATGACGAAGTTTTGAGTTTAAAGAGATGGAAGGAATATTTTAAAAGCATGTTTATGAGTGAGGAGACAACGTATAAACTGAATGAATAGGAACTCCGAAAGAAGAGGAAGGAGGTAGCGAGATAAGTATAGACGAAATAATGAAAGCAATGAAAAGCATGAAAGCAGGTAAGGCTGCCGGATATGATAGAGTTTCACTCGAAATGCTAAGGGCTGGAGAGGAAGTGGTGGCAGGCCTGCTGAGACTGGTGCAAAGCCGTGATAGTCCCAGTATATAAGGGAAAAGGGTCGCAGCAGGACTGTAAAAACTGCCGCGGTATCAGCCTTCTTAGCATCGTGAGAAAACTGTATACTAAGGTACTAATTAAAAGAGTCATGAAAGAAACCGATGGAAAAATTTGGGATGTGCAAGCGGGATTTAGAAAGCGAATGGGATGTACAGATCAAGTCTTTTCCATGCGCATGATTGCGGAGAAGTTTTTGTCCAAAAACAAAAAGATTTTTTGTGCGTTTATGGACTTGGAAAAGGCCTGTAACAGAGTGGATAGGAATGAGCTAAGGCAAACACTGAACTCATTTGGGTTGAGCGCTGGCTTGATACAGGCATTGGAATCTCTTTATAGGGACTCTAGTACTTGTGTTAGGATCAACGGGGTCTACTTGGACTGGCTTGGCATCCATAAAGGTGTCAGACAGGGCTGTGTGACTTCCCCGTGGTTGTTCAACCTATTTATGGACAGTTTGCAAAATTTGAAAGTTGAAGAATGCGGATTAAGAATGAGTAAGTTAACCGTCAAATGAATTTTGTACGCCGATGATCAAGTTATTCTCGCGTCGTCGGCGGCTGAGTTGCAAATGATGGTTACATTAATAAACGGATCATTAAAAGAATTTTTGAGAGAAAGAAGAACCATTGAGTCTTTGAGATCCATTGGGAACCGAATATGCTATAGGTAATAAAGCCATTTTATCGAACTAAAACTTATTGACTTTCAAGGATATCACAGGTTCATAGGATACGCGACTCAAACAGTAAAGAGAGAGAGAGAATGTAATAAATAGAGTAGTTGATACTTTTCCATATATGCAATAGTAGCGCATCATTTTAGCCGACCAACGACAAAACAGTTTCTGAGCTGATTTACGTCTAATGGAAATTTACTCGCTCAACTTTTTAAAGATGTACTTATTGTACATTTTTGCGTATTTTTCAACTAAAAAATGAATAAAACTATGATTTAAGTTTTGCCATTTGCAAATTACTTTTATTTCGAAAACAAATCTACAATAACATAAATTTTTGTGGTCCCGTTAAAAAATCCGTTAGCCGATAAACACATTTTTTCCCGTTGCCAACCACGCTGTCCCGTCAAATCTAAGGGGAAACACGTCAAGTTGGCAACACTGACAAGGATATCACAGGTTCATAGGATATGCGACTCAAACAGTAAAGAGAGAGAATGAAATAAATAGAGTAATTAATGCTTTTCTATATATACAACAGTAGCGCATCATTTTGGCCGACCAAAGACAAAACAGTTTCTGAGCTGTATTTAAAAGAATTACGTGAAATGAAAACTTACTCTCTGAACTTTTTAAAGATAAGAATGTATTGCACATTTTTTCATATTTTAAACTAAAAAAATGAATTAAAAAAACATAAATTTTCGTTGTCGCGTTAAAAAACCCGTTAACCCATTAAACAAAAATTTTCCCGTTGCCAACCTCGCTGTCCCGTCGAATCTAACGGGAATCCCGTCAAGTTGGCAACACTGATGGGTAGGCTCGATCGGGGAAGGACCACGCTCTCACAGAATACCTGCGTAAAATAGTAGCTTAATGCTGATGGATTTCGTATGGTGAGTGTAGAGAAGTGGACTGTGTGCTCGTTTGTCACCCTATCCTATAAAAAAATCTAGTTTTTGAAGCCATTTGAATAGGGTTTATTTACACTGATTCTTATTTGATATGTATAAGTTTAAATATTACTTATTAATTAAAATAAAACCAATAGGTCACTAAACTATGGATTTTTATTTCAATTTCACAATTTTTTTATTACAGTAGGGTCTAAAATAAAATTAATGGAAAAATTATAATTTATTGAACCCTGTTTTATGTACATAAATATTTCATTAATCCATACACGACGATGTCGCCGACGATGACGTCGACGACATCGGCGTATTAAAAACGCGTCTATTAAGACGGTTCCCCCAGCGAGAGACCTTGAGCGTTCGGTCACATACAATCCACGCGCACTCGCTACAATATATCACGGAAAATTACGCCCAAATATTTGGAATTTTTTCAATTAAAAGAGATAAGTGAACTGAAGAAATTAAATAAAACGTGTAGAATATAGATTTTTAAATTATCTATCCATTAGTGTAATTCTCAAATGATTAGAGCATTTCCTTTAACAACAGATGCATGTAATCAATAATTTTAGTCATTTTTTAAAAGTAGATTTGAAATGTATTCATAACACATAAAACAAATTAGAACGTGGAATGTGATGATAGGATATCGAACATTAATAATGTGCTTTTAGATGTAGCTTATTTCTCATAACTAATGAGATAATAGTCTCTGAAAAACGCACTTTTGCCAGGTTTTGGACAGGGTACCGCCTTAAGCAACAGAGTCAACTACAGAATACCGCGGCAACGTAAAATATGGGCACTGTAGCACATACACGTCCGAGTTTCTCGTCCGGGTAGTTCCGTCCGCCATCGGCCGACAAAATCGGTTTTGGTGTACACGTACCGTAATGGTTAAGGATACGAACTACTAAACTCTGATAGTCGTGGACTCAAAAATGCCATTCAACTTAAACCACTGTCGTGAAAAACACCTTTTTATACATGGGTCTGCAGGCCAACTACACACATCCGAAGTCTCGCTAAGCTCACTCGGAGGAACCCATTGGGCTAGCTTTCACCTCTGGCCAGCCAAGTTGTTCTTCTCCCCCCCCCCCCCCAATACGCATTCTTCGTTTCAAGGCGTGAAACACTCTAAAACTTCTAACATTATTTAAAAAAGTCTACTGAATAGAGGCTACATTAAGAAGGCCAACTACCGCTAGTTTGGTACACGCAGTGTCAAATTTCTTGCCTTTTCACTGTTAGTAACTGCTTCATTTTAGTATTTTAGACCAGACAAATACGATATAGTTACTCTTTCAGGTTCGTATGCCACAAAACCCAAAAGATAAAGATTAGGTTAGGATTCTCTCTAAAATAAGTCAAAACGACCGGTTAAGGACCACACCCGCACGGAATATCAGAAAATAGTAGAATAATACTGCGGTGTTTTGTATGGTGAGTGTAGAGCACCGACGATCCATTTTAATGGTCCAACTTTGTTGGGGTAAAAAGCAACATAATAACATAACGATACACAAAATTTCTTTTTAATTTAACAAAATTCGCTTTACCTGTTTTGGCGCGTGATTCCTAGTCTAGTTTCGGGAGCGTCGAAAGGAGTTTTTAAAAACTAAAATAATATTAAATTACTACGTCTTACCAATTTGAATAATAATGGCTCTAATAACGAGTAATATTCAAAGAGTCCATTCGTATGCAGACATTGGACTCATCAACTTAGCAACAGGAACTTAGGTATATAAAAATGCTGATGTATTAGTTTTATTGCTTCTTCTAAATAATGTAATATTTTAATATTTTAGTCTAAAAAAGAGACGTGGTGGATCCATAACTGCCTTGTTTGGAGGATAACACGTGTCGTTTTGTCGATGGTGGTGTGCCTCCCTTAGTGCAGTGATGTTGGGATAAGTGGTGACGATGATAATGCACGCAATTGAGGATTGGCTGGAGTTGCTCCTCCCACTAGGTAAGATGCAAAATTTAAAAAGCTTTTATTTAACTTTAATTTTTTGTATGATAAATCAAAATTTAAAAAGCTTTTATTTAACTTTAAATTTTTGTATGATAAATCTTGTAATATTTGACCCTAACAATCTGAATGATGGACCGCCCAAGATGGCGGACTAGTTATTTTCTGTGCACTCCCATAAGGAAATTATATGAAAGAATTTGCTGTGAAGAATACGAAGAGTAAAATGGCGTCACTCTAAATCTAATATGGCGAACCGCCTAAGATGGTGGACTATTTATTTTTTATGCACTCCCATGATATGGGTATCAAATGAAAGAGTTTGCTGAAAAGAATACAAAAATAAAATGACGCCACTTTAAATCCGATATGGTGGACTTCCAAAGATAGCAGACTATGTTTTTTATTCACGTCCATGATATGGATGTCAAATGAAAGGGTTCGCTGAAAAGAATTCGAATATAATGACGTCCGCCTTATTACGTTTGAACACATTTAATAATCGTATTTTTATGTTAATGATTGAATATAAATTATCTATCAACACCTAGCAAAAGTAAAGTAAAATAAAGTTATATATTACTTTACTGTTGCTATTCAATGCATCCACTCAGCTGACTAATACCAAGTACTAGCACCTAACAAGATATGACAGTTTCACTTTCTACTAACATGTAATCAAAATTAAAGGAAGTAAAATTAAAAACCCAGTCAGAAATGAGAAGAGGTCTGTACCCAGCAGTGGAACCTATAGGCTGTAACGTTAACTTTGCCTTAAAAATTAAACGCGATGAAATCCGTGAAACTAGTTTTATCAAACATTTAGTAATTAATTTGAACATTAGAGTGATTACACTTTCCAAATTATTAAGTAATTAAACGTATATAAGAAATCTCTAAGTAAAATAATGACGTAACTCACGCTGATATCACATAGCATCTTGATTTGTACGAAAAAAAGTTTTCTCGACTTACTCTCATTAATACTATTTGGGAACATTTATGTGGTGAAAATAATTTTCTTTCTTTTTGTCTACGTTTACGTTCCGTTATACCAACCATTCACACTCTTAGATAATCAATGCCGTCGGTAAAAATCTAACACAGTAGAATGAAATTCAGAAAGAAAATATAATTTTGTTTATATTAACTATTTCCCGCTAGCTTCTGATGTTAGTAGGAAGTATAATAGGCGGAAAAGATGGGAGGCTTTTTAAAAAGAATGTACTTAAAAAACTTTATTTATATTATAATGTAAGGACAACATACTACTAACAAGAGTACTACAAAGTGTCTTTTAGGAGCGGACAATATATTTTTATATAAATTTTAAAAACTTAACGTCCTTGTTCCATCCCAGACGTGTTAATGGGAAATCACAAGTAAGGGTTGAAACCTTATTATGATAGTTGTAATTTATTAAAAAGTAAGAACAAAGCGACTTTATCTAATGTATCATAATTCATTAGATAACAATTAAACTAGTTTACATGCGAGATCATATAAACCATTGTTTAAAAGATTCTATGCTTATTTATACACTAAGATGTTTCTGCATTAAATTAATAACAATAATAATTTTACGTACGAGGTGAGTAAAAAATGTCGATTAGAATGTAAAATGGATGTATTTACCACACACATAGCAAGTGTATAAATACGTCGTCCAAAATCGCTGAGCTTCTTGGGTTATGTCCTATATAGTCGTAGATGTTGTTTCGTAATTTTTGTTAATTTTCGTAGTCGCGTTTCTGAAACATTAATTCTTCGATCACTGGCACACGATTTTAAAGTCGATAAAAAAATAATAAAATATAAAACTTTCTAGTCCAATCCAGGCCATTCCACTCTTTCAACCGTAAAGTACTAGAACACTCGAGATAAAGTAATAATAACAATATTCAAAAGAGAATAGTAGAGAAGAGAAGAGAATAATCCTTTAAATACGTAGACATACATACATGTGATGTAATACGCAACTGGCTGTCGTAATAATCTTAAAATTTTAACTTTTAACATGAATTAAAAAACGACTTTGAGATTTCTCAAAAGGAAGTTATTTATTTGCAACCCTTAAGGGAGGACTTTTTTCCTAATTTATATACCACACTTGAAGTATATCCTAATTAAGAGAAAAAAACTATTAAAATCTGTTCTCTATTTACAAAGATATCATATAAAAAAAGTAAATTTATTAATACTAAGAAATAAAATCTGTTCTTTATCTGCAAAGATATCATATGAAATATCTTAAACTACTACGCGTTCATTTCGAGTTTGCCGTCGTAGACCGTTACGACGTCACAGCTGACGGTACCGTAGACGAAAAACGTCATCATGTTTATGTTTTTTAGTATTCATATTTTCAATAAAGTTAAATAATAACGTGTTCGATGAAATAAAATATTTTTTGAATGATGATGATGATGAAATAATAACGTGTTCGATAAAATAAAATTTTCATTTTTACACATATACATTTTTAAATATTCGAAAAAAATAAAATTACTCATTGTAACAGAACAAATTACCGAATATCAACAGAAACAAAAACAAAAAATCAACAGTAACAAAAACAACAGCAAAAACAGTAACAAACTAGAGAACGTTCGGGAGCATAAAAAACGGACGTAAGTACACTTCGACGTTGATGATGATGATGATGATGATGAATATACTTTTATTGTACACCACAAACAAATATACAGTTAACAAAACACAAAAAAAGATTATAATATTATGTAAGTACAATTTGGCGGCCTTATCGCTACATAGCGATCTCTTCCAGGCAACCAAAGGTGTAAGGATTAGAACAGTGAGAACTAGGTAGGTGGTGCAATATAAATATACATACATACATATACTATAATATATAAACAAACTTACACATTTACCCAAATATATATATATATATATATATACATAAAAAAGTAAAAAAAAAGAGAGCAGTTTTGGGACATGGTAAGGATGGTGATGACAAAATGTAAGGAAAATGAAAATATTATTATGTTAGGAGACTTTAATGGAAGGGTTGGGGGTGAAGAGGTCTGGTTATGAAAGGATATTGGGAACGTTTGGTGATGAAAGTATAAATGAGAATGGTGAAGACCTCCTCACCGTATGTGCGGAAAAGAATCTTTTTGTGACGAATACTTTTTTTCGTCATAAGAAGATTCACATGTATACATGGGAAAGAGGTGATGATAGAAGCATGATAGATGTCGTTTTTGTGGATGAAAGAATGAGGAGCGCAGTCGTAGATACAAGGGTTTACCGGGGGTCCAACGTAGGGACGGATCATTACTTGGTCTTATGTCGAATTAATGGTCTTTTCAAGCGTTGGCGGCATCGGACATCTGTGTCTACCACTGCGTTACAGCGTATAAGAATAGAGAAGTTACAAGATGAAGATGTGAAAGAGAAGTATAAATGTAGACTGAGAGAAAATATTAGATGTTTGAATGAGTTGTGTATGAATGATTTAGACTTGAATACTGTGTGGAATAATATTAAGAAAGGTTTGGTGGATACCGCCACCGAAGTATGTGGTGTAAGTAAGAGAACAAATGAAAGGAAAAGTAATACGTTATGGTGGGATGATGAGGTACGGGTGGAAGTTGAATCAAAGAAGAAAGAATGGTTAGATTTACTAGCAACCAAAGCTGGTAATTCTTCTGGTATGAATGATGAGATTGAAAGAAAAAAGGCAGAATTTAGACGTTTAAATAAGAGAGTAAAAGAAGTTGTTGAAAGGAAAAAGAAAGAAAGAACGGATAAGAATGATAGAAGGATATCTGATAATTTCCAGGCTAACATAAAAATGTTCTGGAAACTCGTAAGAACTGCCAGGGGGAATACAAAACAGCCTATAATAAATGCTATAAGAGACGAGAATGGATGTATTCTGAATGATGAAGTTTCGAATTTAAACAGATGGAAGGAATACTTTGAAAGAATATTTATGAGTGAAGAGTCGTCTGAATTAAATGAACTAGAAATTCCGAAAGAAGTGGAAAGGGGTATGGAGATAAGTGTAGATGAAATAATGAAAGCAATGAAAAGCATGAAAGCAGGAAAGGCAGCTGGATATGATAGAGTATCACTCGAGATGCTAAGGGCTGGAGAGGGAGTGGTGGCAGGCCTGCTGTACACCTTGTTTAATTTATGTTGGGAATTAAAACGGGTACCGGATGACTGGTGTAAAGCAGTTATAGTACCAATATATAAAGGAAAAGGGTCACAGCAGGACTGCAAAAACTACCGCGGTATCAGCTTGCTTAGTATTGTGGGTAAACTGTATGCTAAGGTGTTAATTGAAAGAGTTATGAAAGAAACTGATGGAAAAATTTGGGATGTGCAAGCGGGTTTTAGAAAGGGAATGGGGTCAAGTCTTTTCCATGCGCATGATTGCGGAGAAGTTTTTGGCCAAAAACCAGAAAGTTTTTTGTGCATTCATGGGCTTGGAAAAGGCTTATGACAGAGTGGACAGGAATGTGTTATGGCAAACACTGAACTTATATGGGTTGAGCGATGGTTTGATACAGGCATTAAGGTTTCTTTATAGGGATTCTAGTGCTTGTGTCAGGATCAATGGGGTCTACTCGGACTGGTTTGGCATCTAAAAAGGTGTCAGACAGGGCTGTGTAGCTTCCCCTTGGCTGTTCAACCTATTTATGGACCGGTGCTTGCAAACTTTGAAAGATGAAGAATGTGGGTTAAGAATGGGCGAGTTAACCGTCAAATGCCTTTTGTATGCCGATGATCAAGTCATATTTGCGTCATCGGCGGCTGAGTTGCAAATGATGGTTACATTAATGAACTGGGAATTAAAAGAAAAGGGGATGAAAGTGAACGCATGTAAGACGAAAGTGATGGTTTTTGAAAGAGAAGAAAGCAAAACGGTATGTGAAATAAGAATAGAAGGAGAGTTAATTGAGCAAGTGGATGAGTTTGTGTATTTGGGATGTGTATTTAGCAGGGATGGTAGATATGATAGGGATATAGAACGACGAGTAAATGCAGGGAATAGAGTGAATGGGGCACTACACACTATTATGAAGAACCAGAATGTGTCAAAACAGGCACGTATGGTAATTCATAATGCTGTGTTAGTCCCTACTTTAATGTATGGTAGTGAAAGCTGGGTGTGGCAGAAGAAGCACGAAAGTAGAATAAATGCTGTAGAAATGCGGTCTTTAAGGAATATGCTAGGGTTGAATCTGAATGACAGGGTGAGAAATTGCGTGATAAGAGATAAATGTGGTATGCAATATGATGTTGTGACCAGGATTAAGAAAGGAATGCTTCGGTGGTTTGGTCATGTGGAAAGAATGAATGAGGAAAAAGTGACAAAGCAAATTTATATGGCAGATGTGAACGGCCGAGTCGGGAAGGGACGCCCTAGGAAAAAGTTTATCGACTAAATTGGCGATATTTTGAAAATGGGCCACGTTAGAAGTACCCTTAACCAACGAGCATGTATGCATAGATATATGGATGTAAAAGAGGCGAAAGAGGTATGTCAGGATCGTGCCAAATGGAAGTCCGTAGTCTCTGCCTACCCCTCTGGGTGACAGGCGTGAGTGTTTATGTTATTTATATTATGTATTTTATAAAAAAAATCCTCAAACAATAATATAAAGCAGATAAATACAATAGATACCTAATCACTTAATTTATTCTAACGGTGTTCAAACGACTGAGACAAGTAATGCTCTTTAAGTAGTCGCTTAAACATAACAATCGTTTGTGCTTCACGTATACGCAACGGTAGGGCATTCCAGAGCTTGATAGACTGGACAGTAAAAGATTTATTAAAAAAGGAAGTATTGTGAGTTGGAACCCTTAAAATGAATTTTCTTGAAGAGCGTAGAAGTTCTCCTGGAAGCCCTACAAAACTAAACTTCTCCTTTAGATAAGGAGGTGTAGAAGGGTGAAATAATACACAGTACAGAATAGAAAGAATATGCATATTCCGGCGAAGTCGGATAGGTAACCACTTGAGACGTGAGCGAAATTGGGAAATATGGTCAAATTTGCGCAATCCAAATATGAACCGAATACTAGTGTTTTGAAGTCTCTCAAGCTTATTTAGCTGGTCCTCGGTTATGTCTACATAGCTTGCGTCAGCATAGTCGAGAATCGGAAGGAGAAAAGACTGTGCGAGCATAATTTTTGTAGGAATGGGAAGAAATGATTTGTAGGAATGGAAAGATGACGTTGCTATCGGTACTAAAAGGGCGACGCTTGAGGCGCGGAATGAGGGGGCGCGGCGGGAGGTAAAGGCATTCTTGAAGTGAACGACTAGTATAGTCCAATATGAAACTTTTGCCCCTATTTTCTAGCCTTGAGGGCTGAATTTTTTCATCAAAATTTAAGGTGGCTAAACTTGAGAAAAGCCTATTTATTAATAAAATAATTATTAAGATACACATACAACAATAAAGAACATACACTCAAAATGAGAACCTCCTCCTTTTTTAATTCGGTTAAAAATAAGGGGTAGTTTATAGTGTTTATGACTTTTAATGAATTTATCGCATTCATACTCATAGTAGAGATAGGTAGTTTATGATTATCTTGAATTGAATTACTCGAGTGAAAATTTGTCTTAAAATCAGTTTGTTCAATTATACCGATAAACGGAATATTTTTCGTTTTTACAAAAGTTGAGTGGCGTAAGGTAAATAAAAAAAAAAAAGAATTTAACTCTATACTGGCAGCTCCTACATCAGATGAAAAATAAAAAGTAGTATTTAATATTGTTGTGTACGAAAGTTCATAATTTAATTAGATAAAAAAAAATAGAAGCACATATTTTTTTAAAAAAATGATGCTAATAATATGTTGATTCTAATTCTAATTAAGGATACATTTCCACTAATTCATTAATCAATTACAACGTTGTCAATATTAACACGAGCCTGTCGTGTGGTCGACAAACACTAATTAACTTGCGGCTCCTCCCACAACACGGTAGTATTCTATTACATGGGTGATCTGTTTATTGTGTAAATAATCTACGTGATAGAGCCACGCTGTAGCTTCCCTTATTACTGCAAATGAGGCATTTCATCTTAGTCCTCAAGGGTGACAACGCACTTAAAAGAAAATTAATTTATATACATAGATATTATGAAAGAGTTAATTTACTCGTAAGATCTATGAGATGCAGTTTCTGATTTAATGCGGTTCTAAGCCAATTTTTATCAAATCCACTGTTTCCTACAGTGATTTACTCTATTTAGTTCTACTACAGACAAAGAAAGTGTTAATAAAATATGCTACTCAAGACGTTGTACTTGGTACAGTATTCCGCAGCTTGCTGTCGTGCAGAACCTACATGACGTACTGAAGCTCGGCGGACAGGTATTTGCGGTTCCTTCGTGCTCTCTGTAACAAAGATTTGGCCACGGCAGCTAACTGTGAAGAATGATGGTGAGATTCACCGTTTAATTATCGGTTTGTATGGATCTCTTTTCAATACACCGTGTGACCTATGGTATTCTTAGGATTTCGGATCACTAACACATCTAGAAAAGCTAAGGAATTATTTGTTTTTAATTCCATAGTAAATTGAATTTAACAATTTAGTTAAAAGTTTAAGTAGGTTAACACTGACATCGGGACATCAGTCACCTCAGTTCTCCGTAACTATAGGTGCTGGAAAGCACCCGAAACGTCGGGTATTGATGATAAAAATATATATACTATAAAATGCGTAAAAGTAGTTTTGATCAAGTCATATTAAGTCAATAAATGTACATACGTAGTAGAGCCACGCTGCGGCTATATTATGGTTGTAGTACGAATGGGTTGGCTCGATCGGGATAGGGCCGCGCACGCTCTCACATAATAACAGTGTAAAATTGCAGATTAATGCTGCTGTTTTTCGTATGATGAGTGTAGAGAACCGGAGACTACTTTTTACTGGAAACAAGGCATTTCATGTAAGACCTCAGGGATGACAACGTAGCATTTTTAAACGTAGGTACATGTTTACGGGTCACTGTATACACTTACCATCAAGTGGACTGTGTGCTCGTTTTTTACCTTGATTCTATAAAAAAATAGCCAACACGCTTTGTGGAAGCGCAATTTACACTTTCTTGCCCTAAATACCTCCCAGAAATGAGAGAAGGCCTGTGCCCAACTGTGGGGCGTATAAAAACTGTAAATTACTGTCTGCAGAGCATGATATTGTAAATAACGTGGAAAAATGTATTATTAAGTAACGTGGTAGAGCAATGCTGCAGCTATATTATGGCTCTCAGAGAATACCAGTGTAAAATAACGGCTTTATGCTGCTGTGTCTCGTTTGGTGAGTGTAGCAAACCAGATAACCTTTTTACTAAAAACTCAGGGGTGACAATGCGTTCGCGTTTTTGATGGATGTATATGTCTATGGGCCACAGCATCTACTGAGAACTGTGTGCTACTTTATCACCCGTATTCCATAAAAAAACACATTCTAAGTTAAAGTTGGTAAAGTGAAACAATACACGTTGTAGAACAATTTTACTGAAAAATATTTCACGTGACGTATTAATAATGAAAATAGTATACATGGTAGAGTCATGCTGCAGCTATATTATGGTTGTAGCACGACTGTGTCAGCTCGAACGTGGTAGAATCACGCTCTCACTGAATACGAGCGTAAAAAAAGCTTAAAAACACTTTAAATTTTAAGTAGAAATTAGTAACGCGAAAACACTTGACATGACAAGACAAGACATACTATATAAACAATATTACCAAAACCCTCTGGAGGAATCTTGTGTTTCATGAAGAAACTATTTTAAACCTAATTTACAAGAATTTTACATTGAAACAATTACTTGAGGTTTCCGTTGCGAAGCAATATTAAAATTATTAATATTAATATTATTCGATAATTTAATAAAACTAGAGCCATCATAATTATAATGTTATGTTGTGAGATACTCCATGTTTTAAACTCTTACAATCACTATCAGGCACTCGCTATCCGTCTATTCATCACAGTCTACAAAAGTCCACTGCAGAACATAAGCCTCCCCCATAGATTCTTATTCTCTCATAAGGGTGATTTTAGGTTAAAGGTATTGATTGAACTAAGCCATAACACAAACTGAAGGTGACATCTATAATGTCTTCTATATGGTTACAATTTGTCTTCTATTTTTCCATCCTTATTATATGTATAGATTCCTTTTTTTCCATTCCATTTGCTCCAGCTATCTATGTAAGGTGTAAATATGGTATATATGGATAATACGTATATTATTCAGCATAGATTCCTTTGTGTATAATCAAGACTTTGTCATCATCATCATCATCATCATTACAGCCTTTTACAAGTCCACTGCTGAACATAGGCCTCCCCCAAGTAATGCCACAAAGCACGGTCCTGAGCCACCTGCATCCATCGACTTCCTGCATGTCTTACCAGGTCGTCACTCCATCTAGTGGGGGGTCGCCCTACACTACGCCTACCGGTACGAGGCTGCCACTCGAGAACCTTTCTTCCCCATCGGTTATCGGTTCTTCGAGCTATATGGCCGGCCCATTGCCACTTCAGCTTACTAATCCGTTGGGCTATGTCGGTCACTCTGGTTTTACTGCGGATATCCTCATTTCTGAGTCTATCACGCAGAGAAACTCCGAGCATAGCCCTCTCCATAGCTCGCTGAGCGACCTTAAGCGTCCTCATACGGCCAGCAGTGAAGGACCACGTCTCAGATCCATAAGTCATCACTGGCAACACGCACTGGTTGTACAATCTAGTTTTTAGAGATTGAGGTATACCTGACGAAAAGATATGTCGTAATTTCCCGAACGCTGCCCAGCCGAGTTGAATCCGTCGATTGACCTCTCGGTCGAAGTTGGACTTACCTAGTCGGACTATTTGTCCCAGGTAAACGTACTCGTCAACAACTTCGAGCATAGTGCTCCCAACAACTACCGGCATAGGTGTGACATGGACATTGAACATGATCTTTGTTTTGTCCATGTTCATCTTAAGACCTATCCGTTGGGAGGCACTATTGAGGTCATTGAGCATAGTGCTTAAGTCCTCCAGCGATTCTGCCATAAGGACTATATCGTCGGCAAATCGAAGGTGAGTGATGTACTCGCCATTGATGTCAATACCGTATCCTTTCCAGTCCAGTAGCTTGAAAACGTCTTCCAATGCAGCGGTGAAGAGTTTCGGGGATATAACGTCACCCTGTCTTACACCTCTCTGCAGTTGGATAGGTTTCGAGCTCTGGTTCTGTACTCGGATAGCCATCGTAGCCCTACTGTACAAACACTTCAGCACTTCGATATACCGACAGTCAACTTGGCACCGCTGAAGGGACTGTAGCACCACCCAAATTTCGACGGAATCAAAGGCTTTCTCATAGTCCACATACGCCAGGCAAAGTGGCAGATTGTACTCTTCAGTCTTCTGTACAATCTGCCGCAGGGTATGTATGTGGTCTATGGTACTGAAGCCTTTTCGGAAACCGGCTTGTTCGGGAGGCTGGAAGTCGTCAAGTCTGCGTGCGAGACGATTCGTAATGACTCTCGAAAACAGCACGTAGACGCGGCTCAGAAGGGAAATCGGTCTGTAGTTCTTTAAGAGAGCGTTGTCGCCTTTCTTAAAGAACAAGACCACCGCACTTCTGCTCCACGCCTCTGGAGTAGTGCCACCATGGAGGACGGAATTGAAGAGCTTCTGAAGGACTACAAGTACCGGTGTTCCACCCGCTTTCAGAAGCTCCGCTGTAATTCCATCCTCGCCTGGGGCCCTGCCGTTTTTAAGGTGCTGGAGAGCCATTCTAATCTCGCTTAGACTGACGTCCGGGATATCATCGGAATAGTGTCGGATAAGACTTGCTCTTGGATCGTTACTCACACTTGCGTGTGGCTCCAACGATGATGTGTACAGCTGCCCATAGAACCTCTCAATCTCACTCAAAATCTCAGGTGTCCCGGAAACGATGTTGCCACACTCAGTCTTCAGCTTTGACAGTTGGCTCTTTCTGGCAGACAGATCTCTGGCAAAGACTTTGGAGCCCTGGTTCCGCTCGATCGCTTCTTTAATACGAGAAGTATTAAAGTTGCGTAAGTCTCGCCGCATGCATTTGGAGATCTGTCTGTTCAGTTGCCTGTATGCTGTCAAATCTGTTGACGATTGCAGCCTCATCTCCCGTCTAACAGCCATGAGATTAAGAGTGTGATCGGAGAGTTTTTGTGTTCTTCTGCGGCGGGTCTTGCAGAACTTAGCTCCGACCGCATGGACAGTTTCCACGAGCTTGTCGTTCATATCGTCCACTGCATTGCAATCTTCTAGGCACTGGAAGCGGTTACGTAACTCGAGCTGAAAGGTTTCGGGATTCTGGATTAGAGCACGAGGGGGACGGAGCGTTGACTTCATTAGACGAGACCTCTCCAACTTAACGTTTAGGTTCAGTGTGCCTCTAACCATTCGGTGATCGCTGCCAGTTTTCACCCTTGCGATCACTGAGACATCACTGAACAGTTGGCGTCTGGTCGTCATAATGAAGTCAATCTCATTTTTTGTCGAACCGTCGGGGCTCGACCAGGTCCACTTCCAGTGGGGCCGCTTCTGGAAGAAAGAGTTCATCATAAAGAGTCCCTCTTTCTCCATAAAGTCGGCCAGCTGCTGGCCCCTTCGGTTCCGTTGCCCTACTCCAAATTTCCCTACCTTCAGCTCACCGCTTTCTCTTGTGCCTAGTTTTGCGTTGAAGTCTCCCATCAACACCGTGTAGTGAGTTTTGGAGGAATGTATGGCTCTGGAAATATCCTCATACATTTCCTCCACCTCCTCATCGGGGTGTGCCGAGGTTGGTGCGTAAACCTGAATGACCTTCAGCGAATACCGTTTGGTGATTCTGAGTATCAGGTACGCGACCCTCGTCGACACACTCCCAATCTTTACAACGTTGTTGACGAGAGACTTGTGGACGATAAATCCGACACCTCCTTGGGACAGATGGTCGCCCTCCCGGTGATAGAACAAGTTGCCGGACTCGAGGATTGCCGTGTCCTCCCCCTCTCTTCGGACCTCGGATAATCCAATAATATGCCAGCGCAACTTGTCTACCTCTTCTTCCAGCTCCAGTATCTTCTCGTCAGTCCTCAGGGTGCGTGCGTTATATGTTGCCAGGTCGAGTCGTCGTAGGTGGCAACCGAGCCTCCACCGGAGATTCTTAGCACCCCCTGCCCCGCCGTTACCATGGTCGCCACCGTAGCCAGGAATAGCGGGGCCGCCGGGGACTGGGGGCCGTCTTTTTGTGTATTTGTTCATTGGGGGGTATTTGCCGTAGTTGCCACGCTTGGCGAGCGGGTTGGCAACCGCAGTTTTTTTATTACGTCACAGTTGTCATCAGGAAGATGCTGCTGCCCATCTCCTGCCTGTCTCCCTCTGTCGCCTCTTACGACACCCACGGGAAGATATGGGGTAGTGGATATTCTTAACCGCCACTACACGGCAAGACTTTGTAGCCTCTTAATAATATTTGTTAACACTCATATTTACTTCCATTTTTTAAACTAAATAAAAATTTTAACTTGTTGTACAAAACCGAGCCTTAAACTTTGGCCCCATGAAGTTTTTAGGTGGACCATCCGAGTAATAATTTTACGTTGTTGACGATTTGAATGTTGACGGTTTACTTCGCTAGTAGTATCAATTTTTAGTATACATTAGCACGCTGTTTTAATAATGTGTATAGTATAAAGATTGTCTCATTGGCAAAACTTTACATGATTTGTATATGACGGAAGTTAGATGTCGAAATTTTTTAACTTGCCACGTAACTTATAAGGAAGACATGTAAAGAAACAAAACTGCAAAGTAATATTTAGTATCATAAAAGTAATTTAAAGAACATTTAAAAAATTATTATGGTAAGTTATAATTTACAAAATAACATCTATAATATTTTATAGATGTTATTTTATAAACGGAGCACTTCACTCTATTATGAGAAGTCAGAAAATGTAAAAAACGACATGTGTGGTAATTTATAATACTGTGTTAATCTCTACCTTAATGTATGGTAACCAAAGGTGGGATGGCAGAAGAAGGAAAGGAGTAGAAAAAATTCAGCCTCAGCATGTTCCTTTAATGGAAATGCGGTCATTAAAGGAACATGCTGAGGCTGAATCAGAATAACAGGGCGAGATATTGTGTGATAAGAGAAAATTATGGTTTACAAGATGTTGTTGTGGCCAGGATTAGAAAGAAAGTATAAGGTATGAGTGAATCTATGTTGTAGAAGTGAACGTCGGCAAGGGACGCCCTAGATGAACTAAACGACGAGTTTATCGACCAAATTGGGGATTTATTTAAGATTTGTCACGTTAAGGGAACATAATATATCCGTAGGTATACGGTTGTAAAGGAACCAAGAGACGTGTAAGGATATTGCCAAATGAAAGTCCTTAGTCTCTGCCTATTTTTCTGGGTGGTTTAATGTACGTATGTATGTTGTTTTATTGTTACTTACAAGCGTGATCAAAATCAGTTCAGTTAGAAAAAAGATCTTACGTAACATACATAAAAAATACATTCGAATTGAGTTTATGAAGTCGGTTAAAATTAAGCAAAATTGGTTCATAATTGACTAAGGCATAACATACAAAAATATTGTAGAATTGTAATCCTACTTAGAGTATATTTAAGCATAGCTTGTTTATGTATGCTCTAAGTGAACCTACTCCTTTTTCTAAGTCGCCGAAAAAGTATCAATTAGACTTGTAAAATGAGTAGCACGACTATGAAAGATAAAACACTTCGTGGGCCCTGAGCCGCAAATTTTACATTTAGTACAATAGCTTACTAATAGACTGAAACAAAGTAACGTTTAAAAGTATGATTGTTCTTGGTACAACTTCATTCATTATTTTCACAGCAATTTGCGCACGAAATTGGCAAAGTTGAGACAAAGGAGTTTTACGGTAAAAGAAAATGTTGCGTCCGCTCAAAGCATTTAAACAATGTTCATTTTTTATTTATATTCGCGTATTAAGTAAAATTTTGTATATTTTCTGCGTGTTTAAAATATTAATATTAACTTAAGGCTGACTTATAATTAAGTTAAAATCTAGTTGATTACTTGACAACTTTATTTATTTATCAATTACTTGAGACCTCTACTCTCACAGGTAAAATCTTGTAATAATTCTTAAACTAATTATATAAAATATATGATGCTAAACGAACTAAAAAATATATAAGCAACGTATAATATATATTATGACCCTTCCTAATTCACTATACTGGCAACTAAATAAGTCAATTTTAAATGCACATGGTTGATAACGAGAAAGGCTCGATTTAGAAGTGTTTTACCAGGAGGTTAGAGTGCCACATAACTGTCGGGTTACGTCATTTGCCCCATAATAATTTCACTGTATAAGTAGCAAGAGTCACAGTCATACCCAGTACAAAAACAGTGGGATACTTCAGTATTTTAAATGGATATACTCCGTAAAACTTAAAGTACAAGTTCCTCGCAAATTTATTTTGAATACATTCCGACATGACGTTATACTTTTTTTTCATACGGACCCCATTAGACTGCATTATCTTCCAAATAACTCCTGAGGTAAAACTTAATACGTGTAAATCAACCATAAGTATGCTAAATCTTCTAAATCATTTTATCTTTCTACACCACTACTACCCCATATAGTCCCGTGTATGTCGTAAACGGCAACTGAACAAACAAACCTAGATGTTGGCCACAGCATCCTCCTATCAACAATTTTAAAAATAAAAAATGCGCCTACCAACTTGCCTGTCAAGCGTGGCAACTATGGCAAATAGGGGAGGCTATGTTGAGCAGTAGAAATTATTCGGTGTGATGTATTTTTATAGATAGCCTATATCCTAGCATAATAATCTAAATTTTAGATGCGCTGTCTTCCTAAGAACTAAGACATAATGCCTCGTCTCTGGTAAAAAAGGTCTCCGGTTTTTTACTACGAAACACAGCAGTATTAAGCTGCTATTTCACGCCGCTATTCTGTGAGAGCATGATCCACTCCTCGATCGAGCCGACCCACTCATAACACTAAAAACCAACGGGTTAGATCCTCTTGTGTGTTAATTTCTAGACTGAATGTAGCCAAGACCGTTCAGGATTTCTTTCTACACAGTCATTTAAATTATAAAGAACATAATATTTGTTTGAAAGTTCGATCAAATTATACATCACATAATAATTATACCTTATGTTTTAAATAAGCAAGGTTTACACAAAATGTATTAAGGATTATTTATACTTCTAAGGCAACAAATACCTAGAAACAATACCTAGACCGGCGATGGATATCACCATCAATGGTTCGAGGCGCCTCGTACAGCGATTAGCAAAAAACTTGCCAAGTGTAAATATTAAAGCAATTTTTATCTGTCGCAATCTGAATTTCTTTAATATTTTTAATTCATAATTATAATTCATAAAAAGCGACAGTAGCCTAATGGCAGGGCGCGGACCGCGATATCAAAAAGATCGTGGGTTCGAATCCGCCATCCGACTACTGGCGTGAACCACTCGTAACACAAGCAATTTAAGCTTACCATGAGTGGTTAAGGGGAATATTAGTAATGTTATAGCATTGTTAATATTCTTTAAAAAACATATTTTTATTAAAATAACGTTTACGTTCACGCGGCAATGACGACAAACGCGGTATTTCACACTCGTCGTCATGACATAAATTACTGCAGGAACTCAAACTAAACTAAACTACTGCCAAAACATACTAAACAACCTGAAGGAATCATTCTACTTCTGGTGCTGGATATGTAAACCATATGGTTATGAATAACTTTTAAAAAAAATGGAGAGGGTTAATCAATTAATCTATTAAATTGATATAACAAAAGTTAGCTTACTGACTTATAACAATATATTCTTGAGATAAGAACTTACTTACTACTTACTATTCTAGCAAAGTTCTTTCGCCGATATTCACTTCCATTATGACACTACTTCGGCTGGGGCAATCTCATCAATATTAATTTGGAACCTACTGTGAAGAAAGTCTATTTAATATTTAAAGACCTGTTTTCAAACTTATTTTTCCCAATGTCCACTTTTGAATTAAATCGTTCTTAAGAACCCCTTCCTATTGTACAATTTACTAGATTAGAGCGTGTTAATAGTGTCAGGTCACCACTTTGGCTTCGGAAAGAAAAGGAAGGATCTCTCAATGAGATGTTAAGGGAGAAGCCGGGAAGCGCCAAAGTTTCGTTCACGGAACTTTCCGATGATCTAAGCTAGGCAACCAGGTACTTTAAAAACCTCAGTAGCGTGATTTATGCTTCGGTTTGTTTCGTATGTACACGGGACGTCATGAGACAAATAAAACTGCAGTGTAGAATTCATTGAGTATATTCTAAAAAATACATTTCTATAGCAATAAGTTTGTACCTTAATAAACTTAATTATGAACCTACAACTTAGTGAAGCCCATCCCCATAAGGAGGTTTTGATGAAATGTAGTTGTTGCTTGAATAAGTCTACAGCTTGGCATAGGCCCGTTTCGTTCAAAAACTGTTTAGCAATTATAAACCCAAACGTCTCGTACCTTCGATGTGCTTCCGTGTCACTGATCTGGCTATTTTTTGTCTGGTGTAATCTGGAAGGTCATATATTTTTTAATATATCTATTTAAATTTACAAGTAAACGTAATTCATTCTCACACGCACTAAGTTTAACCTCTCATTTTTATCTCTATTCTCATCATTGATAGATTTTAATAATTTTACAATTTTATTAAATATTCTATTATTATCATAAAAGTCTATCTAGTAAATTAAATTTTACTTAATGTGACGTAATTTTCATCTGTCATTTTACAACAATGTTGCAGATAGTTTAGTTGACTAAAGTTTTCCATGTGGTAGATCCACGCGGCAATCAATTATTCGAGCTATGTGCTGAGCCTCTATAGCCTACAGGACCATTGGGCTAAAAAAGTTACACTGGTTCTACAACGTTCATTACGAATTCTATCAAAGCTCAAATCAAATCTCATAGTATAGTCCTTGCCATAGCTTTTGTAACTATTTACACAATTTTAAATAAAAAAAAAACAATGCTGATTTCGATCCTCCCTGTAGTTTATTTAATTAATGAATAGTTAATCGAATCATACAGTTAATACGGAAAGTCAAACAGGATTTTCCGGCTTTAAATAAAATTTGCGATCTGATGACGATAGCGCATTAGCTAAGCGTTTGGATGCGGTGCAGCAGGCCGCAGGTTTTGAATCCTGCATGTGACGTGTACATGTTGTATGGCCTATGAATAATTGTTCCCATTTTGTGTACATTTCTATGTGCAATTTTTTTCTATGTAATATGTAGGTACCATGTAATACTAGAAATTCCTAGGTTAGTGATAAACTTTTAAAGGAAAGGAAAAATATGCTGGAGGTAATGTAAAACTTTTATGTCGAAAAATTGGTTTAAAATAGAATATCAGCGTTAATAATGTTTATTTATTTCATGCAGGGCCCATATAAGTTTTTAATAAATTAAAATTATATCTTTTGTTATTATAACGACAAAAAACAACAGAAAAATTCAAGAAAAAGTGGGGTTATATGTTGAGTCAGTAGCCTTTTTGATATTCCGTACATGATATTTTTTCTTTTAAATATTATTTTCTTACTGGCAAACACTCCTTAACTTTTCACAACCACACCTAAACGACCGCTAGTAACGGTCAAGTTACCCAACAATGAAATTGGTAAATTAAAAATAAGTGAGAAAGTAAAAACGTTTCTGATTCCGTTTTTATTTCAACATGTTTGTTAAAGATAATAGAATTATGCGTTCGTCATCATTATATATTATTTGTATACATAATCCCCTCCAAGGCGAGCCAATTTTCTTGAAAAAGTTTTTTCCTGATTAAGATCAAAGGTTATTTTACGAAATTCAATATATAAAACTTAGAAAATTAATTTAGAAATAAAAATGGTGTCATTCCTAGTCCGAAGAGCCAGGTGCTCTTCGTACTAGAAAATACACCATTTTACCCTCACTCATTCCCTCTAACACTTTCGCGCACTATCACTGCCACTAGTGCATCTTATGCCGCTTTTTTAAATAATATTTTAATTATTCTTCGTTAATAATATGAATGGTTGCTATTACGTAACATGGAGTAAGCAAGAGAAAAAGAAAAAATAATATTCTCTGGATAAACGTCACACAAATATTATTAACAGTAACTCGAGCAAACTTTATTACGTACGCAAGATTCTATGTGATATCAACTTGAGTTATACACCATTCCGTCGAGGGTTTCTATACTTACGTTTAGTGACCGAATTAATTCTCAATCTCTCCTTCAATTTCACATAATTTTATTAGAACATTAAAGATAACGTCTTGTCAGGTATATTTTTGTTATAACACTGTAGTAACAAACGAACTTACAATCCAGCTGGTGATGAGTGGCTCCTGCAGTCTATAGACAGTTGAAGCTAACTGTAGGCAAGGTAGGCTACAGATTCTTTTAAAGGAAAAAGTGTGACAAACGAGTCCGCAGTCCAGCTGACGGTAAGTGAATGCTATGGCCCGTAGACACGTATATTTATTTTCGATTAAGAAACAAAAGGCAGATGCATTATCACCCCTGAGGTTTAAGATGGAACGCCTCGTTTTGAGTAAAAAGGGGTGTCCGGTCCTCTGCACTCACCATACGGAACACAGCAGCGTTATGCTTCTATTTTGCGTAAGGTATTCTGTGAGAACGTGCACATTTCTCGGTTAAGCTGACTTTTTGTGCTCCAAGCATTATGTAATACAGCATGCCTTAACCACGTATAAAAATGCGTTGTAGCCTCTAAGAACTAAGATGAATTGCCTCAGAGCCTGTAATTACACTTAATCTCTAAACTTTTCGGACAGGAACACAGAAGCACAAGCTCTGCTTTTCAGTAGTACAAATAGAAAATTTTATGGCTCATAAAAACTGTCAAATTTGGAAGAAACTATGTATTTCCGTAATGTTTTATTTAAACTAAACGGAACGAACTACTCAAAAGTTTTCTATTTTGTTGATATGTATTTGCAACAAACAGTTTATAATATCTAAGTGCATATAACCACGTAAAATATAAGTTTTAGTAGTACGGATAAGAGCTAGCACACAATGACATTGTAATCGTGTGTATAGAAAAATTACTAGTCATCATTGTATGAATATATGCTTCGTATTTATTCTATAAATAATATTATTCGCATGTGTGGAACATCGTTACTTGAGAACGACTAAACTGATTTTGTTATAAAAATTATTTGTATTTGAGTGAGTCCCTGGATAGGTTAGATTCACAATTGTATCCGGTAGGTTCCACAGACAGACATAGTCGTGGAAATTAATTATTTTGTGTCGGCATAAAAATTGTGAACGTACATAATACCATGATATACTCTTAGCCTTATCTTTTCGAACTTGAAAATACGAAGAAGAATCGTAGCTTCGTTGTTGAAATAATGAAATGAAAATGAAATATTATATGCCATATTAGTCCTAAGAAGTGTACTCGTATGTAGGAGGTACTCGTTTGTCACCTTGTTGTTGTTATAATATATATATATATATATATATATATATATATATATATATATATATATATATATATATATATATATATATATATATATATATATATATATATGTATATATGTAGCTTATTTAGGTATATAACAAAAAACAGACCTCTAAGAGTTTTGGTTGTTACGAATTCTCTACGTGATCCACCAGAACCACGCTCTCAAAGAATATCAGAGTAAAATAGCAGCTAAATATTGCTGTGGTTCGTATGGTGACAGTTCGTCATAGTACAGAGGCGTAGGTCATAAAAATAAATAAAATAAAGTAAATGTAATATATATATAAATAAATTAATTAAAAATTTCTTTTTAGGTATTTTTAATTTTGACATTAAAATTCACACGGTTAGTGTTATGTTTATATTATTCAAATTAAAACTCAACACCACCATTTCATTTATTTTTTATAACATAAAAAGTTCAATTATTTCACTTCTTAATTAAATTATTTCACTTCTCATTTAAATTAATATATTTTATTCCATGAATAAATTTTATCTGAGCATTGAAAAATCCGCTCTAGCAGGACCTACTAGCTAGCGGATCAATCCACGCACAAACTCTTCCAAATGAGAGATTCATAGCTCTCCCGCACAATTCTATAGGATAGTTAATTCTTTAAACGAACGGTATATATTTCTTGCCATTATTTCCATTTTAAATACCTGATTAGGAACGGATACCTGACCTAGGATTTCCCCTTATATCGTGGAGGCAGTTTACGAAACGCAAAAATTGAACAAAGACACACATTCAGGTACTCGAAACAAATATTTGTAGGTCATAGAAATATTTGTTTCATGCGGAATTCGAACCCGCGGTCCTTGACGCAGTAACTCACTGCTAAGCCGCTGCCACACAGAACCTTAAAGCTTATAGGTAAATTATTTTACCTACAACTATAGTATTACTTAAACAATTGATTTATACGAGCTAAAGATACGCTGCAGGGTAAGCGAACCGAAGAAACTTTTTAATGGTAATGAGGAATTTCAGTTTAATCTTGAGTGGTGACAACGCATACACATTTTGCTTTAAATTGTAGATAGGTAGATCTCTATGGGCTACATCGCTACAGCCTCCATTTTATAAGGTGGATTGTGTATTTGTTTATTGCCTTTACTTTTACTAAAAAAGTGTGAAATTTAGTTAACTCTAGGATATAATCTACAAATGTTAGCCATCGGATTAAAAAACGCTACCTTTAAACTTGGAAGACGTTTACATTACAAATATAGTAAATCACTAACTACCCTAAAAAAATTTTAGGCAGGGTGCACTATAAATAATATTATAATCTAAAATATAAATCATATAAAAACAAGATACTCAAAATGACAGACTAGTGATCATAAAAGACAGGAAAAAAACTATGTAACATTTTTTTCAGCTCATGTAAAGTTCATAAGTATACTTTTATATCTATAAATATCGGGTGGTAAAAAGAAAACAACGCAGTCCGTGCAGCAGCGTGTTTGTTTAGTGATCGAACTGCAACAGTTGAAGCTCTTTCAACATTTATTTTAGCAAATGGAATACTTTTAAAAGGATAAACATCACAGATAGTTTATATTTGTTTATAATTTAAGGATAGCAAACAAGGACATAGTCCATCTGATTTTAAGTAGATGATATATGTAGTCCATAGTGTAAATTAATATCAGGTTATAATATGGCCCATATTATTGTCACAGCTGAGGTCTGCCTTAGAATGCCTCGTTTCCAGTAAAATGGATCTCCGGTTCTCTACACTTACTACACGAAAAGTAGCAGCATTAAGCTGCTGTGGTACGCCGGTATTCTGTGAGAACGTAGTCCTTCCCATCAATTCAGTTGCACAACTATAATATAGTGCAGCATGGTTAATTGTAGCCCCACCTCTAGCCCATTTATCCTCCTTTTACCTATTTCTGCTGCCATCTAGCAATGCTTGCAGTGCTGTAGTACGGTCAGAAGTGTATAGAGAGTCAGTATAATTATAGACAGTGAGATTACTCACAGTATAACTATTCTATTCTAGCAATAATTTGAAACATTGATGACAATGCCTAATTTTTTTTTTTTTTATAGAAGAGGGGGCAAACGAGCATGCGGCTCACCTGATGTTAAGTGACTACCGCCGCCCATGATCAACCGCAAAACCAGGAGAATTGCGGGTGCGTTGCCGGCCCTTTAGAAAGGAGTAAGCTCTTTTCTTGAAGGTCCCCAGGTCGTATCGGTCCGGAAAAATCGCCGGTGATAAACTATTCCACAGAGAGGTTGTACGTGGAAGAAAGCTCCTTGTGAAACGTACAGTGGTGGACCGCCAAGCATCCAGATGGTGTGGATGGTATCGGGACGTTTGCCGTGTCGTGCGTTCACGAAATTTGGCGGCTGGGATTAATCCGAACAATTCCTCAGAGTACTCCCCGTGATAGATGCGATAAAATACGCAAAGAGATGCAACATCTCTTTGCAACGCCAGTGAATCGAGCCGATCGGAAAGCACTCGGTCGTCGACGATTCGAGCCGCTCTGCGCTGGATGCGGTCAAGTGGAAGGAGCTGGTACTGGGGAGCCCCAGCCCAGAGATGGGAACAGTATTCCATGTGCGGTCGAACCTGCGCCTTGTAAAGTTGCAGGCGGTGTGCCGGCATGAAATACTGCCCCGCTCTGCTGAGCACGCCAAGCTTTTTAGAGGCCAATTTGGCCTTCCCTTCCAAGTGACCACGAAACTGCACGTCACTCGATATGTCGACGCCGAGGATTCCGATACTGGCTGAGGCAACAAGGGGAGTGCCTTGAAAATGAGGGGATACGACAAAGGGGTTCTTTTTAGCGGTTAACGCGCAAACTTGTGTCTTCTGGGGGTTAAACTGGACTAGATTTAGTCGTCCCCAATCCGAGACTCTGTTCAGCAAAGACTCGACTTCAGACACAAGTTTGTCCCGGCACTCGGAGACGTTTTCCCGAGAAATATTGGCTCGGCCGGTGTAAAGAGCATCACCAGTGCTGTCATCTGCATAGCAATGAATGTTACGGGTATGCAACATATCATTGATATGCAGAAGAAACAGCGTTGGCGATAGCACGCAGCCCTGTGGAACACCAGCATTAATAGGCTTGCAATCGGAGCTTGCACCGTCTACAACGACCTTGATGCTCCGATCTGCAAGAAAGCTGGTGATCCAATCGCACAATTTCTCGGGAAGCCCATAGGAAGGGAGCTTCGAAAGAAGCGCTTTGTGCCAAACCCGATCGAAGGCCTTCGCAATGTCCAAACTAATAATAATTTGGAATTCTGAATAAGTAATTGATAGAATTTAGAAGTTTTAATGGCGATTGGTGATTCTCATGCAAAGCTTAGTGAATACGGCAATTTTTACAGTGATTGAGTAACAGCAATGCTTTGTTCACTGTGATATTAACAATCAAGATTTATTATAGCGGATATAAACACAGAATGACGGTGTAAGAATATTCACTACCTCATATCATCCCAAACGTGTCGTGAAAGGCGACGGAGTGAAATGAAACAGGAGACGACAGCAGTAGCTTTCTGATAGATAACGACTCACAATTATAAAAAAAAACTATTAACTTGTTGGTTCTCCAAACAAAAGGGCCAGTATCGTTACCACTTCAACCCAATACTCCGTTAAGCTATGTCGGTTACAACAGTTATACTCCGTTAATTTTTAATAGCAAATTTTCTCACGCTACGAAATTCCGAGGATAGTTAGACGACCGATAGCACACTGAGCAACTTTAAGCATCCTTTTTCGGCCAGCACTGAAGGACCCAACATAAGACTGATAGGAAGAAATTCTTTAAAAATGTCGAACCTAAATTCTATAGAACTGTGTGATGCTTAGAGAAATTTTGAAAAGGCATAATATGTTAAATTCATTACCATGAAGTGATTTATTTATTTACTGTAAAACAACAGCATAAATATTTACAAAATTTAGAAATATTATAGTTTTTATGTCTTGGTATGCATGCCAATTAAATATACTTACAATATTCCCTGCAAAACTTAGTATAACTAATGCTAAAATAGTAAAATCAAACAAAGGAAATGATGGCGTAAAAGAATCCACCACCCCCTAGCATCTGGTGGATGGATACAGAATTATGCTCATAAAAACTCAGTAAGAGTAAAGCTTCTACCTATTAAATACATTTGTCAACCCAGCTGCCAAACAATGCAACTTTGACAAACATCCCGCCTATGAGGCAATCTATGGAGGAGGTTTATGTACAGTAATGGGCTTCTAATAGGCTGTAATTGAATGAATGAATGAATATGTTCAGCAGTGTCCTAGTTGTCAGATAATGACACTTTGTAGGTGCAAAGGAAAGATTTTAAGCTTGCACTTGGAAAATAAATGATCGTTTTACTCGGATTAAGCAAGAGTTAATACTCTCCACGTCCTCACGTCACGGAAGTGCTCCGGTATTTAATACTGCTATTAATCTTGCTTCCACGTTAATTTCAGTAAACGAAACTGTATTATAGCATTCCTATTATACATTGATGGTCATTAAATTTATTTAAACGTAAAAAAGGTTGAAAATATTCAATATGTTCTTATTACTGTCAATCTATACCAGCTGAAATATGAAAGAAGAATGATTTTAAAATACTTTTATTGTCAATTTCATTTAAATTTTTAATGTGGTTATGTTAATTTAATCAATTCGTTTATCATCCTCTTCTGTAAACTCGCGATCAAACGTCAATTTACTCTAACAAAAAAAAAAATTGAGAGTTTGGCTGGAGAGTGCTGAAATATCATCCAAAATTTTTGAGTAGTGCAAGGTGCGTAAGAACCATTTATTTAACAGAAACGATGACAACCTTGCTGTGCTTAACGATGCTAATAACAAATAAATTTGTGCGTGGTTACCTAAAGTATAAGACAATAAATAACTTTTTCGCATACTGTGATTTTCTGATGTTTTAAGTGGTAAAGCCATGCTGTAGCTATAGTATTATAGTTGCCGCACCAATTGGTAGAATAGGCAAGGCCACGCTCTCACATAAAACTGGCGTAAAATATTAGCATAATGCATGCTTCTGTGTTTTGTACAGTAAGTGTAGAGAACGAGACATTCCAGTTAGCCCTCAGGGATGACAACGTATCTGCATTTTATTTCTTCATCGAGGATAGTAGATATCTATATTACACAACTTCTACTTACCATAAGGTGAACTGTGTACTATGTTGTCACCATTATTCTATAAAAAAATATTTTCAAAAAATATTTGTCACAAATAATAGTGTAGTATTTAAATTGTGTAAACTAACTGCTTCCATACAAACGCACGTTCACAAAAACGTATACCGGTCAATTACACCCTGTCTCTACCTACACAAGTACGGCTGGAATTTCGTATTAGAATCGAAGTAAAAGCAAAAGCTAAAGCTGCTTAGTTGGAAGTACTGTATCATGATGACATTTTTGATTACTTTTGAGAGCAGTACGCTAAACCAAAAGTTAAATTACAGCAGAATAAAAATTAAATCATTGCAACTGACCTAAGATATCGTGGACATGTTGACAGGTCCAAGTTTTGTGACCGCTAATTACAGAGGACATGTATACATCTCCGCATTACGTGCTGCTATTTTCACCATTATTGACATAAAAATACAGTATATTTTCAATTGAACACTATTTCATTCGATTCTGAACAAACTAAAGAATATTCTGTAGCATTATATTCACTCGGGTACATAGACATCATCAAATATAACAGCCATTCGCTTTTGCGTGCCGGTGCGGTTGGTTGCGTAATCGTTGAAGTTTTGTGATTGTGATTTTAGTTGGATTTTCTTTCAAAAAAACTGTAAGTTATGTTATTTATCTTTACTACGTAATGTTTTTGAATGATTTAGGTTACAACAACAGTAACTTTTTATGTTTAAATTGATAAAAAAGTAGAAATAAAAAACCTCTACGCGAACAATTCGTAACGGTCAAGATTTCTAATAAGATTCTAATAAGATAATAATAGTATATTTCTTATTGGAATACCATAGTAAATACTTTTACTAGTAATTGCTAAATGTTATATCTATATGATTGTATAAGAAAAATAAAGGAAGACGATATAAAATATATACACAAAAAGGTTTTGAAAATGAGTTTAGTAAGCGCGCGCAAACTGTCTATTGTCGAATTTTTAGCAAATGTTTGCAAGTGAAAAGTAGAATTATTATAATTATTACATGCATAATTTCGGTTCATTTAGGAAGAATATGTTGTATTGATTGTAAGGACATAAAAATAAAATAAAAACTTACGATATTTCATTCATAAAATAAAATTTATCGTCAGTAAGTACACTTTATCAAGATCCGTTAGAAACAAAGACCTGTACAAAATAAAATAACCATTTATATGTTATGGTTATTGTTTCTACATATCAAAAATCTTATCGGCTTTAAATAACTGTAACTAAAACCTCTTTAAACATAAATGAAAGGTCGTGAGAAACATAAATATTTAAAACAAGTGCCGCCAGCTGAGGTGACGACGGACACCTCGGTACAAAGCTGTTTTTGGTTATGACGGGCGCAGTGAGTGATAGGTTAACAATAAGTATGATGGGTAAAAAAATAGTTTGCAAGATGATGTTGTGAGCAGTATTAAGAAAAAAATCTTTGGTGGTATATTCATGTTCAAAGAATGAGTGATTAACGAGTGACATAGTAAATTTATGTTGTAAAATTGAGCAGCAGAGTTGGAAAGGACGTCCTAGATTTAAGCCAATCACCTGAATTGGCGATATATTAGGCTAAATTAAGAGTACCGTTTTTGTTCATATATATATGTATATATAATCGGCATCACGGAAACGGCTCCAACAATTTTCATAAAATTTAGTGTCCAGGGAGTTTCGGGGGCAATAAATCGATCTAGCTAGGATTTATTTTTAGAAAATGTCGTTTTGTCCATGTTTTTAGGCAATGAAAAACTGCTACTAGATAAGAAGGTCAATTTTGACACTGTGCGATCGTAATAGCTCAAGTGGATATCGAGCGGTAGCGAAATCTTAATGCCTTGGTTCGCGCCCCGTCTTCGGTCCGACTTTTTTTCCTTTTTTTTTCAAGTTCCCTTCTTTTGTGAGAAAAACTATAATTTCGAGCCCTTTTTTAGTATTTTTTAAAAATACGAAAATTTTAATTAAACTAATTGCACTCATGATTTTTTATTCAAATAACCAGTTCAGTTTTTTTCTATTATGTCAATTAGGTCAAAAAATATTATCCATCAGTATGTAATTTGTATCTAAATGTAATTTCAAAAAAAAAACCGAGCAAAGCTCGGTCATCCGGGTACTGTATATAAAAAGAGAATTTACCGTAATACAAAATGTCATAAAACTTGCAGAAGATTATAAATGAATGGTAATTCTATCATTTAATAATCTATTCTATTGTAACGATTTTTTCCTTTATTAAACCTACCCTATAAATAATAAAGCAAATCGAGGTACAAATATTACAGTAATTTTTCTGTTATAATTCTCAGCGGAGCCAAGTAGTAACAATTTGACCGTCGGAGCTACAGCGTACAGCGTGCTTATTGCTTGTTTATAAAACTTGTTGCTTGGAACTACAAGAAAAGTTCATTTGTATCACTTTTAACAGACTGCAATAACAGCTCACTAAAGATTCGGCTTATATCTTGCCTCTTTATTTTAATTTACTATTGTGTTATTCTTATAGTAGGTACATCTTACTGGGCTACGTGGTAATACTAGACTTGTTCCCGATTCTATGTATTTTTAGCAACGTGTCTAACTGCTCTCTCGGTATGACAACTGTGGATATATACGAGCGGTGTCGCCGATAAACAAAAGACAACAGACTTTGAAAATGAGAGACTAGAGAACGTGGGGCACGATATTTTAAAAGTTTCGATCATAGACTAAAATAAAATGAAATATTAGGGCGTGCCATCTTAGTCCTCAGAGTTGACAATGCATCTGTAGCATTCTTTGTTTGAATTTAGGTGCAGGTGTGCGTGGACTGCAGTAGCCACTTACCTTTATGGCGACTGTAAGTCCGTTTGTCATTTTATTTTTATAAAATATATTATGTATATAACAACAACACCAGACCTCTCCGAGCTCAAGCTTGTTACAAATTCTCTACGTGATCGAATTAATATAAACTTTATCCACTTCAGAATACAGGCTTAATCTCGTTTGGAAATGAGGGGTTATTACGCAGAATGGCAATTTCTGAACATATTTGTTTAAAATTATTCAGCAGCCCGAAGCATTTCTTTCTTAATCCTGGTCACAACATCATCTTGCAAACCACACTCTTCTCTTATTACACAATTTCTTACCCTGTCATTCGGATTCATCCCTAACATACTCCTTAACGACCACATTCTACTGCGTTTATTCTACTCTCGTACTTCTTCTGCCACACCCAACTTTCACTACCATACGTTAAAGTAGGGACCAACACAGCGTTGTGAAATGCCATACGTGCCTTTTTTGACACATTTTGACTCTTCACAATAGAGTGCAAGGCCCCATTTACTCTATTTCCCGCATTCACTCGTCGTTCTATATCCTTATCATATCTCCCATCCCAGCTAAATACGCAGTCCAAATATACAAACTCATCTACTTGCTCGATTAACTCCCCTTCTATTCTTATTTCACAAATCGTTTTACTTTCTTCTCTTTCAAAAACCATAACCTTCGTCTTACTTGCGTTCATTTTCATACCCCTTTCTTTTAATGATCCGTTCATTAATGTAACCATCATTTGCAACTCGGCCGCCGACGACGCAAGAAAAACTTGATCATTGGCGTACAAAAAGCATTTGACGGTTAACTCACCCATTCTTAATCAGCATTCTTCAACTTTCAAATTTTGCAAACAACTATCCATAAATAGGTTGAACAGCCACGGGGAAGCCACACAGCCCTGTCTGACACCTTTATGGATGTCAAACCAGTCCGAGTAGACCCCGTTGATCCTAACACAAGCACTAGAGTCCCTATAAAGAGACTCCAATTCCTGTATCAAGCCAGCGCTCAACCCAAATGAGTTCAGTGTTTGCCATAGCAAACCCCCATCCACTCTGTCATAGGCCTTTTCCAAGTCCATGAACGCACAAAAAACCTTTTGGTTTTTGGCCAGAAGCTTCTCCGCGATCATGCGCATGGAAAAGACTTGATCTGTACATCCCATTCCCTTTCTAAGTCCCGCTTGCACATCCCAAATTTTTCCATCAGTTTCTTTCACGACCCTTTCAATCAGTACCTTAGCATACAGTTTTTCCACAATGCTAAGAAGGCTGATGCCACGGTAGTTTTTACAGTCTTGCTGCGACCCTTTTCCTTTATATACTGGGACTATCACGGCTTTGCACCAGTCTTCCGGTACCCGCTTCAGTTCCCAGCATAAATTAAACAAGGTGTGCAGCAGGCCTGCCACCACTTCCTCTCCAGCCCTTAGCATTTCGAGTGAAACTCTATCATATCCGGCAGCCTTACCTGCTTTCATGCTTTTCAATGCTTTCATTATTTCATCTATACTTATTTCGCTACCTCTTTCCTCTTCTTTCGGAGTTTCTACTACACTTAGTACACACGTTGTCTCCTCACTCATAAACACGCTTTCAAAATATTCCTTCCATCTCTTTAAACTCAAAACATCATCATTCAGAATATAGCTATTCTCGTCTCTTATAGCATTCATCATAGGCTGTTTTGAATGTCCCCTGGCAGTTCTTACAAGTTTCCAGAACATTTTAATCTTTGCCTGGAAGTTATCCGATATTTTTTTATCATTCTTATCCGTTCTTTCTTGCTTTTTTCTTTTAACTACTTCTTTTACTCTCTTATTAAGATATCTAAAGACTGCCTTTTTTCTTTCAATATCATCATTCGTACCGCTAGAATTACCAGCCTTTATTGCTAGTAAATCTAGCCATGCTCTCTTCTTTGCTTCAACTTCCATACGTATCTCATCATCCCACCATAACGTATTATTTTCCTTTCATTCTTTCTCTTACTAACACCACATACTTCGGTAGCTGCATCCACTAAACCTTTCTTTACATTTTGCCATACATTCTCCAAGTCTAATTCCTTCATACATAATTCATCCAAACCACTTATATTTTCTTTCAGTCTACATTTGAACTTGTTTTTCTCACCTTCATCTTGTAACCTTTCTGTTCTAATACGCTGTAACGCAGTGTTAGACACAGATGACCGATGGCGCCAACGCCTGAATAGAACATTAATTCGGCATAAAACCAAATAATGATCCGTTCCTACGTTACGTTAGAACCCCGGTAAACCTTTTTTTTAGTTATTATATAATAATAAATGTTCTTATAGACATTTTCATGTAGCAGAACCATATATTTATTTATTTAGTCTTTATTTTTATCACGTTAATAATAAGGGTAACAAAGGACGGACTTAATGCCTATCGGCAAATCATAATGAGTTGTAGATACATACTGAAGCTATAACGAACGTGTCGACGGAGCTTTGGCTCTACGTGCTTTCCGCGTCACGGACGTGAGACAATGCCAACTTCCTGAACTTCCTCCTCCTGGCTGCTACTAAGAATGTTTCGACGGTAAAACCCAATGACTGATTTTGGCCCGACGTGGGATCTGAACCCTGGACCTCATGATCAGCAACCACATTTTCGACCACTAGACCAACGAGGCAGTCATAATGACCACTTGTAGCCTACAATTTCTAAAGTCAGTTGCCGTTATCGAGTGAACTAAACAATAACACAAGCTGAAGGCGACTATTATAATTACTTCTATATGGTTACATTAAATATTTCTTCTCCTATTATATCATCCTTAAAGGCAATTTATCTTCAAAATTGCATCATTAAAATGGCATTTCCTCCAAGGTATTATGCAATTCAATAAAAAAGTATCATACAAATCAGTTCACAATCGAATAAGATGTCGCGTAACATTCGTACGAAAAACTGCAGTCCAATTACGAAGCTCTTCTTTTTTTGAAATTGGTTAGAAAAAATACTCTATTATCACTTCATCAAAATCTCTTTCCTTCATACTCGTATTAACATTGCCTTAGTTTTTGTTAGTGTACGTGAAGGTAATATGGTCATACGGTTAATATAGTCACTTTCTTACAACTCAAAAACTATATAGCCTTGTTTGCATAGATGGCTCTATGATGATATATCTCTACATCAGTCAATCAAATAATAAAAGATCAAAATGGTGCTGCCATTGACTTTTTCAGGATTTCCCAGTGGTTGACTTCAAGCCGTTCTTAGTTAGTCTTTGCCGGAGCTTAGCTAGATTTTCAATCGGGTTTAATAACAATTTTCCTTTCACTATCTCTCTCGCTTCGCACTTCGTCAACTGGGTCCCTCTGTTTCACTCTTGAATCTAAGTAGCAAGCTTGAAGAAAGCCTTAGGGTACACAAAAATAATTTTAGATAGGTTAGGAAAATTAACTTACAACTTTATTAAAAAAAAAACATAGTTTATCAAATAATCTTGTAAGTGTTGTAGTGTGTTCTTGTTAAATGAGCTTACTTCTAAAGTTACTTGCCAAAATTGTTTCGTATATTTTTTTCTGTTATCGGTCTGGCGTTATCACGATAAAAGACCACTACTTTTCTGTTGCTCGATTCCGGCCGCTTTTTCATCTTTCATCTTATTAATTGTTGGCAGTAGAAATCCGAATCGACGGATAGAAATATTTTTTTCTTCAATTTGATATACAAAAGTAACATGCATGTTTCAACTATCTAGTGGAAATAAACAAAAACTCGACAAACATAAATGCTGTGAATACACTAAACGTTTTGACATTCAATGACCAGCCGGCGTCTCTCAGCATGCTCGACGAAATACCAACAACGATGAACGGATATTAAACGAGGTTGACTAACCGTGCGCATTGAAAAAACGATTTTTTATTTATTTATAATATATAAAATTTATTTCTTCATTAATTTTAACTTTTTTAAACCTTACAAACAGTATTGGATCAGGCAGAATTGATGTTAAAAGATTTCTCTTCCAGTCAACTGTAGGGCTGTACATAACACACTACGGAAGCGGTTACAGAGAAAATATTTATTAATGTTCGCCCTACAACCACAATTCTTGGTAGAGTCACGCTGCAGCTATATTACGGTTATAGAACGAAATTAGTCGATTTGATCCTTAATTGATTATAAATGTGGACTTAATGCTTAATTGGAACCCCTATGCTATAGAAAATATTTACAGTTCTTCGGCCCTCATCTTTATCGGCCAGGTACCGGTCCACTTTTATTAATAAAATAAGGATGATAAGCGGGCAAACAGCCCGCCTGATGGTAATTGGATACTGCAGCGCATAGACATCAAAATGCAGATTAGTTGTCACCCTTGTGGACTAAGATGGACTGCCTAACAGCCTTCAATTATACTGGCTATCTATACCCTTCACGTCAGAACACAGCAATGGAAGCACTGCTATTTGGCAAGTGGTAAGTGGTTGGCACCTACCCTGACAGACTCCTATATAGTAAAGGAGTCCTACCATCCAGCTGGCAGGATTGGCTATAATCGTTACGCCTTACTTTACCGTGTAGTATCGGTTTATGAATATTTAATACCGCGTCATACCGCGTGTGTCGTAAGAGGTGACAGAGGGAAACAAATCAGGCGAGGGGCAGAAGCGTCTTCCTAATAACGAATCAAAATTAAAAACTGCAGTTTCCTAGCCACTTATGAAGCGTGGCAACTGCAGCAAATATCTCGCCTATGAAGCGATCTATGAGAGAGGCGTATGTTCATTTACGCTTCACTGGGTTTGTGATCTTAGTTCCAGATGTTTGTAGCAACCTTAAAGTTTTGTTTATAATCCATGACACTTGGTTATTATTACATTCTAAATAAGGTTGTTTCAATAGAATATATGAAAAAAGGAAAGTTTTGAAACAAACATGCCATGGAAAAGCTGCTCGTATATTATGATTAAAATACGAATGGGTCGGCTCGACCGTGAAAGGACTACAAAATAGCAGCACAATTCTGCTGTGTTTCTGATATTAATATATACAATAGAGAAACAGAGACCCTTTTTACATAAAACGATGGTTTTCATCTTATTCCTCAGGAAGACCATTTCTTATTCTGTATGTCTATATAAAAATCATCACAGCCTATAAAGTCCACTGCTGAAAAAAGAACTCCCGTTCGATTTCCTCATACTTGCCATTTTGCCCAACCAGACGAGTAGGTACAGCTTTTTTATATTCCAATTGATATGAGGAGGTCGCTGCTGCCTATTTCCTGTTTCAGTTTCACTTAGTCGCTTCTTACAACTCCCATGGGAAGATTTGGGCTGGTGGATATTCTAACACCGCCACTACACGTGGGGAAAAGTTGTCAAGTAATTACATTCATTTGATTCAGCCATAAGTTTTAAATTACTGGGTATTTTCAAACACGCGGAATGTATTCAAAAGTTTACATATTAAGTGAATATAAACAAAATAAGAAACATTTTTGTTTCTTTTAGAGCTTGTTCTGACGCAATATTTTCTTTTACCATAAAACTCCTTTGTATCAATTTTGCTAATTTCGTGCGCAAATTGCTGTAAATTTAATAAGTAAAGTTGTAAGAGGAACAATTATTATTTTACTCGTTCCTTTGTTTCAGTAGTCTTTTTGTAAGCTTTTGACTCAAATATAACACTGTGACTCAGGAGGCACGAACGTGTTATTTAATTCATGGTCGTGCTATTCCTTTTACAATTATAATTGAACATTTTTGCTAACGTCAAAAAAGGAGTAGATTTACAATTCAACAGTATTTTTTAAGTATATTTTGCAATATTCAATAAATGATTATGAAATTTCACAACCTTAATATGTTAAATTGCAATATTAGATGAGTGAATGATATAGGTCATTCAAGAACTCGAAATTTTCAAGACACCCATGTAGCATCTCAGGGAGGAAGGAGTGCCTGAAAAGCAGTGCCTCATGGGATCTTAGTTCCATGTAAGCAAAAGCTGAATTACCTCCGTTTGTCTAAATTTAATTAGGGTTAAGTACGTAGTTTATATGTAAATATGTTTTTAAATGTGGCAAATCAATATCTTTGTCAATTGTAAGCCGATGTTGATCATTTCGTTTTCTATGAATTGGCTTTTATTTGAGGATTGGTTCTATAATAATTTGGAGAAAAAATCCACCCCTAAAAATGGCAAAATTTGGGAGGAAGTCTCAATTGTAACTATTATTATAGACAAAATTAGGATTGTGTAAATCCGTAGTCAACACAAAAGTGAATAATTTTTAATAAAAAATAAGATTCAATTTAAAAAACTAAACAGAATAAAATAATTACACAAATTGAAGTCGGGGCTTTAATCTTTCTAAGTATACTATTACTTAGCATTGAAGTCAGAATGTGAAATTATTTTATTATTTTTAGTTCTTTGTCTGCTTTCATTTTAATAAAATATTTTTTTCCTTTCTTTGATCGTCCAGCGTGTCTTTGAATAGACATAATAACGACCTGAAAGATCAAATGGACTAACTACTTTTTAACAATTTTATACGCTATCTTAGCACCGACTACAGAATGTGAAATTATTTTACTGTTTTCAGTTCTTTGAAGTCGGCTTTTACTTTTAGTTTAAAGTACTTTATATAAGAGACTTGTTTTAAAACGACAATAAATTGAAATCCATGATGATATTTGACAATTGTGTATTATAAGTATTTTAAAAGCAATGCACAAGTATAGATATTTCCTTTTAAGTGGCACTTAACCTAAATACGTAATTAACGTTGGCACGCAAACACGAAAACTGACAAAGAACACAACTTTTAAAATTAAATTAAATTAGGTATGCCATAATTTTCTTGGCTACAAGAATTTCGAAAACTATCAGATCATCATTCAAAAACTTCGTTCTTTCTATGAAACTCTAAAATGTAAAATTTTCCTTACACTATAGATACATTGCATTTGAAAAAAGGATATAGTGGGATTTTTGTAGGTTGACTCGCCTCGTAACGTACAAGGAAGACATGAAAAGAAAGAAAACTACAATGCACCATTAAATATTATAGAAGCAATTTAAAGATTATTTTAAAAATTATTATGATAAGGTTATAATAATAATTATCCAAAGCATCCGAAATATTTTATACAGGTTATTTTATAAAGAAAACGCTTCACTCTATTGTGAAAAGTCAGAACGTGTCAAATAAGGCACCTATAGTAATTAATAATGCTGTGTTAGTATCTACGTTTAGGTGTGGTGATGAAAGTTGGATGTGGCAGAAAAAATACGAGAGTCGAACAATTCTGTAGAAATGTAATCATTTAACCCTACCACCTCTAAAGACTAACATGAATTGCCTCGTTTCCGGTTCTCTACACTAACTTGCTATTTGACGTACATTTTGTGAGAGCGTGGTCCTTTCAGGTCAAACCGACTCATTCGTGCTACAACGATAATATAGCAGCAGCATGGTTCTACCACGTTTATTATACTTATATTCCCGTTTGTAGACAAAACGTAACTTCAATGTTAAAAAATGATCGGAAAGATTCCCAATTGAATGCCAATAACACCGTCGTGAGCAATTAACCCAAACCTGAATTTATTGACGCTGCATTTATTAATGGTTATCACATAAAATAGTAGGGCTGCCCACGTTCAACAGCGGACATGTGACAGTCTGTGTCTATAGATATAGGGATTCTCTTTGAGCGTGGTCCTTCCCCGGTTCATTCCTTGCAGCTTAATACGCGTGCAGCGTGGCTTGGCACTCGAGAACTATTCTGCTTTATCAGTTCTAGATATTACGAGACACACGAGCAAGGCTAATAATTTCTTCCTGCTTGCTTCTACAAGTCAACTGCTGGAAATGAGTTTCTCCCGTTGTGATTTACATGAGCCGTCACGCTTGCAAGACGGTTGGCAGGCAGTTCAACGATCGCATTGCCAGCCGTGAGCACCTTTGACGCTACTATTCGTCGCTGGTCTAGGTGTTTTAATCATAAGTCTTGGTATCAGCTCAGCTTGCAGTGTGGTTGTCAGTGTCTAATTTTGTCCCATGGTTTCTTAAGGGTTGACTATGGAAATTTGCCGAAAACTTCGTAAGACTTCCGATATTTAGGGATATGATATTCTATTGTAAGCGAAATGTAAGTTATTATGACAAATCATTCCTTGACACTCATGTGCAGCCGTAACAGACTTAAGAAGAAGAAGAGAAATAAAAGAGAAATACAATGAAAAAACATATTTTTATTCCAACATCCGTTTGTTATCATTGTCCTAAACCGCAAATGGCTTTTTCATGGAAAAGTACATTGTTGCCAGGATTTATATCATGTTTCTGAATGCTTTATAATTTACTAGAATCATGCGTCTTTGGCTTTATAATTCTAAAATTTGTTAATAGTTAGTGTTTCATTCAGTAAAGAATTTCACAAAACATGCCCTTAAGCCACCTTCTTACCAAGTCTTCACTTCACCAAGTATTTTAAAATTAATATAATCGTTATTTATACATATCGATTTTCTTTTCTTATTATAATAATTATAATAAGAAAAGAAAAACGATAGTCACGCAACCTTAACTGATAGTAAGTGACTATTGTCTCTCACTGTCGCGTCTAGTCATAATAATAATAATCGCTAATCATGAGGTCCTGGGTGCGAATCCACGGTCGGGCCAAAATCAGTTAATGGGTTTCTCTGTCAAGAAATTTTCAGTAGCAGTCCGGAGTCAGGAAGTTGGCGGTGTTTTACCCCCATACCTTGAAAAGCACATAAAGCCGTAGTCATCTCTCAAATCTCTCTACAATCGTGTCGGATTACCATATCATTGAACTATGACAGTGAGGGAATTAAGAGTGCACCTGCGTTAGCGCATACATTTGGGCACTATAATCTTGTCCTGCGCAGATGGAATCTTGTTTTGTCCTGCAGAGATGGTTTCCTCTGAGACTAGCCAGTGTGATCGAAATTGGGTCTGGAGGACATTTTTCTTATAATCACCGTCTACGAATAACTGAATAGCCAAAGGAATTGCAGGTGCGTTACCGGCCCTTTAAAATATAAGGCTCTTTCTTAAAGGTCCCAAAGTCGTATCGGTACGGAAAAAGTTTATAGAAAAAGAAGTAGTTAAAGTTAAAGAAGAAGTATTGTACATTTCTCATGTAAGTGAATTTTAATTCTTTTGGGAAATAAATATCTTAAACCATAAACCATATATTAAAGGGTCGTCTTTATTTTTGCTAACCGATACGAGGCTGATATTCAAAAATCTTTTTTTCAAATGGCAATCAATTATTTGGGCTATTTGAGCTGAGCTATAGCCTCTGCAGTCTACAGAACCGTTGGGCTTTATAATTCACACCGGTTCTACTACGAATGTCTTCATTACGAAACCTATCAACGCACAGAATTTTAGAGTATAGCCTTTTCTGATTTCTGGATGCGCGAAAATGACGAAAAGTATTGGCGGGGCAAACGATAAAGTGGACTGTATTAGCGGGGTTCTAAAGGAACCAAAACAACACATGGCACGTGGCGGACTTTGGGCAACATACTTGCTATGAAATTTATTTGTAGAGTTGTTTGACACAACGGGACATGAGCTGCTGCGGAAAGGGAACAAAAAATCAAACAGCTCATTATTAAAGACGGGCACTTACCTGGGAAAGTGGTGAGCCATGCGGGCGCAATGATAATTGCGAACTGTTGTCGGTTTGACGTCAACGAAAATTGTACTGCATTGGACGCGCCGGTGGCGGCACGCGTCGTATTATAGCTTCTACCGTCTCCCTATCACTTTGGCGGACCGCATTTCTCATTGGAGGACCAAAGATGTATCCATCAGTATCTACCCTCCCCCCAAATTAGGCTGGCCCACGACGCGAAGGAATGAAAGTGAGGGCAATTATGTCAACCAACCCAACTAACAAAATTAATCAACAAATAAGATATGCAAGGATGTGCGTTGGCGCAACCATTCCTCCCCGGCTTGAAGGGTTCCCTTCAGAACTTACTAAAGCTACTACAAAGACTTAAAGGAGGATGGCCAAATTTCTATAGGAGCTGGACTTGACTTTTTTTTCATGTCCCAAAACAAACTATAGTTAGATTGGTTTGTTTTTATGTTGTAAACACAATCACGTTTAAAAATAATATCTAAATCACCACGATTTTTTATAATAACGTCAACAATATTTTTAAGGCTGAATCAACAAATACCTTTTACTTTTTTATTGGCCATTTTATTAAAATATAACATTGGTATGTCAAAATTACAATCAATACAAATGATATAAGATTACATTAGATTATTAAAATTACAACTCAAAATACATTTACATTATTTTTACATGTCAAACAAGTCAGAAAATGAACATTTCGTATATTCTTCTTTAATAGAAAGCGTGATTCATAAATTATGTTTTTGTCACTTGTCGAAACGAAGTCTTGTTATTTCAATTTGTATTGGCAATTTATTGTACACTTTGATTTTTAATGAAAAAACCTTGCTTGGACGCTTTATCCGACTGCGACGTAGCCTAATAGTGTAGTTAAAATAATTATATTACCCAATAATAGAACATCTCTCAAAGCGCACACTACGTATGTGCACCATACTCCCTAAAGTTCGATGTCAAATCAAAAAGGGCCGTCTGTCAAATCATCTCGTGAAGTTGACCGTTTCGACAACAAATTATGACCGATAATTCAATAAAAACTACACCTACATGTATTGCACTAGCTTGCACAGTATGTAGTGTAAAAAACAAGGATGGCGTAATTATTATCACACGAAGTCTTTCCTAAAAGATTTCAAGGCTTTTTTGTAGTTTGACCATTTTAATTCTATCTGAAGAGATTTGGTCGCTAGATACCTACTGTCTTTCAGTCTTCAATACTAAAGTTGCACATGTATTGAAAAATCGAGTAATGGTAGGTTACGGGAATAAATGAAGTGTAATGGTAGAATTTATAATTTAGGAGTACTTTAATGAAACAAGTAGGCTAGACAAAATTACTTTTTATTTACTTTTTATTCATCATCCTCTCTTATATCTACAACATCAAGGAGTGATGTTGGCATTGGCGATATTGTCGGCTGATGCCTGGCCCACCCAAGGTACCACACAAGCGTCATAACATGTGCACATTACCCAACTGTCCTTCGATTCGATACCCTCTGTGAAACCTGACATGTTCACCATAATAGGACCTTTCCTGTTGAATCCATATGGTCCTAGTGCAAATAATATAACTTCATACGTGCAACTTAAAGCTCGTTGCAGTGTTTGCTAAATAAAAATATGTGGTGGATCCATATAACAACTATTTATCACACAATAATAGGGCATCTCTCAAAGCGCACCTTACATCTGTCCTATAAATCCCAAACATCATATCACTGCATTTATTATTCTAAAAATCGTCGGTATTTTATAAGTCCTTTCTTAAAAATAACACAGTAGATAGGTGCAGTGCGGGCCCTTTGTTTATTAAAGTATTCATTTATTAGCAAGTATAAATTCCAAACATCATTAAAATATAATGTCTAGAGATACTTACCCATTTATATAATTAAAAATCAGAAGGAGATTGTGAATTAAAAGAGATAAAAAAGGGTGCCAGAGCATTAAATTCAACTTTGCTCGGCGTTTATTTATAAATTACACATATAACAGAAAACAAAAGCACACAGTGAAATTGAAATAGGTAAAATAAACAACATTACAATTTTAATTGATCATTATTAATCACCACTGCGACAGTCCACTGCTCAACATACGCCTCCTAAACTAAATATATAATGTAAAATATTACACAGGCCTTTCGTGAATTGCCACCCCGTCCCATATGGTGTTGTAAAAGTTGACAGAGTAAAATAAAAATATCAGGAGATGGGCAGCGGCATCTTCCTATAGAATACCACATAAAACTTTGGTTGCCACAAGTGTAGCAACTATGGCAAAAATCATCATTAATATAACAATATTAATACGCATTAAGGTTATAATCATCATTCTGTATTTTCAATATCATCACTTGATGGTAATATATCATATAAAAAAGATGCAGGTGGATCAACCTCATCTCGATGCTATGCCCATGATAGAAACCAAACTAAAATAGCAGCTTAATGCTGCTGTGTTTCGAATGGTGAGTATAGAGAACCGGAGACCCTTTTTAATGGTAACAATGGCATTCTATCTCAGTCCTCAGGGCTGGTAACACATCAACATTTTGATTTTCAATTGAAGATAAATGTAGATGTCTATGGGCCACAGCATCCACTTACAATCAGGTTGACTGTGTGCTCGTTCGTCACCTTATTTCTATAAAAAAAAGAGAAAATTACTTTTTATCAATCATCCTCTCTTACAACTACAGCATCAAGAAATGCTGCAGGTGCTGGTATTGTCGGCTGATGCCTGGCCCACCCAAGATACCACACAAGCTTCATAACATGTGCACAACACCCAACTGTTCTTCTACCAACTAAAAATTGCAGCAATACTCTATTATAGCTTCCCTTCCAGACAAATTATTTTCAATTAATATATAAACATAATATACTTTTCTCGAAATGTGTCTGGATTTGATTTTGCCTCTTATAAGTGAATTATTTCCACTTCCTCTCAAACAATACTCCGTTACATTAATGTTTTCTCTGCTTATTTCAATTCTATACCTTCCGTGAAACCTGACATGTTCACTATAATAGGACCTTGCCTGTTGAATTTGATATGTTCCTAGGGCAAGTAATATAACTTCACTATATTCTAGATGGGGAAATATAATATTAGTATTGCAATGAGCTGTAATACTAGTAAAATCAGATGTTCGTTTATTCATATTCATACTATTTGTAAAATCAGATAAATTATTATTTAATGGAAATCGTTCTCTAATCACATTTATGATTTGCTCAGCATCATTCCTGTTTTTTAATCGAACACCGAATTTATTTAAAATGCTTGCAGCTATGGAAAACATTTGCATCATATGTGGAACAGTTTTATTAAAAAAATCTTGCCGAAACATTTTAAAGTTTCGTTTGAAGTACCCGTTAACAACTTCCACCACCCATCGGCATTGGTCACACAACGACTTCTGTTAGCTTGCTCAGTGGTGAGCTGATGTTCACCCTCCAGCAGGGATTCTGGCATATATGTTCTGTAGCTGCAAGCCTCTAACAAACTAATTGAATCTCTAAATCCCCTGTCTAGAATAAAAACATCGTTATTTTGTAAGTATTGTCTGAGAGGAGAGTTTTCATCTCTGAAAAGAGACTTCATTATATCTGCATCAGTTGTGGTAGCTTTGTATGGGCCAAAGCAGTCTAAAATGTAGCCATCAGGTGTCACCAGCAAAAATGGTTTTAACAAGTTTTTGTATTTATGTAAGGAATATGTGTCCTTTTGGAACATATAATTGGAACTTTTGTTTATAAAAATATACGAGTATGTCCCATTACATATAACTATCGCATTTTCATTATTTTGATTATAAATTGCATTTGGAATCATTAAATTGTGTTGCAATAATAGCTCACGTGATATGTGTTCAAATCCCAGATTTCAAGGCACAAAATCTTGTACCAATAATTCCGTAACCTTATCCATTAATCTTTCTAATGTTCGCCTTGGAACCTTTAATAACTGTGATAACCGATCATCTGATTCACCGGTTCTCATCTTCATTAGAAGGGCACCTAAACCTAAAATGCCTCTATTTGTTTCTATAAGACGGGGTGTTTCATATAGTAAAAGTTCAAATTGTTGTTTATTCATTCCGAGCCAATAATGAAACAAATGCTCATCAATTCTTTCAACACTTTCCATATTCGAGAAATCAAGAAATGTGTTGAAAGCATTTATAAAAGAAAGAGCATGTTCCACTTGTTCAGCCGTAAATGTTCTCAAACTATCTTGAGAATTGAACAACATATCCCAATCAGTACTAAATGTATGAACTACACAAATACGAGCATTTATAGGCAAGTAATATTTGTATTTGCTAAGAGTTGTTGCTCTTAGAGGGTCAGAAATTCTATGCAAATCTGTGTTCTGGCAACCAGAAAAAACACAATGTGCTGCAGTGTTTGCCGCTCGTCTATACTGCGGCAAACTAATCACCCTAGGTATTTCGTCATCTTGCTGGTTGGTATTTGGTGGGCTTTGAGGTTCTTGGGGTTGAGGCTCAGGCTCCTGCTCCAGCTCTGGCTCTGTCTGCTGCATATTGCGTGTTGCAAGTCTCTTGAGTCTCAGCCAACAGGGATGACAAACATGGTCTGTTGAAGTTGCCTGAAACAACCATACAGCTTTGTCTTAATATAAATGTTTTAGCTAATTATTATTAAACCCGAGCAAACAGAAACATTTTTACAAACAATATATAATTGCAGTGATAAATTCACTATAACATTGATACCAAGTAAAAATAAAAAAAAGGACCAAAATAAAAAGGTAATTATTACCTGCCGTGGGGCAATTCTATTTTCAAGCTCAACATGTATTGCTTGTTGCAACTGAGATGGATTCTCTCTCACAACAACATCACGTTTACGAGTCCTCAGAGAACTTCCACAAAGTATGCAAACATGCTTGTGGCCACGGCAAGATGAGGCACCGGGTTCATTAGGTAACCCGGAGTTGACATGCTGTATTGCCAATTGCTGACAGGCATCACATACGTAATCTTCTTCGGTGATCTAAAATAAGAATTAGAGTTGTATTATGATGATGTATTATGTTAGTGTAATAAAATAAGTAGGTATGTAAATATTCTATTATTATATATTAATATATATATACTATTATTGAAGAATTGCACTCGCAGATCTTAGAAATTACTCTTGTATCAAGCTCAAAAACGAGATGGTGGCGAAGTTTATCAATGCATATGTTACAATTAACACAAAGCAATCGCACACCTAGTTGTCTTTGTTGTGTTTGCATGATGTTTCTCACAATTTTCCAAGATGTGAAAAAATCAGTCCGTAGAAAAATACCGAGGTCAAAACAACAGAAGGAAATAAGAAATAACCAATAATACTGGCGCGAATCGATGATCACAGAGTAAGCGATGACAAATGACGTTCCGTTGTACATATGTAATTGAACAAAACGTTAAGCTTACTATGACCTACATAATTATTTTTATGACAAGAATCCAATACATAATAAATCAGCATAGTAGTTGATTTGATGTCTACACACTAATTGAATTGAATTAAAATTAACAACTATTTATAGAAACGTGAATAATTATAGTCTTTGAATACCAAGTCCTTTAACACACGAAATGAATCGTCATTAGGTGCGTTCTGAAACTACAATTTGAAATAATTTTGAACAGTTACAAAAATAGAAATAAATGGATAACTTTTTTTTGTGTCGACTTAGAGGTATTTCTAGTGTGTTTTAAGACCTTAAACAATAAGGGTATTTTACATAAATATTTCATATTGGGACGCTATCATTTCGTTGTCTGGTACGATTTGGCCATCCTCCTTTAAACTATTATTCTAACCTAGAAAAGAATAATAACATAATCACTCACGCCTGTCACCCAGAGGGGTAGGCAGAGACTACAGACTTCCATTTAGCACGATCCTGACATACCTCTCTCACCTCTTCCACATCCATATACCTACGCATACTAGAAAAAACAAACTAGAAAAGTAATTCGAAAATTATTGGTTAGCTTAAGGACAGAGACGTACAACAGGACGCAAATATGAAATGCAAAGGTGTGCGTTGGCGCAACCACATTCCATGGCTCTTTTTAACTATATACACAATTTTAATAAATATATCAAATACTGATTTTGATCCTTCCTGCAGGTTATTGAATAAATAAACAATTAGAATCATCCAGTTAACATGGGAAGTCAAACAGGATATTCTGGCTTTAACTAATAGTTCCGATCTGATGACGATAGCGCATTGGCTAAGCGTTTGACTACGGCGCAGCAAACCGTAGGTTTGAATCCTGCATGTGGCGTATTGAAAATTGAATTTTAATAGAGAAGGAGGCTGGGTACTACCACCTGCTTGGGATCCTATAATCAATAAAATTAAAACTAAGCTCAAGCATACCACTGCAGGACCACAAGACATAGTCAGTTCATTTTGCATAGATCGGACCATAAACAATAATTAAAAAAGCTGAAGGTACTCCGGGTTAAACAATGACATCAGGACGTCAGTCATCTCAGTCCCCGTGACCATGAGTGCTGGAAAGCGCCCGAAACGTTGGTAATTAAAAATAATAGTAATTAAAAGTAAAAAAAAAACGCGATAAAATCCGTAAAAGTAGTTTTAGTCAATATTTTTCGTTATAATTTTTAGCACCAAACACAGCGCAATTTAAAAATAAATATTTCTTCTTGACTTTGAAGCGAGCAACCTTTTTTCAACTACACCCTCAACGACCCCTAGTACGGTACTGTAACGGTCAACTTCCCCGTCAATACAAGAAATAACGGTTCGACAGTACACACTACACATTATTTTCCCTGTTCCTTCGAATACTAAAGCAATTTTCCATACCTGATCTATGGATAAAAGTAAACAGTGGCCATATTTCACCAGAAGATGCATCACACCGGCCAGAAGATACATAAACCCTTTTTATTAGAAGTCCCACATAAAAAAGACTGTAAAAACTTTTTTCCAAATTTTATAGCTCCGAATATTATAATATACAAATATTTGTAGTAATAATTCAATTTTTTATCTCTAATAAAGTTTGATATGAGGTCATCCCGTGGGTGTCGTAAGAAGTGACAGAGAGAAAAAAAATTGGATAGATATATAAACATCCTCCCTAATAGGCTATCTATTGAAGAGACCTATATTAAGCAGTGGATTTATTTATAAACTTACATACCTACCTTAAATTGATAGGTTTTAAGTAATGATAGATGAATGAACAACCTCTGAAATAAATTACGCGTAATAATTTTAAATCACCACTCATATTGAAACAAGTTGCGTGCAAATAACAATGTAAATAATACATTGTGATAAAAAGGAGTGTATTAAGAAGAATTTTTATAAACGAGAACATAGTCCTCGAAATGGTAAGTGGATGCTGTGGCCGATAGACCTAAACACATATCTTTGGTTAAGTATCAAACTGCAGATGCGTAGCCACCCCGTACTAAGATTGAATCCATCGTTTCGTAAAAAATGTATCAGGTTCTTTACACCCATCATATAAAACTAAATGCAATGCTAAATGCAATAACTAAATGCAAGCAGCATTTAGCCGCTATTTTATGCTAGTATTATGTGACAGCGTGGTTCTTTCACCAGTCAAGCCAACCCATTCGTGCTATACCTAACCATAACATGGCTCTACCACGCAAAAATTTATTAAACATAATAAATTTGCTGTATTTTATAATACATGCCATTTGGCGACACAAGTAGATGGGAGGGTGGTGACTGCCAAGACGGACTCCCAGGTGGAAATGTGGTCCTATCTAACAATGTACTTTCTCTTGAATAATGCTCAACATTATATGTATACCCCAACCATCAATAATAATATACAAGTTGAGTCTTGTCGTTACCAGCATTTTTCTTGGAACCACACTAGACGCGAAGCTTCAATGAGGTCCTCATATATAAAAAACTAACAAGCAGACTTCGTTCTATTTCCATAGCATAATGTCGTATAATATTTTGCTATGCGGACACGTGACTGTCACTGAAATTATACTTGTTTTACAGAAGAGAGCCATAGTCTATGATTTAATACCTAAAGAGTCGCTAAGACAAAAATTGAGACTTGTACGTTACGTACGTACAAGTCTCAATTTTTTGTAACAAAAATAAAAGTATTTTTTCAAAAATGAGTGATATTAGTAAGGAAAAAAGCGACGAAAAATTTATAATATAAATAATCTTTGATAATTATAATCTAAATAATCCTATCCAGGCAAAACCAGAGTAGATCGATAGTTTAATAGTAAAATAATTTACAAAAATATTTATAACTGAAATGTTATTGATAAAGTGATTCAAAGCAATTTATGGGTCACAATTTACAAGTTTTTATGAAAAAACTTTTGAAGCAAACCCATCTATCGAACACGTATTACCTTCAGGCATTACGAGAAAATGTACTCCTATTGAAATAAATTTTTATTTTGAGGTGTTTAATTTTATTCGTATAAATATTTTTGTCAGCTTGGGACAGGAAGAAGCTTTAATAACGTAGCCTAAAGTAACATTATGCTATTACTTTTGGCGAAGACTTCCGAGGATTGTTGTTCATGGGCGGCGGTAGTTATTTACCACCAGGTGCGCCACATGCTCGTTTGCACCTCTTTTATATAAAAAAAAATTCCAATTACACGTAACATTTCTGTTTTCTAGGTGGTATTTGGATGGAATATTAAAATGCAATGCCTCGTATCCAGTAAAAAGGGTCTGCGGTATTCTACACTTGAAAAGGAATTCGGAAGGTCCTCCTGATCCGGCTCGAAGGACCAATTGAAAAAGAACCAAACGGAACTCGACTTTCGATTAAGAAACAGAAGGGAGGAATCGAGGCTTCTCTCGATCCGGCCTCCTGCAACGCCTACGTTGGGTTCGGGAACAACGTATGTGATCTCCGCAACGGAGTAACACACTAGGGCGATAACCTCGTTCCTTTTCAGCAAGTAGGTTCAGACGGGGATTACGGGTCTTCCGAAGTCGTCCCGGTCCCGACGCCTTAATTCTTCGATGTGGACTGTATAACTTAAGGGATCTTGGGAATGAAACAGCAATTATCTTCAAACCGTTCCGTGAGAGAGTAATCACTTTTCCCTATACTTTTCTTCTTGACTGCTGGTTTTCACTTTTCCCGAAGGATTTTCTTGTTTTTCCGAACTATTACCCCGAACGAATTGCAATAAAACCCGTTCACTAAGCTACCCCCAGAGCTATACGCGAAAGTGAGCCGCGCCATTCGCGTGCCTGCGCAACTTAACAACATGAATTTGTACTATTACTCTCTCACGTTTCACTTAATTTCTTTATTCACATAAATCACACATAAATACAAGTTATCTATTTAGATAGCACAAAACAATATCTACACCATGATATACATTATTTTTCCGTATTACAAAAATCCTTTAATTTATAAAACAAAATATGCCTACTTTACTCACAAATCCAAAATCCAAACTTCTTAAATATTTAACACAGAAAGTTAAAACAATGTTTCCCACTTGAATTTATACATATGTTAACTAATACAATAGTTTAATTTACATTTTCTCTATTTATTTCACTATTTAAAACACTTTTAAATTTCTTATACAAAACTATCATTATTTCACTTATGCACAGGAATTTTCACATAAAAATAACACAGAATTCACCTTTTTAGCACGTACAATCAACCTGAAATGTTTTACAAGTCATTTTTACATAAATTGCTGAAATTACAAACATTTTAAATTTTTACATATTCGGCCTCCTAAGGGCGTGGCCAGCGTGCTTCCGTGAACTCACACTATTTGAACAACTAACTTTGCACGGATCTCGACTATCAGAAAAATGAAAGTCTGAAATACACTTAATTTTAACAATATTAAATAAACGAGTGCTTCTACATAATTTTCAAACAGTAGGAAACTATTTCTGATAAGACTCTTATTCGTTATCATGCTTCTTATCAGATAACAATACAAGTGAATGTTTTCATTAATCAATCATAACAAATAGGCATTTGTTTTCGTACAAACATATCAAACTTATACAAGACAATACTTATGCAATTAATTTCCGTTATTTCTGTTTGTGCACAGAGTGATCATCTCGACCGGGGAACCAATCCGATCTCTAACTTCACTTTAATATTCCTTTGAATTTACATCATTGGAAAGATGATTTCAACCGGGGAACAAATCCGGTAATATAATTTATATCTTAAATTCCTTATGAATTTATTAAGCGATATTACTTAGGAAAACGAACAAACTAGTCTGGCCTGGGAGTCGAACCCAAGACCTTCTTATCATTAATTCGACATTTCTTTAAGATTTAACTAAGCATTTTCTTATCAGAGCGTCGTGGCTCGATAATTTGCTTTTTATAACTATGCGTCATCGGTTGATTTAATAAACTGAAACATTCTTATAGGCGCGTCGCCAACAATCTCCCCCCCGTGCGTTAGCACCATCATTTGGGAGGCGTCGCGGGTACCAGGACTATTATTCTGGATGTAGGTCTCCTCAAGATACCTGTGCTAGTAATGACGTCAACCACTCTGGTGTGACCGTCTGGTCCCGGTAACGTTCTACTAATTTTGCCTTTCGGCCACGTATTTCGTGGCAACGAATGATCTATTATCAAAACAATATCGCCTTCTTTAGGTTCCATGAACTTTCCGTTATTACCTGTTCGCGGTATTAAGGTAGGCATGTATTCCTTCAGCCACCTTGTCCAAAAATGGTCGGCTAACCTCTGTGCAGCTTTCCAATTGAGTTGACCCGTCAGATGCCGCTCTAGAAATAATCCAGGTGGTCGATCACCACATGAGCGTCCCAGAAGAAAATGATTGGGTGTCAAACCCTCTTCAGGACTATCCATACTGAATGTTACCAGAGGCCTGGAATTCACTGTGTGCTCTGCTTCTAAAAGTAACGTATGTAGAACCTCCTCTCGTGGGCTCTTTTCTCTGAGCGTAGCGGTCAACGCAATTTTAATCGACCTTACTAACCTCTCCCAGGCGCCACCCATGTGCGGTGCTCCCGGAGGTATAAATTTCCATTTAATATATTTCTTAAATGACTCATTTTTCATGCCCTCATGGCATTCTTCGCATGCTTTCAATAATTCCTTATTCGCAGCTTTGAAATTTGTCCCGTTATCGCTGTATATAACGGCCGGTTTTCCTCTTCTGGCGATAAATCGCCTCAACGCCATTATCATTGACGCTGGTGTCAATGAGGCTGCTAATTCCAGATGTACTGCTCTGGTAGTCAGACACGTGAATAAAACACCCCTACGTTTTTCGTGTCGCCTTCCTATAGTTACACTCATAGGACCGAAATAATCCACAGCTGAGCATGTAAAAGGTAGTTCATGATGAGCTATTCTCTCCAGAGGAATATTTCCTTTTGGCACGTTCTGCGGTTTGGATCTGTATGTCCTGCACCACTGGCAATGATGTGACACACTACGTACTACATTACGTAAGTTCAAGACATAAAATTTCTGGTTCACCTCATTCATCACCGTCTGGTGATTGGCATGTCCAAAATGATGATGAACTTCTCTAATCATCATTTCAACGATTTCGTGTTTACCGTCCAATATGACAGGTTTTCTACTTTCCTCGGTCAAATTAGACTTGAAAGGTAAACGTCCATTTAAACGGAGTAAGTTATCTTCTCCTATTTCCATAGATAATTTACTTAAGCGTGAACTTCTTTCAACACTTTTGCCTGCTTTCAAGCACTTTATTTCCGAATAAAAACACTCGTCTTGAACGAACTTCCAAATTAATAATTCCGCTTTTTTCAAGAGCGCTATGTCCAACGCGCCATCGGGTCCTTTAACCGACTTTGCTAAAACTTTGTTGGAACACATAACCGACTTTTCGGCTGCGTCGTCGGGTCCTTTAACCGACTTTCTTAAACTCTTGAATTTTTCTACCGCTTGCAAGGTGCGTGCAGTTGCCCCAAGGAATTTCTTAAAGCTGCTAAATCGTCCGTAGTCGGGTAGACTTAACGGTTCTTGCTTTCTTAACGCATTTACGCCCTTTGGCGATTTTTCTTCACCTGTTCCTAAGCTTTTTATGGTGTCCACTTGTTTGGGCCATAAATCAGGACTTTTCCTGAGGAATTCAGGTCCTTGAAACCAGCGATGACTTACATCGAAGGTGGAAGGAAAATTTCTAGTGGCGTCGTCTGCCACATTTTGTGACGTTGGAACCCATCGCCATTCACATGGCTTACTGTGATCTTCGATCTCAGCCAATCGATGAGCAACGAATGGTTTAAAGGCGCGAGGATCTGACTTAATCCACGCTAACACTGTACGTGAGTCTGTCCAAAATACTCTCTCGGACATCTCGTACTTGCTCTCTTCACTAACCGAGGCAGCCAGCCTGCTGCCCATAAGAGCTGCTTGCAATTCAAGCCTTGGAATCGAAATTGGTTTCAACGGCGCTACTCTTGCCTTTGCGGCGATCAGCGTAATCCGCCTTATTCCTAGCTCGTCCGTGGTGACGTAATACACCGCGGCAGCGTATGCTTTTTCACTAGCATCCGTGAAAGTGTGTAACTCTCCCTTGCCGACGCCTTCAGCAACGGGTCTAGGTACCTCTAAATGACCTAATTTCTTCACTTCCGATATCCATTTACAAAATAACACGTGTAATTCGTGTGAAACTTCTTCATCCCAAGAGATGCCTGTCCTCCATACTTGCTGGATCAGCGACTTCCCTTGAATCGTTATGGGTGATGCGAGTCCCAAAGGATCGAAAACTGACATCACAGCGCTAGTTATCTCCCTCTTCGTAGGCGGTCGTAAACCTTCCATCACCTCTTCCGGTGTGTTACGAAGACTTGTGGAGAAACTTATTATATCCCGTTTGATATTCCAAATCAAACCTAACGTGCGCTCTGTGTGCTCTTTATCTCCCAGCGAAGCACTGTCGCTCTTATATTTATTTTCCATCTTACTTAAAACTTCGGGTCGGTTGCTAGCCCATCCCCTCAGTTGGAAAGAAGCATGCTTATGTAATTCATACATATCGTTTACTATCCTTTCGGCCGTCGTCACGTCGGGAAATGCCTGTAGATAGTCATCCATATAAAAATTGCTTTCTGTAGCGGAAGCTGCTTCTGGATAGATATGCGCGTTGTCCTGCGCATTTCTATTCTTTACATATATAGCGATGCATGGTGATGATGCCGCTCCAAATATGAGTGACGTCATTCTATACTCTTCCGGTGGCGCGTCACGATTGTGCCGCCATAAGAATCGAAGGCTATCCCTGTCTTCATCCCGGATTTTCACTTGCAGGAACATTTCTTTAATGTCTGCCATTACTGCCACGCTTCCTTCTCTGAATCGTAGCAGAACTCCGAACAACGACTTCAATAAGTCCGGTCCGGTTAACAATGCATCATTGAGACAACGTCCGCCCGTCTTTGCGGCGGCGTCGAAAACTATCCTTATTTTCCTTTTTTGTGGGTGAGTCACTGCGAAGTGAGGAAGGTACCACGTACGTGGGGAAATGGGAATATGGTTCGCTTTCTCTGCGTAACCATTAACGATGAGATTTTCAATTTGCTTCTCATATTCCTTCTTCAACTCGCTATTTTTGTCGAGCCTTTTTTCAATATTCAACAGGCGACTTTCAACCTGCGCTCTATTCGACGGCATGCACTCATTGTCTGTGCGCCATAACAAAGCAGTCTCGTACCTATTATTAGGTATACGACGTACCGTTTTGTTCAAAATACTTAAAGCTCGTTCTTCTGGGTCGTTCACGGGCTTTCTAGCCGACACTCCCAGAGATTCCAAACTAAAATAATCCTTGATCAATTTATCCATATCTTCCTCCTTCTTGGTGGAAATGTGGTTAACGATCTTGATCGGTTTAATACCACCCGATATGTGACCATGTAAAACCCATCCAAGTTTGGTGAGCGATGCTACAGGTAGGTTCTTACCTCCTGAAATTAATTGACGAGTAACTATGAGATGCCAATTGTCCTGACCAATTAATATGGTAGGTTTGGACCTCTCATACATCAACTCATCCTTAATCGGTGTCAAATGAGAACACCGTTGCAATAATTCTCGGCTTACCGACTGCGGAGAAAGGTTAAGTGACTTAATTGTTTGTACACTTATCTCTTCTAAGTCGCTCGAGTAAATGCCTTTTATCTTAATGTTTAAGCGATACGAACTGTCGTCGTTAATTCGCTTACCTCCCACGGCTTCGATACGTAATCCCTCTTTACGTCCGCGAGGCGCTAATTTCTGAGCCATACACTCCTCTATGAGTGTCATGGTCGATCCCTCATCCAGAAGAGCTGTTGTCTTGACCTTTCCTCTAGGTCCATACAACTCGACCGGTATAATCTTTAAGTATGCACATGCCAGTGCATTCACTGTACTAACAGTTGTAATCTGAGCATCCTTACCCCCCTCGTCCCCTTGTGGCGAGGTTTTTTCTTTGGGGTATCAGTGTAGCATTCGATGATGTGACATTCTACATCCCTCTACACCACATTTTTTCGCTTTGCACTCTAACCTCCTATGGTTAGGTGACAAACATTGGAAACATACTTTGGCCTTTTTGACCGCTTCCCATTTCTCGTGAATATTCATGTCCTTAAACTTGTAACAACTCACTATAGAGTGTTCCTTGTTGCATATAACACACTTATGTGTTACCCGACTTACAGGCTTATCCTGGGTTGTCATAACCACCTGTCGGTTGTGCCCTTTACTATTTCGGCGTTCTAGACGCTCGCTCGACTTACTTCGGCGCATATAGCGCTCGCTCACGGCACATCTGCGTACACCTCCCTTTGCAGTGTGTACAGTTTGCTTCCTGAATTCAGGACGCTTCCTTTTTTCAGGCGCATTTTCATTGTTTAAGGACGCTCCAAATTGTTCACTCAATAAATTTAAAAACTTGGCCATCTTCTGTAACTCTGGCTCCAAAGGATACTGAGCTCGATATTCAAACCATTTAAATTTAATCATAGTTCCGAGCTTCTCCACTATGCGGCTCACTAACTCCGGTGAGTACAAATACTGTGGTTGATTCAACGCTTGTATCGTGGCAACCACGTTCGTAATACGACTTGCAAAAGATCCTATATTCCGGCAATCTTCTGCCAATCTTGGCATACGCTTTACATTCTCGATTTCGGCTAGAATGAGCATCTCAACCCTACCGAATCTTCTTTCGAGAGCGTTCATTATTTCTTCCGGTTCACACAAAGTAAACAACAACGACTTAACCGCTTCCTTAGCGGTGCCCTTTAATGCCCTCCTAAGGCGTGCGACATTTTGCACCCCTGAAAATTGGCTTCTCGTGTCTTCAAACACCGTTTTGAAAATTATCCATTCACCCGGGTCTCCATCGAACACCGGTAATTCCTGGAGGAAATGAAGCTGGGAAGACTTATCTTTACCAGCTATTTTTATTGCACTCACAATCGCTTCGGTCAATTCTGACACCTCACTCGCGTGTGTTTTCTGTGCATTTCTTTGGTTGCGCTCGATCTCCGCCCCTTTGCGGCGTGATCCTTTACACGCTTCCTTATCAGTAACATCGGGTTGTTGTACACTAACCGGCGCGCTCATTATGGTCTGCTGAACCCAACTCCTTACGAAAGGTTCCACCTGAGTATTCCGCTCTTCATCATCCTCACTCGAGTCGATCTCCTCTTCTCGGTTGAGTCGTGCCAACTCCAATTGAGACTTGGCCAAGGCAGCAGCTGCCTGTGCTCGTTCGAGCTCTGAGCGTTCGAATTTAATCCGCGCCTCTAATTCGGCTTTCAGCCTCGCCGATCGCGATGACCTACTACCTCTTTGTGACCCTTTATCACTAGTGTGCCCGATTACTGTCCTTGACGATGCCGCTTCTTCGGTCCTTTGACCTACATTTTTGACCACCGTTTCACTCCTGGATATAACGGATTGTTGTGCGGTACTGGCCTGCGTACCACTGGTGTCCGTCCTGTTGCTTGTCGTTGCCACGGACGTCCCTGTGTCCCACGTGCATGTGGACGTGTCAGTGGTGGCTCCACTTGAAGGAGTTGCTCCATTTGACGCAGTAGCTGTGGTCGCTCCAGATGGTTCCGCTTCTTTAGCTTTTCTTGAGAGCCCTGTCCTTGTCCTGCTCCCTTCGCTTCTCCCTGTCTGGTCTTGTGCCTTCTTCATCTTGCAGGAAGGTGATTGTTGGCCTACGGTCCCTAACTGTCCCTACGGTCCCTACAACCCCTTACCTACAACCCTTCTACACCCCAACCTAACACCACTACCCCTCCCCCCCTTTATCTCCCAACCTACAACCCTACTACCACCCTAACAGCCCTATCAGCCCTATCAATCCTGGATGGGGCCTACCGAGGTGAGCCGTCCAGGGATGGAGTCGTGCAGGAATGGAATGGAGGAAAGGTTTAGGAACTGTCCCGCCAAGGAATATGACGAAACAGTCGAGCGGTAGTGCAAGCGCAGTCTCGCTCAAGAGAACTGCTCCACCCGAAGGTGTTGTGCCAGAGCCCAACCGTTTGGCACCGTTAGGTGGTCGGGATGTATGCTGTGCTCGCCGCCCAGTTGCCGGTGACGCCTCGTCCAAGCGCCCTCCTCCGGCCGCGATGCAGTCAGGTGCCCACGCGCACCCTCGCCCGGCAGCAGCAACGGTGGATGCTTCGTCCAGCACCCTGATGATCCGACAGGAAAATGCCGGACACGGTCGTCCGACAGGAAATGCCGAGCGCGCTTGCCCGACAGGAAAATGCCAGACACGGTCGTCCGACAGGAAAAATTCCAAGCCCTGCTTGGCCACGATGAGTGCCTTCACAAGACACCTGCGCCCGGCTGCGATACGTGCCCCATGCGAGCACACGCCCCCGGCCGCAATCCCGGTTTTCTTTCTTCCGGTAGTTCCAGGTCCCGTCCTTCAGCACTGACGTCCTGGTCTTCTGGCCTTTGGTCCTATTGCTTCAGCTCAAACCTCCGGCTTCCTTCGGTTGCTGATCTTCACTCGGCTCCGAAGGTCTTCTTTTTTCCACAACCAGCAGTCCACAGCTGGTTCCTTGATCCAGCTGGCGGGGTTCGGGTGGTCTTTAATCCGGCTCCGAAGGATCAATTGAAAAGGAATTCGGAAGGTCCTCCTGATCCGGCTCGAAGGACCAATTGAAAAAGAACCAAACGGAACTCGACTTTCGATTAAGAAACAGAAGGGAGGAATCGAGGCTTCTCTCGATCCGGCCTCCTGCAATGCCTACGTTGGGTTCGGGAACAACGTATGTGATCTCCGCAACGGAGTAACACACTAGGGCGATAACCTCGTTCCTTTTCAGCAAGTAGGTTCAGACGGGGATTACGGGTCTTCCGAAGTCGTCCCGGTCCCGACGCCTTAATTCTTCGATGTGGACTGTATAACTTAAGGGATCTTGGGAATGAAACAGCAATTATCTTCAAACCGTTCCGTGAGAGAGTAATCACTTTTCCCTATACTTTTCTTCTTGACTGCTGGTTTTCACTTTTCCCGAAGGATTTTCTTGTTTTTCCGAACTATTACCCCGAACGAATTGCAATAAAACCCGTTCACTAAGCTACCCCCAGAGCTATACGCGAAAGTGAGCCGCGCCATTCGCGTGCCTGCGCAACTTAACAACATGAATTTGTACTATTACTCTCTCACGTTTCACTTAATTTCTTTATTCACATAAATCACACATAAATACAAGTTATCTATTTAGATAGCACAAAACAATATCTACACCATGATATACATTATTTTTCCGTATTACAAAAATCCTTTAATTTATAAAACAAAATATGCCTACTTTACTCACAAATCCAAAATCCAAACTTCTTAAATATTTAACACAGAAAGTTAAAACAATGTTTCCCACTTGAATTTATACATATGTTAACTAATACAATAGTTTAATTTACATTTTCTCTATTTATTTCACTATTTAAAACACTTTTAAATTTCTTATACAAAACTATCATTATTTCACTTATGCACAGGAATTTTCACATAAAAATAACACAGAATTCACCTTTTTAGCACGTACAATCAACCTGAAATGTTTTACAAGTCATTTTTACATAAATTGCTGAAATTACAAACATTTTAAATTTTTACATATTCGGCCTCCTAAGGGCGTGGCCAGCGTGCTTCCGTGAACTCACACTATTTGAACAACTAACTTTGCACGGCTCTCGACTATCAGAAAAATGAAAGTCTGAAATACACTTAATTTTAACAATATTAAATAAACGAGTGCTTCTACATAATTTTCAAACAGTAGGAAACTATTTCTGATAAGACTCTTATTCGTTATCATGCTTCTTATCAGATAACAATACAAGTGAATGTTTTCATTAATCAATCATAACAAATAGGCATTTGTTTTCGTACAAACATATCAAACTTATACAAGACAATACTTATGCAATTAATTTCCGTTATTTCTGTTTGTGCACAGAGTGATCATCTCGACCGGGGAACCAATCCGATCTCTAACTTCACTTTAATATTCCTTTGAATTTACATCATTGGAAAGATGATTTCAACCGGGGAACAAATCCGGTAATATAATTTATATCTTAAATTCCTTATGAATTTATTAAGCGATATTACTTAGGAAAACGAACAAACTAGTCTGGCCTGGGAGTCGAACCCAAGACCTTCTTATCATTAATTCGACATTTCTTTAAGATTTAACTAAGCATTTTCTTATCAGAGCGTCGTGGCTCGATAATTTGCTTTTTATAACTATGCGTCATCGGTTGATTTAATAAACTGAAACATTCTTATAGGCGCGTCGCCAACAACACTCAACATATGCTTTTCAGCAGCCAGCCCAATCGAGTGTATCGATCCTTTTCACTGGAAACGAGACATTCCATCTCAGTCCTCAGGGGTAAAAGGCATTTGCGTTTTATTTCATCCAAGGCCACAGCATCCGGTTACCTTCATCTGATTTCAGGTGGACTGTGTGCTTGATTATCACCCTTATTCTATTAAAAAAGCAAAACCCACTAACGAAAAAGCGAAAATAATTAACACTAGGAAAGACACACCACTGCCGATAATGCGACACGTGCTTCGCCTCTATAAAGCGAAACCCACTAACGAAAAAGCGAAAATAATTAACACTAGGAAAGACACACCACTGTCGATAATGCGACACGTGCTTCGCCTCTATGAAGCGAAACCCACTAACGAAAAAGCGAAAATAATTAACACTAGGAAAGACACACCACTGTCGATAATGCGACACGTGCTTCGCCTCTATAAAGCGAAACCCACTAACGAAAAAGCGAAAATAATTAACACTAGGAAAGACACACCACTGTCGATAATGCGACACGTGCTTCGCCTCTATAAAGCGAAACCCACTAACGAAAAAGCGAAAATAATTAACACTAGGAAAGACACACCACTGTCGATAATGCGACACGTGCTTCGCCTCTATAAAGCGAAACCCACTAACGAAAAAGCGAAAATAATTAACACTAGGAAAGACACACCACTGTCGATAATGCGACACGTGCTTCGCCTCTATAAAGCGAAACCCACTAACGAAAAAGCGAAAATAATTAACACTAGGAAAGACACACCACTGTCGATAATGCGACACGTGCTTCGCCTCTATAAAGCGAAACCCACTAACGAAAAAGCGAAAATAACTAACACTAGGAAAGACACACCACTGTCGATAATGCGACACGTGCTTCGCCTCTATAAAGCGAAACCCACTAACGAAAAAGCGAAAATAACTAACACTAGGAAAGACACACCACTGTCGATAATGCGACACGTGCTTCGCCTCTATAAAGCGAAACCCACTAACGAAAAAGCGAAAATAATTAACACTAGGAAAGACACACCACTGTCGATAATGCGACACGTGCTTCGCCTCTATAAAGCGAAACCCACTAACGAAAAAGCGAAAATAATTAACACTAGGAAAGACACACCACTGTCGATAATGCGACACGTGCTTCGCCTCTATAAAGCGAAACCCACTAACGAAAAAGCGAAAATAACTAACACTAGGAAAGACACACCACTGTCGATAATGCGACACGTGCTTCGCCTCTATAAAGCGAAACCCACTAACGAAAAAGCGAAAATAACTAACACTAGGAAAGACACACCACTGTCGATAATGCGACACGTGCTTCGCCTCTATAAAGCGAAACCCACTAACGAAAAAGCGAAAATAATTAACACTAGGAAAGACACACCACTGTCGATAATGCGACACGTGCTTCGCCTCTATAAAGCGAAACCCACTAACGAAAAAGCGAAAATAACTAACACTAGGAAAGACACACCACTGTCGATAATACGACACGTGCTTCGCCTCTATAAAGCGAAACCCACTAACGAAAAAGCGAAAATAACTAACACTAGGAAAGTCATACCCCTGTCGATAATACGACACGTGCTTCGCCTCTATAAAGCGAAACCCACTAACGAAAAAGCGAAAATAACTAACACTAGGAAAGACACACCACTGTCGATAATACGACACGTGCTTCGCCTCTATAAAGCGAAACCCACTAACGAAAAAGCGAAAATAACTAACACTAGGAAAGACATACCCCTGTCGATAATACGACACGTGCTTCGCCTCTATAAAGCGAAACCCACTAACGAAAAAGCGAAAATAACTAACACTAGGAAAGACACACCACTGTTGATAATGCGACACGTGCTTCGCCTCTATAAAGTGAAACCCACTAACGAAAAAGCGAAAATAACTAACACTAGGAAAGACACACCACTGTCGATAATGCGACACGTGCTTCGCCTCTATAAAGCGAAACCCACTAACGAAAAAGCGAAAATAATTAACACTAGGAAAGACACACCACTGTTGATAATGCGACACGTGCTTCGCCTCTATAAAGCGAAACCCACTAACGAAAAAGCGAAAATAATTAACACTAGGAAAGACATACCCCTGTCGATAATACGACACGTGCTTCGCCTCTATAAAGCGAAACCCACTAACGAAAAAGCGAAAATAACTAACACTAGGAAAGACACACCACTGTCGATAATGCGACACGTGCTTCGCCTCTATAAAGCGAAACCCACTAACGAAAAAGCGAAAATAATTAACACTAGGAAAGACACACCACTGTCGATAATGCGACACGTGCTTCGCCTCTATAAAGCGAAACCCACTAACGAAAAAGCGAAAATAACTAACACTAGGAAAGACACACCACTGTCGATAATACGACACGTGCTTCGCCTCTATAAAGCGAAACCCACTAACGAAAAAGCGAAAATAACTAACACTAGGAAAGACACACCACTGTCGATAATACGACACGTGCTTCGCCTCTATAAAGCGAAACCCACTAACGAAAAAGCGAAAATAACTAACACTAGGAAAGACATACCCCTGTCGATAATACGACACGTGCTTCGCCTCTATAAAGCGAAACCCACTAACGAAAAAGCGAAAATAACTAACACTAGGAAAGACACACCACTGTCGATAATACGACACGTGCTTCGCCTCTATAAAGCGAAACCCACTAACGAAAAAGCGAAAATAACTAACACTAGGAAAGACATACCCCTGTCGATAATACGACACGTGCTTCGCCTCTATAAAGCGAAACCCACTAACGAAAAAGCGAAAATAACTAACACTAGGAAAGACACACCACTGTCGATAATACGACACGTGCTTCGCCTCTATAAAGCGAAACCCACTAACGAAAAAGCGAAAATAACTAACACTAGGAAAGACACACCACTGTCGATAATACGACACGTGCTTCGCCTCTATAAAGCGAAACCCACTAACGAAAAAGCGAAAATAACTAACACTAGGAAAGACACACCACTGTCGATAATACGACACGTGCTTCGCCTCTATACTAGGCATCCCCAGGTGAAGAAGACTTTGCGGGGGCTGACCGCTATGCCACTTTTTGTAGACACAAAATTTCACCCCTTTTGATAGACTGTATTGATCATATGATGACTTAGGTATTTATGTGTAAATAATCACTAGGAAAAAGTATGATAAGATGCCAGATCTCCTTTTATATCTAGAAGTCCCATTTCTGCCGCCAAGCAGCAGTGCTGTGTTCTGATCTCAAAGGTATAGTAAGTCAATATAAATTGAATGGCACACCATTAACTAGGGTCGACTCTTTCATATATTTGGGTCATATGGTTACGTCCGCCCTCAAGGATACTACTGATATAGAAAGGGAACGTAGGGCTCTGTCGGTTCGTGCAAATATGATTGCTCGTAGGTTCGCGAGATTGAACATGGTAGGTTTAACTCACTTTATTTAGAACGTTTTGTACATCTATTTACACGTGTAGAGGTACTACATGAAACGGGCCTATGGAGCTCTCCGGATCCAGTATAACAACGTGTTCCGGGTGCTGATGGGGCTGTCCCGACGCTGCAGCGCATTCGCGATGTTTGCTCAAGCACATGTAGATGGTTTTTCGCAACTTTGCGTAAAAGAGCTACATCGCTGGTACGTAGTGTAAGTGCCAGCCCCAATGGCATTCTTAAAATGATAGGTGACAGAGTGAATTGTCCCTATCTGCAACTATCTTGTAGACTGCATGTGCCCAGCAGCTAATTGACTGCTGTTTATGTGCATTACAGCAAATATATATATTTGTCCCATCATATTTTGTTATATTATTTAACTTTTATTTTTTTTAATTTTTAATAAGTATAATTTGAAAAGAAAATGTAATTTAATAAATGAGTCCTGGGGTTTGTGAGATATTCCTCGGCTTCCTTTTTTATATATAGTTGATTGCAGGTATCCTTGGATTGCAGTAACCACTTATCATGAGGTGGTTTATAAATTTTTTTATAACTTCAATTATTTTAAAAAGTGTTTTCTTCATCTAAACAAAGTTTGCTAAAAAAATAATTTTAAATTAAACGACTGAAAGAAAAAGTTCAACACGATTACCAAAAAATTCAAATATCCCTAAGTCGTTTGCGCTTTCTTTTCTTACTTTATTTATGTGATAAAACTAGGAATCAAATAAACTTGCCCTGCAAATATTGATGTCTGTTCTTTGTATTATATCCACTTACGAATCTCATTACAGGATTGGGCTTATACAATATATAAGTCAGACGCTGGTTTTAGTACATACTTTAAGTCTATTAACTAAAACATATAAATAACAAAGTAGTCTTTGTGAACTCGTTCAGAGGAGATCCGGATAAATCAATCTGCTAGCCACCGCAATGAGCGTACGCAGCCCGCGGGTGGGTGGCGCTCATATTATAATATCCACTGCATGTGCGCTTATTGTGTAGTGACACTATAAGAATAGCCACTACCACGGCCCCATGGGTGTCGTAAGAGGCAATAGAGAGAAGTAATTAGTACTAAAAATAGATAAGAGTGATTGACAACCTGCCTGCGAAGCGAGGTAACGAAACTAAATATCGCCCTTATAATGCAATATATGAGTGAGGCCTATGTTGAGCGGTGGACTTCGATAGTTTGTAAAGGTCGCTGCGCCAGCTACTCTCTACTATGAAGCAATCTATAGGGGAGGCCCCTGTTCAGCAGTGGATTTTAATAGACTGTAATGGTAACGGTAAAGTAGTGAATATACCTATATAATAAGCTGAACTTATGTTCTGATTATAAGTATCTCTTGCATCTTGCCTATTGCGTAAAAATGTTGTGTTACGAAGGACCTTACTTATTATGCTAATAGAGTGTAAAGCAGCTTGTTTTATAGTATGTTAATATTAAATTACGTTCGAAATCATTAGTGTTATTATAATTGTTTTATTTGTATAGAAATTATGTTAATTAATTTCAGCTATTCGATTGCACCATAGTGATTGGTAGACTACCAACAACTTTCTGCCACGCAAGACCACATTATCGAATTTACTGGCACGAGTGACTTTTCGTGGTTTCAGAGGTTACTGGCGAGTGCATCCACACAATTAGTCATCTCACTTCCTGCTCCCATAATTAACAGTCCGTAACGGTAGAGTTAATTGCCAAGAGTTAACAAAGTGACCAACGGTCCGTTTACTTTGTACTATATTAGTTCTAAGTACATTTTTTATTAAACACTGGCTTTAGTTTTTAGCGTTTCTGCTATTCCCAAGTAGCTCGTTGCCTTTTTAGCCGACTTCTAAAAGGAAGAGGTTCACAATTCAATTGTATGTTTTTGTAGGTATGCTGCCCGATATCTTTGACAATTGAAAATATAAAAGTACTTATTCCTAAATTATTTCGGGGATGTTCCCGTATAAATAACAATTTCGCCCCTAAGTGTGGCAAAATGGGGGGATAAGTTTTTAATGTAACTATTTAGTCCACTCAAAAGTGTAAAAAAACTTTTAACAAAAGTACATACCAAGTAAAGTTGGAGCTTTAATTCTTCTATTCACTATAGCAAAGCAACGACTTCAGAATATTATTATTATTATATAATATTATATATTTAATTAATAATAATTATTATATATTATTAAAATTATTATTTTTAGTTCTTTTAAGTCGGTTTTTAATTTTCTCTGTCTTTTCTCTTTTTCAAGTCTTCGCAAACATTATTAATTATTTGTTAAACATAAATAAAACTTACAAATTTCACCAGAATTTGCATTTATGAAGTATGCGCCTGTATTAAAAAAATGGTGTTGATTTTCAAATAATAGCATTTTCCTTAAATAACAGCCTAATGCTGCCGTGCCTTGTTTGGTAAGAGTAGAGAACAGGAGAATATTTTACTGGTAACGAGGCATTTCACCGGGGATGACAACGCATCGGCATTTTGATTCTTAATCGATGTACGAGGTGTGTTCAAAAAGTAAGGTGACTTTATATTTTTATGAAAAACTATTTATTTATTCATCAATATTTATGTTGTTCCCTTCAAAGTAATCCCCCTCAGATATAATACACTTGTGCCAACGCTTTTTCCAATCGTCAAAGCATTTCTGATAATCACTTTCTGGTATAGCCTTCAGCTCTTTCAGCGATGCAGTTTTTATCTCTTCAATCGTTGCAAATCTCTTCAGTTTTGGGAACAGGAAAAAGTCACATAGGGCCAAATCCGGTGAATATGGTGGCTGAGGCATGATTGTAGTGTTGTTTTTGGTCAGAAAACCTCTCACAAGCAACGATGAGTGAGCAGGTGCATTATGGTGATGCAAAAACCATGAATTGTTTACCCACAATTCGGGACGTTTCTTACTTATTGCTTCTCGCAAATGGCGCATAACTTCAAGGTAGTACTCCTTATTGACCGTACAACCTTGTGGCAAGAACTCATGATGCACCACACCCCTACAGTCGAAGAAAACTGTAAGCAAAACCTTCACATTTGATCGAACTTGGCGTGATTTTTTTGGTCTTGGTGATTCAGTGTGCTTCCACTGGGACGATTGAGTCTTAGTTTCGACGTCATAACCGTATACCCATGTTTCGTCACCTGTTATGACCCTTTTGAGCAAATCTGGGTCGTTGTTGACATCATCCAATAGCTCTTGAGCGATTGTCATGCGACGGTTCTTTTGGTCGAAATTGAGTAATTTTGGAACAAATTTCGCTGACACACGTTTCATGCCCAAAATATCCGAAAAAATTTCATGGCAAGAGCCAACCGATGCCAACATCCTCCGCAACTTCTCTGATGGTGATTCGACGATTTTCCAAAACAATTTTCTTCACTATTTCAACGTTTTCATCGGTTGTTGACGTGCTGGGGCGTCCAGAGCGAGGTTCGTCATTGGCATCTTCTCGGCCATCTCGAAAGAGCTTGTACCACTTATAAACGTTTTTTTTACTAAGAGTAGACTCACCGTATGCCACTTTCAACATTTCAAGTGTTTTGAAGCACGTAATTCCATTTTTTACACAAAATTTGATGCAAATTCTTTGATCCATTTTTTTTGATAGAAGAAAATCGCCGAGCACACCAAAGTACGTCTGACCTTTGTAACTGTCAAAAATAAACTAAACATGCTATACACTTCAAACTTGAAACATATGCTCAGGAAATGTGTGCCAACGCAACAAAATACAAAAATCGAAAATCGAATGTGCGTTGCCCGCGAAATTCAAAAAGTCACCTTACTTTTTGAACACACCTCGTATGTGTAGAGTGTCTATGGACTACAGCATTCACTTAGAATGAAGTAACTCTTATACTATAATAATAAGTAATAATATTACGTATTTTACATAGCTCGACTTAAGTAACAATAAATAAATTCTGCTGTTTGTTGCTTAGCCAAGTGTTTCATCCAAAAACATATTATGTCTTTCCGGTGACGATAATCCCAATTTATCATTTTTATAACGTTCCACGGAACTGAACAATTCCAGAAATTGCAATGGCGGCACGGGAACTATTCTTAGAAATGTGTGTATTGTTTACTAGATTTAAATTAGTGTTCGAATTATATTATAAGCACGTAATTCAAACATATTTTTTAATTATAATTAATTGCTTGATTTAATATACTCGTAAGTAACAAATGGGTAGCATTAATTTAATGTGTAACTTATGTCGAGCCGTGGTAGCTCAGATGGTTAGCGCTCGCCGTAAATTTCACAGTACGCGACCAAACCGGGTTCGATCCCCGCCGGCACCAATGAAATTGTTAATTGCAATTTTAGGTGCTGATTTACCACGTGCTCGGCGGTGAAGGAAAACATCGTGAGGAAACCTGCATGTCAGAGAAATAAGAAAAAAACTATATTTCGAAGACATGTGAAGTTCGCCAACACGCATTGGGACAGCGCGGCGGACAATTCCTTGTCCTAAAACCTTATCAGAAATGAGCGGAGGCCTGTGCCCAGTTGTGGCACGTATATAAGCTGTAACTTTACTTTACTTTATGTCAGGCACTCAGGTTAAGTTGCAAGACACGTATTTTTTTAAATTAATACCAAGTGTACAAACGATAAATATTTTGAATTTGATTTTTTATATTGCATTAAAATATTATAGAAAATATTATATATATATATATATATATATATATATATATATATATATATATATATATATTAGTAGAAAGCATATTTGTTGTCAAAATCTTAACAATTACTAAAATTAATATTATTAATCATGTTTATTTAATTTATATTATTAATATTATTAATTATTATTAATTTAAACAATATTAAAAAAATTCTTAACACTACTGCTGCGTGGGTGGATGCTAGATGACTAGCCAGATAAAACTCCTTTTCTGGCTAGTAGTCCGAATGGTTAGGGGCCACTATGTTGCATATTTCTTCCGCTAAATAATAAAAAACAGCAGTGCGTGAACTGCTGTTTCGTCTGAAGGGTAAATAGAGCCTGTACAGTTACAGGCTGTGAGGTATTCCATGTGAGACATCAATCAATGATGACAAGGCATCTCTAGCCTTCTACTGTATGTTCATTTTATTTTCGTGGGTAAATATATAAAAGGAAAATTTTAAAATATTCTATAGCCTTGAAATTCCGTCGGCGCGGCACGGTGGTCAACACTTTCCACCAAGTGAGCCGCATGCTCGTTTATTCTACTTCTATAAAATAAATTATTTTGATGAATTTCCACTACAATGTATAAAAATACAATATAATACAATACAATAGTCGTTACTGTACACCAAGTAGGGATAAACGTAACAAAAATATACAAATATTGATGAAAACAAAAGGCGATCTTATTGCTAAACGTTATAGTCACCCCCCACTTTACACACACACACACACACCCTGCCGAATGTGCTTTATTTTACTTATAAATTTTTAAAAATCTCATTTTGATGTTATGTTTTCGTAACGTTTTTGACAATAGAAACCTGATTTATGGGGGGAGAGAGTTGGGGGAGGGAAGGCATACGCCACTCAATGGCAACAGTAGCTAACTGTAGCGTGCAGACCACAAACTCAAAGGACCGCTCCTATCTCAAGAATTGTCAACTTACCAGGAATGGTTAAGGTGAATGCTCCGATAATGCACACATACATTTTTGTCTCAACCTTTACGCTAAACAGAGACTCCTCAACTAGAAAAACTAATCAATTTATCACTCTTCTACACTGAAATGTGCACGCGGTTGACCTTTATAGAAAAGAAATTACAGTATAGATTAAGAAAAAACAATAGTGAAATCATTGAGCTATTATGTACTACGTACTAGAGGTGAAACTGCATTCAGCTACTCTGTTCAATTCAACTGCGGTGCTTACACCGTATTTTAATCAGTCAATCGCTAGGCGCTTGTAGAGTTGTCACGTGTGGTATTTATTAAAAAAATCTCTTGATAAAAATATGCCGTCGTGTGTACATAGATATTGCACAAATAATTCAAGAAATGCCAGTAAAAACCAAGAAATTAACATTCATCGGTTAATAAGATACTTAATTAATAAAAAAGTAAAAAAGATTAATAATAAAACAAATTATTCCTATGACGCCATATCGTGTCATGGAATATAGATTATGAAATTAATATGTTCAGATGCGACATTTCTGTGGGTACTTAAGTATAGGACGAATATATTATTATACACATATTTTTTGTAGATACATGTATAAGTTATTATAATTAGGCTAAATTTTTTCCTGTTTAAATCTGCTTATTATTCTTTTATTTTATTTTTAGGTTTCCACATCAAAGTGAAAGTGGAACAAATTCGTCCAATTTTAACTTTCGCGCGCCCAGTATTTATGAACGACTCTTATTCCAATTTAAAAACATATATTTATAATTTAAATGTTATGTTAATAAGTTTTGTTATCATATATTTAGTACGGTTTTTTATATTTGACATAGATACCTTTTATAATATTCAGATAAAAACATCATTAAAATGTAATTGTGATATAATATTATGTAATATTACATTAAATAAGCAAATATAATATACAAAATAAATGACAAAATTTAAATATTGTTCTCGATATAATTTACCTGTTTAACAATACAATCTACTATTACCTACGAATCGTTCTACTGATCAAATCCTCTATTTCTCAATAAAGATTTAAAAAAAATAATTGTTCTACCTATGTTTATTCTATGATAAAAAAACAACCGCGCGAACACAGAGTAGTGCACATTTTTTGTTTGAGATAGCTGTTCTAGTACGTAAGTACATATTATTTCAATGGTCAAAATGGAATAAATTCTTCCATTTTTAATTCTCGCGTGCCCAGCATTTATGAACGACTCTTATTTTAATTTTAATAAATATATTTGTTATTTAAATGTTATATTAATATGTTTTGTTAAACACATACATTTAATTTTTTTTCTATTTGACATAGCTATAGCTTTTAAAATATTGAGATAAAAATATCATTAAAATGTAATTGTGATATAATATTACGTAATATTATATTAAATAAGTGAATATTATATACAAAATATATGACTAAATTAAAAAAAATCTCGATATAATTTACCTATTTAACAATACAATCTACTATTACCTACTGATAATTGCGCTATTACCTACTGACAACTGCGCGAACACAGAGTAGCGCACATTTTTTGAATGAAATAGCTGTTCTAGGATGTAAGTACATATTACTTCAATGAGTGAAATCTAGGAAAATCTTGATATTTCTTTAATACCTAATGTGAGTGACTTTTGACAACTTTTACATGCAAAAGCGCCAAAAGCTTAGTTTTGAAATTGATACGCTAGATGGCGGGCAGACGATATTATAATTCTTACAAATCAATATACTTATATGAAAATTGTTTTATTACCTTTCCTACCGTTCATTAAAATAACATAAAACTTTTATTTCACATTAATGTTATGTGGCAGCATATATACCATTATCCGTAGGTAGGTATTATGCAACGTTGCCGTTTTTCCTAACCTTGGCCATGTAGCCACTAAGTTGAAAGAAGAAAGAGCGTTGCCAATCTTCGTTGACTTGTTTGACTGTAAAAAAATCCATTTTGAAGTGATTCTTGATTGTCACACATTATGTGAATTTCTTGCGTGTTATATATTTTTGTATGATTTTCATTGATTCAATTTGCAATATTTCTAGTATGTATTTGATTCCAATATAATACAATATATTGTAATTTACTGTGGGTATAGTAATTAATTATTCAAAATACGCAATTTTATTTTCGGTGATATTAGAATCAGCAAGTTGGCCTGTGACTTTATTTTTTTATATTTTTATGGTGTGATATCGTCACAATACTAATTACCTACATACGTCATACGTGTCGGAGTTGAGTACAGAACAACAAAGTTAGTGTTTCATATTTTAATTTGTTTGAATATGTTTTTGGTCAACAACAAATAATATAAGTTGGTAAGCCACAAAATTTAATTTTGCAAACATTTGCAAAGTATAGTTTTGTTGGGTTACGTAAAAAATACCTATTACACATTTTGCAAACAGTTTCAGACAGATACACATTATTATTAGTTTGTTTTATTATCTGATTTATTTTTTGTTATTCGTCGACCATATTCTATCAGGAATAAGATAACATGAATTACAAAATATTACATGTTATTGTTTGCTTATTACCTTTTTTCGAACGCAACCCAGTAGAAAGAATTATCTATTATCTGGATTATATTTCTGATGACCTGTAATTTAATTATATAATAGAGGGTTATCATATTTATCAGCTGCTTTAGTCTTAGTGCCTTGAGCAACACTTTTCCGGTTACTGTACAGAAAACGATGCTGACTTTAGTATTTTTTTAAAAAATAATTCGTAGGTTTAGTTCCACAGAAAACTGTTCCAAATTTGAATGGCCGCTTAATATCAATGGATATAATACCTATGCTATGGCACACCTATTTACATAGAAACGTTAATTATCATCTGCATTAAATTCTAAATACCACTTTTTGAGAGGTCGTGATTAACTAACTTTAGTGGTTAACAAAAAGCCCTGAGCCGTGGTAGCTCAGATGATGATGTAGTTAGCGCTTGCTGTAAATTTCACAGTACGCGAGCAAACCTGGTTCGATCGCCGCTGACACCAATGAAATAGTTAATTACAACTTTCTTGTTTATGGATAGTTGCTTAAGTGTTATATAATGTCTAAATTTTCTAATAATTGGTTATGTCATATGTGTCATTAATTTTGGGAGAATAGGTATGTATCAAGCGAGTGACTTCAAATACTTGTATTGATCAAAAATTTCAGTAGTGTAAGGTAATAAAATAAAGCTGCGTTTTATTGTTCTTGCTGTTGACATAATTCATTTCCCAAAATTATTATTTAATTAAATAGTTAAGCCTACAAATATAACTTTTATTTTTAGAATCCGGTTTGTCTGGAAGCCGACCTCAATATAATTTGGAAAAGCATTTTTTTTCATTCCTGCCATCTAGTTTTCAATCTTCGTAAACGTAGGAACTAGGAATTCACCCAAGTCTGTGTGTTTAAACGACACTATATTCATTACAGATGTTATTTTAAAGCTTTGTGTCGAATTGTGTAGATTTTGAGGCAATGATATGACCTAGTACAATAAAGTATAATGTCTGATTACCGCGGTTGCTACTTATAAGCTTACTAATATTCCAATTACACAAAAATCCAAGTAAACTAAAAATGATGACTTCAGCGCCATCTCGCGGGAAAATGGCCGAGAGCAGTCCATATTTTTCACATTAGAAGGATATTAGTAATGCAAATAGCATTGCTAGTATTAAAAACAATTGCTATAATAAAATTTTATCATATATTTGTACGTGGTAGAGCCATGCTGCAGCTACGAGTATATCAGTAGTATAGTTGTAGGACGAATGGGTCGCCTCGACCGTGGAAGCACCAATGTCTCTCTTAGAATACCAGCGTAAAATAGGGTTAACGCTGCTGCGTTTCGTATGATGAATGTAGAGAACCATTTTTACTGGAAAGGAGACATTTTCATTTAGTTGTCACGGGATATCGCATCTGTATTTTGACTCATAGTCGAGAATAGATGTAAATGTCTATGGGCCACAACTTACCATCATTTGGACTGTGTGCTCATTTGTCACCCTTATCCTTTAAAAATATCAAGTCATACTCAGTCAATTCTAAATAATGTAATGTCGAATCACTGTTGCGTGCCAAATTGCCTTACTAAACTATCAAAGAGCTTTTATAATCATATTAAATTATTGCAGCTTTTAAAACCAGCAATAAATAAATAATGACTAATATTTTTAAGTCTCTTAAGTATTATAGTGTCACGCGGCAGCTTTTGCTGTCGCACGGTTGGGTAGGTTCGAACCGGGTTGGTACCACAATCTCACAGAATACCAGCGAGAAATACTGGAATTGAAATTCTGCTCAAGTCTTAAATTTCTCATGACAAGCGCAGCAATAAGATAAAGTGGACCACTGCCAAACTATCCGTGAACTTCTGCAATATCGAGGGACTTCATTCAAACTTTAATGCCGTCCACTACCATTTGAAGACAGTGAAGCTGGCCTTACTCTTTTTAAACGAGATATAGGTGTCCTCTTCTGCTGATGCTTCGTATCTCTCCTACCCGTAGTAAAAATTAGAAAACTTCTTTGTGCCTAGGGATGAAGTTTGCGTATATGTCAGAGAAGACATCTGTTTTCGACGTCCCGAAAATCTTAAAGGTACGGACCCGTTCATCCTATGGCTGCGCGTATACGTGCGTATGCGTGCCTGCCTCTATAGGTCCCATAACGTTAATACCAACACGGATTGACACATCGACCATGTCCAAATGGCTGCAGACTCCAGTTGACAACAGATCCCATCCGCAGAGATCGTGATGCTCGATTTTTTTTAACGCCCACCAACTAATTGGCTTGATTCCCGTTTAACCGGTCATGTGGGTAGATCTGTTTATGACGCCTTGGCATATGGCCTGAAACAACTGGTTAATTCGCCTAAGCGGCTCCCAGATGTGGAGGGTCATGTGCATTCCCTGTTAAACCATCTGCTGACCTCTCGTCTAGACGGATATCGGGTATCCGTTGATACCCCTTGGATCCTAGGACCATTATCTGATCCGGAGTACGGTGTCATTCACGCTCCAATAGCTGTTGCGTCCTGCAAGTTGCTACTGTCGTTGGCATTGTAGGTCGTCCAATTGAGACAGGATGCTGTTTTTTTTGCATCCTACCCTTGGGGTGGGTTTGCTTTACGCCGGATGATTTCAACGTTGTTGGTGATGTGGTATTTCAGGGAATTGAAGTATTAATTCCATCGACTGTGAGACCTATCGAAGGCATGTCATGGTTTGGTCACTCCTGTAAAATTGCATCACGCCAAAAGCAAGAGTGCTACCGGGCCAGGGCTCACGCATCCACGTCTCGGGATGTAAACACCAGCGCTCTTAAACATAAGTATAATTCTGCCTCTACGTCCTTTAAAGTGTCATTGCCAAAGCAAAGTCAGATCATGGTGACAGAATTGGCAAAAAACTAGTTCGACTTTCTTCGGGAACATGTGCATTCTGGTCTCTCTTTAAGGCTCTCCAGGTGAATTTCTTTTAACCATCTTTCTCAACGCTGCACAGGGTGGAAGACTCACTGACCCATGTCATAAAGGATAAATCCAATCTGCCGGGCCATCTCGCCGTGTGAATACTCCATGCAGAATGTGCTGTTTAGACAGCGCTCGGTGTACAAAGCACTCTTCTCCCTGGACGTCAAAAAATGGAGTGACCATGATGGAGTCCCACCTATTGTGCTAAAGACGTGTGCTCCGGGGTTTGCACCGGTTTTAACGCATCTTTTCCGATACTGCTACTCCCTAGGCGTAGTCTCGAACTTATGGAAGATAGCTTTGCTGTTCCCGATCAGATCCGTTCAACTAAAGACCTATTGCTATCACCTCTTTGTTCTCCAGTATAATGGAAACAATTAATAATTGCCCGCTTATGAGGATCGCCTGCAGATTGATGACCGTCGTCAGGATGGATTTCATCGGGGTTGCTCAGCTGGTGATTTTCTGGGTCACATTTTCATATACGGGCGGTGGCAGTAGAGTCTAAGTGGGAGGCGTTGGCCGTTACTTTGGACATAGTGAAGGCCTTCGATCGGGTTTAGCACGAAGCGCTTGTTTAGAAGTTGCATTCCTATGAACTTTCCGAGAAATTATGCAATGGGATCACCAGTTTTCTTGCAGATCGGCGCATCAAGATCGTAGTAGACGGTGCATGCTCCGATTACAAGCCCAATAACACTGTTTTTCCACAAGGCTGCGTGCTATCACCAACGCTGTTTCTTCGGCATATCAATGATATGTTACAAACCGGGAACATTCATTGTTATGCGGACGACAGCACTTGTGATGCTTTATACTCCGGCCGTGTCAATTTTTCTCGGAAAAAGTCGCCAAGTACGAAGGAGCAAACTTATGTCTGAAGTTGAGACATTATTGCAGCAAATTCTCCGACTGGGGGTGACTAAATCTAGCCCAGTTCAATTCCTCCATGAATATTATAGAAACTAACTATGTGACGGACATTCACTGTGGGTGGATTTCATTGTATTCTTTATGGCGTTTACACTCATTGACGTGATATGCAACTTCGGTCGATATTTGTACTTACGCACTACTAAGGGGCAAACCCCTCTTTTACTGGTTCGCTAGTTATTTTGATGTGTACTACGTTCCACTTCCCAACTTAACGTACCCTTCGGTGGGAGCGCATTAGTAGCTAAGCGCTCACCATACACGGCGTATGTGGAGCCGTGTGCCTCCCCACATTTTTTTTAATGTGGGAGAGCGAACCTCTGTTTATCGGGTACTTTATATGAATATTGTGAGCATTTCCCAAGTGGAAAGGGATTAATAAATAAAAATTGATTGATGTAAACTTAACACAAGTAAATTATCATTATCATCATTACAGCCCATCACAAGTCCACTGCTGAACATAGGCCTCCCCCAAGTAATGCCACAAAGCACGGTCCTGAGCCACCTGCATCCATCGACTTCCTGCATGTCTTACCAGGTCGTCATCCCATCTAGTGGGGGGTCGCCCTACACTACGCCTACCGGTACGAAGCTGCCACTCGAGAATCTTTCTTCCCCATCGGTTATCGGTTCTTTGAGCTATATGGCCGGCCCATTGCCACTTCAACTTACTAATCCGTTGGGCTATGTCGGTCACTCTGGTTTTACTGCGGATATCCTTATTTCTCAGTCTATCCCGCGGAGAAACTCCGAGCATAGCCCTCTCCACAGCTCGTTGAGCGACCTTGAGCGTCCTCATACGGCCAGCAGTGAAGGGCCACGTCTCGGATCCATAAGTCACATCACATCACTGGCAACACGCACTGGTTGTACAATCTAGTCTTCAGAGATTGAGGTATACCTGACGAGAAGATGTGTCGTAATTTCCCGAACGCTGCCCAGCCGAGTTGAATCCGTCGATTGACCTCTCGGTCGAAGTTGAACTTACCTAGTCGGACTATTTGTCCCAAGTAAACGTACTCCTCAACAACTTCGAGAACAGTGCTCCCAACAACTACCGGCATAGGTGTGACATGGACATTAAACATGATCTTTGTTTTGTCCATGTTCATCTTAAGACCTATCCGTTGGGAGACACCATTGAGGTCATTGAGCATAGTGCCAAGGTCCTCCAGCGATTCTGCCATAAGAACTATATCGTCGGCAAATCGAAGGTGAGTGATGTACTCGCCATTGATGTTAATACCGTATCCATTCCAGTCCAGTAGCTTGAAAACGTCTTCCAACGCAGCGGTGAAGAGTTTCGAGGATATAATATCACCCTGTCTTACACCTCTCTGCAGTTGGATAGGTTTCGAACTCTGGTTCTGTACTCGGATAGCCATCGTAGCCCTACTGTACAAACACTTTAGCACTTCGATATACCGACAGTCAACTTGGCACCGCTGAAGGGACTGTAGCACCGCCCAAATTTCGACGGAATCAAAGGCTTTCTCATGGTCCACATACGCCCGGAAAAGAGGCAGATTGTACTCTTCGGACTTCTGTACAATTTGACGAAGGGTTTGTATGTACTCTATGGTACTAAAGCCTTTTCGGAAACCGGCTTGTTCGGGAGGCTGGAAGTCGTCGAAACTGCGTGCGAGACGATTCGTAATGACTCTCAAAAACAGCACGTAGACGCGGCTCAGAAGGGATATCGGTCTGTAGTTCTTCAAGAGGGCGTTGTCACCTTTCTTGAAGAACAAGACCACCGCACTTCTGCTCCACGCCTCCGGAGTAGTGCCACCATGGAGGACGGAATTGAAGAGCTTCTGAAGGACTTCAAGTACCGGTGTTCCACCCGCTTTCAGAAGCTCCGCTGTAATTCCATCCTCGCCTGGGGCCGTGCCGTTTTTAAGGTGCTGGAGAGCCATTCTAATCTCGCTCAGACTGACGTCCGAGATATCATCGGAATAGTGTCGGATAAGACTTGCTCTTTGATCGTTACTCACACTTGCGTTTGGCTCCAACGATAATGTGTACAGTTGCCCATAGAACCTCTCAATCTCACTCATAATTTCAAGTGTCCCGGAAACGATGTTGCCACGCTCAGTCTTCAGCTTTGACAGTTGGCTCTTTCTGGCAGACAGATCTCTGGCAAAGACTTTGGAGCCCTGGTTCCGCTCGATCGCTTCTTTAATACGAGCTGTATTAAAGTTGCGTAAGTCTCGCCGCATGCATTTGGAGATCTGTCTGTTCAGTTGCCTGTATGCTGTCAAATTTGTTGACGATTGCAGCCTCATCTCTCGTCTAACAGCCATGTGATTAAGAGTGTGATGAGTGCGGAGAGTTTTTGTGTTCTTCTGCGGCTGGTCTTGCAGAACTTAGCTCCGACCGCATGGACAGTTTCCACGAGCATGTCATTCATATCGTCCACTGCATTGCAATCTTCTAGGCGCTGAAAGCGGTTATGTACTTCGAGCTGAAAGGTTTCGGGATTCTGGATTAGAGCACGAGGGGGACGGAGCGTTGACTTCATTAGACGAGACCTCTCCAACTTAACGTTTAGGTTCAGTGTGCCTCTAACCATTCGGTGATCGCTGCCAGTTTTCACCCTTGCGATCACTGAGACATCACTAAACAGTTGTCGTCTGGTCGTTATAATGAAGTCAATCTCATTTTTTGTCGAACCGTCGGGGCTCGACCAGGTCCACTTCCTGTGGGGCCGCTTCTGGAAGAAAGAGTTCATCATAAAGAGTCCCTCTTTCTTCACAAAGTCGGCCAGCTGCTGGCCCCGTCGGTTCCGTTGCCCTACTCCAAATTTCCCCACCTTCAGCTCACCGCTTTCTCTTGTGTCTAGTTTTGCGTTGAAGTCTCCCATCAACACCGTGTAGTGGGTTTTGGAGGAATGCATGGCTCTGGAAATATCCTCATACATTTCCTCCACCTCCTCATCGGGATGTGCCGAGGTTGGTGCGTAAACCTGTATGACCTTCAGCGAATACGTTTGGTGATTCTGAGTATCAGGTACGCGACTCTCGTCGACACACTCCCAATCTTTACAACGTTGTTGACGAGAGACTTGTGGACGATAAATCCGACACCTCCTTGGGACAGATGGTCGCCCTCCCGGCGATAGAACAAGTTGCCGGACTCGAGGATTACCGTGTCCTCTCCCTCTCTTCGGACCTCAGATAATCCAATAATATGCCAGCGCAACTTGTCTGCCTCTTCTTCCAGCTCCAGTATCTTCTCGTCATTCCTCAGGGTGCGAGCGTTATATGTTGCCAGGTCGAGTCAATTGTCCGTCAAGTAGATTAGGGACGGTTTAATGTTCTTAACCTTTTTTGGGACCTGTCTTCGGGAACGGGGTTCCTCAGCTAAAAATAGTATAATGAATTACCAAAGGTTTTCGATTGCTCTAGTAAATATTCATTCTTCCAAAAGACACTAAATAAAGTAAGTTACTAAACAAAAACAACGTAAATAAGGGTTCTTACTAAGACGCCTATACCATAGATATTACAAACAGCCTATTTCTAAACCTTCAGAAAGATTATTGGTAAAGATCATAATATATTTATTTATTCTAGTCACGTTAATTTAATATTTTATAGATAGCCACTTAATACAAAATATAAATATAAAATATAATATAAAGAATCAGTTAAAAATAAAAGAAACTGTTAAAAAATGAGTCTCATCTCATTTCTTCTTGATTGTATTTGTTAACAAACAAAATTGAAGGATTTGGAGCGACGAAAATCTACGGGAGATTCATTAAGTGTAGCAGCAATGGAGAGGCACACTCCGAAAAAGTCACTGTTTGGTGTCGATTTTAGTCCGGCGGATTCCTAGGCCCTTATACCTTTGATAATGAGGACGGAGTCGCGTTGGTACGGACTGCACAAAGATGTGGTTCCAACAGGGTGGCACCACTTGCCATACTGCACGGGAAACATGTAGTGAGTGAGTAGTGCAGCATTATACTGAGCAGACGTGCATTTGGTTGTCTCTTTAAAAGCAAAAAAACTGTGTTTTCGCTATAGTAAACCTTAATCTAAAATAATAAAGCAAAATATTCAACAAGTGTGTAATGTGCGCTTACGACTAGCCGATAAGGATCAAGAACCACAAAGGCGCCACGCACCACCTCGGGTAACAAAGGCAATATTATATTTTCATCTCAGTCTCGATACCGGGAAGATAAGAGCGCTAATATAAAGACATCATTGCACTAGCGATTTGTTGTGACGTCGTTCTTGGTGTATGGTACAAGTCACGAATGTCAGACGCTCACCACCTGGAAAAAGTAACTCGTACACTAATTTATCGTCACCTAATAACGAGTTTACGATGGAACAACAAATTACTCATAGAAAACGCAAACAGCCAGAACATAGTATTTGCAATTGCAATTGTTCGTCTGAAATTCAAGAGTTACGTAAAGACCATACAACAATGCTACAAAAATTCACAGACACGCAAGAAACAACAATGACCCTCATGCGTGAAAATATAGTAGATATGAGGACCTAGTTAAATGATATTAAAGAAGCTGCTGTAAACCTGAATAACGAGCAAAAATTAATGAAGACCCAGCTGTCAGATCTAGTAACAAAAACAAACTATACAGATAATAAAATCCAGACATTGGTGATAGAAATTAAACAGATAAATAACAAAACTAATGCTAATGTCTCTGAAATCACGTTAATTAAAAGTAAGACTGCCATAAACTTACACTACAATTGTGGAGGACTGTCCTAAGCCTAGTAGACTCTTTAGATTTGGGAAGTTTACACCTGGAAAACGTCGAAATATTAAAGTATGCTTTGAATCCCCGCTAACAGCCAAACTTCTACTACGCAATAAGAACAAAATCCAGAGTGGCATAAAAATTTTGTCTGACCAAACACCTGCACAACAGAAATATATAAAAGATCTGAAGATTGAGTTATCCCAAAGAATAGCCAATGGGGAACAGGATATTACTATTAAATACATAAAAGGGTTTCCGAAAATAGTTTCTACCAAGAACACAAAAAACTAATAGCTCAAAATATTAATTCTCCTACGACCTCAAACATGATTAAACAAAAACTTATCACCTATCAAATTTCAGACAATTACCAGAATATTACTCCTACCAAATCAAGCCTTAACTTCTTCTATGCAAATGTGAGAAGTATATGCAAGCTAGGTAAATTTGACGAACTTAATTGTATCATCCACTCTTTAAAAAAAACTGTTCATGTTGTTTTACTTGCCGAAACGTGGATCAGATCAGACGACCAAGCTAAACAATTTAATCTTCAAAATTATACTCATTACTATAATTTACGACCTAATCATCGGTGGTGGTGTTTCTATCTACGTACACAATAATCTGGAACAGGATCTTGTCACTGCAATATATATTGATATTTATGTCTTTCAGTAATCTCGTGACATCGACATGGTCAAATGTAACCGGTGGTAGTTTTCGTAGCTCTTGGGCTACGAATATGGGGATTAGTTCTGCTGATGTACACTTGATAAGGGATATAATGTCCTCAAGACCCCGCTGTATTTTTCCATCTGCTTTGCCCTTTCTCTTTATCCTTTTCCGTGAAGTTTGCACTGATTGATAGAGTAAGTCTTTTGCAATATATATATATATATATATATATATATATATATATATATATATATATATATATATATATATATATATATGTATATATATATATATATATATATATATATATATATATATATATATATATATATATATGTATGTATAGATAGAGTAAGGCTTTACAAGCGAACTATGCTTTCTTCATTCATCACATCTACTTGATTCTGAATAAATGTCAAAACTTCACTAATGACAATGTTACAGCTATTACATTTTACTACATTCACAGACATTGTGTAGAACGCCACACAACTGTTTCACGTTAAACACGTATTATCGCGGCAATGTACGCGACCAAACTGAACTTTATAAGGAATTTTTATTTTACCACTTTGTCGGCGTGATTGATACACGTATTGGTACCAAATTTCAGCTTTCTAGTGCTAACGGTCACAGAGATAAAGCGAGGACGGACAGACAGACAGACATGGCGAAACTATAAGGGTTCCTAGTTGACTACGGAACCCTAAAAATAATAAGAGGAGATTATAACTTAAAAGAGTCTAAACAAATAAATAAAAGTAAATAATAACGTTTATTTCCATTATATAAGACTTTAACATAAAATAAAAGAAAGTACGAAATACAAAAAGGAAAATACAATTAGGAGCGCAGGAGTGATGTATGTGAGTAGGTTTGTGTGTGTGCGTGCGTGCGTGCGTGCGGGATCGTGTATGCGCACGCGTTTACGTTTGTGTGTGTGTATGTGTGTGTGTGTGTGTGTGTGTGTGTGTGTGTGTGTGTGTGTTTGTGTGTGTGTGTGTGTGTGTGTGTGTGTGTGTGTGTGTGTTGTGTATTTGTGTATGTGAGTGAAATTCGCTTACCTGCTTGTAGACATACGATTTAGATTTCAGCTTAGGTTAAACCTACGACAATGTCTTGCGATCGTAAGAAGCCAGGCACAGCTTCCTCCATTATCTAACAATTTCGCTACTGCGGTTCTATTGGTTACTAGATAGACTATGGTAATGATGATACCATAGTCTCAATGTCGTTATAAGTTTTAGTCTTAAGCCAGCCAGCTAATTTACAGACACGGACACGTTTTAGAGGATAGATATGTAGCTCTTTATTCAATAGGCTGCAACCATACTTTAAAAATCTGTTCTCTATTAAGAGAAAAATTAAAAAATAACTTTTCCTGGTCGACCCCACCCGCTTGTCACTAAGTTAAAAAATAAAGTAATCCTCTTACAAGAGACAACTATAACCGATGTTACATGTTGTATATAGTGACTGTCTCATTGTTTTAATGGCTGTAAACGCCTGGGTTGGGCCAATTCAGTTTTAAGATTTTTCTGTCAAGACATTCTGTTTCTATATATATATATATATATATATATATATATATATATATATATATATATATATATATATATATATATATATATATATATATATAAAAGAATGGACTGCAATAAGATAGGGCGGAATAGTTCGACTTTTAATACAGCTCTTTGAACGCGTTCCAGTGGTAGCAGTGTAGTTTTATATGATCCTCCCTATGGGGTTATATAGTAGGTGAGAATTAACAGAACAGAAGAAACAGAAACAGAATACGAAATATATTTGCTTTACTACCGTAATATCCACAGAAGAACGAATATTTTTATAAAGAAACATTAGTTTACGGGCTCAATTGCACTGGTGGTTTATGTGGTTTATAAATGTAAACGTAGAATCGGATAGGATCTGCTGTAGCATGGAATCTGTAGCCATTTGCACGTGGTCAAAGAGTCGGTCTGTTTCAGTATTACCGCTATGGGACCTACAAAGGCACTCGTAGACGTGGCGATGGTTTTCGCTATCTACGCGCAGCTATAAAATGGAGAGGTCCATAACTTCAAGACTGCCGAGGCGTCGAAAACAGAAGTCCTCTCAGACGTATACGCAAACTCTTGCCTATGGCAAAAAGGAATGTTCTAATTTGTACCCCAGGTAGGAGAGATATGAAGTATCACCCGGAGAGGACACCAGATTCTCAATTATCAAAGAGCAGGGCCGGATTCGCCGTTTCCAGGTTGACAGCGTTAAGATTGTATTGAAGTCCCCTGACGTTGCAAAAGTTCACGGATAGCGTGGCAGGGTTTGCCTTGGTGTTATTGCTCCGCTTGCCCCAAGCAGTTTTTGTCGCGAGCGGAATTCCCCCCCCCCCCCCCCCCCCAGAATACGCGGGCAGCCTGAGTACCCACGCTCAGGAAGAGTAGGATAACTTGGTCGTGGATGCTCAGCGAGGAATTCTCCGTCACCAAGGGTGCTTGTACCCTCCTGGGGTAGATCTTCTCCTAATTCTGCTACCATATTTGGTATGGGGGATTGAGCCTTCGGCCACTTGCACTCACCAAGCGAAACGCAGAGGTAACTCTCAGTTTTACGCTTGTATTCTGTGAGGTCGTGGTACCACCCCGGTTTGAGCCAGCCCATCCGTGCGACAGCAAAAGTGTCACATAGGGGTGACAAATGAGCATACAGTCAACCTAGTGGTAAGTGGATGTTATGACTCGTAGTCATCTACATTTATATTCGATTAAGAATCAAAATGCAGATGCGTTGCACCCTGAATACTACGATGGAATGGTGACTCCGGGTCTCTATACTCACCAGACGAAACACGGCAGCATTAAGCTGGTACGCTGTGAGAGCGTAGTCCTTTTTCAGTCGGACTGACCCATTCATTCTACAACCGTAACATAGCTGCAGCGTGGCTCTACCACTTAAGAAATATAATATCACAAATAGAATACCACAAAGCCCGGATCTGAGATACTTGAATTCATTGATCTTTTACATGTTTTACCAAGTCGTCATTCCATATAGTGGAGGGCCGCCGTTCACTTCGCTTACCGGTTTGAGGCGCACTCGAAAACTTTTCTTCCCCAACTCCGATTCTATCACCTTATCACGAAGTCTATAACGAAATCTGAGCACAACCCCCTGCTCGCTGAATGCATTACTCATGCCCCCCCCCCCCCAAACGTCATCAAGTTTGTCATAGTAGCCACGCTCGGCCGGTAGGTTAGTAACCGCAGCTATTTATTAATATGTTTTTATTGTTCCCGGGAGGACGCTGTTCTGATCTCCTAGTTTATTTTCTTCTATCGCCTCTTACGACACCCACAGAATGTAATGGTCGTTGACCGAATGGTGGCGTTGTAAGCGTATCCGCTACCAAAAATAACATACAATGTTTTATGTAATTTTTTTCATAATCATCGTAACATAGACGTTACCTAATACATATATTATATTCCTAACGATTTTTGTACCACAACCAATTGCGTTTGAATGAGATAAGAGACCACTCGCTCGATCGCTAACACGTGTTAATAAAATTTGATCACGAGTAGTTATAACAATTAATTTCGGTCGTTAAACACGAGAAGAACAGTCTTATCACTGCTAGCGTTCTTCGTAGTAATATGCATGAATACTCATCGATAACACATAACATTTATTTTCACATAATATTTCTAAAATCATCCATTACAGCCTAAAAAGACCACCGTTCAACGAGTAGGTTTTCCTCACAGATTGCATTATGAGGTGATTTTACCATAGTTATCACCTTTGGCAACCGCAATTTTTTATTATTTTGATTTGTTTGTTTGTCATCTCCTAATACAGTTTCCCTCTGTAGCCTCTTACGCACAGGACGATATGCGGTAAAGGGTATTGTTACGTAATGATTTCAACGTCGGGAATTAAAAATAATAGTAATTAAAAGTAAAATAAACGCGATAAAATCCGTAAAAGTAGTTTTAATCAAGGTATTATTACGGTTAACATGATTACACACTATAATAAAATATTTACAGTACTATAGCTATTTCGAGTAACGTTACTTTTACTACGGTTTTGGTTAGAAACAATAACCAAAACCTACCACGCAGAAAACCTTCGAACTAAACGGTTTGCTTCGTCTTTCGTAAAGCGTACAGCGAAGAGCGGAATAATCTGCTGAGTATCTGTCTTTTTGTCCCTCAATCCTCAGTTAAAATCTGAGTTTCTTCAAGGCAAGAGTGTATTAGGTTTTTCTGGCTTTGAGAGTTTTTTTTATAGGATAGGGTGACTAACGAGCACACAGTTCACCTGGTGGTAAGTTTTTGCTGTGGCCCATAAACATCTACATCTATCCTCGATTTCAAATAAAAATGCAGATGCGTTAGTGCGATAGTCGTCACCCGTGAGGACTAAGATGGAATGCCTCGTTTCCAGTAAAAAGGGTCTCCGGTTCTCTACAATCACCATATGAAACACAGTTGCATTAAGCTACTATTTTACGCTGGTATTCTGTGAGAGCGTGGTCCTTCCTCGGTCGAGCCGATCCATTCGTGCTACAACTATACTACTAAAATAACTGCAGCATGGCTCTACCACGTATAAAATATAAGGTTTACCATCTACGGCTTTAACACCACTTAATGAAAACTGTTGCATGTTATAAGTTTAGATAATGTTAAATTAAGAGCAATAGGTAAAGAGAAACACAGCAATTATTTTTATCGAATAAAAATATTTTTGTAGATTTTATCACGTTTAATCGTACTTTTATTTCCCGAATTTTGAGGTGTCTACTATGATCTACGCAGAATGAACTTACTGTGTCTTAAATTGTCTTACAGTTTCATGCTTGATCCCAAGTAGGGGAGAGTACCCAACCTCCTCCTCTTCTCACGTATCATTCTTGGCGGGAAAGGATGTTCTTTAGGAAGGATTTGTGGTCTATCAAATGTATGTATTCGGGGGATTACCATATATTTGAGAGACCACATTCACAATCTTAAATTTATTTTATGGTATTCTGTGAGCGCATGGTTCTTCCCCGGTCGTGACGGCTATCTTATAGCTGCAGCATGGCTCTACCAGACACGTAATATAATAATTAAAAAAATGTCCTTTAAACCTAAGTTTGGTCACAGCGGCCAGTCTGAACGGAGACTAGCCATTTGCGCAACACAGCATTACATGCCGAGGGTATGCGCAAGCACAGGTGTAATATTCTATTCCCACTCTCATGGTTCAATAGGACGGTAATCTGACACGATTGGAGAGAGATCAAAGCGAAGGGCGCGAAAACCGCCAACTACCTGATTCTGGGAATTTGTTGACAGAAAAACTAAATAACTGATTTTTGCCTCGACCCGTGGTTCTAACCCAGAAACTCCTAATCAGTAACCGCGTGTATAGGTACGGAGTTTTGTTAGTGTTGTATATTGTAGCTTGTAAATGTGCGTGTATATATGTTAAACGCAACGTTAGCCAATATATAACACAGTATGACAACTGTAGACAAATACGAGCGGTAAGTGCATCTGAATTGATTAAGCTAAGCTGTGGTTGACTCTTGAAGTAATGGTCCTACCCGAATCCTCTATAGTGTCATTTTAAGTGCCGCCGATAAACTATTGACTTTGAAAAGGCCTGAGGAGAGAACTTGGGACGCGATATTTTAAAAGTTTCAGTTAATGACTGAAATGAAATTTAAAAAAATGAAATATTGGGGCATGGCCATCTTAGTCCTCAGAGGTGACAACGCATCAGTTTAACTACTCCGTGGCGCAGTGGCTTAGCAATGAGTGGCTGCGCTGGGGGTCGCGGGTTCGAATCCCGCACGGAACAAGTATGTGGATGGCCCACAAATAATAGTTCCAGGTCTGGATGTTTGTCCTTGTGCAATTTATTTTTGTAAACTGCCCCTACGATACAAGATGAAATCTTAGTGTAGGGGTAACATTTTTTAAAAAAAACTATCGAATATATAATCGAAAAAATCTGTAGCATTCTTTGTTTTAAATTGCAATATCCACTTACGATCAAGTGGACTGTGAAAAAAATTATGTATAAAACAACAAGTTCTCGAGCTCAAGCTTGTTACCAATCCTTTACGTGATCGAATTAATATAGCCTTTATCTACTTCAGAATACAGGCTTAATCTCGTTTGGAGATGAAGGGATATTATGCAAAGTGGCAATTTCTGAACATATTTTGCATAAAATTATTCTTTAGTAAGCAGTTCGTATATTATATAAGAACTTGTATGATATAAGTTCATTTTATAAATTAAGCGGTGAATATCCATAGCTACATTTTTCTTAAGAGGCTGCATTACAAACGGCTGACCCATCATTAATCTACTGGAAAAAGAACACGCACAGTGGCGTAGCTATGCAATCAAGGGCCCCGGGGTTAAAATGAAATTGTGGCCCTATTTGAACCATACTTAATACCTACTTTAAAGATGCAAAACTACTTATTCTTCAGCTACTTACAGCCTACTGCAGGGCATAATAAAGCAAAGCTACTATGTAATATCTGCAGATTATATTTAATCGTACTTCTTAATCTATATAAATAAAAGAGTATTCCCGAATAAATAACTCATCTTTCATCACATAGCCCAAACCGCTATACGAAGAAATCTGAAAATTGGACAATGATTGAGAGTGAAATCATTTAGGAAAATTCAATCTCTAAGGGGATGAAATAGGGTGTTGTAGTTTGTATGAACATTTTTATTTTACGGGTCGATTAAATTAAAACTGTATAATACGTGGTCGAGCCACGCTGCAGCTATATTATGGTTGTAGCACGAATGGGTCGACTCGACCGGGATAGATCCACGCATTCACAGAATACCAGCATAAAGCTCAAACCGCAGAACGTAGAAGCATGAAATTATGACAGCATGTCTTCCTTTTATTACGTAGGCGGTTACTGAGATGGGATTTTGAAAAATTCCAACCTTCAAAGGGCGAAATAATGTGTTACAGTTTGTACGTTAATACGTTTTTCACTGATTTGGATATTTTTACGGAAGGTTAGTAGATATTGTTGCGCGCCTGAGTTGACGTCATGTACCTGGCACTAGCACCATATATCTAATTAGTCTATATGTACAGTACATTCTAATTAGGTTTGAATAGTAAAAGTTTAATACTTAGTAATTAAATCATCAAAAATGATATAAGGGCACTTACTTCGCTGTTTAAACTTTAAGAGATAGGTACATTAAAATATTGTACTAAGGAATCGTAGTTCTTCAAAACGTCTAGAACAAAAGTCCGATGTTTTCTTTTGTTTAGTATTAATATTCATCTTGATAGATATGTTAGTTAACATGGGCATTTCGTCTAAATTAAAATTATCCCTTAAGTTATATCATATAAATAAATACTTTAGAAGGTATCATAGATTTAAAATTACGTGCAACCAAAAAAATCACAGCTTGCCGGCACGTCTCCGCCGCGGCATCCTTAGACTGAAGCTTAGACCTGAGCTTTGCGTGTTTTTCTCATGAACTATATGTAGCCCTTCCGGGTGTCAATTTCAGACAAAATCTGTTCGTATTGTGTAATAAAAATTCAGCTGTAAACATTGTATATAAATACATACTGTAATAACTGGCAGTAATGATAAACCTTTGACATTAACAATATACGAAAATAAAAAAGGGCTTTCTTTAAAGAAAGGGTGGGCGACTAAGCGACGAGCGTACTGTTATACCCTGTATTTGTTAGCCTTATTGCTGCACTGCCTCTTAATAGTGTTGACTTGGTCTTAAGGTTCAGTGAGTTAGTTCGGCTTCTTCAGTCTGCTTCCATCTTCAAACCTGCTCGGTTTTATACGGACCTAAGTTAATTTCCAATCAGTTTATAATATTTAATCCATTTATACCTAATTAAATTTCAGTGTGTTAAATAAATCTTTTTTTTAAAACCTATCGGCCCGTCTCCGTATACGTGCCTATGTGGACAGTACATTTCTTCTTTACCGTACTGTTAGGATGAACACTGAAGGATCTTAATAAATAAAACAGCAATTTCCTCAGTAAAATTCCCCCGTGGGAATACAATACTGATGCACTTTTACTAATAGATACACTACTTTTCACTATAACTTTTACTTTTTCTTACTTCTTCCTTTAGTCCCGTAACTGTCGCTGTTCATGAATGAAGTTGCGGGCGGAAGTTGATAAAAATAAAGAATGACAGAGTAGATGACAGTTAATAATATTGGTACTTAGACAATAAAACAAAATACGTGATTTTATTTTAACAATGGTGTTTAGGTGTGAGAAATTTTTGTGATTTAAGTTCGAGCCATTCGTAGTTTGATGCTCAGGGGCAAGAATTTTTTTTATTCAATTAAGATAATATGTATAATTAGTTCTAACGTCGTCATGGAGGCTGAGGGGCCCTTTGAGCTTGGGGGCCCCGGTGCTCTGCCCCGCTTAGCCCCAAGGTAGCTACGCCACTGAACACGCACATAGAATACCAGCGTGAAATAAAGTTGGTGTTGTAGTTGTTCACAGACGGCAGTCGGCACTTACTATCAGGTAATCCGCATGTTCTTTCAATGTTTCAATTCAATTTTATCACCCTTATTTTAATAAAAACTTTACAAAAACTGTCTTAATTGAATCTATCATACCTATCCTCAACGATCATCATTTTGTGTTTTAATATTTGTTTTTCTTTTTTCTTCCATTGGAGGATAAATTTAGATGTCCATAGGCCACAGCATCCACTTACTACCACTTACGACCATAAAAAATCAATAATTCTGGGTTCTGGCTTATATTCTGTTGAAATTTAACGACATCCCAGAGCGTATTTTCACAGACATAACAAAAACCCCAAGCATTATTTCCCATTTCCTTTTATTCAATTGCGGGCATGAATATTTTTTGCATGTTTTGAATGGAGATTCAATTTTTATATTTAGGAGTGGCAGGTCAGTAAGCATACTTTAATTTTTTTTTGAACAAAAGGACTAACAAACCACTTGATGTTTTGGTTAATGTAGCGCATGGACTCCTTTTTTAACATAGGGAAATGCCTACGCATATAGCTGCTTTATGCATATTATATTGCCCCACCAATACCGCCTACCCCATATTACGATAGAAGTATGTAGAAAAAATATGTTTGTGACCTAGTCATGCATTGAATTTAGAACAGCCATATGATGAATATATAATATATATAGCAACCCGCCCAGCCGCAGGGTGCAATGTAGATACTAATATGATGTCAGTGTGGAGTGATATGCAATCAATCGTATTATTTCGCGCCTTGAGTGTTGACTTTGTGATATGGCAAAATCCCATTGCTTCCAAAAGTTGGCGGAATAGAATATTTTTTCAAAATACTTGGACCAGTGACAGATAGCAGCGTCAAAGATGAGAGAGATGCATGTGTCGTACATATAAACCTTCATCTTGAATCATTCTGTCTATAGATTAAAACCGCATCAAAATGTGATGCGTAGTTTAAAAGATCTAAGCGTACAGACGGCGGGAAGCGACTTTGTTTTATACTATGTAGAAGAGATTATTAATCTAAAGAAAAAAACGAACCCACATTCCTCCTCATAGTAATTGCCTACTGCAATTTAAGGACACTTGCAATCAACTTCAAACAAATAAGGCTGCAAATGCTCTGTCAACTCTGCGAACTAAGATAGAATGATTCACGGCATAGAGCATACAAGCACCGCTATTGGGATGAAAGGAATCCTAACACGAATTAATATAGATAAAGTGCTAATTTTTCTTTGGCTAGCACGGAGTATTTTAAAAGCGCAGCGACAGTTGAGGATATAATTATAGCGAACCTCACAGAACATATACATTTGTTTTCTTTAAAGTATTACTACGGCGGAAGTATTGAGCAAAATATTGGGTGTCTCATTCTTTCAGAGAGCATCTCTTCTCATCCGAGGAAGGTCTGGTAAGACAAGCACAAATCATGAATGTCTCAGGACTGTACTACCTACTTGCCAGTTTTAGGAAAATGCTATGTTTTCAGATGTAGATTTGTAATTAACGTTACAGCCTATATACGTCCCACTACCGGACACAGACCCCTTCTCATATCTGAGAGGGTTTAAGGGCAAGGGAATGTCCACCGCGATCACCCAAAGCTTGGTGGCGAACTTAATATGTCCTCGAAATATATTTTTTTCGGATTTCACAGGCATTCAGGTTTTCTCACAACGTTTTCCTGCACCGCCGAGGGTGCAGGAAAACGTTGTGAGGAAGGAAGCTGACCTGGCAAATCAGCGCTTAAAATTGCAATTAAAAATTTCATTGCTGACGGCGGGGTCGAACCCGGGTTGCTCGCGTACGGTGAAATTTACAGCGAGCACTTAAACCCTGAGCTACCACGGCTACTGATTTGTAATTAATTTACTTATTTTCGTACCAAGTGTTCCCTAAGACTTCTTTTCTGTATTATACCACGGGAAGTAGAACGGAAGTAAATTATTTTAATCATTTAGTTATATTTTATATTAAAATCGTATATATTGTATATTTTTATGTAAAATTAACAAATGTGTTTAAAAATCAGTTTGAACATTAACGGATTTAGATTATTGTAAAAGAATATTCCATTATTGTGGGTAGTGAGTTTTACGTGGTGGAGCCACGCATGTATGGGTCTGCTCGACCGGGGTAGGATCACACTCTCACAAAATACCGACATAAAATAGCAGCTCAATGCTGCTGTGTTTCGTATGGTTAGCGTAGAGAACCGGAGACCCTTTTCATTGGATACGAGGCATTCCATCTTATTCCCCACTTATCACAACACACCTGCGTTTTGATTCTTAATCGAAGATAAATGTAGATGTCTACGGGCCAGAGCATCTACTTACCATCATGTCGACTATATGCTCGTTTGTCCTATTCTATAAAAAAGTAAATCTGAGAGAAAGCTGTTTGTACATTCGCTCAGTGCACTCTATTATTTCATTTCAAATTCACAAGCTTCGTTTGCGCAAAGCTTTGCGGGGATGTGACTGATATTCATAACGTTAACACGTAAATAATATTTCATGGAAACAACGTAATATTTGCAATGCGTACAAGAAAATACTTATAATTAACTTTAATAAATGTAAAACTGACTTCAAAACCTAACGATAATAAAATAATTTCTTTCGGCTTCTAAAGTCTGAGCTTTAATTTTTTAACATAGCAGAGACTTCAGAAAATATTTTAATGAAATTATTTTATTATTTTTAGATTTATGGAATTTTTAGTTTTATTTCTGTGAAGTCTTGTGATTTTAAAAGATTTTGTATAAAAATCCTTACCCTTACATCAGGAATCTTCCCTGTACGAAGGATGAATTTTATATAAATAGATTTCACACAGACAAGCATCCAGAGTTGATATAGTTTTTTATTGGTCATACTCATAATTTTTCCGTACAGCATTCGAACCCTCGACCCGCAATGCCATAGCCAAATGCTCTGCTAAGTAGATAGACACAAAATTTTAGTTAAGTAATATATAAAAGTATTTAATCGGAACCATGAATTATTTTATTTGTTAATTAATCATGCAAAACATTAAGAAATTTTTTTGCAATACGTTGAAAAGAGTTAGAGATTCACTTTTTTACTTTTACCCATAGGACAATGTGATCTGTTCTAGATATTGTAACGCACAATTTTGTGTCAATTCAATCTTTGAACTCGTACTGAATGTACAATGTAAGATATGTCAATGAAAAACGTGATTCTGGTACTATGACTTAGACTATGTCCTTGACAGAAAACGACATATATATTAATATGAGTTGTAAATAGGAAGGATTGAAGAACCAGTATAATTAGTAACAAAATGTGAGGCAAAATATTTTAGTTCTCCAAGGTGACGCATCTATAGCCTTCTTTATTTGAGTTTGGTAGTATCTGTTCGCAGACTGCAGTACCCAATCAAATAGCAGTGTAGTGGCGGTTAAGAATAATCACTACCCCATGTCTTCCTGGGGGTGTCGTAAGATATGACAGAGGGACAGCAGCATCTTCTCGTATCGGAAATAGTACAAAAAAAACCTGGTCTGCCAACCCGCTTGCCAGGCATGGCAACTTTGGCAAACATCTGTGCATAATGAGAGTTACAAAGAGACGGCCCCCAGTCCCTGCCGGCTTCACTATTCCTGGCTACGGTGGTCATCAATGGATCAGAAGGTGCTATGAATTTTCGGTGGATGTTCGGTTGCCACTTAAGACGACTCAACTTGGCAACATACAAAGCACGCACCCTATGGACTGACGAAAAGATCCTGGTTCTGGAAAAAGAAATAGACAAGCTGCGCTGCGATATTATACGATATCTGAGGCCCGAAGAGAGGAGCAGGACAAAGTAATCCTCGGACCCGGTAACCTGTTCTATCAACCGGGGGGCGATCATCTGTCCCAAGGAGGTGTTGTATTTATCGTTCACAAGTCTCTCGTAAGGTTTGCCGCGTACCGTGCTACGAGACGGACATGACGGTCGCGCTCCTGTTTTTGTGCACAAACTAGGCACAAGAGAGAATGGTGAGCTTAAGGTAGGGAACTTTGGAATAGGGTAACGGAATATAAAGGGCCCGCAGCTGGTCGTTTTCATGGAGAAAGAAGGACTCTTTATGATGAACTCTTTCTTCCAAAAGCGGTGACATAGGAAGTGGACCTGGTTGAGCTCCGATGGTTCGACAAAAAATTAGATTGACATTATGACGACTAGACGGCAACTGTTCAGTGATGCCTAAGTGATTGTGAGGGTGAAAACTGGCAGAGATCACCGAATGGTAAGAGAGAAACTAAACCTAAACGTCAAATTGGAGAGGTCACGTCTAATGAAGTCAATGCTTTGTCTCCCTCGTGCTCTAATTAATCCAAAGCCCCGAAAACTTTTAGCTTGAGTTACAAAATCGTTTTCAGTGCCTAGAAAACCGCAAGGAAGTGGATGATATAAATGACAAGCTTGTGGAAACTATCAACGCAGTCTGCGCTAATTTCTGTAATACGTGTCGTAGAAGAATACAAAAACGCTCCGACTGCACTCTTAATCTCATGGCTGTTAAACAAAAATGAAGCTGCAGTATTCATTTTTCGTCGAACAGCCATCAGATTACTGTATGACTATGTACTGTATGACATACACGTAACTGAACAAACAGATCTCCAAATGCATGCCGCTGGACTTACGCAAATTTAATATGTAATGAAGAAGCGATGAAGTGGAACCAGGGCTCTAACGTTTTTGCCAAGCTGAAGCTGAAGACCGAGAATGGCAGCATCGTTTCCAATACACCTGAGATTTTGATTGAGATTGAGAGATTTTATTGGCAACTGTACACGTCATCGTTGGAGATACACGCAAGTATGAGTAACGATCCAAGAGCAAGTCTTATACAAAACTGTTCCAATGATATTCCAGACGTCAGTCTGAGCCAGATTACAATAGTTCTCTTACACATTCAACACCGCAAGGCCCTAGGCGAGGAATTGGAACTGGAATTACAGCGGAGATTCTGAAATCGGGAGGAAACCCGGTATTTGAAGTCTTGAGAAGTTTTTTGATTCTATCGTTCATGGGGGTCTTCAAGAAAGGTGACAACGCACTCTTTGATTGACTGATTTTCCTCCTGAGCCGCGTTTAAGTACGGTTTTTGAGAGTCATTACGAATCGTCTCGCATGCAGACTCGACGACTTCCAACCTCCCAAATAAGCTGGTTACTGAAAAAGCTTTAAAGTATCATAGGCCACATACATACCCTTCAGCAAATTGTTGATAAAATTGTACTGTATTTCGTATGGTGAGTGTAGAGAACCGAAGACCCTTATTACTGGAAACGAGGCCATATTAGTCAGTCATATTAGCCTCAGGGTTGAAAACGCACCTCCATTTTGATTCTTAGTCGAAGATTAGATGTAGTCATGTAGAGTTATTGGGTCACTGCATTCACTTACCTTGCACGATAACAAATGATCACACAATGCACCTGCTTTGTGTGATCATTTGTTATCATCATTTCATTACCACACTTTATTATTTATCTTACTTTAATACTTTGACACCCCATTTGTTTGAAACCAAATATAAAAATACGAAAATACGAACAGCTTTGAGAAAAAATCCATCCATCAAATGCTTTACCTTATATTAACTTTCAGACTTTATGAACGGCTTTTCCTCCTTTCGCTAGTAATAATAATAATAATAATAATAATAATAATATTTCCGGTTTCTTTCCCTTTCCCCCTAACCCTTGGCCGTTTGGTCTCCCCTGCCGAGGGCTTCCATCTGGTTGGGCTTTTATTTATTTATGTATTTTTGTATTTATTTTATTTTATTGATATTTATGTATATTTATCTTTTCATTTTCATTTTCATTTATAATTATATATTTATACATCCCAACCAGATGAGAAAACTATATAGATACCCCACAATAATAATAATACTTTATTTTCAAAACTTGCATAACTATCACATTTATAAATAACTATTCTATGATCTATACCTAGTTCACAAAGAATGATGGAATATCTGTGTCTGAACTAGATAAATATATATCTGTATTTCAGATCACAGTGCTCTTCCCTATTACATATAAACAGACTAACATAAGTATATAATGTGTATTAATATGTATCTCTTTGTGTATAATATGTTGAAAGCATGAGTGTGTGTAAGAGGGTGTGTAAGTAACATTAACTAGTAGTAAGTAATGCTTCAGTTTCTTCAAAGTTTAACTGATGAAGAAATTCAAATAATTTAATTTTGCATTTCTTTTTATTTAAAGAGTACAATTCAGTCTTTTTATTGATTTTATTATAAAGAAGTGGTCCAAGGTAATAAAAATATTTATTAACGAAAGAATGACTAGAAATAGGTCTGTTTTTGCAAACTTTATCTTTTATTCGTTTAGTTAACAAGAGATCTTTATTATAAGATAAGCACGAATGTTGTTTCAACACTGTGTTTAAAATAAATAGTTGACGAACAAAGAGTACTCCAAAGGATTGATATAACTGAAACGTAGGGGAAAGTAAGGGTTTAAATGTGCATACTTTAAGGATTGCTCTTTGTGCTATTTGAAGGGGTTTTAAGATCCATTTTGATGCACCTCCCCACACAATAATACAATAATTCAGGATCGATTGAGCAAAAGCTAGGTACATCTGTTTAAGCAATTTGGGATGCGCCACATGTCGAAGATTTTTGAAAATAAAGCTTAGTTTTCTGAGTTTGGCGCAAACCATAAGTGTATGTTCACGAAAGGTTAAATTTTGGTCTAATATTACCCCCAAATATTTTATGGAGGCAGTTTTAGTAATGGAAGGACATGAACAGAAGTTATTATTACAGCAACTATGAGCTGTTAGTGAAAGAGACGGTGTTGGTTGAGTAGAGTTTCGCATACTAAAGGAGATAAAATGTGTCTTCTCAACATTAAGAGTAAGAGAATATAGTTGTAGCCAATGAATAACTAGATTTAAACCGAATTGTGCACTTTTGTAAGTATTCTCCCACGAGTCATCAGAGAATAGCAAGACAGTGTCATCTGCATAGCAAATTATTTTACAATTTGGGATATTTAGCTGACAGAGGTCATTTATATAGATTATAAACAAGCTTGGGCCTAATATACTGCCTTGTGGCACACCGTGTGCAATCGGTAGATCTCCACTAACTTGATCATTAATTTTGACACATTGATATCTATTAGAAAGGTATTCTTTAAATAAATTTAGTTTAACATCACGTATTCCAAGAGATTCAAGCTTATGTAATAATAAAGAAATGGAGACTGTGTCAAAAGCCTTGGCAAGATCCAAAAATATACCAATAGTTTTCTTGCCCTTATCCAGATTACCTACCATATAGTCAGTAACCTCATGGACTGCATCACTAGTTGATTTATCGGGTCTAAAACCGAACTGGCTTTTAGAAATAAAGTTATTTCCTTCTATATATTTGACTAATATTTTATTGATTATGCGTTCCATAAGCTTAGAGATGGATGGAAGTATCGATATAGGCCTGTAGTTATTGACACATTCTCATTTACCTGCCTTGTAAATTGGAAATACCATAGATTTTTTTAGAAACGTAGGAAATATACCTTGAGATAAACAGTTGTTAAAAATATGTGTCAAAGGAGGAACGAAAATGTGTTTGAAGTCTTTAAGGACCTTATTTGGTATGCAATCCCAGCCCACAGAACAAACGTCCTTTAACTCTGTGATGAGATGCTCAACCTCTACTACGTCGGTACTTAACAATACGAAGGATTTTAAGGAACTTGTAGTATATCCTTTGTTATACTCACTATGTGAAATGTTTTTGCATTTTAGTGTTTTCTCTGCTAAGTCTCTCCCGATTGTTACAAAAAACTCATTTATGTCATCGACTGATTTTTGCTCGTGTGTAGGTCTATCAATTCGATTGCTTTATTTTTAGCTTTTGATGTAGATGTTACTGTTTTTATTGCATCCCATAGAGCTTTGTTGTTTTTCTTTGCATTTATTAATAGATTTTTTTCATATGTTCTCTTAACTTTTTTTAATAAATTATTACAGTAATTTCTATATCTCGTATAGCATAGCTTAATTACTTCATTATTTGATGACTGTCTTGATTTTATATGCAAACTATCTCTATGTCTCATACAACGAAGAAGTTCGGGAGTTACACGGTTTGATAATTCTGTTTCGTTTTTTCAGTTTAGTCGTTAAAGTATTTGACTCCATAGCCCTTTGAATTGATGTTATGAAAAATTGCATGGATTTATTTGGATCACATGAAGAGTATACAGTATTCCAATTAATCTGTTTTAAATCGGATTCCAAAGCCACACTATTTAATTTATTAAAAGTCACGAGGGCTTAATCTTTTTTTGTTTCACTTTTAAACATAAAAGTACGGCCTGGTGATCCGTGATTGAAGATTGTAATACTAAAGTTCGGGATTGCAATTTAGTATTCAAAATAACGTGATCTAAGAAGCTATTTTCTCTAGTAGGGATACTATGTGCTGGTAAAAGGCCATGATAGGAGCATAAATTTAAATATTCTAATGATTTGGGTCACTAGTTTCTGAAAAAATATTAATATTTATGTCACCAATTATAGAGACTGTTTTGAAAGTACAGAGCTTTGCAAGGATCCTATCAAGTGAATGAAGGAAATCTTCAATGTTTTTGAACGATGGAGATCTGTAAATGGCCAGAAATGCAAAATCTTTTCCTAACTTTATAATAAGACAGTTACAATCTTGACATTGTGGTTCTTCAATAGTGATATGATGATTACATTTACTATATACTACTATTCCATCATTTTGGTTTAAATAGTTTTTTGTCATATAATGGTTATAACCATCCATGTAAGGTATTACCGGATTACAAGATAACCAACATTCTGTCAGTATAATAATGTCACAAGAGATATCAAGTCTTTTTAAAGTTACCAAAAAACTATCATAATTCCTTGAAATACTACGGATATTTTGAGTAAGTGCAGTCAAATATTGTGAAGGCTGATATAATAAACTCTTACAATCTTCGACTTTACAAGACATAGATTCAGATACAGCTATATTATCTATTTCACTAAAGTTATTATTACCTGTGTAAGTAATGAGAGCATATGAACATAAAATGAGATGAAATATAAGATTTATAACCCAAAATAAAGCGCTTAAGGCCTAATAACATGCGACAAAAACTGAAGTTTATAATTAATGTATACAATGTATCTGCTAATAAAGCAAGTAATTTATAGGAAATGTTATTAAAAATTATTCTAATAAGTAATAAAATAGTTTGTAGAGTGTAAAGTGTTGTATGCAAGGTATAAATATGTTTTATACATACATTTGGCACGATCCTGACATACCTCTTTCGCCTCTTTTACATCCATATATCTACGCATACATGTTCGTCGGTTAAGGGTACTTCTAACGTGGCCCATTTTCAAAATATCGCCAATTTGGTCGATAAACTTTTTCCTAGGGCGTCCCTTCCCGACTCGGCCGTTCACATCTGCCATATAAATTTGCTTTGTCACTCTTTCCTCATTCATTCTTTCCACATGACCAAAATATGTTTTATGAAATTTATTATATTGTTACGCCGCGCTCGAATAAGTCAACTAGCGCCATCTAGTGTCAGGAACGAGAGCGAGGGGAGCGTTGCTGTTTATGACATCACAGATCTCTCGACCGACAGCGCCACCCGAAGAACTAAGTTTCTAGAAAATCTATACTCGATTTCTCGGTACCTTGCGCGTGTTTACTTGAACATTCCGGATATTTTGCTAATTTAAATAAATAGGTGGCGCAAGATGCGATCGAAACAGAGTTCAACTCGGCGACACAAGCGAAGCTTCGGAGCGGAATTAAGTGAATTAGTGTGTTTAATTATTAGTGTTTTAACTTTAATTTGTGTAAAGTAAATTAAAGTGTTAATTTAGGTAATTTTATCGGCAATTTTTATTGTCACGAACCCTAAGCTCGTAACAATTGGTGTCAGAAGTGGGATAAAATAATGCCGATTTTACCCAAGGAGGAAACGGAGGGTGTCCGTACCCGAAGTCAACGCCAGCATGAGACGGACCAGAGGAGATTTGGTGGTGCAACGCCGCAGACGTTGGAGGACCAACCGCCAGCCACGGAGGCTGCGGGCCCGTCAGTAGCTCCTACACCTGCAACACCTGACTTAGGTGCTCTGATGGTGATGCTGCAGGAGCAGGCTCGCCGACAGGAGGAGCAGGCTCGCCGACAGGAGGAGCAGGCTCGCCGACAGGAGGAGCAGGCTCGCCGACAGGAGGAACAGGTCCGTCGGTTGGAAGAGCAGCTGCGGGGCGGACAGGATGAACAGGCTCGCCGACAGGAGGAACAGGCCCGTCAGCAGGCGGAACAGGCTCGTCGGTCGGAAGAGCAGATGCTCCTCATGAAGGACCTTCACGCTACCTTTGGGAAAGAGATAAGGCAGGTGAAGGATAGGGTTGCTCAACACGACAACCGCCTGTCGGAAGCTGAAACCCGAATCGAAGAACATGAAACCCAAATCAACCAAGTTAAGAAAACGCTGGATGAACTCAAACTTGGGGATGGAACTACAGCTCCCGTAGTAGCTTCAGCACCTTCGCTATGTGGGTTCAAGGTGCCACCGTTCGACGAATGAATGAAAATATGATCAGTTTTGATGTACAGTCATTAATCACATGCATACCCGTTGAAGACTGCATCTCAGTCGTAACTAGAAGGCTGGAAGAAAAGAACATGCCAGTAGAATATACAGTATTACTCAGACACTGCCTTACATCTAGCTTCCTTTTGTGGAAGGAGGAGTTCTACAGCAAGTAGATGGTGTGGCGATTGGCTCACCTGTATCTGTCATTATCGCCAACATATTCATGGAAGAATCTGAGGAGAAAGCTCTGCACACTTCTCCCGTAAATCCAAGATTGTACAAGCGGTGCGTAGACCACACTTTCACAATTCTAGCTTTAGATAAAGTAACTGCATTTTTAGATCATCTTAACTCTATAAATTCTAAAATTCAGTATCATGGAGTTAGAGGTAAACAATTCTTTAGCTTTTCTTAATGTGTTAGTAATTCAGAATCCTGATAACACCTTGAGCCACACTGTGCATAGAAAAAAGACCCATATGGATAGATATTTAAACAGTGATTCTCACCACCATCTTTCTCGGTTAGTTACCGTGCGTAAATCTTTGTTTCAGAGAGCACGAGGAATCTATGACAGTAAACACCTGGCTGACGAGCTCCAACACGTCAAGCAAGTATTGCATGACAACAAACTTTGGGTCTCGCGCCTACACAGTGAACGAGTGAAGCCGGTCACAGTCGAACGTGTACCTGCTGTACTCCCATATGTCGAAGGAGTCACTGACAAGATTGTCTATATCTTGAAACGCACTTCTATTAAAACATACTTCAAGCCGCCGAAGAATATTGGTCTAAACTAAAAGATCAATTAAAACTTCATTGGATTTTAGTTCCATGTAAGCAAAAGCTGAGTCACCTCCATAGAAATATAAACAACAGGAGAAGTGGCAAGGGGGCGTGTCTGTGTCCGCGCGCTATGATCATAATGCTCAGCTTCTATAAAAATGGCCGTCCATGCGAATTAGTGCGCTGTCGACCGTCATCGTAAAATATTATCAGAATACCATGTTGTTCAGTGGTTTCTTGTAAAAACCGAAGCTAAAACAAAAGCTTTGTTAATCATGAAATGAAAAACCATACCTAAGTAAAAGTATTTAATTATATTTATCTTTAAAATCATATTAAACAGCAAATCGTAAAATATTTCTTGCTCTCACTACGTTATTTTTGATTTCAAATATCACAGTCACTGTAATATTTTTGCAGTAAATACATTGCTCCATAACCAGTACCTTAGTATGACGCCAAGTGACTGAACAAGCAATGTAAATATCACAAAATGATACTTTATTTATGCAGATATATGGCAGAGTACGGCCGCTGTATCTTGCGACGAGCTAGTTATGTGCTTGTGTAGATCCACTATCGACAATAATGTGGATTGGTGAATTGTTATTATAGTTTATTCTCCAATTTGTCAACCGTTTTAACCCGACAGGAAGACCGACGTGACACAATGTTTTTACTTATTATAATTATTTTACAGCAACTACTACGCTGAATGCGTAACCAACGGTCGTGAAGTAAGTTGATTAAATTTTAGGTTATTATTACATTTTTACCTACATATTAATTACTTTTATTACACTATTCTCTGCACATATGGTATTTTATTTATTTTATATTCAGGGTCAAAAAATTTTAGTACAATTTTGGTATAAATGAAACAATCGTTAACTTTCCAATTTAGTCAATCACTAATGTCTATGTAAAATAAATGGCTTTTTTACAGCACCACGAAAGCAAAGAATATATACACTACGCGAAAAGAAACGACACTTAAACATGTGTGCACGTAAAATCGCTTGCGGCTATGTGTGGGTGTCTGGATGTGTGCGGGGGTCTTGAGAGGCGCGCGGGGCGTGGAACGGGCAGTCGCCGACTGCCCTGGCCGAGGGCTAGTAGTAATACCGATATTTGTCAGTATTAGTTAATATGAATATATTCTTCAAGTAATATAATATATGAATATTACTGATATCTTAATGTACATATTACTATTCTATTCATGTAGGTATTAAGTTTATATTACCAAGTAACGTTATTAGTTTTTATAGCCGTGTATGCTAGGTTTATATGCTTTGATAAATATTAATGTTGTTATTAAATAAATGATATTATAGTATATATGTAAAAGTATTACTGAAAGTGATTTTAATTAATGAGAAATAAAATAAATTCCACTGCACAAAACAAGGGCCCTTGTTTTGTTAGTTTCATTTTTAATAATGTTTTATGATACCTAAACATACGTGAACTTATTTTAATGAAAGTCGATATGACCTTAACAAGAGTTATGGGGAAATACCATGACAATAAAACTAACATATCGCCAATAATTTTATTATATTACATTAACTGAAATATACACTATTAAAAATACCACTAGAGTCAAGAAATTTTAGATATCTATAAAGAGTTTTTGTATTTGTTCATTGTTGTATTTATGGATTATTTCATTAGAAATAGAAATGACTTATCTCATCAGCACATAGGGAACATTTTGTTGGCCGCCATGTCCCAGGAAACCTGCATAACTTTGGATTTTCTAAAAAAAATATACATGCTACGAATTTTTGCAATTGTTAGAAATAATAATGAAAATTAAAAAATTAATCGAAAAATTCAAAAATATATAAGAGTAGATTATTTTTAAAGGATAGTAGGTAATACTGATTATTGCGTACTGAAATACTATGTGTTGGTTAATTATTTAAGATTACCATGAGCTGTCGTGCATTTGGTTTTGTCGGAAGTTTTAATATTCCTAATTTAATAAAAGTTAATTTAAAATTGAACGTATCTTTCTGTCTGCAGTCTATGAACACGTACAGGATCGCCCCGTCACTACATCAGATTTGATAGACCACAAATCCTCGCTAAAGAACACCGATTCCTTCCAAGGATAATTCGCGAGGCTTTTGAAATCAAAAAACATCCTAATTTCAATAGAGAATATGGCTGGGTGCTACCATCTGCTTGGGATCCTATAATAAATAAAATTAAATCCCAACCCGAGCATACAACCGAGAGACTTCAAGATACCATAAGTTCATACTATATAGATCGGAACAAAAGTTTAAATTTTAATCTATGGTAACCGCGGTTAACTATGACATATGGACGTTGAACATCTCAGTCCTGCCCGTAACCATGAGTGCTGTAAAGCGTTCGAAACGTCGGGTATTTAAAAAGTTTAATATACGCGATAAATTCCGTAAAAACTAGTATTATTTCAATGTGTAGTGTTCGCGTAAATATAAGAAATCATAATTAAATTTGATTATTATATAGGCACTGGGAATCCAGTGGCAGATTTCAAAGTTTGAATGAAACTAGTTTCCGAAAGCAACATGTAAGACGTGTGCGTAGTATATATAGGATAAATGTTTCCTAAAGAATACATTGTTTTCTTTTGCTGTTATCGATGGGAGTTTCTTTGTCTCTAAAAAGGTGATTTTCCCCAGTATTATAAGCTTCTTTATCAAAGTGGTTATGTTATCATCCTCCTTCTTTTTCCCTCAGACTAACAATAAAATATAAACAAAACACATAACAACGAACTTTTTTATGGAACAGAGGGTGAAATAGCATGTTGAATAGACAAAATACTACGTAAATTTTTTATAGAAGAACTGCAACACCAGGTGAAATGTAAGTTTGACTTGAGTTCAAGTAATGCCGAAACCACAGAACACCTAATATAGCGGAAATTAAGTGTTCTGTGGCCAAAACCAATCTCAACTTCTGACATGCACTCACACACACATCGTTCTCCTTCCTTTTTCATCAGTCCGCAAAAGTCCTCAACAGGACGAACACAGCTAAAAATAATTTCGTTGCTAATGATTTAAGATTATTTTATTTATTTATTTATTTTTACAAAAATATTTATTAAATAACGTCCGTACAAACAAACTTATAAAAGTTTTCCATGTACCGCTGATTCGTAACTTCGAACATGTTCAATCGGTTCGCGTTGCGACAACTTATTTAACGACATACGTATGACGCAGTAAGATAGTCAAAGCCGTGATATAGTTATAACCCCAGGGATATAGCTATATACCGTAATATATTTGTATGACAGCGGTTCTTAACTGTTCTACTGGTCTAATCTAGTGAAATAATTATAATTGTAAACTGAATGTACAGGAGCACGCTCGTGTAGAAAAAGTTTATGTTATTTGAGGAGTATTATGATATAGTGAAGGTTTCTGATCGCAACTGTTGTGCAATTAATGTAACAACGAAAAAAATATTCAGCACGGAAGAGATAAATCTATAGGCAACTTAAAAAGAGCTGATGAAAAATAGACGGTTCTCCAACTAATTTCGCGACATTGACATTGGATCTTCATATCCTGTTGTATTGTTGTTCATGTTAATTTTTTTGACAGCAGGTTTAAGATGCGGCTGGGGTGGCCCTTGGGCCGCCCTAAAGACGAGCGATCGTATCTTCTTTTTTGTTGTTTTAAAGCTTTCTGGAAACTAGAAGATCATCAGAGACGATAGGGTTCAGTTAAAGAAGAGTTTAAACAGATACTTAATCGCGATAAAAGTATAAATTGAAGTATAAAATACCTTCTCAATCCACTGTAAGCTCAGTGGAAAATTACCTAATTGTATGCAAGAAGAAAAATTTATCTATATTTGCAATAAGTGAAGAAAAATTATTACACACAAGAAACCGATTCTGACGAAGTCATCAGGCATTGTGTTGATCATGATGGGTACAATAATCACTCGCGTAAAATAAAACAAAAAGTCAAAAAAAAGGGTATGTGACACATTAAATGGAATCTATCAAATCTGATGTAGTGACGGGGCGATCCTGTACGTGTTCATAGACTGCAGACAGAAAGATACGTTCAATTTTAAATTAACTTTTATTAAATTAGGAATATTAAAACTTCCGACAAAACCAAATGCACGACAGCTCATGGTAATCTTAAATAATTAACCAACACATAGTATTTCAGTACGCAATAATCAGTATTACCTACTATCCTTTAAAAATAATCTACTCTTATATATTTTTGAATTTTTCGATTAATTTTTTAATTTTCATTATTATTTCTAACAATTGCAAAAATTCGTAGCATGTATATTTTTTTTAGAAAATCCAAAGTTATGCAGGTTTCCTGGGACATGGCGGCCAACAAAATGTTCCCTATGTGCTGATGAGATAAGTCATTTCTATTTCTAATGAAATAATCCATAAATACAACAATGAACAAATACAAAAACTCTTTATAGATATCTAAAATTTCTTGACTCTAGTGGTATTTTTAATAGTGTATATTTCAGTTAATGTAATATAATAAAATTATTGGCGATATGTTAGTTTTATTGTCATGGTATTTCCCCATAACTCTTGTTAAGGTCATATCGACTTTCATTAAAATAAGTTCACGTATGTTTAGGTATCATAAAACATTATTAAAAATGAAACTAACAAAACAAGGGCCCTTGTTTTGTGCAGTGGAATTTATTTTATTTCTCATTAATTAAAATCACTTTCAGTAATACTTTTACATATATACTATAATATCATTTATTTAATAACAACATTAATATTTATCAAAGCATATAAACCTAGCATACACGGCTATAAAAACTAATAACGTTACTTGGTAATATAAACTTAATACCTACATGAATAGAATAGTAATATGTACATTAAGATATCAGTAATATTCATATATTATATTACTTGAAGAATATATTCATATTAACTAATACTGACAAATATCGGTATTACTACTAGCCCTCGGCCAGGGCAGTCGGCGACTGCCCGTTCCACGCCCCGCGCGCCTCTCAAGACCCCCGCACACATCCAGACACCCACACATAGCCGCAAGCGATTTTACGTGCACACATGTTTAAGTGTCGTTTCTTTTCGCGTAGTGTATATATTCTTTGCTTTCGTGGTGCTGTAAAAAAGCCATTTATTTTACATAGACATTAGTGATTGACTAAATTGGAAAGTTAACGATTGTTTCATTTATACCAAAATTGTACTAAAATTTTTTGACCCTGAATATAAAATAAATAAAATACCATATGTGCAGAGAATAGTGTAATAAAAGTAATTAATATGTAGGTAAAAATGTAATAATAACCTAAAATTTAATCAACTTACTTCACGACCGTTGGTTACGCATTCAGCGTAGTAGTTGCTGTAAAATAATTATAATAAGTAAAAACATTGTGTCACGTCGGTCTTCCTGTCGGGTTAAAACGGTTGACAAATTGGAGAATAAACTATAATAACAATTCACCAATCCACATTATTGTCGATAGTGGATCTACACAAGCACATAACTAGCTCGTCGCAAGATACAGCGGCCGTACTCTGCCATATATCTGCATAAATAAAGTATCATTTTGTGATATTTACATTGCTTGTTCAGTCACTTGGCGTCATACTAAGGTACTGGTTATGGAGCAATGTATTTACTGCAAAAATATTACAGTGACTGTGATATTTGAAATCAAAAATAACGTAGTGAGAGCAAGAAATATTTTACGATTTGCTGTTTAATATGATTTTAAAGATAAATATAATTAAATACTTTTACTTAGGTATGGTTTTTCATTTCATGATTAACAAAGCTTTTGTTTTAGCTTCGGTTTTTACAAGAAACCACTGAACAACATGGTATTCTGATAATATTTTACGATGACGGTCGACAGCGCACTAATTCGCATGGACGGCCATTTTTATAGAAGCTGAGCATTATGATCATAGCGCGCGGACACAGACACGCCCCCTTGCCACTTCTCCTGTTGTTTATATTTCTATGGAGGTGACTCAGCTTTTGCTTACATGGAACTAAAATCCAATGAAGTTTTAATTGATCTTTTAGTTTAGACCAATATTCTTCGGCGGCTTGAAGTATGTTTTAATAGAAGTGCGTTTCAAGATATAGACAATCTTGTCAGTGACTCCTTCGACATATGGGAGTACAGCAGGTACACGTTCGACTGTGACCGGCTTCACTCGTTCACTGTGTAGGCGCGAGACCCAAAGTTTGTTGTCATGCAATACTTGCTTGACGTGTTGGAGCTCGTCAGCCAGGTGTTTACTGTCATAGATTCCTCGTGCTCTCTGAAACAAAGATTTACGCACGGTAACTAACCGAGAAAGATGGTGGTGAGAATCACTGTTTAAATATCTATCCATATGGGTCTTTTTTCTATGCACAGTGTGGCTCAAGGTGTTATCAGGATTCTGAATTACTAACACATTAAGAAAAGCTAAAGAATTGTTTACCTCTAACTCCATGATACTGAATTTTAGAATTTATAGAGTTAAGATGATCTAAAAATGCAGTTACTTTATCTAAAGCTAGAATTGTGAAAGTGTGGTCTACGCACCGCTTGTACAATCTTGGATTTACGGGAGAAGTGTGCAGAGCTTTCTCCTCAGATTCTTCCATGAATATGTTGGCGATAATGACAGATACAGGTGAGCCAATCGCCACACCATCTACTTGCTGTAGAACTCCTCCTTCCACAAAAGGAAGCTAGATGTAAGGCAGTGTCTGAGTAATACTGTATATTCTACTGGCATGTTCTTTTCTTCCAGCCTTCTAGTTACGACTGAGATGCAGTCTTCAACGGGTATGCATGTGATTAATGACTGTACATCAAAACTGATCATATTTTCATTGTTTGCTAGATGTAGGTCTTTAATCTGGCAGACAAAATAGTAGGAATCATTCGTGATTCTATGGTGCCCGCTACACTAAATGTTTAAGTTACAGCCTATATAGGTTCCACTGCTGGGAACAGGCCTCCTCTCCTTTGCTGAGAGGATTTTAGGGCAAGAAAGAGTCCACCTCGATGCCCCAATGCGTGTTCGCGAACGTAAAATGTCTTCGAATTTTCTTTTTCTTATTTCTCAGACATGCAGGTTTCCTCGAGATGTTTTCCTTTATTGCCAAGCACGTGGTAAATCAGCTCTTAAAATTACAATTAACGGCGACGGACGGCGGTACTTTAAATTGGCATAAACGTTTTGTAGGGTAATAATATAGGCTGCTGATTTAATTTTTTTAAGTTTAATTCATGCGTTGAAACTTGCGCGATGGCATCAGTTCTCTTGACTATTTTACATTGTTGTAATATCGAATTTCCACATTGTATATTCACGCTCCACCAGTAAATATGACGTCGTAAAACTTTATCGAATTCGGTAAGCGAGCAGAAACATGAAATATTTTTATGACTAACAAACTTCGGGAAGAATGTTTCGTCCCGATTTTAACTTTGGGATGAAATTCCATTTTACTTTAGCTTATTTTAAGCGCTTTTAATACAATGCAACTATTAAACAAAGTTATTTATTTATTTTATTTGTTAATTTAGTTAGAGCTTACATACGTACTGCTGGACACAAGACTCCTTTCATTTTCTGAGAGGGTTTTAGTTCAAGGAAACGTCCACGGCGCTGCTACAATGCATGTTGGAGGATTTCAAATGCCATCGAAATATTTTTTTGAATTTTAAATATGCAGGTTGCCGGATCCTCAGGATTTTCCACTATAAAACGCTGCTAAACTACTCACGTAATTTCTAACAAGCAAGAAACAGCATAAGCAAGAATGCTATATTTTAACCCCTTGTGGATTACAGGCGAGACGTATCATGAATATAATTGAAATTTTATTTTGTACTAGCGTACTTTTCTGGCTTCGGTTGGAAAATATCAATTTTTGTGGTGTTGTTGGATTTAATATAATCAAAGACCATTTATTTTAACAAATTTTTCGTTATTCAAGAAAAAAAATCGTCCAGTTTGTTTACATAGCCAATATCCCTTCTGACACTGCTTTCTATCTGTTCGTAAAGTTATATTACAATGGGTTTATCCATTCGAAGATTACACCGGACAGACAGACGTCCGGTGTAATATTCACAGACAGACAAACAATTTTTTAAATGGTTGCTTATGTGGCGTGTGTAGTGTGTACTAAGCCAGTTTATTCATATTGAAAACAGATACTTTAATTATGTTTATAAAATGTGGTAAAAAAGATATCTTCACAGCGCCATTGAATCAAGTCGATCAGCGAGTGCTTTGGTCGTCGATAATTCGAGTCGCTATGTGCTGGTTGCGATCAATTGGAAGGAGCTGGCACTGAGGAGCACCAGCTCAGAGATGGGAACAGTATTCTAAGCGAGACCTAAACTGCGCCTTGTAAAGTTACAGGCGGTGTTCTAATGTGTGGAAATACTATCCCGCTCTACTGAGCTGACTTTATATAGGCCAATTTGACCATTCTTTTCGAAGTGACTACGAAACTGCACGTCAGTCGATATGTTGACGTCGAGAGTTCCGATACTGGCTGGGGCAAAAAGGGGAGTGCTTTGAAACTGAGATGTTACGACAAAGTCAATACGTCAATTTTTCATACAATAGAAAATTAGTTTTATTAAACAGGTAAAATTGCTACTAAGATATTTCTTATTGATTGGCTAAAATGAAAATATTATCACGAAATCGAAAATTGTTAAAATAACACGGCCTACAAAGCACTCACACACAGTATCACACGCACGCACACACGCACATGTTTTTTTAAATTATTTTTATGAAAAGGAAAGGAATGTAACTAAAGTTGAAAAATACTTAAAAGGAGAGCTCTATGCACTGCTATTAATGTATATTTATGGTAACAGAATAAATATTTATTTTTATTTTTTCGTCGTCTTTATCTAAATTGCGACTTTTTTACACATAAGTTTTTACACATCATGGAAATTGTTATAAATTTTGTTAATTAGGAGTTGGACTTTCTTTTACCATTAAAATTAAAACACAACAAATGTTTTAACTTATTCTTATTTTTTTATTCATTTTATTACATTCTTATATTTGCACGCCTAAACGAGTACAATAAGCCGAATGGGACTGAAATAAAACTGCCGTCTTAGAAATAAAAAAGAGGTCTTGACAGTCAAGTTTGATTGTCTCGTCAATTACTTTATCCGTATTATATTTGATCTTCGCAAGTTTAATTATTGAATAAAATACTTACCACAATTTTTTCTATTTTATTTACTATATCTGAATTATTTAAAACAAAAATTATAGTTCCTGCGTCACAATCATGATAGACAGCTTTGTTCATCGAAGACTCTTGCTCTCTTTACACCTCTTCACTATTCAAGTTTCATATGCTTATTATGTATTATTTAAATAAAAGATAAAAGATACTTTATTTTGCAAATATGGGTACAGTACATGGTAATATTATAGGTAGTGAGTTCAGTCATATTTTACCAGTAGGCATGCAAAAATATAGAGTTATAAACTAATCTCATAAACTATAACAAAATAAAATAATAACACAGACCCAAACATAATTCAGATTTCTGACATTATACAGTCTTATACCAAAATATTTTTTTTTCAAACAAGAATTCTGTTACGCTATAGTATACTTCGACTGTCAAGATGCTTCGAAGCCTTTTTTAAATACCGATAGCGGCAATTCTTTTCAACTTTAGGTATTTTATTATATATGTCTAGAGCCATGCAGTACGTAGATACTTTTGCGCATTAGTGCTGTTTTAGCGGATTGAATTAGGATATAATGTGTGTATATTTTTACCATTTATTATATTTTTTAATATTTTCTGTAACCGTCTTCTTACTTTAATCACTGATTTTGACTGGCAGATAATGCTCCTAGCATCCACCTTTGGATCCTTAAAGACTTGAAAGGTACAATGAAGATTAAATAAATAAATAATTTAGAACTGATATGTAAATTGGTCAAAGCAAATTAATTAATTCATACATTACAGCCTAAGTAGTGAAACCTTGTCAAATAGTGCAAAAGTGCGCACATTAGAGAGCTGCAGTGTACTCGTAGTGGTGCATGCGATGTAGGAGCCGGCCAGTGACACAGAATGGTGAGGACACGGCAAGGAGGTAGGCCGTATAATCGCTCTAGCTTGCAAGACAAGACAAAGTTGCGGCTTAGCAAACTCGCAATATAAATTAAAGTAAAATTTTTAATACACACGCTTAGGCTACACGAAAGGCACATGTATGCGTATGCTAGTTAAACAAGATTTTTTTAACGATAATCCTCCACACTAGAATTTTCTCCTGTATCGTTGAGAGAGTTTACATATATAAATTTCACAAGGATAAACAATTAATTTTAGGCCATAAAAATAACTGAACCGCGCGGTATTTGAACGCGCGGACCTCAGTACCACAACTCCTTGCTAAGCTACTGCGACACGAAGCCGTGAAACTATTAATAAACATTTGACACTTAACATTCGGCCTTATAAACCAGTCTAAGGGGGAGGCTTATGAAGCCTGTAATCGTTGAATGAATAATAAATTTTGATATATTTGAGCGTGCGCTAGTGTGCTTACAACAAGTTGAGCGTAGTTTCGATGTCACGCACAACTACACAGGATATATTTCAGGTTGTGTTGTTTCGTCTGTTCTTTTTGCACTGGTAAATCAAGGCATAGTCTTAGAGGCCACTACCAATTCAATAAAACAAATCTGTATTCTCGATTAATATGGATTTTAATTAAAAAAACATCCGTGTTGCATACTAATGGAGAGACTTTAGCGATTTTTATTTCAAAGTGCTTATTAAAACGTACCATGAAAGGTCTGCTTGTAGTGAATGTAAAATTTACATTTAAAAAATGGGAGCAGCGAGTAAAGGAATGCACAGTTGTACAGTTATATATTTAAATTTGAATTAACTTTATCTATGATTAATATTAGGTGTAAGACAGGGTGACGTTATATCCCCGAAACTCTTCACCGCTGCATTGGAAGACGTTTTCAAGCTACTGGACTGGAAAGGATACGGTATTGACATCAATGGCGAGTACATCACTCACCTTCGATTTGCCGACGATATAGTCCTTATGGCAGAATCGCTGGAGGACTTAAGCACTATGCTCAATGACCTCAATAGTGCCTCCCAACGGATAGGTCTTAAGATGAACATGGACAAAACAAAGATCATGTTCAATGTCCATGTCACACCTATGCCGGTAGTTGTTGGGAGCACTATGCTCGAAGTTGTTGACGAGTACGTTTACCTGGGACAAATAGTCCGACTAGGTAAGTCCAACTTCGACCGAGAGGTCAATCGACGGATTCAACTCGGCTGGGCAGCGTTCGGGAAATTACGACATATCTTTTCGTCAGGTATACCTCAATCTCTAAAAACTAGATTGTACAACCAGTGCGTGTTGCCAGTGATGACTTATGGATCTGAGACGTGGTCCTTCACTGCTGGCCGTATGAGGACGCTTAAGGTCGCTCAGCGAGCTATGGAGAGGGCTATGCTCGGAGTTTCTCTGCGTGATAGACTCAGAAATGAGGATATCCGCAGTAAAACCAGAGTGACCGACATAGCCCAACGGATTAGTAAGCTGAAGTGGCAATGGGCCGGCCATATAGCTCGAAGAACCGATAACCGATGGGGAAGAAAGGTTCTCGAGTGGCAGCCTCGTACCGGTAGGCGTAGTGTAGGGCGACCCCCCACTAGATGGAGTGACGACCTGGTAAGACATGCAGGAAGTCGATGGATGCAGGTGGCTCAGGACCGTGCTTTGTGGCATTACTTGGGGGAGGCCTATGTTCAGCAGTGGACTTGTGAAAGGCTGTAATGATGATGATGATGATGATTAATATTTATGAGTTAAGGACACTCCTGCATCTGCACAAGCTTGTTTGTGAGTGTGGTCTCTCCTACATAGGACGAACTAAAAGATCAATAAAAACCCGCGTTAAAGAGCATGTAGCTGATGTGAAGAATTGACGCTCCGGGAAGTCTGCAGTCTGTGAACACGTACAGGATCGCTCCCGTTACTACATCAGATTTGATAGACCACAAATCCTCGCTAAAGAACACCGATTCCTTCCAAGGATGATTCGCGAGGCTATTGAAATCAAAAAACATGCTAATTTCAATAGAGAAGATGGTTGGGTGCTACCATCTGTTTGGGATCCTATAATAAATAAAATCAAATCCCAACCCAGGCATACAACTGCAAGACTTCAAGATACCACAAGTTCAAACTGTGTAGATCGGAACAAACGTTAAAATTTTTACATTTACATTTGGACGTTGAACATCTCAGTCCCCCCGTGACCATGGGTGCTGTAAAGCGCTCGAAACGTCGTCTATTTATAGTTAAATATACGCGATAAAATCCGTAAAAACTAGTATTATTTCAATTTGTGGTGTTCGCGTAAATATAAGAAATCATTTTGTATGGCGAGTTAGAGAATCGAACTTTTTTACTGATAATAAGGCATTCCATCATAGTTCTCAGGGGTGATAACGTTGGATGTCTTTGGGCCACAGCATTCAGTTACCATCAGCAGGAATGTGTGCTCGTTTGTCATCCTCGTTCTATATAAAATAAACAGAAAAATACTTAAATTTAGGTAACATCGCCACATCAACTTTTTCTAATTATTTTATGGAATTAATTAAAGTTACGATGACGCATTATATTTACGAGTGAAATTATATTTGAATGTCGTTACGCAATGAACGCTGCTATATATCACATAATATATTCATAATCTAATTGCAGTACCACTACACGACTATACTAGGAAAGACAGACCACTGTCGAACTCGACGTCGACACGTGTTTCCCTTTAGAGCATTCTCAGGTAAAGTAGATTCTGCGGTGATTACCCGCCAAAATTGGAAAATAAAATTGTTAGTTGCAATTTTAAGTACTGCTTTACTACGTTCTCGGTAGTGAAATGAAACATTTTGAGGAAACCTGTCTGTCTGCGATGTAAAAAAACGTTCCGAAGACAGGAGAAGAATGCCAACGCACTTTGGGACAGCGCGAAGGACACTTTTTTTGTCCTAAAAACCTTTCAGAAATCAGAAGCATGCGCCCACGAGTGAGGCTTATGAAGGCTTTACTTTACTTTTTTTATTTGAAAAAAAAATTTCATCGCATTATCGTAATTATTACTTTTTTATACACACCGTCTCGACTGCTTTGCAACATTCTCTTTCATACATAAGCCTAGCTTGTTTCTGTATTCAAAAGGAAAGCAAAACACAACGTTTGAAAAACGAAATTAAAATTTTTACGTCGAAGAATTAAACATATTCTTATATGCACAACTTGAACGCGAAGTGTGAGATGTTGGAATTCACTGTCGATTTGGTGACCCATTTGATTAAATTTGGTCAACTATTTTTAAACCGCTCTAATACGTGAAGTAAAGCCAAGTAAAGAACACGAGTTCATATTAAGAAAAAACCCTAAAGAATAAAACTAACGTTTTTATTTAAATTTTGCAATACGTAATATAATAAAAAGTCCAATGAATTTTCTTTCATTTTATTTCACATACATAAGTCTTTCACTTCAACTTTGATACAAAAACACGATAAATCATATAAACGAATGTTAAGAAAATATGCCTGATTTTATCATACGATTCTTGATCGTATTATTATCCCTCCACATAAATTCAATTTGAAACTCGAACAAAATAAATATTACCTCATTGTTACACTGACTCTTTTTTTTATATAGAAGAGGGGGCAAACGAGCATGTGGCTCACCTGATGTTAAGTGACTACCGCCGCCCATGATCAACCGCAACACCAGGGGAATTGCAGGTGCGTTGCCGGCCCTTTAGAAAGGAGTAAGCTCTTTTCTTGAAGGTCCCCAGGTCGTATCGGTCCGGAAAAATCGCCGGTGGTAAACTATTCCACAGAGAGGTTGCACGCGGAAGAAAACTCCTTTTGAAACGTACTGTGGTGGACCGCCAAGCATCCAAATGGTGTGGATGGTATCGGGACGTTTGCCGCGTAGTGCGTTCATGAAATTTGGCGGCTGGGATTAATCCGAACAATTCCTCAGAGCACTCTCTATGGTATATGTGAAAGAAAATGCAAAGCGATGCAACATCTCTTCGCAGTGCCAGTGAATCGAGCCGATCGGAAAGCACTCGGTCGTCGACGATTCGAGCCGCTCTGCACTGGATGCGGTCAAGTGGAAGGAGCTGGTACTGGGGAGCCCCAGCCCAGAGATGGGAACAGTATTCCATGTGCGGCCGAACTGCGTCTTGTAAAGTTGCAGGCGGTGTGCCGGCATGAAATACTGTCCCGCTCTGCTGAGCACGCCAAGCTTTTTAGAGGCCAATTTGGCCTTCCCTTCCAAGTGACCACGAAACTGCACGTCACTCGATATGTCGACTCCGAGGATTCCGATACTGGCTGAGGCAACAAGGGGAGTGCCTTGAAACTGAGGGGATACGACAAAGGAGTTCTTTTTAGCGGTTAACGCGCAAACTTGTGTCTTGTGGTTAAAATGGACTAGATTTAGTTGCCCCCAATCCGAGACTCTGTTCAGCAAAGACTCGACTTCAGACACACGTTTGTCCCGGCACTCAGAGACGTTTTCCCGAGAAATATTGGCTCGGCCGGTGTACAGAGCATCACCAGTGCTGTCATCCGCATAGCAATGAATGTTATGTGTTTGCAACATATCGTTGATACGCAGAAGAAACAGCGTTGGCGATAGCACGCAGCCCCGTGGAACATCAGCATCAATAGGCTTGCAATCGGAGCTTCCCCTTAATTTTGAACAAGAATTGCACTTCCATGAGGAAATTGAATATTTAAATAAAAATCAAAATGTGAAGGGTTCTTTACAAAGTTTGCATCCGTTTCTAGACAACCTGGGTATTCTGCGTGTAGGCGGCAGGTTAGACTACGCAAATATTCCGTACACTCAAAAACATCAGGTGATTTTGCCTAAAAAATCGTATGTCACTGAATGTATTGTTAGGTCTGAACACGAGCGTCTCCTGCATGGAGGACCTAGGCTTTTATTGCCCAATTTAAATCAAAAATACTGGATCACTAATGGTTTATTGTATGTAAAGAAAATAACAAATAAATGCGTAAAATGTTTCAGACAAAAGGCCACCGCTTCCAAACAGCTGATGGGCTCCTTGTCGGCTGGGAGGGTGATGCCGTCCCTTTGAGAAAGTTGGAGTAGATTTTGCTGGACCTGTAAATGTAAAACTTTCGCGTGTGAAACGATCCATTATAGGTAAAGGATACGTTTGCATATTTGTATGTTTTGCCACTAAGGCAATACATCTAGAGCTAGCCTCAGATCTCACATCCGATACCTATGACGCGTGCCTACGTAGGCTTATATCGCGAAGAGGCCTGCCAAAAGAGATCTACTCTGACAATGCCAGCACGTTCAAGGGGGCAAGAAATCAGTTGGTGGAACTGTATAAGTTGGTTTCCTCCAGAGACCACCAAAGTAAAGTGTTTCAATTTACAGCTCAGAAAGGAATTGACTTTCACTTCATTCCAAGTTATTCCCCTACCTTTGGTGGCCTCTGGGAGGCGGCAGTTAAAAATACTAAGTACCATTTACGAAGAGTGGTGCAGGGTCACTTGCTAACCTATGAACAGTTAAATACGGTGTTGGTGGAAATAGAAGGCGTACTTAATTCTAGACCTTTGCTACCGATATCTTCAAGTGACGTAAATGACTATACTTACCCGACTCCAGGTCACTTTTTGACAGGAAACACTTTAGAAATGTATCCAGAAAATGACGTTTCAAATGTTCCACAAAATAGGTTGAAGCTATGGCGGGTATGCACGCAAATAAAACAATCATTTTGGAAGATGTGGCACAAGCAATATCTCAATGTACTGCAAAACAGACCTAAGTGGTTAAATATTTCACCCAACATCAAGATAGGTTCTTTAGTGATACTAAGAGAAGACAATGTTCCTGCAATGTTCTGGCCAATGGCTAGAGTGGTGAATACATTACCTGGTCGTGATGGCCACGTTAGGGCCGTCGAGGTAAAAACTTCAAATGGCAAAACCCATACTCGTTCAATTCTAAAAATATGTGTTCTGCCGCTAGATACATAAATCGTAGCTTACGCAATGTTTTTATTCACGGCTGTCATTATGAGATATCGCCGCTGATCGGTATTGTAATTGCTCGTATAAGGGAGCGTTGATAAATAGAGCGGGTTTGCTGGCGGGATGTTAACTGGAGAGCATACAGTAGCAGTTAGATGAGCAATAAATAACACTTCTTGAGAATTTCTTCTTGTTTTATTTCTTGATTCCTTATTATTACATTGCCGGATTTCGAATAATTTACCACGAAAAACGCCCCTTTTTTATAAGCGGCTGTAACCAATCATAATTAAGAAAAAATCGCACACGGCATTAGTGAATCTATTGACCAATCAGAGCGCAGAGTAACCCTTTCTAAGAGAGATTCACAATTTCCTTAATAAACGTGGTAAAACATTCCTTACAATATTTATATTTATTCCTAACGATAGATACAACTTATTTCTATTATTCTAAACATAAATCATTCAATAAACCTTTATTTTACATTTATAAAAAATAAAAATAGTTTCGCGGTCGCCTCACGGTTTAGCTCCGGAGTAGGACTATATTTTTTGCCGAACATACAAGTGCTGCGCCCTCCTTTCTGCCTGCGCCCTCCTTTCTGTCTGCGCCCTCCTTTCTGCCAAGGAGGGTCGCGTTCGTATACGGCTTAGAGATCTCCAGTCAGATCGTTAAGCCATTTCCTAAAAGGTGGTGTTTAGTGGGTAAAAGTCGCCACATAACCACGCAGCCGGCTGCGTGGTATGCTATGAGCATTCACCACCTCCCTCCCCCGCTTTCCGGAGGGTTGCCCATATTTGCTTCGGGCGCAAAAAAAAAAAAAAAATAAACATACAAGTGGCGCCGCCAAGAGGTAGGAATGTACAACACTTTTTCAGGAATTATGCTTAAGAATCTATACAATATTTTTTCATGAAATTTATATCTTTCTCATAATGAAATAACATTATACAGCGATTAATTGACATATTAATGTTTCTTTTGAAGTACTTTAAAGGAAAAAGAATTATATTAATCACTTATATGTTAAATAGCTCTTAAAGTTATGATAAAAGAAATCTTACTAGAAAATAAGCTTATACTTGCGTCTAATGTTCTAATCAGACCTAAATAATATTAAATAGATTCATATAAGTCACTTTAAGATAAAAATAGAAGTGTTTAATTTACTTTCCTGTTTTTTCAGCACTAATCAGTCTTTACACTTAGCTTTATTTTACGAATAGGAAACAGTTAAGATTAATACCATCACCTAATTTTAAATCACTGATAAGGAATAATTAAGATTAAATGCTAACATTTAGTTTTAATTCACTGATAATAAATAATTAATATTAAATGTTCGAATTCACTTTGTCGTCGCTAACATTCTCCCCCACGGTGCGTAGCACTGCATCCTCTGGAGGCGACGACTCCGCTGGCACCAGCACGATGACACGTCGAGTTGGACGGCGAAGTATTCCGCCTGATGTCCGCACGTCCAGCACCCTGGTTCTTCCGTCTGGTCCGGGATAGGTTTGTGCTTCTTTCTTCTGGATTTTTTGTGGTTTCCAAGACTCATCCTTCTGGCGTGCGGCGGTGGTGGTCGCTTTACGGCTCTTCTTTAGTAGGTGTGTAAAGGCGATCACTCTGGCTGTAGTGCGCAGCAGTCGCTCCCAGCTCGAGAACCTTTCTAGGTTTAATAGGGTGTCTTCTGCTACCATCGTTGCCAATACCTTTTGCTTGCTTTTTTCTTCTGGCATAACAATTTCTGGCTTGAAGTCGTGAAATGGCCATTCTTCTTCTGGTCGACGGAGAAATGACGGGCCTTTGAACCATCTGGCGTTGTGGTCGAATTCGATTGGGGTTCTCCTCGTGGCGTCGTCCGCTGGATTCTCCTTGGTTGGCACCCATCTCCAGTCTTCTGGCTTGGACCTTTCTTCGATCTCGGCGAGTCGGTTGGCCACAAAGGTTTTGAACTTCCTTGGTTCTGACTTTATCCATTGCAGCACTGTGCTGGAGTCGGTCCAGTAAACCTTTCTCGTTATGTCGAGCTCTGATTCCTCTTCGATTGTGGCGGCTAGTCTGCTTCCGAGTAAAGCCGCTTGTAGCTCCAGCCTCGGAATTGACACAGGTTTCGTTGGCGTTACCCTTGCTTTGCCGGCGATCATGGAGACATGAACCTTTCCTCCGGGCTCGACTATTCTCCAGTAGACTACTGCTGCATAGGCTTCTTCACTCGCATCGGAGAATGTGTGTAGCTGTCCTTTTCTGCCTTTGGGTGAGACGCACCTCGGGATCTTCAGCCTCGTTAATGTTGACACTTCTTCCAGGTATTTCATCCAGACTTCCTTTTGATGTTCGTTGATTGGTTCATCCCAATCTATTTTCTTTCGCCAGATGTCTTGGATTAGTTTCTTTCCTTGTATTAGAACTGGTGTAGCAAAACCCATTGGATCGAAGGTGGACATTACTGCGCTTGTGACTTCTCTTTTTGTTGGAGTCCTTCTGCCATCTTGCAGGTCCTCCGGCGTGTTGCGTAGCCCGACGTTGAAGGCCAATGTATCTTCTTTCACCAGCCATCTTAGTCCCAGAGTCTTCTCTTCCTTGGTCAGTTGTAAGGAGTTTTCTTTGTTTGCGTCTTCTACCTCTGATATTACCCCCGAGTTGTTGCTGGCCCATCCCTTCAGATGAAAGTTTGCTCTTGCGTGAATGTCTTTCACTTCTTTGGATATTTTCTTTGCTTCGGTTGTAGATGCGAAGCTCTGCAGATAGTCGTCCATGTAGTGGTTTCTCTTAATTGCTTTCACTGCTTCAGGATGAGTGTTCTTAAATTCCTCTGCGTTCTTGTTCATTACGTATATGGCTGTTGCAGGTGATGACGCTGCCCCGAAGATGATTGAAGACATTCTATACTCTTCAGGCTTGCCGGTTCTTCGGTTTCCGCGCCACAGGAACCTGAGACTGTCTCGGTCGTCTTCTCCGACTTTTACTCGAAGAAACATGTCTTGTATGTCTGCCATGACGGCTACTGGTCCCTCTCTGAAACGCAGCAGTACTCCGAATAATGATTGTAGCAGGTCTGGGCCCGAGAGCAAGGCGTCATTGAGGCTCTTTCCTTCATATTTGGCAGCTGCGTCGAACACTATTCTTAGCTTCTTCTTGACTGGGTGTACAACAGCGAAGTGGGGTAGGTAGAATGTCCTTCCTTTGTTAGAGGTTTCTGGAGCCTTCTCTGCGTATCCTTTTTCGATTAGACTCAGGATCTGCTCCTCGTAGTGCTTTCTTGCTTCTTGATCACGATCCAATTTTTTCTCGATGCTGACCAGGCGTCGAACAGCTTGATTGTAGTTGTTGGGCAGATGTTCATCGTCTTTTTTCCACAGGAGTCCCGTTTCATATTGACCGCTTGGCAGTTTCTTGGTAGTTTTCTCGAGGGTTTCTAATGCTCTTCTGTCGCTGTCGTTAGATGGTGAACGATTTTGGATCCCTAGAGACTCTAATTGCATTAAAAAAGCATTAAAATAAGGCAAAAATATTAGTGACCAGTGTAATTGAAAACCCGTATCTTAATATAAAAAGACTCCATTCCCATATTCAAACTATTCTAAAGTGTTTCAAAAATGTCAACTACCTAGATTTACGTTACAATTGTATATATCCGTGTCGTAGAGTAAATAATGTGATAGATACAATTGACTACAAAAAGTATTTCCTATGTAATTCAAAAAATAACAATTGCATAAATGGCATACCAAAAGCCGACTGCAGGTCACTGGAAACCAATATAACCGCAAAGCCAGGCACCATTCCTTACTATTTTAAAACTCTTAGAAAACATAAAATGGCTAATGATGCGTCAATGCCTATTAACAAAAAAGTGGAACCTCCTAAAGGCACGATTCCATACTACTTTAAGACAGTAAAAAAATAAGTTTGTACACAAAAAGACACTGATCAGCTTTTTCGTTAGGAACGACAATAAACACAACTCTTTTCGACTTCTTCATCAAAATATAGCTGGTGTACTAAATAAAATTGACAAAATAGACTTGACGCTAACAGAATTATCACAATCTTATAAATATATTGACATCTTATATTTAACTGAAATAAACGTTTCACAGCGAGGTTTCGAGGCCAATTTGAATTTAAAAGGATATAGGTTGGCTGCGTCGTTCTGTCGGCCGAAACAGAGACGGGGTGGCATTTGTGTTCTCAGTAAAAAAGGATTAGAATGCAAACCTATTGATAAAACTAACCAACTTGCTTGTCCCTACCACTTCGAATGTTGTGGAATAGAAATCGCGCAATATAATCTTACCATTATTTGCATTTATAGAACACCGGATAGCAATGTTTATCTATTTTTTTACAAATTAAATGAGCTTTTATATCATTTAACAAACAAAAAAACGTGCAAAAATATATATTATGTGGCGATTGGAATATAGATATCCTCAAAGAAGGAAAAAATACGCACGAGCTATTTGAAATGTTAGAAAGTTACAATATATCTATCCATATTAAAACCCCTACTAGGAAAATGCATGTATTGATCAAGTAGCCAGCAATATAAGCAAGGTAGATGCCGAAATCTTAAACCTGGCATTGTCAGACCATGAAACAGGTCAAGCCATATCATTTCAAATTCAAATAAAATCTACTGTACTGTACAATCTGGCATGAATTTCGCAGAGACTAAAGTAAAGAAAACATTAAAAAGTTTTCTGACTGTCTATCGTATCTCTCCTTTTCGGAAGTGTACGATCAGACCAGTGTTGATGAGGCCTATAGATCATTCCATAATTTGTTAACTCTATTTCATGGACTTTGCTTTCCTATAATTAAACTTACGAGAAACAACATGTGTAATAGAGGTAGATGGAAAACAAAAGGTATAAAAAAGTCAAGTATTACAAAAAGAAAACTTTACCTAACCTATAAATACTCAAAAACTAATAAAATGTTAAATAAAAATAAATACGAAAAATATAACTATCTTTTGAAAAAGTGCATATTTAAGCTTAACAAAAAACCAACTTAAAATACATTTTTAATAGTAAAAATACTTGCAAAGCTGTTTGGAATTCAACAAATTCAAGTATAAATTAAACTACCCAAGTTAATAAAATTGACGTCATTAAATTTAATGACCGAACAATTAGTAACCCTGGCATGATATGTAAATTATTTAACAATTTTATTGACCTAAGTCACATCAATAATACAAATAAGTCTGGTAAAAATTCTGCTCAACCAAATATAGATACAAATCCAAATACAATTTTCTTACAACCAACGGAACCAGCGGAAATTAAGAAAATAATCAAAGAATTAAAAAACACGAATTCAGTTGGCTACGACGAACTCAGTACCAAAATACTAAAGTCATGTGCCTGTTATATCTGTTCACCACTGAGTTTCATTATAAACTTATCATTTGTCGAGGGCTCATTCCCGGAACGTCTTAAGATTTCTATAATAAAACCAGTTCACAAAAAAGGAGATGAAAAAGGTCTCAATAACGATAGACCAATAACTTTGATCCCCGTAATATCAAAGATATTTGAGAGAACTATGTACGATAGACTGAGTAAATTTATACAAAAATTTGTTATCTTAACTGAAGATCAATTCGGTTTTCGCAAAAACAGATCCACGACTTTAGCATGCATCAATTTTATTAAAGACATAGCAGAGAGTATCGATAGAAAAACTCCTGTAACTGCTCTCATACTGGATATGACCAAAGCTTTTGATCTTGTTGACCACGAAATTCTATTAAAAAAATTGAAAGTTACGGGATAAGAGGTACGGCTTACACATGGCTAAGCAGTTACTTGCAAGGCCGAAAACAATGCACAGAAATCACTTGGCTAAGGCAAGCACGACAAGACAGCATATTTACCAAAGAACTACATTGTTCACAGTTTAGATTCAATGACCGTGGTATCCCTCAGGGTAGTATTTTAGGACCTTTATTATTTTTGCTATATATTAATGACTTGTCTAAAATAACCAATCATAAATGCATCTTGTTCGCGGACGACACAACTTTTATATTTAAATGCACCAAAAAAAGACATATATGAAACCGAAATAAATAATTCTATTAATACTATTAAGACATGGCTTAATTCAAATAATCTTTTACTTAATATTGACAAAACAAAAATAATACAAATTGAGAATTACAAAATGAGACCTATAAATATGAATATAAAATATGAAAATTCAAAGATAGAAACTGTTGAATCAGTTATGTTTTTAGGTATAAAAATTGACAAAAATTTAGACTGGAAGCCTCACATTGACCAGATTTGTACAAAATTAAACCGGTTTGTATATGCTTTAAAAAGATTCAGAAAAACAATATCACAAAAAGCAGCCCTAGCTGCTTATCACGGTTATGTGTCGTCAGTATTATTATATGGTCTGCCTTTGTGGGGAAATTCTGTTGATATGATTAGAGCGTTTAAATTACAAAATAAATGTGTGCGAGCAATATGTGGTGCGTGGTTTCTTGATAGCTGCAACCCTTTGTTCAAAAAGATACGCATATTGCCGTTACCATGCATGTATATTCGAGAAATATGTATTTTTATAAAGCGACACCCTAACTACTTCAAAACCCACGCTGAATCTCTCGAAAGGCATACAAGGCATAAAAATAGGTTATTCCATCCCAAATGCAGCTCTAGATTTTATGCAAATAGTGCTCCTATAATGGCTATTAAAATATATAATAAATTGCCCAATAACTTAAAAGAAATGCCTTTGAATAAATTCAAAAAGATTAATAAATGGCTTCTTGACAAGTGTTATTATAGTGTTAAGGAATATTTTAATTAATTGCAATATTATTTAATGTATTATATAATTTATTTAATCTTTTGACATATATGTACAATTAAATTTGATTATTTTAAGATATATTTGCACACCGGTACAACTCCCGGTAGAATATTATTGCGACTTACTCTTATACTAAATACCTGTATTACCTAAACATTTTATTCTGCAAATAAAGATTTTGACTTTGACTTATATATGTACCGATCTGTTTAATTTCTTTTATTGCAGGACATGGCAATATCCTTATGGCATACCATAGCGTCACGAATAATAAAAAATTATTATATAGTTATATGTATTATTTCAAGTCGTAGCTCGTTAGAGGGTTTACGCTCTAAGTTATAGATATATGTGTTTGTTATTATGAGAATATAAGATTCTTAAGGTTTAGTACTTAATGTTAGTTTCTGGAAAATGTTTGGTAAAAAATTTATCGTGTTGTACTATAAATTTAAAGACAGATTTTGTTGTTAACATGTTTTATTAATTGTAAAGCTTATATCTTGTGTGGCCGCAGCATGTTGCGTTTATGTAGCAACATTAAGATATAATTATGCCGTATGGCAACATTTGTTTGTATGTAGCAACACTAAGATTTCATGTAAAATATATTAGCCGTGTGACATTACTTGGTTCCCAAAGGTTCTCACGATTACATCGCTCTCAAGATTTTTCGTTATTTTATTTCGTACAACCAAATATCGTTTAATATGCGTTAACCAGCGCAACAATCAGACAATATTATTATGATTTCTGTGTTTATACTGTTGCGCGGCTAAGTTGACATCTGGCACTAGCGCCATCTAGTGTCGGGTAACACAGCGAGGAGAGAGCTTTCCAGAAAATGACATGACTAATTTTTCAACCAACAGCGCCATCTGGTATCAAATTGAAGAACTAAACTTGCTAGAAGCTCTACACTCGAACTTTCTGCGCTTGGTCGGTCGGCGCGCGTATTTACTCGAATATTCTGGATGTTTTCGTGGAAGAGCCCTATATAAAGGCGCTGCAATACGCGATCGAGGAAGTATTGAATTTGGCGAGACAAGCGAAGCTTCGGAGCGGAATAAAGTGAATGAGTGTGATTAATTATCAGTGTTTTAAGTTTAATGAGTGTAAATAGAATTAAAGAGTTAATTCTGGTAATTCTATCAGCAATTTTTATTTTCACGAACCCTAAGCTCGTAACAATTGGTGTCAGAAGTGGGATAAAATCATGCCGATTTTACCTAAGGAGGAAACGGAGGGTGTCCGTACCCGCAGCCAACGCCAGCATGAGACGGAGCAAAGAAGATTTGGTGGTGCAACGCCGCAGACGTCGGAGGGCAAGCCACCGGCACCGGAGACTGGTCCGTCAGTAGCTCCTGCATCTGCAGCACCTGATTTAGGTGCTCTGATAGTGATGCTGCAGGAGCAGGCCCGCCGACAGGAGGAACAGACCCGTCAGTTGAAAGAGCAGCAGGAGGAACAGGCCCGCCGACAGAAGGAACAGGGCCGTCGCTTAGAAGAGCAGCTTAAACGCGATAGGGAAGAGCAGATGCTTCTCATGAAGGACCTTCACGCTAACTTCAGGAAAGAGATAAGGGAAGTGAAGGATAAGGTTGCTCAACATGATAACCGCCTGTCGGAAGCTAAGACCCAAATCAACAAAGTTAAGAAAACGCTGGATGAACTCAAACTTGGAGATAGAATTGCAGCCCCCGTAGTAGCTATTACACTTTCGCTACGTGGGTTCAAGGTGCCACCGTTCGACGGGACTTCTTCCTGGTCAGCCTACAAAATCCATTTCGAGGCTGTTATGAAGGCGAACGGCTGGAATAAAAGTCGGGACATGACTGCTCTCACACTAGGCCTGCGCGAACGGCCCTTAACAGTTCTGGAAGCTCTCGGTGAGGAAATGACTTATGAGCAATTCCTTGAGGCATTGGAGGCGAGATATGGTGACGCCCACCTGGTACACGACTTTCGTGCGCAGCGTTAAGATCGCGTGCAGCGCATCAACGAAAACCTGCAGCAGTGGGCTCTAGAGGTAGAGAAGCTGGTGCGAAAAGCATACCGGTCTGTACCTGCGCTCATTGAAGGGAACCTGGTGCAGACATTCATCGACGGCGTCCGCGACCTTGAAGTCAGAGCTGCTGTGAGGCTCGGGCACCACGAGACGCTTAAGGACGCCTTGGCCCATGCACTGGAGGTGGAAGCTGTGCGGCAGGATCATCGTTCCCATCGCGTCAGGGAGGTTGCAGCAGCTACGGTTCGCGACCACAACAAAGGATACAGCCCTAGGTGTTATGGCTATGCGGAAAGGGGCCATCTGCGGTCCAGCTGCCCTAAGCGAACCCTAGAAAGGGAAGGTGAACGATCTCAGAAGGGAAGTGCGGCTAACATCACCGCCAAGCAGCAGCAGGAATACGACTTTACTATCAGACATCGAAGCGGGACATCTCATGGTAACGCAGATGCATTGTCAAGTAGACCTTGCCTGAAGATTGCAAACATTGTACTAGGCATGAGAGTAAGGAAGTGGTGTCCGTGAGGATGCTCAAGACAGACCACCTCGGCAACGAGTGGAAGGACAGCCTACGACATGCACAGCAGAAAGATCCGGACATCAAGCCGATTCTGGAATGGATGAAGGCCCGTGCTACCAAGCCTAAATGGAGCGACGTCTCAGCGATGAGTTCAACCACGAAAAGCTATTGGGCCTAATGGGACAGCTTGCTGATTTAGGATGGAGTCATGTGCCGTAAATGGGACAATGGTCGAAGAGACAGCTGTCACTTGCAAATGGTTGTCCCTAAAGCTGAAGTACCGGATGTTCTACAGCTGTACCATAATGATTGTTCATTCAGGAGGGCGTCTGGGAGTTAAACAAACTCTACTGAAGATCCGAGAACGGTTTTACTGGGTCCACTGTCGAAACGATGTCGAGGACTGGTGTCGCAAATGTACAAGTTTTGCGGCTGTAAGGGGACCTCTGACTCGTAGTAGAGGTGCATTGAAGTTGTACAATGTTGGTGCACCATGGGAGAGAATAGCGATTGACGTGGCGGGGCCGTTTCCGGAGAGTGAAAGCGGTAACAAGTATTTCATGGTTGTGATGGATTACTTCACTAAGTGGCAAGAAGTCTTCGCCATTCCAAATCAAGAAGCTTCAACAGTTGCTGATAAGCTAGTTCATGAAGTCTTCTGTCGTTTTGGAGTACCTTTAGAGATTCACGGCGATCAAGGAAGGAATTTTGAGTCTCAAATATTCCAGGAAACTTGCCGAGTTATGGGTACTCATAAAACAAGAACGACTTCTTATCACCCGCAATCTGATGGAATGGTAGAACGATTTAATCAGACATTGGAGAGGTACCTATCAAAAGTTGTAGACACAACATGCAACCGTTTTTGTTGTCATATCGAAGCGCTGTTCACGAAAATACAGCAGTGACACCAGCTTTCGCAAACTTTGGAAGAGAATTACGGCTGCCTGCAGACCTGATCACCGGGATACCACCTAATGCCCCAAGCAGTATAACCGATTATGCAAATGACTTGCGGAAAAAATGAATGACATTAACGAGCACGTCAGACAATCGGGCCAGCAAATGTCTGAAAAGATGAAAACCCGGTATGGCCGCAAAATGAACAACAAAGGGTTCGACGAAGATTCGCTAGTGTGGTTGCACAATCCAGTCCGCAGCAAAGGGAAATCTCCTAAGCTTCAAGCTAAATGGGACGGCCCGTACCCGATTGTGACCAGGATCAACGATATAACCTACCGGATACAGAAAGGCGCAAGAGGGACTCCTAAGATCGTCCATGTGGATCGCCTGGCGCGTTATTATGGGTCCGATAATGCTCGGGACGAGCATTCCTTAGGAGGGGGCAGCGTTGCGCGGCTAAGTTGACATCTGGCACTAGCGCTATCTAGTGTCGGGTAACAGAGCGAGGAGAAAGCTTTCCAGAAAATGACATGACTAGTTTTCCAACCGACAGCGCCATCTAGTATCAAATTGAAGAACTAAACTTTCTAGAAGCTCTACACTCGAACTTTCTGCGCTTGGTTGGTTGGCGCGCTTATTTACTCGAATATTCTGGATGTTTTCGTGGAAGAGCCCTATATAAAGGCGCTGAAATACGCGATCGGGTAAGTATTGAATTTGGCGAGACAAGGGAAGCTTCGGAGCGGAATAAAGTGAATGAGTGTGATTCATTATCAGTTTTTTAAGTTTAGTTAATGTAACGTGAATTAAAGAGTTAATTTTGATAATTCTATCGGCCATTTTTATTGTCACGAACCCTAAGCTCGTAACAATATCATACAGCTACCATACAGTACATACAGTATAAAGTACCATACAGCCTGTATCAATTTTATACTTTGTGTTATCGATTTATTTTGGTAAACATTTTGTTTCTTGAATGTGACACTACCTGTTAAAAATAATAGAGAGAAAAAGTCCCGTTGTGTATCTTGCTGGTTCTTCCCAGGCCAGAGGTTTTTTCCGAACCACTTGTACTCTGTGTTGAATAAAAATGTTTCTATTCTATTCCAGTATTCCAGTCCACTGCTGTACATAGACCTCCCCTAAAGATTGTACATTAAGGGTCGTATAGTAGTCGGTAAGAACGCTAGGGTTTGCAACCGCAGAATTTTATTAATAGAATTTGTTATCAATTCTCATTTCCCTCTGTCACCTCTTACTAAACCCACGAGATTATATGGATATATATATATATATATATATATATATATATATATATATATATATATATATATATATATATATATATATATAGTGGATTATATCAAACATTGGAAAAGGTATGTTGATGGAATCAGGCGCTACTTGAGGAAATCCATTATATTAAAAATGTTAAAAATTTATTAACTAAGTGGAACAAAATAGTGTGTCTTACTTAGTTTGAAGAGAACCTTCCCTCCCGCCCCCTAGTAGTAGTAGTGCGTGCACTGTACCCAATATATGAAGGGCGGGGGTGCTCCTCAAATGAAGCAGGGCATAAAATTTCATTTTATTACGCGAATCTCGGCTCATCATCATCATAATCATCATTACAGCCCTTCACAAGTCCACTGCTGAACATAGGCCTCCCCCAAGTAATGCCTCAAAGCACGGTCCTCAGCCACCTGCATCCATCGACTTCCTTCATGTCTTACTAGGTCGTCACTCCATGTAGTGGGGTGTTGCGCTACACCTACATTACGCCTACTGGTACGAGGCTGCCACTCGAGAACCTTTCTTCCCCATCAGTTATCGGTTCTTCGAGCTATATGGCCGGCCCATTGCCACTTCAGCTTACTAATCTGTTGGGCTATGTCGGTCACTCTGGTTTTACTGCGGATATCCTCATTTCTGAGTCCATCACGCAGTGAAACTCCGAGCATATCCGTCTCCATAGCTCGCTGAGCGACCTTGAGCGTCCTTATACGGCCAGCAGTGAAGGACCACGTCTCAGATCCGTAAGTCATCACTGGCAACACGCACTGGTTATACACTTTAGTTTTCACAGATTGAGGTATACCTCACGAGAAGATGTGTCGTAATTTCCCGAACGCTGCCCAGTCGAGTTGAATCCGTCGATTGACCTCTCGGTCGAAGTTGACTTACCTAGTCGGACTATTCGTCCCAGGTAAACGTACTCGTCAACAACTTCGAGCATAGTGCTCCCAACAACTACCGGCATAGGTGTGACATGGACATTAAGCATGATCTTTGTTTTGTCCATGTTCATCTTAAGACCTATCCGTTGGGAGGGACCATTGAGGTCATTGAGCATAGTGCTAAGGTCCTCCAGCGATTCTGCCATAAGGACTATATCGTCGGCAAATCGAAGGTGAGTGATGTACTCGCTATTGATGTTAATACCGTATCCTTTCCAGTTCAGTAGCTTGAAAACGTCTTCCAACGCAGCGGTGAAGAGTTGCGGGGATATAGCATCACCCTGTCTAACACCTCTCTGCAGTTGGATAGGTTTCGATCTCTGGTTCTGTACTTGGATAGCCATCGTAGCCCTACTGTACAAGCACTTCAGCATTTCGATATACCGACAGTCAACTTGGCACCGCTGAAGGGACTGTAGTACCGCCCAAATTTCGACGGAATCAAAGGCTTTCTCATAGTCCACACATGCCAGGCAAAGTGGCGGATTGTACCCTTCGGTCTTCTGTACAATCTGCCGCAGGGTATGTATGTGGTCTATGGTACTGAAGCCTTTTCGGAAACCGGCTTGTTCGGGAGGCTGGAAGTCGTCGAGTCTGCGTGCGAGACGATTCGTAATGACTCTCGAAAACAGCACGCAGACGCGGCTCAGAAAGGAAATCGGTCTGTAGTTCTTCAAGAGAGCGTTGTCTCCTTTCTTAAAGAACAAAACCACCGCGCTTCTGCTCCACGCCTCTGGAGTAGTGCCACCATGGAGGACGGAATTGAAGAGCTTCTGAAGGACTTCAAGTACCGGTGTTCCACCTGCTTTCAGAAGCTCCGCTGTAATTCCATCCTCGCCCGGGGCCATGCCGTTTTTAAGGTGGTGGAGAGCCATTCTAATCTCGCTCAGACTGACGTACGGGATATCATCGGAATAGTGTCAGATAAGACTTGCTTTTGGATCGTTACTCACACTTGCGTGTGGCTCCAACGATGATGTGTACAGCTGCCCATAGAACCTCTCAATCTCACTCAGAATCTCAGGTGCCCCGGAAACGATGTTGCCACACTCAGTCTTCAGCTTTGACAGTTGGCTCTTTCTGGCAGACAGATCTCTGGCAAAGACTTTGGAGCCATGGTTCCGCTCGATCGCTTCTTTAATGCGAGCAGTATTAAAGTTGCGTAAGTCTCGCCGCATGCATTTCGAGATCTGTCTGTTCAGTTGCCTGTATGCTGTCAAATCTGTTGATGATTGCAGCCTCATCTCCCGTCTAACAGCCATGAGATTAAGAGTGTGATCGGAGAGTTTTTGTGTTCTTCTGCGGCGGGTCTTGCAGAAATTAGCTCCGACCGCATGGACAGTTTCCACGAGCTTGTCATTCATATCGTCCACTGCATTGCAATCCTCTAGGCACTGAAAGCGGTTTTGTAACTCGAGCTGAAAGGTTTCGGGATTCTGGATTAGAGCACGAGAGGAACGGAGCGTTGACTTCATCGGACGAGACCTCTCCAACTTAACGTTCAGGTTCAGTGTGCCTCTAACCATTCGGTGATCGCTGCCAGTTTTCACCCTTGCGATCACTGAGACATCACTGAACAGTTGGAGTCTGGTCGTCATAATGAAGTCAATCTCATTTTTTGTCGAACCGTCGGGGCTCGACCAGGTCCACTTCATGTGGGGCCGCTTCTGGAAGAAAGAGTTCATCATAAAGAGTCCCTCTTTCTCCACAAAGTCGGCCAGCTGCTGGCCCCGTCGGTTCCGTTGCCCTACTCCAAATTTCCCCACCTTCAGCTCACCGCTTTCTCTTGTGTCTAGTTTTGCGTTGAAGCCTCCCATCAACACCGTGTAGTGGGTTTTGGAGGAATGCATGGCTCTGGAAATATCCTCATACATTTCCTCCACCTCCTCATCGGGATATGCCAAGGTTGGTGCGTAAACCTGTATGACCTTCAGCGAATACCGTTTGGTGATTCCGAGTATCAGGTACGCGACTCTCATCAACACACTCCAAATCTTTACAACGTTGTTGACGAGAGACTTGTGGACGATAAATCCGACACCTCCTTGGGACGGATGGTCGCCCGCCCAGTGGTAGAACAAGTTGCCGGACTCGAGGATTGCCGTGTCCTCCCTATCTCTTCGGACCTCGGATAATCCAATAATATGCCAGCGCAACTTGTCTACCTCTTCTTCCAGCTCCAGTATCTTCTCGTCAGTCCTCAGGGTGCGTGCGTTATATGTTGCAAGGTCGAGTCGTCGTAGGTGGCAACCGAACCTGCACCGGAGATTCTTAGCACCCCCTGCCCCGCCGTTACCATGGTCGCCCCCGTAGCCAGAAATAGCGGGGCCGCCGGAGACTGGGGGCCGTTTTTTTGCGTCATTACTCATGAGGATATTTTGCATAGTTGCCACGATTGGCGAGTGGGTTGGCAACCGCAGTTTTTTATTTTATCACAGTTGTTATCAGTAAGATGCTGCTGCCCATCTCCTGCCTGTCTCCCTCTGTCGCCTCTTACGACACCCACGAGAAGATATGGGGTAGTGGATATTCTCAACCGCCACTACATGGCAATCGGATCTTGGCTAATTAACATTAAAAATCTTTATTAAAGTGGAATATTTTAAAGGTTAGTATTTATTTTACAAATATTATATATAATAAGCGTTGTTTTTTAAATGGTTATAAAATAGGTACGCTTTAATTTATAAATTTAATCCACCCGTTTTCAATACTCAAAGTAAATGCTCAAGTAGAAATTCAATCGCGTTAAAGCGAAAGATTCGTCACATAATTGCAATTGTATTCAACAAATGTCTGTTGTATTCAAAAAATTTAATGTCAAATGTGAATATTGAACATCTTGTAACTTGATTTTATCATGAATTTTTATCGGGTTATTCTGATAAGAAATTCTCAGAAACAGTCCTAATTCTGGACGTTGGCAATGCCTGCGCCTGATATCCTGTTATAGAATGAGGGTAATGAACGAGCACTCAGTCCGCTTAATCTACAGTTGGCAATGCCTGCACCTGATATCGTATTATAGAATGAGGGTAATGAACGAGCACTCAGTCCGCTTCTGGAAGTTGGCAATGCCTGCGCCTGATATCCTGTTATAGAATGAGGGTAATGAACGAGCACTCAGTCCGCTTAATCTACAGTTGGCAATGCCTGCGCCTGATATCGTATTATAGAATGAGGGTAATGAACGAGCGCTCAGTCCGCTTAATCTACAGTTGGCAATGCCTGCGCCTGATATCGTATTATAGAATGAGGGTAATGAACGAGCACTCAGTCCGCTTCTGGAAGTTGGCAATGCCTGCGCCTGATATCTTATTATAGAATGAGGGTAATGAACGAGCACTCAGTCCGCTTCATCTACAGTTGGCAATGCCTGCGCCTGATATCCTATTATAGAATGAGGGTAATGAACGAGCACCCAGTCCGCTTAATCTACAGTTGGCAATGCCTGCGCCTGATATCTTATTATAGAATGAGGGTAATGAACGAGCACTCAGTCCGCTTAATCTACGGTTTTCTTTATATATATACAATAAGGGAAATAAAAGCAGCAACTTACACTCGTGCAAAAGAACCTTACAAGATAGAAAATAAAGAATTGCGTATTAGTTATAAGGCATGTATATTTATAATATGTGATATGCAATTTTAGCACCCCAGATAATATATCTGTGCATCGTCCAACATTTTACGCAGAAAAAATGCCACAAGAATTGTCGCAAGTATAAAAGTGTACAACGACAGTAATTCTACCGCAGGCGCCTTACAGTTATCACATTTTAAGTTTTAGTGCTCTTATGTGCATTTAATGACCTCTTGTGTCGGTTTGAGGGATTTACAAGCACTGTAGTTATGATGTCTTGGAACGTAAGAGAAGAGTGTTGTTAGGGATATCATTTAGAAGTTCTAGAAATGTAGATTTTTCCAATAGATGGCGGTACACCCAGTAGCATCAAAGGTGCGAGATGTCAGGTATTGCGCTCGTCAACCTACGACCTTCCATGCAAATACCATCTTACAACGAGAAAGTACCGTATCTCCTGCAATAGACGTTTACAGATTGATATAAAGAGAGGAGAGAGAATAAAACAACTGCTGGTTGACGATGAGGACGTCTGAGTATTTACATCTGTCATACATGATAATATGTTACACTGCTTCATTATCAAAGAACACGAGGTCGTTCTGATCTTTCCTAATAGTCATCTCTCAGGACACCTACGAGACAAAATGGCGTGAAATACTTCCCTATCCGAACGCGATACTTATTATTACTATCTAAGTATAAATATTAAATGTTAAAATATGAGATATCCTTATAAAATTCATATTTCTTGCGCCAGTATAATGTTACCATAAAATTACGCTAACACTGTCATCGTAGTTTTCCAAATAGTGGTGCCAAAATATTGTTCCAACAACGCCTCTGTTTACGTCACATTGTCTGTTGTGATTTAACTCAAAATTGAGAAAGAATTTTAATTTTAATTCTATATAAATATTTATGAAAAGTGACGTAATTATATTATATTTTCGACTAATACTAGAACTCGTCTGGTACGGTATTTGTGCTTCGGCTTGGAGGCCTGTATAAGTCTTTGAGGTATTTGTTCTATTTCGTGTATCTGTTAAGAAGATACACGAAATAGAAATAGGTATCTTAGCAACGTTACTTGTTGATTGTCACATTATTATAAAACTATAAAATAAAACTTCTATTAATTTTTTCTTATATTATTTATTTAAAACTAATGTATATGTTTTAAATTGTAACAGTATCTAAGTCCAATATAGTCGTTATGTTCTGAGATTTTTTGTAGGAATTCTTTTTTACCTACGAGTTATAATTACGCCAGGCAAGAGATATCACCCTGTTTCTATGATGTATCATTGTGTGAGAAAATACATGTATTTTTAATTAGAGAAAATAGTCAACCAAATCTAAGAAATACATTTTGACAGCTGTAAGACTTACTGCACCGAGCATGCCAACTAAAAACCGGGAACGTACAATATTCGATTCTTAAAAAAATGTATATTAATTATTTAGAGTTGGTAATCGTTTACGGTTTGGTTTTAATAATACCAGAATAATTTTAAAAGGGATAACTTAAAACCCAAGATTTATCAGTTCGTCGTATTTGTGGTTACTGCTTATTTCTAGAGGCACGGTAATAAAAATTTAAGATTGAAACTAGATTAAAAATAAATTTATTCAATCACTTTCAGTACAACTAGTTGAGCTGTCGTTCTTTAGATTAATTGTTATTTGATTTTCAATAATGCTGTCAAAATTCATATTTTTTCTGTCATCCATAATCAATATTTTCGTTTTTTTTTTTACCACTTTTGCCCAATCATCCTTTGTGACATGGGTACATGCTTCAACGAATATATAAGAAACAGTTTAAAAAGTTAAAACCGAATAACAAAATAAGAAGACAAACACAAAATCACAAAATTATGCACAGTAAGCTCCAAAACGGCGGATGATTGAAATTACGTAGTGATTTTTTCAGCGCGACCATGTATATGAGTTTCTTTGACTGCACAAATTAACGTTAACGAAGTAAAAATATAAACTTGTGTTATTCATGATTCATGTAATTTAAAGATTTTAAAAATAAAAAAATACTAAACAAATAATACGTTAAAAAATTAATCATTCGATTATTTGAATATTTTTACCGATTATATGAATATTTTGCCGATTATGCGCATAACAATGAATTTTAATAATCTAAACACTACGGTAAGTTATATAGTGACATATCATTGAAACGACGTCAAGTAAAAAAGTTGATACTGGTAATTTTTTTTAATATTTTGCTTTGGAAAATTAGAATTCAAATTAATGATAAAAAAACTATACACGTTGTAATGAAATATAGATAACTTCATAATTCTTCGGATTTACGTAAAAGGTTATTATAAATTAGTCTTCAAGGCAGGTACCAGGTGTCCCCAGGATTCACCTCCAGTGTTACTAAATAGGGTGCCGCTAGAAGTTGTCAACCAATTTAAGTACCTGGGATACGTAATAACTAATGACCTCAAGGACAATGCGGACATTGAGCGGGAGCGAAGAGCATTATCCATCAGAGCCAACATGACAGCCCGCAGATTTGCGCGTTGCTCACAGGAGGTAAAAATTACACTGTTTAGAGCTTATTGTACGTCACTATTCATACTATTCATCGCGCCTGTGGGCAGACTATAATAAACGAAGTAACAAAGATCTCCGCGTCCTATACAATAACGCTTTCAGGGTGGTTTTGGGGCTGTCCCGCTTCTGCAGTGCCCCCGGCATGTTTGCGAAGGCGCGCACTGCCTGTTTTCACGCGACCATGCGTAAGCGGTGGGCGTCACTGGTGCGCAGAGTGCGGGCCATCTCCAATATTATTCTGAAAATGATAGGAGACGGATTGCACTGTCCTATCCTCCGGTATTGCTGCGACAAACATGTCCCAGTAATTGTGGGAGTGAGAAGATACTAAATAATAATTATGTGTTAGTTATTATTGTGTTTATATGTTATGTTATGTATGTTAGTTATTGTATTTTCATAACATATTATTATTATTTATTATCAATTAATTAATGTTTTAAATCAACCAATTTTAATGATATGGATCTTATGTTATCTGAAATAAATTAATAAAAAATAATAAATCCTATGAGTACGCTTATGCAAAGTTATTGCGGAATGATTAATGTGAAACGTCAAAAGGTATTTCTTAGATTTGGTTGACTATAAATACACTTACCGAGAGGCATATACTCACAATAACTAGCTGGCACTAATTTCTAAAAGTTGAAAGTGTCAATGAGTTGCTGTGACTAGTAAAAAGCCAAAAAACCCTAGTGATTATGAGGTTCTTAAAACTGTCGCAACAGTAGGCGCAAATGAGACTAAGCCTTTTTTTATGATGAATTGAAGTGTTATTTTATAACTCACACCACCGCCAAGTATGGTAAAATTAATTCGAGCGTATGTAAGGTTCTTCTGGGTAGGTACAAACGTCTTCCTTATTTCTGCCGCCCAGCAGCAATGCGCTGTGTTCCAGTCTTAGAAAACGTAATAAAATATATAAATAAAAAAATGTACAATAGCCAGTATAATTACAGGCTGTGAGGCCATCCATCTTAATCCTCAGTGGTGTCAACGCATTTGTAGCATTGTACATTGTTGCTACAAATTGAAGTTATTCATAGATGTCAATGGGCTGCATATAGTTTAATCACCCACTAAGGCATTGCAAGGAGTTTACCAAGCTGGAACTTGAGATAAGAAGCTAATATGCGAAAAAACAAAAAGTTTAGTTTTAATTGTCTAGTACCAGTGCATTCATCAATTAAATGAAAACTGTCCAAGTCCTGTCATTCTCTGTTACATGAGAATAAGTGTACAGGAGTACACGTGCGGGAACATTGGATAATCCAACACCGCAGACTTCACTTTATGTGGTAGAAGAGAAGGAAGAACTTTAAGTCGAAACAATGATACAACATTCCGTCTCAATGCTGGTCAGGGAAATAGCTCTACTAGCAACTGCGATCGTGAAAGCTACAAACGATGAGGGTCATACACATATTATTGTTACACATTACACGTATTTTATCGGTAACAGGTGTGGTGACATGAATATTCTTAGATTTGCTTAACCTCTATTGAATTAGCCGCGGTGACGAGTTCCAAGGTTGTAAATTTTGTCTCTAAGAATTTCTTAAATTCGTTCTACGCAGATAAATTTGCTGAGTGATCTGTATAGGTATACTCTTCCCAGCTTCTATGCGTCTTTGGGTGGACTCAAAGACGTTCAAACGTAAAGGTAAGTAATTATTGGATCCCAAGAGCCGATATAAATATAAAAGTTTTTGAAATTGCTCAAAATAAAAAAATGCTGAAATAATTCTTGAATAACATCAAATCTTCAAAAACCAATTAAATTCTTTCGTTAAGTCGCTTGAAATATATTTGGAATTGCGGGAGAAGGGAGCATCTTCGCTAGATAGTTGATAAATCCTTTATTATAAATTCTTATGTTATATAGTTGTGTTATCATAAGCGATTTTAACCTCCCAAGAGACTACTTTTCTACGAAGAAGTCTCTTAGTATAAGGTTAATGGTTCAAAGTGCTGTAAGTGTGCGCGGTCGAATCCGACCGCTTGAATTTGGACGGAATAGCGCGGCGGTCAGATCGACCGCTTGGGGACTGAGGGGACTGACTAAGTACAAAGATTAAATTAAACTACAATGAATTAATAAAATAATACTACAAGTTTTTATATTCTTTGTGACGAGATATCATTACCAGTACAGCCTACCAAAATTCCACCACCGAACATAGGCCTCCCCAATAGATTGTTGTTGCCGTGCTTGGCAGGCAGGGTTGCAATCGCAGTTTTTTTTTCATAGGAAGAAGCTGCTGCCCATATTCTGACGTTTCCCCCTGTAGCCTCTTATGACACCTACAGGACGACATCGGGACGACACGACGATGAAAAAAAGCTATGCGTTGCGTACATTGTAAGTGATGCCAAAGCTATGCCCAACTTCTTGACACACACTGACGCACACATCCTTTTTTTCTTTACCTGACCGTAAAAGTCTACTGCTGTACGCACACATATGCACCTAAAACAATGCACCAAAACAAATGATTTTGAATACATTTGTGTATATAAAATCATGTTTTGACAATAAATTGAACACTTTTATGGCTTAATTATTGCATCACTTGCAAAATACGCAGCGATTCATCTTATAATTGGTCTAATTTCGACCATAGACGATAGGTACTAGATAACATTAATCCACATTCGCATCCGGATTAATTTTTTCATCTTAAGTTTCTAATTTTCACGTTTTCTAGTTAGGAGAACTTAACTCATTATCATAAAGATTAGCTTATAGTTTTAGATAAACTGAATTATCCGCCTGTAATTAGTTCCCGAGAAACTGGAAAACGGCCTAACGATCGCGCCAATGTTGTTAACGGATCACGTCTACTGGATACGAAGTTAAGAATTCTCATTTATTTATCTCTAAAATTAATTGTTAGATAACACGATTTAAACGTTAGTCCTCACACAAAGCAGTAGTGATCGGATAGTTCAGTTAATTTCATAATTGCATTTTTAATAGTGGGGTCTGACTATTATTATTATTTGGTGAGTTAATACACAACACACATAGTACACAATTTTCAGATATTATACATTATACTTTAATTAATTTATAATATATTTTATCGAGTTCAGTATTTTAAAAAGTTAAATTTTTTATTGAAGTATTTTTTTAATAAGAAGCGGAATAATAAGTTGCGGAAAACGCTACAGTCATCAGAACACAAGTTCATTCATTGAATTATAGGGTAGGATCCGTAGAGATCAGATAAGGTTTTAGCGGGCTGTAGGCCGGCGAGGTTCAGAAGCATGAAGTATTAGTAGGGGCACGCAGTAAGAGCTGCCGCCTCCAAAGCTGTTGGGCACAGCTTAAAAGCCACGTAGGAGTAGGTCACGAGTTCTGGACCCCTAACAGACAATCTACAAGTGAGGCGTATATATTTATAAATATATATATCTTCAGCAATGGACTTTAATAGGTTGTAACGGTAGCGGGAACAGTATGTCACATATTTGCAACCGTAAAAAGTATACCGACAGTATGTCAAAAATAATTTAAGTATGCCATTTTTGTTTTTTTTTTAGTATGGTTTTCACTAAATACATACAATTTTTATTATATTGTATATATTTGAATGTTATGTAATATAATATTGCCAAATTATTATTTTAAGATCATAATGTCATCTGTGATTGCTTGTGTTATTTTCATTCCATTATTGATAAAGTCACGTCCACATTTAACCCTTAATGCATTTTTGTCCGTTTTTTGGTACAACTAAATTATCAAAATTAAAAAGGTTCCTAAACGTAAACTGGCACTGTTTTTGAACGAAGCGTGAAGAGAGCGATATATCCATCCTCCTCGCACAGACACTACGCGTCGCGCGCATCACAACAGTAACTGTCGTTCGATTTGAAATCTGTCAAGTCGATGTTCGGCAGCTATTCGTAAAACAGTGCAGAAATTTGGTATAAAAATGGTTAAACCACTGCGACCTGCGGTTATTTCGAAAGGAGGTGAGTTTATTCTTTATTTCTGATCAATCTATAATTACTTTGCATGAGAATTTATAAGATTGTTATGCTAAATTATAGGTGTCACTTTTTACGGACATTGCCGCTTTATCAACACTAGGTGTTTAATTTTAGGTGTCCCAAATAACGGACTTTGCTAATGTTACTAACAATAATAATCTAAACGAGCACGTATGAATTTTTTTTAATGTCTAATGCTTCATGGTGATTGGTTTTAAATGCTAAATATGCTTGTTATAGGGAATTCCACTAATAATATCAAAGCATGGCGTGCGCAAAGAATTTTGGCTATGATTCCACCGTCAGATTCGGAACCATCCGACGTTGAAAATGATGAGAATAATGAAGAAGGAGTATTTTCACGTATAGTGTTAGACGATTCATCTTCCTGTCGAACTCTGTCTCCCGGGCTGGAAGAATTTTTAAATGGTTTTGATGACGATTTTGATGAAGAATTAGCGAGTCCTTCTCTATTAAATAATTGTTATGATACTTTGGTGGATTCCCTTGCAACGAGCAATATTTCTCTTCAACCTTCTCCATCTGTGGTCACCACGTGAGTACAGTCTCCAAGAAATATTTGCAATGTTCAGCCGCATCAATCAATACCATCCCTAGTAACACCACTGGGTATTTCAACACGACGCACAAGAAACATAAGAAATGCAAATGATGCAGTTCCTTCTACATCCAACCAAGTCAGAAATAAACGAAAAAAACTAGAACAGATGGAATTCGAGTTCAAACGCCAAAAATTCAGAAGTCAGGTACACATAGATTCAGAATTTCACCCTTCTATAGATTATACGGATAAAACATCGTTCGATTATTTCAAGAAGCTTTGGAATGAGGATTTATGGAACCACATCGTCGAAATGACCAATTTATACTCTATGCAAAAACAAGGCAAGTCAATAAATCTAACAGTCAAAGACATAAAATCCTTTGTCGGTATTGAAATTTTAATGGGAATAGTAAGCATACCAGCATATGCTGATTATTGGGCACAAGGTACTCGTTTTGCTCCTATCGCAGACGTTATGTCTCTCAAAAAATACGAGAATATAAGAGGAAACTTACACTTTAGTAATAATGCGGAGGATGATCATGTAGATCGTTATTTTAAAATTAGGCCCGTGATGGAGCACTTACGGCTAAATTGTTTGGCGATTGAAGAGGAAAAGTCATATTCCATAGACGAGATGATGGTGCCGTATAAAGGTAAAAAGGCTGGATCTCGGCGTCAATATATGCCGAAAAAACCCACAAAATGGGATTTTAAATTTTTTGTTCGAGCTGGGACTTCCGGGATAGTATATGACTTTTTTGCATACGATGGTGGCAACAGTTTTGACCGTGCTGATTTTACAGAGTGGGAAAATAATTATCTCGGCATTGGCGGGAGAACAGTTATAAAGCTATGTAAAACTATAAAGGATAAACCTTTATCAACTGTTTATTTTGACAACTGGTTCACGTCTCTGGAGCTAATATATCATCTAAGAAATGAATATGGAATTCTTTCTTTGGGGACCATAAGGAAGGACAGACTTAGAGGGCAGAATATTATCGAAGATAAAGTGCTGAAGAAAAAAGGTAGAGGAAGCTATGTAATGATTTCAGATAATAAAAATAAGCTATCAATTGTGAAGTGGGTGGACAATGACTGTGTAAATTTAGCGAGTTCATATTGTGGAGAAGAGCCTGTTACCAGCATTTTACGATATAATAAAAATGTGCGCGAAAAGCGGCCTGTTTCATGTCTACACATTATCAAGGAGTACAACAAAAAAATGGGTGGGGTAGATAAAGCCGATATGTTGATTTCTTTATATAGGGTTGCTCTGAAAAGCAAGAAATGGTATATGAACATTTTCAGCCACCTCATCGACATTTCTCTGAATAATGCATGTCTTGTGTACAAACGTGAAATGCAGGAAATGGGTGATAATTCTATACCATTGAAAAGGTTTCGAATCCAAATTGCAGATGCACTAATAAAATCAGACACGCGTATAAAAATTGTAATAGATTCAGAAATTTCAGCTGAAATCACTAAACCTATAGTTCCGAGGCCGCCACCAGAGATGCGGTTAGATGGGATCAACCATCTACCCGATATCGATACACAAGGACGGTGCCGTCTTTGTACTAAAGGGAAAACAGTGATAAAATGCCTGAAATGCGATGTAAGATTGTGCCTGACTCAAAAAAAGAAATGTTTTTTGCAATTTCATACACAAAAATAATTAATTAATTACTGTTTAATTGCTTAAGACTTTTTTTAACTGAAAATACTTTTTGCCAATTTGATTGTTTTATGAAACCCACGTTTTTGTATATTTATAAATCGAATTGTTATTTAATACCTATGTCAAAGTTCTTAATTTTTACAGTATCCAGCACTGTCCGTTTTCTATGACGCTAAATAAAAGAGCAGATTTTTTACGTATGCAGTGCTGTCCGTTTTATGGGACGTTAAAAAAAAACTTCTAAATAAATGTTTTTTCATTTTATTTTATATTTACATTTAATTACACCCCTAACAATACATGAATATAGACTTTTTAACAAAAAATAATGTTTTATTAGTGCTTTGCCGCTTTAAGGGTTAAATATCACTATTAAAATCATGAGGTCCTGGGTTCGAATCCCGAGTCGGGCAAAAATGTCTATTTTTTATAGTATAAGGGTGACAATACACAGTCCACCTGATGGTAAGTGGATGCTATGGCTCAAAGACATCTACATTTAACTTGGATTTAGAATCAAAATGCAGATGCGTTGTCACCCTTGAAGACTACGATGGAATGCCTCGGTTCCAGTAAAACGGATCTCCGGTTCTCTACACTCACCATACGAAACACACCAGCATTAAGCTGCTATTTTACGCTGTTATTCTATGACAGCGTGGTTCTTCTCCAATCAAGCTGACCCATTCATTCTACAACCATGATATAGGTTCAGCAAGGCTCTTCTACCATGTAAAATAATTATTGAGTTTTTAGGTCAATAAATAATCAGTAGCTGCCCGGAATCAAGCGATTGGCGGAGTCTCACCCCCGTGCTTCGGAAAGTACGCAAAACTGTTGGATCTGCTCCTGATCTCTCTCCGGTCGTGTTGGTTTACCGCACCATCGGGTTATAAGAGTGAGGAATAGAGAATGCAGCTGTGCTTGCGCATACACTTGGGTACTAAAATTCTGTCCTGCGCTGATGGCTAGTCTCCGTTGAGGCAGGCCACCGTGACCGAAGTTCGGTCTGGAGGATTTTATATTTAAATCATATCAGCTAGTATGGACAAATAATCATACACGATTATGTTATTCGCCGTCTCGTTTCGCACACAATAATTTAAAATTAAGTGATATAAAAGGCGATTTAATGCCTTATGTCATTATCTACTAGTCAACCTTGGAACGGTATCCATCCGGGTATATAACGTATGTTGCTGCTATGCGATATGATACAAAATACGCCACGTATTTTGTATCTTACCGCAAAGAAGTTTTTGTATCGTAGCTCTAGAATGCACGATACTTTATCACAATCTTGAAAAGTTTGGACGTGAAAAAGAGGAATGGATGAAAACTTGTAGCGTATTTTTAAAATATTATGTTGATATTTAACACGATATGATCGTAATCGGCGTCTGTACTTAATATATAATCACTCGATACGATACGCCTGATGAACTTAAGAAAATATAATCTAATGTGTACCCGAATTAAGGTAATCAAGAGACTGGACATCACGTTTTTGTCCAATTTATTATTTGTATAGAAACCATTTTCCATGTTGCCCCTAACAACATAACACATTTTTCGATAAAGACACTAAATTAATCTAAATTCGTTACTTAGAAATGTCGGTATGCCTATCTTTATTATTATTTAAGAGTAGTGCTCCACAGAGCTTGTAGGTTGGTTTGGCAGTGAACCAAATCAGTGCGAGATTCGATTGAGATATGATATGACTCATCGAGGCAGGAATAACAATCGTTATGTATATTGTATTGAGTAATTCATGCTTGTGGTCCAGCTTGTGCCACTAATAAATCAGTTTAAACTAGAACATAGCAATAAATTACTAACTGACAAAATGTTATCCTGATAGATTTATACGTATTAGAGCCACGCTGCAGCCATATTATGGCTGTAGCTCTAATGAGTCGGCTTAGAAATACTAACGTAAAATAGCAGCTCTATGTTCAAGTGTTTCGTATGGTGAGTGTAGAAAAGTGGTGACCTTTTAGCTGGAAACGAGGCATTCCATCTATGTTCCCAAGGGTAATTTTGATTTTCATTCTTGATCGAAGATAACTGTCTTCGATCAAGAATCAAGACTCCGTTAAGACGCAGCATCCACTTACCATCAAGTGGACTGTTTGCTCGTTTGTCACCCTTATTCTATATAAAATAGAAATGCTAAAGAACAAAGTCGTGAACCACTTGTTCCTATCGAATAAGATCATAATCTTTCTTCTAGAAAACCATTTGATTCGGGTGATGTAAGTAGGAGATTGGCAACGGGATAATTTGCAAACACAAGCTTCGTCCTAAGCAAACTGAAGAATACGGAAGTTGCATGTTTTTTATTTTATTTTATTTCATTGTAAGTTTACCAAAAATTATTAGGAATAAAACTAACACTTGATTTTTCATATTGTTTTACAATTAAAATTGTTTTTTCTAAAATGTACATAAAGCAGGTTATATGTTTTGTTATTACACACAGTGATACGGATATAGAAAATACAAAAGTATAGCATGATTGCTATTGGCTCACAGCCCCAACGGATATAATGACGTCACAACCAATCACAAATCTTTTTATTTAACTGCCGATCTGTCCCGGTTTCCCACGGCTGATATCTGGATTCTATAACAACGCCACCTATCGGGTCCAACTGTGCCTGTTAGCTTCGCGGAATTTCATGCAATATTATGTTAACAAAGTTTTACCGCAACCTGATGAACGGTATGGTAGCGCGTAAAATACGAACAAACAAAAATAAATCTTTATACAGATCACAAAAAAAAATTTAGAATTTTTAGTAAAAACTATTAAATATAAATTTAAATGTGGTGGAGCCACGTGTTTAAGGCTGCCGAAGTCTAGTTCCCCGGTCGAACCTTAAACCTATTACGCGAGATATTAACTAAAGCGGACTGTATATGCGGTTGCTTCTACGCTTACGTAAAGGCGACTACTATAGCATGCGGTATAATGCACTCGCTCTTCCCTAAAACTAAACTATTATTGTGCCAAATCGCTGAAAAGGAATCCTGCCTTATTAGGAGAACAAAAAAAATTGGAGCGGGTTAAAACTATGTAAGGCAGGAGCTAAATTAAGGAATGTTGACTCACCGGGGTTTCTTCTATCCTGTTGAGCACTATAGCTGCAACTTCTGGAACTTCTTCTGGAACACTCCGGAGAGAGGCGGTGCGCGACTATATCTCACACGAGGTGAGGCGGTTCTCCTGGAGCTCGACTGCTTCCAGGCTAAAGCGGTTTCTACTAGCGGTGTGGTTTCAGCGACGACTGCGAGGAAAGAGGCCGCGCAACGGTCGCGCGTGCCTTATATGTCCTCGGCCCCGATGATTACGTGACATTCTAGAATCATCTTCTTGCCCCTCCCACCCCACTACCCCGATGTGTCGATGGAGGATCGAGGAGGGTATGAATGATATCGTTTTGTCGGAAAGGAACAAGCGGCTTGGCACCTCTACCGTCAAATATAATAATCCAATGGTTTTTTTTCCGCGCAACCATCTCCCCCGCCCTTGAAGGATTTCCTTCAAAATTAACTAATACAACTAGAGCTAAGATCAACTAACAAAATAACTAACTAACGCTAAGATTACTTAAATTCAACTACAATTTAATCTAGAAAGCTAATTTAAATTATGGAAGAGGCAGGGGGCACAAACGGACAACCGGACGCAAGTAAGACCCAACCGTGGTCTTAACGCGAGCTATCCTAACTACTCCGTCGGAACCGGGAAAGACCTCTTCGACAATTCCTAACGGCCAGTGGAGAGGCGGCGTATTCTCTTTGGTGAGCACAACTACAGTTCCTACAGTTAAAGGCTCAGTTGCTGTGTTCCATTTTTGCCGAGACTGCAAAGTATGCAAGTATTCCATCCTCCATCGCTTCCAAAACGATTGCACTAACCGATCTAATAATTTGTGGCGTGCGGAAATGCTAAGTCTGTTCTCATCCATACCTGCGGCTGGCAAATACTTTAAAGGCGTTAAATTCAAAAAATATGCTGGAGTTAGAGCCAGCGGTTCCGAGGGGTCACTAGACAACGTACGACAAAGTGGGCGACTATTCATTACGCATTCAATTTGAGCGAGCACCGTACTTAGCTCTTCGAAGGACAAAATTTGATCTCCTATTACTCGGTATAAATGACTCTTTAGACTCTTGATATTAGTCTCCCAATTGCCCCCAAAATGGCTCGCGGCTGGGACGTTCAGAGACCACTCAATGCGGTTCTCGGCTAGAATGTGAGCGAACTCCGAATTATAATATTTGCTAGCTAAGAGCTCATGTAGTTCCGATAAAATACGTTTTGCACCGACGTAGTTCGTACCGTTATCCGAATACAATCTACTTACAGGGCCACGGCGGGAAAGAAATCTTTTAAATGCACCCATAAAGCCTGCTGTGCTTAGATCACCAACGAGTTCTATATGCACCGCTCGAGTAGTTAGACATACGAAAATGCAGACGTAAGCCTTTGTGGATCTTATACCACGCCCGCGAGTGAGCGTGACCTTAAACGGACCAGCGAAATCAGACCCGGTGTGCGTGAAGGGCTTTACTGATTGTATTACTCTATAAGATCTAAGTTCCGCCATTTCCGGAAATGACGGCTTGGGGCGTGCCCGAAAGCAAGCTATACATCGGTGCACCCGATTGCGTATTAAACTACGTGCAGAAAGAGTCCAATAATTCTGACGCAAAATCGACATCAACAAGTCGGGGCCAGCGTGCGAGTTCAATTTATGATGGTAATCGACTAATAAGTTCATGATATGGTCTTTACGCGGTAAAACAATAGGGTGCCGTTGGTCGAAACTCAATTGCGAGTTGGACAAGCGTCCACCCACCCTTACAATCCCATCCTGTAAAAATGGCTTAAGGCGTTGAAAGGCGCGACTACAAGCTCTATTCGATTGTAATCTTCTAATTTCTTCAGAGAAGTGCGCACGTTGAAGTTCACGCAATACTAGCGACTCGGCATAGTTGTAATCGGATGCTAAGACATACGAACGTCGCGGTAACAGCTTCGCGAATCGACAAACGTAAATTACGCTACGCAATAATTTCGACCAAGAGGACAAGCGGTTCGCCAAAGCAATGATTGGAGAAACCTCACTCGAAACGTTCGCCACTAGAGCGTGTCTCTTCTCTTCCGGCGGTTGTGACACTGACGAAGGTTCGAAGTCGGTTATTGGCCATTGCGAGGGATCCAAGTGAACCCAAGCAGGTCCGTGGAACCAAAGCGGGTGGTCCATTATTTGCATCGGGGTGAGTCCACGGGATAGACAATCGGCGGGGTTTTCCGTACCGGACACGTGATAAAAGTTCCGCATTTCTAACTCGTCTTGTATCTTGGCCACTCGGTTCGCAACAAACGTATCCCAACGGTGGGGTGAAGAATGAACCCAGCATAAGGCGACGGTGGAGTCGGAAAAGGCCAATATCCTTTCTATGTGAACTCTATCCCTACATGCGCTGATAACTGCGGTAATAAGCTTGGTGAGTACTAATATTGCGCAAAGCTCTAAGCGCGCCAGAGAGACAACCTTACGGGGGGAGACTCTCGACTTAGAACTAATGAGGCTAATCGAATTTCTACCATTATTCTGGACGTGGAAATATACAACGCCCCCGTAAGCCTTCTCGCTGGCGTCTGCAAACCCAACGACTGTTATGGCGCTACTTCTATCTACGTTTATATGACGCGGTATTTTAATTTCTCTTAATAAAGGAAGTTCCTCTCTAAAGCGCTGCCACAACCGAACAATGCTGTCAGGCGGCGAATCATCCCAGTCGCATTCCAATAACCAAAGTTGTTTAATTAAAAGCTTAGCGTATAATACCACCGGAGCTACGAAACCCATGACGTCCCATAATCTAGCAACGCATGACAGTATTGTGCGCTTTGTGCATTTCTCTACGGGCGGATTTACCTTAAGGCTAAACACGTCGGACTCTGGTGACCAACATAGACCGAGCACCTTGTGTGTATCAGAATCGTCGAATTCCTTTATCGTCGAAAGACGGTGTGATAGTGGGATTGTATCCAAAACCGGACGCGAATTACTAGTCCACTTCACAAGATCGAATTGACCCGATTTCATGAGCCTTATAACCTCGGCGGTGGTTAGGGTTGCCTCCTCCACGCTATCGACCGAGTACACAAAATCATCCATATATAATCCGCTCTCAATTGCCCTCTTAGCTTTAGGATAAGAGGGACCTTCATCGTGAGCGAGCTGTCTCACCGTGCGTAACGCATGAAATGGGCTCGACTTTAAACCAAAACAAACGCAATTAAATTCAAACACCATTAGAGGTTCCTTTTGGTTGAAACGATATAAAATGCGTTGGAATCTACGGTCGCATTCACGGACCCCTATGCAAAGAAACATTTGACGAATATCGGCGGATAGTGCTATACTAAACAAACGAAAATTGACTATTATATTAAATAAACTGCCCTGTAAATTTTGCCCACTATAGAGGGTATCGTTAAGCGACAGGTGAGTGCTAGTTTTAGCACTAGCGTCGAGCACTACACGTAACTTAGATGTAAGTTTGTCCTCTCTAATGACTCCGTGGTGTGGTATGAAATACGACGGTGTGTCTTCGTAGTTATCTAATTTCGAAGCCACAAGTGATATGTAACCTTCTCCTATATATTCGTTAATGACGCCGTCGTAAGCTTCCTTTAACTGGGGTGAAGCGAGCATCCTACGCTCCAAGCTGTAGAAACGTTTTTCCGCCATTTGACGCGAATCGCCGAGAGATAAAACATCTCCTTTAAAGGGTAGCGCTACACTATATCTACCGTCGCGATCACGAATGGTCGTGCGGACGTAAATTTCCTCGCATAACCTATCATCTGAGCTAGCTATGGGTGGAACGTTCACCTCCTCCATCTCCCAAAATTTGCGGACTAACGACTCGAGCGGTTCGACAGCCATACCACAATAAGAGGTTGCCGAAATACTATCTATGATGGGGGCGGAGCCAAGGATCACATAGCCCAATACGGTTTCCAGTGCCTAAGGCGCGGTATGCGAAGAGTTGCCCCTGACCTTATTGTTTAACAAAAGATAAGGGAAAAGCGATGCTCCAATGAGCATGTCTATGTTTCCAGGAACGGCGTAAGTGTCGTCCGCCAGAGTCAAATTCTTAAATTCAATCATTGCCGAGGTGTCAACCGAAACGGTTGGCAACCGTTCAGTGACCCTATCTACTACTAGTGCATTTATATCAAAGTTAACATTACGATCTATCCGAGAATAAAATTTTTAAATTTATATATCCCTGTGTCGATTTACTAGTGCCTCCGATGCCTTTAATTACAGGACATGAAAGTGACCTATTTATTACTAAGCCTAAGCGCTGACAACATTGTCGCGTTATAAAGCTATTTTGGGCTCCGCTGTCCAGCAGTGCACGGACGCTTTGTTCGTTTCCACGCGAATCCCTAACCAAAATACGTGCCGTACCCAGTAACACGGTTGAAGGAGGTTGTGCTCCCATATTTGCCAATGAGCACAGAGCGACATCACCAGGTCGACCGCTAGAATCGTTGACCTTAGTAGGGGCGAATTCCTTATCCGCTTTACTTGACGCCGCTATGTTGCTATTTTCAAAATGTAATAGCGTGTGATGTTTCCTGGCGCACTTGCTACATACGGAACTCGAATTGCATTTTGCAACTAAATGCTTATCGCTTAAGAAGTTCAAACATAGGTTGTTTGTCTTTACTAATTTATAACGCTCGCTTGGTGAATATTTACGAAAAGTCGCACAATTATATAAATTACCGTGTCTATCTTTACATACTAAACAAGTATGCTGGAGTGATGTTGGCGTAGCGGTTACGTAAGTTAACGACCCTGCTATTTTAGATGGTTGAGTCTGTCTACGGTCGACGCACCTTTTAATCTCCTGTTTAACGTTCGGAGAGCGCTGCATCACCTTTATTTGATCTCGCACGAACGATGCTAATGAATGAAAGGAAGGCATCTCCGAGCTACGATGCTCCATTTCAAACGCACGCACGGTGTCGGGGTCCAACTTCTTCAGTGCAATATGGAGAAACACCACGTCCATAAGATCATTAAATTTCAAATTCTTAAGTGCAGCCACCGATGCCACAAATTTATCTAGAAATTGCTCTAAGCCGTTGATGTTCGCGGATGATATAGATTTAAGATCGAATATCTGGTTCAAATATTCGGAAGCTAACATTCTCCTATCTTCATATTTAGTTTTAAGCGTTTCGAATATTAATAAGTAATTGTTTGCTGTAGGTGTAAAACCAGAGCAGATCGACTGTGTCCTGCCACTAAGTTTACTGATTAAGTAATATAATTTTTCGGCGTCCGATAACGATGGGTTATTGTGTATATTGTTTTGAAAACTACTGAAGAAGAAGGGCCACGTCTTAATATCACCATTAAATACCGGAATATCTATTGGCGGCAACCTAATCGAGTCGCTTGGACGTACCTGTTTTCCCGGCTTTGCTTCGTTTTGAGATAGGGATCTCGCAATTCTTTTCACGCGACACAACATATCTTCGAATGCCAGCAGCGGTTGGTAGTTCACTATGTATTTCGGGTCGATTTGTAATTCCTAATGATTAATTTGGTCTAATATTTTTTCGTAATCTATTCGTAAAGAATCTATCGTTTCGATTTCGGTCAAAAAAGTTTCCCGCACTGCTTCTATATGGATGTTCTTTATATAATCACTTATATTCTGCATACGCGAAAAGAGTATGTCCCTCTTAGCATAAAGCGTTTTAATTTGGATTTCACTTTCACTAACTGCCATTTTAAACTATTATAATAAAGTTATATCAATCACAATTAATCTCACAACGCACAAACAATAAAGGATGGACACTCGGTATGCCGTATTACGTAATTAAATCGAACACCTGCGCAGCGAGTCGAGGTGACGCGTCATTTGCTAGACTCAATAATTTTATCAAGATTGTGGGTAAGCGTATCAAACGGTTCCTATTACACTGTTTCAATTATTTAATAGGCTTTAAATTTAATCAAATACGAGCGCTATAAAACGAATAATTCTGTTTGCGAGTACCTAATCAAAATTTAAATTTAAACGAACACTATTTAAGTCTATTCTATAAATTGGAGTGCATTATCTAATTAATTAATTCAACAATTCGACCAAAATCCTGCTCGAAGTGACCATAAAATGGTGGGGCCACGTGTTTAAGGCTGCCGAAGTCTAGTTCCCCGGTCGAACCTTAAACCTATTACGCGAGATATTAACTAAAGCGGACTGTATATGCGGTTGCTTCTACGCTTACGTAAAGGCGACTACTATAGCATGCGGTATAATGCACTCGCTCTTCCCTAAAACTAAACTATTATTGTGCCAAATCGCTGAAAAGGAATCCTGCCTTATTAGGAGAACAAAAAAAATTGGAGCGGGTTAAAACTATGTAAGGCAGGAGCTAAATTAAGGAATGTTGACTCACCGGGGTTTCTTCTATCCTGTTGAGCACTATAGCTGCAACTTCTGGAACTTCTTCTGGAACACTCCGGAGAGAGGCGGTGCGCGACTATATCTCACACGAGGTGAGGCGGTTCTCCTGGAGCTCGACTGCTTCCAGGCTAAAGCGGTTTCTACTAGCGGTGTGGTTTCAGCGACGACTGCGGTGGAAAGAGGCCGCGCAACGGTCGCGCGTGCCTTATATGTCCTCGGCCCCGATGATTACGTGACATTTTAGAATCATCTTCTTGCCCCTCCCACCCCACCACCCCGATGTGTCGATGGAGGATCGAGGAGGGTATGAATGATATCGTTTTGTCGGAAAGGAACAAGCGGCTTGGCACCTCTACCGTCAAATATAATAATCCAATGGTTTTTTTTCCGCGCAACCAAAATGAATTATTCTTTCATTTGTATATAAATTTGGGACAAATAATCAATGCAACTCCTTTATTCTCTATTAGGTTTTAAATTACACTTGACCCAAAAAAATCTCTGAATACAAAAGTTACATTCTGTATGAATCAAACTCTGGGGTACCGGCCTCTAATAATTTCTGAGAGGGTTTTAGAGCAAGAAAATTTTTACCACGTTACCCCGATACCTACATGTTAGCGGAGCTCAGATGTCTTCGAAATATTGTTTTAATTTTTTTAAACATGCAATTTTCCTCACGATGTTTTCCTTCACCGCCGAGCATATAATAAATCAGCACTTAATATTTCAATAAAACAAGTTCTTTGTTACCGCCGGGATTCGAACCCAGGTTGCTGACGTAGTGTGAAATTTACTGCGAGCGCTATGCCCTGAGCTATCATGGCTCTGTGTATTAAGACTGTGTCATTTACAGTCAACAAATCTTTTGGTACATTCATAATATATTTCGTCACTTGAAATATACCAGGCGGTCCCATAATGAACTGGCCTGATATAGTTCAACGCGACATGTCGCTACATGTTGTGTTGCATTAAATAGTACGTTTATTGTGCACTTAATATAAGAAACATGCATCGACATGAAATGCTTAGTCTTAGTTTAACAGGCATTTGAATAACGAGAGTCGCGTATTTTTTCAAAATGTCGAAAACTGAGTATCGAAGTGTCATAAAGTTTCTGTTTAAAGAAGGTTTATCCCCTGCCCAAATAAAAGAACGATTGGATGGCGTGTATAAGGAGTCTGCCCCCTCCTATAGCACAGTGAAAAATTGGGTGAAAGAGTTTCGCCTCGGGAGAGAAACCGTCGAAGACTTTGACCACGACGGTTGACCTGTGGAAGTGCTCACTCCCGAAACGATTGCTCTTATCAAAGAGGAGGTACTGAGTGACCGCCGTTTGAAGATTAGAGAAATTGCAGCAAGGCTTGGGCTCTCTAAGAGTACCGTTCATCGCGCGATCCATGAACATCTTCACATGAAAAAAGTGAGTGCAAGATGGGTACCGAAACTTCTTTCAGCGGTACAGAGACAGGAAAGGGTGCGCTGCGCTTCGGAGTTTTTGGATCTTTGTGGCGAAAATCCAAAGACTGTGATCGAGCGGCTAGTGACTGGTGATGAAACTATGATCTTGTATTATGATCCGCAAAGCAAGCGCGAGTCAATGGAATGGCGTTATAAGGGTGAAAAGCCCCCTAGAAAGGCAAAGGTGCAACAATCGACTAAAAAACTGATGTACACAATATTTTGGGATTTTCAAGGCATTTTGATGGTGGATTTTAAAGAACGTAATACAGTCGTGAACGGCGAATATTATGCTTCTTTGATATATAAATTACGAGACAAGATAAAGGAAAAACGAAGAGGCAAGCTGTCTAAAGGTGTCCTGTTGCTCCATGACAACGCCCCTGTTATACCTCTGGTGTTTCGAAGGATGCAGTTCGTCAATGCGGGTTCACAGAAGTTCAACATCCACCTTACAGTCCAGACATGGCCCTGTCCGACTATTATTTATTTCCAAATTTAAAGCGGGACTTAAGAGGAAGAAAATTTTCAAGCGATGAAGAGTTGCAGGCGGCAGTCTTCAGTCATTTTGAGGATAAAAAATGTGATTATTTTTATAAAGGTTTAGAGATGTTGATTCACAGATGTCAGAAGTGTGTTAGTATTCATAGTGATTATATTGAAAAATAAAATTGGTTTCGTTTCATTTTCTTCATTGGTTCATAGTTAGGCCAATTCATTATGGGACCGCCTACGTATGTAGTATTTATCTTTTTATTTCTGTCAAGACTACTAAGGTAAAAACTTTAAGTTAGTAATTCTAAACAAAAAGAAGTTGAAACTAATACGATAGAGTTCATTATCGGTTAAAATAAAAGGCTTCGAAAGCGTGTATCATATTGTTAACTATGTGGAAAAAATACAGGCGACAGCGGAAAACTGAAACACGCGATGGGCAGCGGTAGCTTCCTGACAACAATTCAAAATAATAAATACTTTGGTTGCAAACCAACCTGCCAAGCGCCATGATAAAGTGGAGCCATGGTAAAGTCCCCCATGTGGCAATCCATGGGGAGGCCTTTGTCCAACAGTGGACTTTTATAATATCCTGTAATGGATGGATGAAATAATTGCTCCGGGTCTTGTTGGTTGTCCACGTGTAATTAATTTATGTCACATCATCATCAGTTTAAAAAAATACTTTCAAAGAACCAATAAAAATATTTTTAAAACGGATTTTTTATGACTAGATATGTTTCAAAGAAGCGGTCTCGAATACCTGGGAACGTGCAGGTAGGAATCGCTCGAAAAGGATGATGTGCTCAAGCGATGAATTCAATAGAATTTCTTTGATTACTGGAATTACTGTTATCATAGAAAACAGAAAAACATAGAATGGCATTGTGGGCGGGGCACGCATGCCACTGATTTGCCCGAACGGTCAATATAAATCCCGAGACACGTGATCGCGCTCATAAGTCACTCACGAACGCTCTCGCTGTGCGCAAGTGAAACTCGGCGACTAATTTTGACGAAAAATGCCTACTTGTGCTGTTATTAGTTTAAAGCTTCCGGAATAAGACCTTATCTTATTCCGTGTTCTGTGACTATTACAGAGACATGTTCGAATTATTTCGAGAAAAGTTTTTAAAAAAAGGAGCTCACTTTCGTAATACCGTATGTAAGAAATATTAGGAAGGGACTTTCTTTTAAACAGGTCTTATTGATTAAGCCAAAGTACTGAAGACAATTAGACTCAGTAACATTTATAATATTTTCTATTAAATTTTCTGTTATTGTATATGTTTACTTAATATTTTTTATGTTCTATGTTCGCCCTTTGATTCTATACTATTTGTATTATATATATTTTCAATTATTTTAAGTTGTTATAATTTGAGTGTTTAGATTTTGTTCTAAATAAGCAGAGAAGGAAGGATTCGGTGTTAAATAGACAATCCCGACAAATGGTCTATGCAGTGTTTAATTAGATGGAAAAATTAGGTACTGCGAAAAACATCGTAGACGTATATGAACAGACTGCTGAGGCGACTAATGTCTCAGTAGCTACTGTACGGCGCACCGCAACACCAGATTTTATGGAATGCATATCACCTCTTTCTTTCTCTTAATAAAATAATCAATTCTAACCACCAGGTATACATTAAATACTTTATAGTAGGTAATAAACTAACGGACACGAATATCTGCAACATTACTGTATCAAGGTAAAAGTTGATGTGTTCGAGTAAATATTTTCATAAAAGTCGGCGAAAATATTCAATTACGAATTGAAATAATAAAGTTACCCAATAATTTTGCCCGACAGTGTAACTACATCCCACTACAGTTTATTGAGGCATATAGAATCAAAGGTAGCTAAGTCCCTCTATGTCACATTTTCAGTAACCGAAAAAAACGTTTTTCTAATTTATGAGTCAGGGGTTTTCATACTCTCTCAGTTTTGATTTTAGACTATGTGATTTATTATTGGTTTTGACTGCTTTTATCTGGGAGTACTAATGAATAAGCCGAAAAAAATAACGACTTAGCTATCTTTGATACCAACAGCTAGCGTTGTTTACTGTGCTTAAGTAAGCCTTAGCTGTGTTTGATTTTTACTCAAGTGAACCTAGCTGTCTTTGATAATGACGCCATATTGACATTACAATGTTAGTGATGTTCCCAACAGATGTCGATAGCAACCAGTAATTAAAACACGTTTTCATGTAGATATTTAAAATTTTCATAAAATTTCAAATAATAATTAAAATCGTTATGAAACGAAAACACGTTTTTTCTTTTTAATCAGACTTTTCTTTTCCTTTAGGAACAATGTTCTATTCTTATGAACTTAAAATTTTTTTATTACTAAATTATTCTTATTACTTATTACTTTTAATCAGCTGTTTCTTCTTTTTCAACAAAAACAAAAGTTAAATTCTTAAATCCAATAATCAACATCGTAACAAAAAAACAACACTTTTTTTCTTTTTAGTTAGAATTTTCATTACTCTCATAAACAATATTTTAGTCTTGTGAACTTAAACCTTTTCTTATTACTAAATCAGCAGTTTCTTCTTTTTCAACAAAAACAAAATTTAAATTCTTAAATCCATATCATCCCTACATTCACAATAGTTTTCATTATCGTCTTCCCCTCTTTCTGAATCCCCCTCTTGAATAACTGGCGATCTTATAATATTTACATAAAACTGACATTCTGCATTGGTTTCTCATTCAGCGCCAAAATGCTTTTTTAATAGTGCATCGACATCGGTTATTTTTACACGATTCATGGGTGCTCCTAGTGGCACGGTGGATGGGAGATTCATATTGGTTTTCATTCCAGTTTTGCAAAGATTTACTGCTTTACCTATATCTGAATTAAAATGCAGTTCTCCACGAATAAGCACATTTCCAACAGTTTTGGATCTCTTCAAAATGAATATTTTGCATTCACTTATTTTAAAAGGCCATCTCGCAGTCGGTTTTAGGACTTCTTTTGCGGCACTCCTGAAGTCTAACATTTGAATGTCACGCATTTTTGTAATGGTTGCATTTGTTGCGATGATATCTACGTAATCTTCAGGTCGAATGATTACTTCTTGTTTTTTAAGAACAATGTTTCCAATGTTTCCGAATTGTTCCGTTTGTGTTTCGGTCTGGTGGCATGAAAGAATGCCCAGATATGGGGAAAACGACTTCAATTTTTTTCAGAGACGTGTTGTCGAGAAGCCATCTCGACAGCATACATAGCAATTTTAACAAATTTTAACTTAATAATAAACTGCCGAACTATATCTTTTTGCTCCTTATACTTGTTTATTTTATTATTTCCTCCCCTGTTTTCCATAGCAATCTGTCGCGTGTAGTAAAACACCTTCATAACAAATTCCACTCTATACTTTTTTATTTGCAAGGAACTCAAAAAAAATGTTTGGCAGACAATCACAAATTTATTCTGACTGTTTAAAATCCTGTACTGGATATTAAAATCTCTTCTAAGCCTTTTATTTTTGTTAGGGCGCCTTCTTTTAATTTGTTTTATTTGACAGCACTTAAGAAGAAAAGCATCTTGACAGCTTTTTTTTTCTTGAGGCATAAATTGATTGGTGAAATATTAGAAGTTCATTTATTGTTAGGCTTGCACATTTTAGCGTTGGGTTTTTATGTGGACAGTTCACTCTTTGAGGTAAAGCAGTTGAAGAGTATCTGTGAAAAAAAAACATTTGATTAGGTACTAGGAACCTGTAAAGGACTTAACTCCTGACGAAAAAAAGGGGTGTCTTATTAAACATACTACTAGTTTGTAGCTACTATTTTACTTAGTAGGTATAGTAACGGTACTTGTAGGTAGGTTTGCATATAACATAGTAAAAATTATAATAATACATCATTGGGAGATAAAATAAAATAAAAACGATAATAAATATTTTTAACACTCAAATTTCTCTATCTTAGCACAATTTTGGTTACAGTTAGGTAATATGTATTAGCGTTATGGTGCATAGCAATACATGCAAAAATAAATATTGCGAAAAATGAATTTAATTCGATCGCAATTATTTATTATCTTTATATATACATTGCGTGGAGTATAGACGCGAGGCACATCACTAACATTTCTCTCTTAGCAATGTTTGCCTTCCAGTTTTCTTGGTTTCGTGTGCGTTTTCGACCTCTGCCGGTACTTGCCGGTTCTACAGGGACCTCCATAATAGTCGTTTCACAACAAATTTTGCACGAGAACTCACTAAAAATACTAAAAATATAATAAAAAATATTAGGTGTGGCTAACGCGGTTGTATAGAAATCGCCATTTTGTTTTCGAGAATTCAAGCGTTGTGATTGGTTGTTTTATCACCTAGCTGTATTTGATTGCGACCTAAGGTGACTTAGCTGTATTTGATCCCAAAATCAATTTTTGAACGAAATTTAAAGGGCTTTAGCTGTATTTGTTTCTTACAATAATAAAATAAAGAGTTGCAACCAAAAATTCACTAGATGGCTCCATACTTCCATATTTTCCATATTTTATGAAAGTTTGTCGCTTAGCTGCCTTCGATTCTCTATATGCCTCCTGTGCTCACTGCTCACTCACGACTCGTGTCGGCAACTACATAAAGTGAAACCCGTTACGAAGAGTAAAAAACGTTCATATAAATCAAACGCCCAACACATGAACGATTTTAAAAGACTTTAGTTATTACTATAACATTTAATTATTATTTATTATAAAATATTTATTTTTACAACATTAAAGCTATGAATTTCAGCAACGTGGTTTATTACGGTTGTGCATTTGATACTAGCGGCATGGATTTGCAGTTTGCATTCGAGAGCGCCTGGGTTTGATTCCAGGAATATGAGCATAAATTTTCTTCTTTGTCTTTTATATATTTAAATACATTTAAATAAATGTATCTAAATATATAATACTAAGTGTATAAAAGACAAAAATCTAATTACTTTATAAGTAAAAAAAAACTAAATGTGATTTTTTTTAACCTATGAATTTTAAACTTTTTATAATTTTTTATAATTTCCCTTGTGAGCTGCGTCTACGTGCTGTTTTCGAGAGCCATTGCGAATCGTCTCGCACGCAGACTCGACGACTTCCAGCCTCCCGAACAAACCGGTTTCCGAAAAGCCTTCAGTACCATAGACCACATACATACCCTGCGGCAGATTGTACAGAAAACTGAAGAGTACAATCTGCCACTTTGCCTAGCGTATGTGGACTATGAGAAAGCCTTTGATTCCGTCGAAATTTGGGCGGTTCTACAGTCCCTTCAGCGGTGCCAAGTTGACTGTCGGTATATCGAAGTGCTGAAGTGTTTGTACAGTAGGGCTACGATGGCTATCTGAGTACAGAACCAGAGTTCGAAACCTATCCAACTGCAAAGAGGTGTAAGACAGGGTGACGTTATATCCCCGAAACTCTTCACCGCTGCGTTGGAAGACGTTTTCAAGCTACTGGACTGGAAAGGATACGGTATTAACATCAATGGCGAGTACATTACTCACCTTCGATTTGCCGACGATATAGTCCTTATGGCAGAATCGCTGGAGGACCTTAGCACTATGCTCAATGACCTCAATAGTGTCTCCCGACGGATAGGTCTTAAGATGAACATGGACAAAACAAAGATCATGTTTAATGTCCATGTCACACCTATGCCGGTAGTTGTTGGGAGCACTATGCTCGAAGTTGTTGACGGGTACGTTTACCTGGGACGAATAGTCCGACTAGGTAAGTCAACTTCGACCGAGAGGTCAATCGACGGATTCAACTCGGCTGGGCAGCGTTCGGGAAATTACGACACATCTTCTCGTCAGGTATATCTCAATCTCCGAAAACTAAAGTGTACAACCAGTGCGTGTTGCCAGTGATGACTTACGGATCTGAGACGTGGTCCTTCACTGCTGGCCGTATGAGGACGCTCAAGGTCGCTCAGCGAGCTATGGAGAGGGCTATGCTCGGAGTTTCTCTGCGTGATAGACTCAGAAATGAGGATATCCGCAGTAAAACCAGAGTGACCGATATAGCCCTACGGATTAGTAAGCTGAAGTGGCAATGGGCCGGCCATTTAGCTCGAAGAACCGATAACCGACGGGGAAGAAAGGTTCTCGAGTGGCAGCCTCGTACCGGTAGACGTAGTGTAGGGCGACCCCCACTAGACGGAGTGACGACCTGGTAAGACATGCAGGAAGTCGATGGATGCAGGTGGCTCAGGACCGTGCTTTGTGGCATTGCTTGGGGGAGGCCTACGTACAGCAGTGGACTTGTGAAGGGCTGTAATTATGATGATGATGATGATGAATTTTAAATACGTTGTCCAGTAGTGACTTACTATTCAAATAACGTGTATTTGGTAGAGGTACATTTGCAGTTTGCACTCGTGAGCCCGGGTTCGAATCCAGGAATGTGAAGTCAAATTTTATTTTTTTATATATTCAGTATTATATATTAAGATACATTATTAAATCTTTATACATAAAAGAAATTGAAATGTAATTATTTTTAAACCAATGAATTTTAGATATACGGTAGTTATTTACAATTGTAACATTGAGTATTCAACCAACGTGTATTTGGTAGAGACAAAAGTTTTCAGTTTGCACGCGAGAGTGCCCGAGTTCGGTTCCAGGAGTGTAAAGTCAAATTTCCTGTTTTGTTTTATATATATTTAGTATTAGTTAATAGTTTACTATATTTAGTTAAATTAATTTAACACTATTATAAATAAATAAATAAAGTTTGAAATATAATATTTTATTATAATTTTTTTTTTTTAAAATTCCTAATGCTTTTGTTAAAAGATAAACATGGACGAAATAAGAATGGAAGAGTTTCGTTTTATTGGTTTTGTTTATAATAAATAGTAATTATAATTATCTATAAATGTTAGGTCTTTTACTTATAGCTTAAAAATATTTCAGTCAAATAGAAAAAAATAAATAGAATTCAAAAATGACCTATCTTGTGAAACATTGAACTAGAATATTTAGAATTGACATTTCTACGTAATTTAAAATTTCCAATTTTTTATGGATTGGAAGCCCTGGAACCACTGGTACATCGTCATTGCGAAAATATTGATATAAATAAATATTCATCGAAAAACGTACTGGAAGAAGCTTATACTAAACATATATTCATAACGATTCTTAAAAAAACGTTGAAAATTGAATCGCACACAGAGGAGCACGCGTACGTGTAACTGTTTCCCATAAATCACATTATATGTATATATATATATATATATATATATATATATATATATGTGTGTGTGTGTGTGTGTGTGTGTGTGTGTGTGTGTGTGTGTGTGTGTGTGTGTAAAGCTAAAACTAAATGTGTTCAAACTAAAACATCTTCAGGTAATGAATGTAGCCTCTACGGCGACTGACCGCTAAGTAGATAAGATGCCTCTTATAGAGGCGAAACACGTTTCGTATTGTCGTCGATGGTGTGTCTTACCTGGAATAGTGGTGTTAGAAGTAGTGGTGCCGGGAGTAGTGGTGCTGGGACTAGTGGTGACGGAGTTAGTGTATGCAATTGAGGGAGGGCGGGAGGTGCTCTTCAATCCAGGTAAGACACATTTCTGTAATTAGTTAGCGGAAGGTTGCAAAGTAATAAATTATTTATTATAATGGGTTTCCACAAAGTAACGCCTGCTTCTATAATTATATTTATTATAGAAAACGATAAACAACTGTTCAATATTTAACATGTTGAAAATTAAAACCCGTCGTTTTTATGATAAAACTTCATGAAAATAATTTAAAATCGGAATTTACAGCTCCGCTCTCCCCTACGGGTTAAATCGTGATTTTGTAAGTAGCAAGTTGTACGACTGTACGACCCGTCTCCTCTAGTCTCTAGTCACTTCCCGACGCCTTCATAATTATTTTATTATTATTAATACATATATCGCCCGCTACATGCAATATATACAAAAGCGGTCGTTCAAAAATCCTAAAATAGGTCAGTTAGTCAGTTACGTGTTGATCGTGTCGTCCTCAAGCCGTCAAAGAAGCGAAGAAAGTAGTTACCGATTTTACAAAAGTAAAACCATAGCGCCTTTAAATGGAGACGTACCGTCATCTATTGAACAATTTGTTAATTAATCATAAGTTTACAAAAAAATCTTAAATGGTTGCTTATATTATTTTAATATTTATAACTCAATATAGGTATAACATATACAAACGTTGGTGCGTTTATTATGTACCTACTGATCTTGCAACTTCTGAACACCTTGAAGGAGGCCTTGAGGTCATATTTTGTTAGATGACGAGACAATGGTTCATATCTATCGTGGCATCCAATAGGGGGCGCTGTTTTCAAGTTATTAAGAAATTCTTAAAAATGATGTGTAATAAGTAATAACAATAACATTAAGTAAGTTTCTGAAAAAAATTAAAATCAAAATATATCCTATAATGGATAGATAGGTGACGCAGATTTTTCACAACATTTGACACAATTCGAGTTCGTGTGTAATTTAGTTTTCATTTGAAATTTCAAACCTCATTATTTCTAAAGATAAATAAATTTTCTCAGGGCAGATACTTCAAATTTAAATAAAAGTTATTAAAGTATGGGATAAAATACTTAAAACATAAACAAATTGAAAAAATACAGTTGTAGGAAAAAATATATAGTTCAATAGTTTCACGTTAAACTTCAATCAGTTTATAATTTAGGTACCTACGCATATTTTTATCTCTATTTGCAAAACCAGGCTCTTTCAATTGTAAGGTTTTAATTAATTTGTCTTATTTATAATTAATGTTGCATAATTTATTTACCCTATCTATGGATCTCAGACCAACTTTGCATACGAATGTGGATAGGTTACTCTACACAGCGAAAAGTTGTTTCTTCAACTGCAGTTCTGGCAACATGGGTCTACTTTGTGTAATTTTTTCATAAAAAAATATATTATGTAGTGAGAAATGGCGGACATTTCAATAATTTCACTTTTAAGTATTAATGTTTTAATAAATCATGATATATTTTAAGAAAGTAATGTAATTTATAAGCCGTGGTCAATCAGGGGCTAAGCACTCACTGTAAAATACTCAGTACGCGAGTAACCCGGGTTCGATCCCCGCCGGCACCAATGAAATTCTTACTTATACCCAGGATGTGTAGAGGCTGTAAGCTTTTATTTTTCTTTCTCCAGTCAAGAAATATAATATTTTTGACTGGACAAAGAAAGTTGAAAATATCAACATGAAAATTATTTCAAATTCGTAGGTAATTGCACCTGCAATTTTTTAAGCTATAAGTACTAAAAATTCCTAATGCTTTTGTTAAAAAATCGCGGCCTCAGACACTTCAATTAGTTTATTATGTTATAATCATAATACATACACTGAATTTTTAGTTAAACATTTTTATGCACTGATTATTTATCAAATTAGTTATACTAATTCCGGAAGAATGTTGTGGTCACAGTACAAATCCACGAACGCAAAGACTTTAAGGTGCTTGAAATAAAGTTCATTTTTCTTTACTTTTATTGAATGACAGAATTAGTAATAATACAAATAAAAATGCAGTCTTATTGCCTTAAGTAACGGGCCATTTCAGTTTGTTTTGACTATACAGATTTAGTGTGACTGCAATTTACGTAGTTTTAATTATTTTTGCGATAAAAATATAGGAATATTAAAAATGATAGGAATCGATTCAGTGAACGATTCTGAACAAACTATTTCCAGGATGTGCGTTAATTATGTTACAAATACTATTACATTGTTTATAACATAGAAATAGGTTAAGTGATGAGTCAGCCAGATGGTTAAAAAGTAAAGTAAAGTTACAGCCTATATACGTCCCACTGCTGGGCTCAGGCGTCCCCTCATTTCTGAGAGGGTTTAGGGCAAGGAAGTGTCCGCCGCGCTGCCCAAATGCGTGTTGACGAACTTCACATGTATTCGAAATATTTTTTTTTCTTATTCCTCAGACATGCAGGTTTCCTCACGATGTTTTCCTTCACCGACGAGCACGTGGTAAATCAGCACTTAAAATTGCAACTAACAATTTCATTGGTGCCGGCGGGGATCGAACCCGGGTTACTCGCGTTCTGTTATATTTACAGCGAGCGTTAACCACTGAGCTACCACGGCTCCAGCCAGATAGCAGCCAGATGGTTACTTTGTATTAATTCTTGGTCAAAAGAATTAATATAAAGTAACAGTAATGTCAAAGCTGTTGTGTACTGTTATGTAATTTAATTTGTATTGTATTTTATTTTTTTATTTAAATAAATGGTAAATTGTATAACTCTTTTATTCCATTTCATATAAGGTTCTATCAATCTCTTCCTAGACAGATAATGTTCTTTATAATACAGTCAAGTTAATTTCATTAATTTGTTTTTTATATGTTTTGACTTAGTTTTAGCACATGTAAGCGACTAACTCCCGTGGCCGTGAGACTTGGTAGAGAGCTCAGATGGCTAGAGCATCGGCACGGATCGCTTAGGTCGTGGGTTCAAATCCCACCCGGTATTAGTTGATTTTTCGAATTTCTCATTAAATGTTTAGACATTTATTAATTTGTTTGGTCTTTCTATGGCTATTTTAATTCAAGCTCAAAATGTGCCTACTCTGTTAAGTTTTTCTAAGATCTAAAGTAACGTTTAATAAATAACAATAAGCTAATAGGTAATTGCGAGACTTGCTGCAAGACCAAGACCAAAAACAAGACTGAGAGCCCAATACCAAGACCAACAAGTAGTTAGGTTGTACCAGTTCTGGCGCACTGAGTCAGAAGGGGTACAAGTACGATGTTCGTCGACTCACGATCCTTAAAAAAAAAAAGTTTTGGCATGCTCTGATCACGAATCTGCGGTCCATTTTTGCGTAGGATGCACGGTTCAGGAGATGTGCAGATCAATTAACTCTTATCTAATTGATATCCGCTGCAAGCCTCCACCGTCATTAGCGCTCCATTACTGTTATCTATTGTTCATTGAATACCGTAATTATCTATTATTCGTCAGCGTGTGCGTCGGATTATCAGTGCTATTATATTATACTCCTTTGTTCCTAACTGCAACGGTAATCTGAATCATCAATGAAATACATTAACTAATTTTGTTACAAATTTTATTTACGAAATACAAAATCTTATTACTTATTATCTATAAAATAGGAGCGAAACATCTCATCCACTAAAATATCGTTGTACAATGAATGTGTTCCCTGTAAATATACTCGTAAACCTATGCATTGAACATCCCTGAAACTTATATAGCAAATACATTAAGCAATATTCGCCACAAACTGAAGTTCACTCATTCTGAATCCTATCAACATTCCAGTTCCATCTTTTACAATTTCTTTTTAAAAACTCTAGATGATATCGTACAGGTGTCCGTCCACATGAATCAAAATATTGACCGACGTCATTCGTATCGATATACAAAGCTACCCAATGTGACCCTGGTTTATCATCTGTACCCAAATTGCATATATTTTTTATTTTATTTTATTTTTTTTTATTTTATAGGATAGGGTGACAAACGGGCACACAGTCCACCTGATGGTAAGCGGTTGCTGCGGCCCAGAGACATCTACATCTATCCTCGACTACAAATCAAAATGCAGACGCGTTGTCACCCGTGAGGACTAAGATGGAATGCCTCTTTTCCAGTAAAAAGGGTCTCCGGTTCTCTACACTCACCATACGAAATACAGCAGCATTAAGCTACTATTTCACGCTGGTATTCTGTGAGAGCGTGGTCCTTCCCCGGTCGAGCCGACCCATTCGTGCTACAACTATATACTACTAATATAACTGCAGCATGGCTCTACCACGTAAAAAATATTAAATATTACCAAATTATATATATATATATATATATTGACACGCCTGTTGGTCTAGTGGTTAGTGACCCTGACTGCTAAGCCGGAGGTCGTGGGTCCGATTCCCACCCAGGACAAATGTTTGTGTGATGAGCACGATCATTTGTTCTGTGTCTGGGTGTAATTTATCTATAATATTTATGTATTTAGAAATATATAAGTATGTTTATCAGTTGTCTAGTACCCATAACACAAGCTCTGCTTAGCTTGGGACTAGATGGCGTTGTGTGATAGCTGTGGAATATTATTATTATTATTATTATATATATTATAATAATAAATATTACCTAGTCAGGTCATAAATTCTATTACATGTTTAATATAAAATAAATGAAACAAGTTTATTCATTATGTAACCATTTATATACCAAAATGAACTTAACAAAACATAGATTCTTATGACACTATAGTTTATTCAAAATGACCTCCGTGATTTTCAATACAGGCCTTCAATCTGCGCGGCCAGTCGTCTATCGCAGCACGAACGAGGTCCATGTCAATATCGGCGGCTGCCTTAATCAAGGATGTCTTGAGTGACTCCAAATTGGGATGAGACTTTGAGCACGCCTTTTCCTCCAAGTGTTGCCATATCTTGTAATCTAACGGATTCAAATCTGGACTGGAGGAGGGCCAGTCTTTGTGTCGGATGAAGTTGATTTCACGCGCCGCCAGCCAGTCTTGTGTGCTCCTCGCTCTATGAGCTGACGGCGAATCTTGTTGGAATACCCAGTGTCTGTTATTGAACATGGTATGAGAAACAGGTTACACAAGGTTCGCCAGGACTCTATTTTGATACACAACTGCATTCGTTTTTAACCTTTCTCACAAAAATGTACCTCTGTTAAGCCCCAATAAGAAACTCCCAACCATACCATGAGCGAGGATGGAAAATGACCCCGTTGGACACGCGGAATACGGTTGCTCGCTTCTTCGCTACTGTGTGCGTACACCTTATCATTTTGTTTGTTGTAGCTCTCTTCTACGGTAAAAATGTTTTCATCCGAAAAAAGAATTCCCCGATATTTTTTTCCCGCGTACCGCTTCAACAAAGCGCGGCATCTCTTCAATCTCAGGTCCATTAGACGAGCATTCAAACGATGTTCTGTTTTTTTTCGATATGCCCGAAGCCCTAAGTCTTCATTTAACACCCTTTTCACCGTGGTTCTGCTTAACCCCATCTGTAGGGCCAACAGTTTCTGCTTACGTTTGGGATTTCTTTGAATTCGCGCCTTCACAGCTTTTGTCACTGCTGGAGTCCTAACAGACCGAGGGCGACCACTTCTTGACCTGTCATCTACACTAAAGTCTTCATTGTATCGTTTGATGGTACGATAAACGAATCTTTTGGTTATATTCAAATTTTTCAGTATATCAAAAAATTTAATTGGCACGTAATCGCAACTGCAACACGGTCTTTTTTAAGCGTCCACTCCATATGTAAAAATGAGTAAAATTCTAAAAAGTATACAGTTTTATTTTCATGAACAATTCGAATTCAATAAACTTTTTTGTGGCCAGCATTCTAAAAGAAAAGTTTTTACTGTGTGACAATACTTATGACCTGACTAGGTATATACGTTGGTACGTGGGTGTACATGGACAGTCTGTTAGCAGCATAAACATTATTTTCTAGACTGGGGTGAATCTTTTTCAGATGTTGTTGTACATCTAGTGTATCCATGATATTACTGCTATTAGTAGATTATTACAGTACAATCTACTCAATGACTAACATAGGAATGATCAATTATGTGATTTCTAAATATTAAATTGCATTCTTTCTGTTATACAAAACGTATTTGAGTCATCAATACACTGAATAAGACGCTACACGAAGAATGTGAGATAAGGTTGTTGACGCATAAAGTTATTATCAATTCTACTGTAGAAATTCTTTAGATTAGAATTATTACTTACTGGTACTATATAAGACCAAGCAACTGCAGTCATGGAGTTAGTGTATGGTCGTTTGACCGCAGTGTATCTATCAATAATACATTTGTGTTACTTCAACGCATCAAAGGCCATAGATGTAAGTGTTTAATCTATTGACAAACTTACTTTTCTTTCTGTTATTTTTTTACGTGTGTATGATTTTGAACGACAGGCCTGTTGGTCTAGTGGTTAGTGACCCTGACTGTTATGCCGGAGGTCGTGGGTTCGATTCCCACCCAGGACAAATGTTTGTGTGATGAGCACGATCATTTGTTCTGTGTCTGGGTGTAATTTATCTATAATATTTATGTATTTAGAAATATATAAGTATGTTTATCAGTTGTCTAGTACCCATAACACAAGCTCTGTTTAGCTTGGGACTAGATGGCGTTGTGTGATAGTTGTGGAATATTATTATTATTATTATTATTATTTAGTGTTAACAAATTATATTTAAATATTTTGTGTGTGTACATGATTAAGCCGTGGTAGCTCAGATGGTTAGCGCAAGCTGTAAATTTTACAGTACGTAACGCGGGTTCGATCCCCGCCGACACCAATTAAATTGTTAATTGCAATTTTAAGTGTTTATTCTATTGACACACTTACTTTTCTTTCTGTTATTTTCTTACGTGTGTATGATTTAGTGTTAACAAATTATATTTAAATATTGTGTGTGTATATGATTAAGCCGTGGTAGCTCAGATGGTTAGCGCAAGCTGTAAATTTCACAGTACGCGACCCAGGTTCGAACCCCGCCGACACCACTTAAATTGTTAATTGCAATTTTAAGTGCTGATTTACCACGTGCTTGGCGGTGAAGGAAAACATCGTGAGGAAACCTGCATGTCTGAGAAAATTTCAAAGGCATGTGAAGTTCGCCAACACGCATTGAGACCGCGCCGCGGACATTTCCTAGCCATAAATACAAAGACAATAGCAGAAAGTAAAAAGTTAAAAAATACTTTTTTAACAATGACAGTCATTAGTTGATCATTAGTGAATGTGATTCTGTTTTCTTAAATTACAGGAAGAAAAGAGCAGAAGGAAGAAATGGGATGATGGGAAGTAATGAAGAATGAATTGTTATGTGAAGTTTGTTGGAACAAACATATTTTAGTCACGTGTAAATACTTTTAACATTTTGGTTCAAAATGACACAAAATCTAAAAAATATTAGATACATCATCGACATGGACGGATTTTACATTACATATCCTCATAAACATTTTCAATGTAGAGAAATGGCTATTCTAGACGTAAAACTATCTAATAAAAATGATTCGTTTATAGATCATTATTTGTTTCAGCCAAGTTATCCTTTCAATTATTTGTCGCCAAAAGACAAAAAAACTGTTCGTTATTGTAAAATACACGTGCACGGCATTCCATATTTTGATGTGACCGAAGAATTAAAATGTGCCTACAAACAATAGAACATCATTCCCATATTAAATTGGTGTATTAGAAATTTGTGCAAAGACGAAGTGATCGCATACAAAGGTGGTTCAACAGAAAAACAATTTTTAAAAATGTTGACGACGAATGATAGAATTTTTAATATTGAAGAATACAAATGTCCAAAATACAATGATTTGGTAAATGTTATAAATTTAAACAAACGTTATGTGTGTAATAATCATATATTTGCAAAAAATAAACACAAAATTTTACGTTGTTCTTGTGACGAAGTGTGGGTTTTTTACAAGTGGTTATTACTTGAAAATAAAATTTTAAATTAATCATAAATTTTGTTTGATTTCCCAAAAACATTAGTTATAGTATACTATATAATACAAAATTGGTTCAACAGAAAAACAATTTTTAAAAATGTTGACGACGAATGATAGAATTTTTAATATTGAATAATACAAATGTCCAAAATACAATGATTTGGTAAATGTTATAAATTTAAACAAACGTTATGTGTGTAATAATCATATATTTGCAAAAAATAATCACAAAATTTTACATCGTTCTTGTGACGAAGTGTGGGTTTTTTACAAGTGGTTATTACTTGAAAATAAAATTTTAAATTAATCATAAATTTTGTTTGATTTCCCAAAAACATTAGTTATAGTATACTATATAATACAAAATTGGTTCAACAGAAAAACAATTTTTAAAAATGTTGACGACGAATGATAGAATTTTTAATATTGAAGAATACAAATGTCCAAAATACAATGATTTGGTAAATGTTATAAATTTAAACAAACGTTATGTGTGTAATAATCATATATTTGCAAAAAATAATCACAAAATTTTACATTGTTCTTGTGACGAAGTGTGGGTTTTTTACAAGTGGTTATTACTTGAAAATAAAATTTTAAATTAATCATAAATTTTGTTTGATTTCCCAAAAACATTAGTTATAGTATACTATATAATACAAAATTGGTTCAACAGAAAAACAATTTTTAAAAATGTTGACGAATGATAGAATTTTTAATATTGAAGAATACAAATGTTCAAAATACAATGATTTGGTAAATGTTATAAATTTAAAAAAAAGTTATGTGTGTAATAATCATATATTTGCAAAAAATAATCACAAAATTTTACACTGTTCTTGTGACGAAGTGTGGGTTTTTTACAAGTGGTTATTACTTGGAAATAAAATTTTAAATTTATCATAAATTTTGTTTGATTTCCCAAAAACATTAGTTATAGTATACTATATAATACAAAATTGGTTCAACAGAAAAACAATTTTTAAAAATGTTGACGACGAATGATAGAATTTTTAATATTGAAGAATACAAATGTCCAAAATACAATGATTTGGTAAATGTCATAAATTTAAACAAACGTTATGTGTGTAATAATCATATATTTGCAAAAAATAATCACAAAATTTTACATCGTTCTTGTGACGAAGTGTGGGTTTTTTACAAGTGGTTATTACTTGAAAATAAAATTTTAAATTAATCATAAATTTTGTTTGATTTCCCAAAAACATTAGTTATAGTATACTATATAATACAAAATTGGTTCAACAGAAAAACAATTTTTAAAAATGTTGACGACGAATGATAGAATTTTTAATATTGAAGAATACAAATGTCCAAAATACAATGATTTGGTAAATGTTATAAATTTAAACAAACGTTATGTGTGTAATAATCATATATTTGCAAAAAATAATCACAAAATTTTACATTGTTCTTGTGACGAAGTGTGGGTTTTTTACAAGTGGTTATTACTTGAAAATAAAATTTTAAATTAATCATAAATTTTGTTTGATTTCCCAAAAACATTAGTTATAGTATACTATATAATACAAAATTGGTTCAACAGAAAAACAATTTTTAAAAATGTTGACGACGAATGATAGAATTTTTAATATTGAAGAATACAAATGTCCAAAATACAATGATTTGGTAAATGTCATAAATTTAAACAAACGTTATGTGTGTAACAATCATATATTTGCAAAAAATAATCACAAAATTTTACATTGTTCTTATGACGAAGTGTGGGTTTTTTACAAGTGGTTATTACTTGGAAATAAAATTTTAAAATTAATCATAAATTTTGTTTGATTTCCCAAAAACATTAGTTATAGTATACTATATAATACAAAATTGGTTCAACAGAAAAACAATTTTTAAAAATGTTGACGACGAATGATAGAATTTTTAATATTGAAGAATACAAATGTCCAAAATACAATGATTTGGTAAATGTCATAAATTTAAACAAACGTTATGTGTGTAATAATCATATATTTGCAAAAAATAATCACAAAATTTTACATTGTTCTTGTGACGAAGTGTGGGTTTTTTACAAGTGGTTATTACTTGAAAATAAAATTTTAAATTAATCATAAATTTTGTTTGATTTCCCAAAAACATTAGTTATAGTATACTATATAATACAAAATTGGTTCAACAGAAAAACAATTTTTAAAAATGTTGACGACGAATGATAGAATTTTTAATATTGAAGAATACAAATGTCCAAAATACAATGATTTGGTAAATGTTATAAATTTAAACAAACGTTATGTGTGTAATAATCATATATTTGCAAAAAATAATCACAAAATTTTACATTGTTCTTGTGACGAAGTGTGGGTTTTTTACAAGTGGTTATTACTTGAAAATAAAATTTTAAATTAATCATAAATTTTGTTTGATTTCCCAAAAACATTAGTTATAGTATACTATATAATACAAAATTGGTTCAACAGAAAAACAATTTTTAAAAATGTTGACGACGAATGATAGAATTTTTAATATTGAAGAATACAAATGTCCAAAATACAATGATTTGGTAAATGTCATAAATTTAAACAAACATTATGTGTGTAACAATCATATATTTGCAAAAAATAATCACAAAATTTTACATTGTTCTTATGACGAAGTGTGGGTTTTTTACAAGTGGTTATTACTTGGAAATAAAATTTTAAAATTAATCATAAATTTTGTTTGATTTCCCAAAAACATTAGTTATAGTATACTATATAATACAAAATTGGTTCAACAGAAAAACAATTTTTAAAAATGTTGACGACGAATGATAGAATTTTTAATATTGAAGAATACAAATGTCCAAAATACAATGATTTGGTAAATGTCATAAATTTAAACAAACGTTATGTGTGTATTTGCAAAAAATAATCACAAAATTTTACATTGTTCTTGTGACGAAGTGTGGGTTTTTTACAAGTGGTTATTACTTGGAAATAAAATTTTAAATTAATCATAAATTTTGTTTGATTTCCCAAAAACATTAGTTATAGTATACTATATAATACAAAATTGGTTCAACAGAAAAACAATTTTTAAAAATGTTGACGACGAATGATAGAATTTTTAATATTGAAGAATACAAATGTCCAAAATACAATGATTTGGTAAATGTTATAAATTTAAACAAACGTTATGTGTGTAATAATCATATATTTGCAAAAAATAATCACAAAATTTTACATTGTTCTTGTGACGAAGTGTGGGTTTTTTACAAGTGGTTATTACTTGAAAATAATATTTGAAATTAATCATAAATTTTGTTTGATTTCCCAAAAACATTAGTTATAGTATACTATATAATACAAAATTGGTTCAACAGAAAAACAAATTTTAAAATTTATGACATTTACCAAATCATTGTATTTTGGACATTTGTATTCTTCAATATTAAAAATTCTATCATTCGTCGTCAACATTTTTAAAAATTGTTTTTCTGTTGAACCAATTTTGTATTATATAGTATACTATAACTAATGTTTTTGGGAAATCAAACAAAATTTATGATTAATTTAAAATTTTATTTTCAAGTAATAACCACTTGTAAAAAACCCACACTTCGTCACAAGAACAACGTAAAATTTTGTGTTTATTTTTTGCAAATATATGATTATTACACACATAACGTTTGTTTAAATTTATGACATTTACCAAATCATTGTATTTTGGACATTTGTATTCTTCAATATTAAAAATTCTATCATTCGTCGTCAACATTTTTAAAAATTGTTTTTCTGTTGAACCACCTTTGTATGCGATCACTTCGTCTTTGCACAAATTTCTAATATACCAATTTAATATGGGAATGATGTTCTCTTGTTTGTAGGCACATTTTAATTCTTCGGTCACATCAAAATATGGAATGCCGTGCACGTGTATTTCACAATAACGAACAGTTTTTTTGTCTTTTGGCGACAAATAATTGAAAGGATAACTTGGCCGAAACAAATAATGATCGATAAACGAATCATTTTTATTAGATAGTTTTACGTCTAGAATAGCCATTTCTCTACATTGAAAATGTTTATGAGGATATGTAATGTAAAATCCGTCCATGTCGATGATGTATCTAATATTTTTTAGATTTTGTGTCATTTTGAACCAAAATGTTAAAAGTATTTACACGTGACTAAAATATGTTTGTTCCAACAAACTTCACATAACAATTCATTCTTCATTACATCCCATCATCCCATTTCTTCCTTCTGCTCTTTTCTTCCTGTAATTTAAGAAAACAGAATCACATTCACTAATGATCAACTAATGACTGTCATTGTTAAAAAAGTATTTTTTAACTTTTTACTTTCTGCTATTGTCTTTGTATTTATGGCTAGGAAATGTCCGCGGCGCGGTCTCAATGCGTGTTGGCGAACTTCACATGCCTTCGAAATTTTCTCAGACATGCAGGTTTCCTCACGATGTTTTCCTTCACCGCCAAGCACGTGGTAAATCAGCACTTAAAATTGCAATTAACAATTTAAGTGGTGTCGGCGGGGTTCGAACCTGGGTCGCGTACTGTGAAATTTACAGCTTGCGCTAACCATCTGAGCTACCACGGCTTAATCATATACACACACAATATTTAAATATAATTTGTTAACACTAAATCATACACACGTAAGAAAATAACAGAAAGAAAAGTAAGTGTGTCAATAGAATAAACACTTAAAATTGCAATTAACAATTTAATTGGTGTCGGCGGGGATCGAACCCGCGTTACGTACTGTAAAATTTACAGCTTGCGCTAACCATCTGAGCTACCACGGCTTAATCATGTACACACACAAAATATTTAAATATAATTTGTTAACACTAAATAATAATAATAATAATAATAATATTCCACAACTATCACACAACGCCATCTAGTCCCAAGCTAAACAGAGCTTGTGTTATGGGTACTAGACAACTGATAAACATACTTATATATTTCTAAATACATAAATATTATAGATAAATTACACCCAGACACAGAACAAATGATCGTGCTCATCACACAAACATTTGTCCTGGGTGGGAATCGAACCCACGACCTCCGGCATAACAGTCAGGGTCACTAACCACTAGACCAACAGGCCTGTCGTTCAAAATCATACACACGTAAAAAAATAACAGAAAGAAAAGTAAGTTTGTCAATAGATTAAACACTTACATCTATGGCCTTTGATGCGTTGAAGTAACACAAATGTATTATTGATAGATACACTGCGGTCAAACGACCATACACTAACTCCATGACTGCAGTTGCTTGGTCTTATATAGTACCAGTAAGTAATAATTCTAATCTAAAGAATTTCTACAGTAGAATTGATAATAACTTTATGCGTCAACAACCTTATCTCACATTCTTCGTGTAGCGTCTTATTCAGTGTATTGATGACTCAAATACGTTTTGTATAACAGAAAAAATGCAATTTAATATTTAGAAATCACATAATTGATCATTCCTATGTTAGTCATTGAGTAGATTGTACTGTAATAATCTACTAATAGCAGTAATATCATGGATACACTAGATGTACAACAACATCTGAAAAAGATTCACCCCAGTCTAGAAAATAATGTTTATGCTGCTAACAGACTGTCCATGTACACCCACGTACCAACGTATATACCTAGTCAGGTCATAAGTATTGTCACACAGTAAACACTTTTCTTTTAGAATGCTGGCCACAAAAAGTTTATTGAATTCGAATTGTTCATAAAAATAAAACTGTATACTTTTTAGAATTTTACTCATTTTTACATATGGAGTGGACGCTTAAAAAAGACCGTGTTGCAGTTGCGATTACGTGCCAATTAAATTTTTTGATATACTGAAAAATTTGAATATAACCAAAAGATTCGTTTATCGTACCATCAAACGATACAATGAAGACTCTAGTGTAGATGACAGGTCAAGAAGTGGTCGCCCTCGGTCTGTTAGGACTCCAGCAGTGACAAAAGCTGTGAAGGCGCGAATTCAAAGAAATCCCAAACGTAAGCAGAAACTGTTGGCCCTACAGATGGGGTTAAGCAGAACCACGGTGAAAAGGGTGTTAAATGAAGACTTAGGGCTTCGGGCATATCGAAAAAAAACAGAACATCGTTTGAATGCTCGTCTAATGGACCTGAGACTGAAGAGATGCCGCGCTTTGTTGAAGCGGTACGCGGGAAAAAAATATCGGGGAATTCTTTTTTCGGATGAAAACATTTTTACCGTAGAAGAGAGCTACAACAAACAAAATGATAAGGTGTACGCACACAGTAGCGAAGAAGCGAGCAACCGTATTCCGCGTGTCCAACGGGGTCATTTTCCATCCTCGCTCATGGTATGGTTGGGAGTTTCTTATTGGGGCTTAACAGAGGTACATTTTTGTGAGAAAGGTTAAAAACGAATGCAGTTGTGTATCAAAATACAGTCCTGGCGAACCTTGTGTAACCTGTTTCTCATACCATGTTCAATAACAGACACTGGGTATTCCAACAAGATTCGGCGTCAGCTCATAGAGCGAAGAGCACACAAGACTGGCTGGCGGCGCGTGAAATCGACTTCATCCGACACAAAGACTCGCCCTCCTCCAGTCCAGATTTGAATCCGTTAGATTACAAGATATGGCAACACTTGGAGGAAAAGGCGTGCTCAAAGCCTCATCCCAATTTGGAGTCACTCAAGACATCCTTGATTAAGGCAGCCGCCGATATTGACATGGACCTCGTTCGTGCTGCGATAGACGACTGGCCGCGCAGATTGAAGGCCTGTATTGAAAATCACGGAGGTCATTTTGAATAAACTATAGTGTCATAAGAATCTATGTTTTGTTAAGTTCATTTTGGTATATAAATGGTTACATAATGAATAAACTTGTTTCATTTATTTTATATTAAACATGTAATAGAATTTATGACCTGACTAGGTAATATTTATTAATATTATATATATATATATATATATATATATATATATATATATATATATATATATATATATATATATATAATTTGGTAATATTTAATATTTTTTACGTGGTAGAGCCATGCTGCAGTTATATTAGTAGTATATAGTTGTAGCACGAATGGGTCGGCTCGACCGGGGAAGGACCACGCTCTCACAGAATACCAGCGTGAAATAGTAGCTTAATGCTGCTGTATTTCGTATGGTGAGTGTAGAGAACCGGAGACCCTTTTTACTGGAAAAGAGGCATTCCATCTTAGTCCTCACGGGTGACAACGCGTCTGCATTTTGATTTGTAATCGAGGATAGATGTAGATGTCTATGGGCCGCAGCAACCGCTTACCATCAGGTGGACTGTGTGCCCGTTTGTCACCCTATCCTATAAAATAAAAAAAAATAAAATAAAATAAAAAATATATGCAATTTGGGTACAGATGATAAACCAGGGTCACATTGAGTAGCTTTGTATATCGATACGAATGACGTCGGTCAATATTTTGATTCATGTGGACCGACACCTGTACGATATCATCTAGAGTTTTTAAAAAGAAATTGTAAAAGATGGAACTGGAATGTTGATAGGATTCAGAATGAGTGAACTTTAGTTTGTGGCGAATATTGCTTAATGTATTTGCTATATAAGTTTCAGGGATGTTCAATGCATAGGTTTACGAGTATATTTACAGGGAACACATTCATTGTACAACGATATTTTAGTGGATGAGATGTTTCGCTCCTATTTTATAGATAATAAGTAATAAGATTTTGTATTTCGTAAATAAAATTTGTAACAAAATTAGTTAATGTATTTCATTGATGATTCAGATTACCGTTGCAGTTAGGAACAAAGGAGTATAATATAATAGCACTGATAATCCGACGCACACGCTGACGAATAATAGATAATTACGGTATTCAATGAACAATAGATAACAGTAATGGAGCGCTAATGACGGTGGAGGCTTGCAGCGGATATCAATTAGATAAGAGTTAATTGATCTGCACATCTCCTGAACCGTGCATCCTACGCAAAAATGGACCGCAGATTCGTGATCAGAGCATGCCAAAATCTTTTTTTTTTAAGGATCGTGAGTCGACGAACATCGTACTTGTACCCCTCCTGACTCAGTGCGCCAGAACTGGTACAACCTAACTATTCCAATAACAAGACCAGGTGTACTGGCGCAAGACCAAGACCAAGACTGGCTAAGTCTCGTCTTGTTCTTGCATTTGGGCAACACTAAAAGCTGCCCTATGAAAATTGCAGAATGAAACTCTGATAAACGAGCACATAGTTTTCAAAATGGTAAGTGGGGAATTGCCATCCCATCGGACTATGAGAGTGAGGAAATAGATTTGTGCTTGCGTATATACACACCGTGGAACTGGCTGGCGTGACCGGAATTAGATTATACATTATTAATATTATGTTATTTGTATAAAAAAATCTAAACCTACAGTTCTGTTAAATAATAGTATAAATCTGGAAGAGATTGGATTTTGCATTAAACATTGATTTGCTTTAAAGCCGTAGTGGCTGCAGGACATGCAATGCTAACGTGTAATTGCGAGCGTGCTTATGATATGAAATAGTCTTCAATAATTTTATAGTAAACAATAGTAACAACTGGAAAGTTATTTTTAACGAAAGTAATAGGTTATGTTATTGTTAACACGACGTTTTTAAATCATAACCACCTATAAAATTCCAATGCTGGACGTACGTTCCGCCAAAGATTGCCTCATTGGGAGGATTTTGTCATAGTTGCCACGCTTGGCAGGCGAGTTGCTAAAAGCAGTTTTTATCACTTTCGCTGTTATCAGGAAGGTGCTGCTGCCTTTCTCCTGTTTCAGTTTCCTTCTGTCGTCGCTTACGACAACCAAGAAACGATTTGGAACAGTGAATACACTTACTACATAACTACATGGTTTGAACATGAGTTTTTAATAATTTGTAAATAAATTTCTTTAACTTTATTAGCAAGCAATTGTCTATTGCTGGTCATAGGCCTTACCTGTTGGGAGGCTTTGCCTTAATCGCCAAGCTTGTAAGGAAGGTTGGTTTTCAAGTAACAGACGTGAGCACCTTTGTCGCTGCTGTCCGTCACCGGTCTGGGTATTTAACGTATGGCGTGAACGAGATGGTTATACTTTCTGGAGCTTTCAATATTCTATATGTGATGTCCAATATGAAAAAATGGGTTTATAGCTTCTTTTACGCCTCTTATTTACTCTACTTACTCACTTCATTATACTGATTGTCTCGTTGTTGCAGTGGTCGTTAACGCAATTGCTGATGATTCTCAGCAGCAACCCGAACTCAGGAAGTTGGCGATATTTCATACCCGGGCCTCAGTTATCACTCTCCGATCGTATCGAACTGCCGTCCCGTCGGGTTATAAATATCAATTTTGATGGTAATATTTCTATTAGAATCGTATTGGAGTTGGGGTTGTAAGAAGTACTCCCTTTTCCCCAAAACGTGGCGTCCCGACCTCATGCACACCTGGTGCACCATGTTCATAATGGGAGTAAGCTTTAGCTACCGAAAATGGTGGACAAACCATCCATAAATGCTTAAACTAGAGTTTTCATAAAACTGAAGTAACACACGAACTTACAGTCCGTAATGATTCTGGATCTCTATACTCTTCAGACTGCAACCCGCAGTGCAGGTACTGGTTTGAAAGGGAAGAATAGGTATGAGAGTGATACTTACCCAGACGGACTCTTAGACAGAAAAAGAATCCTACCAGCTAGTAGGTAAGAATATAATATTTCTAAAGTAAGTTTTTTGCGTAACTGGAGTAAGTATTTTTAACAACTAATCCTTTGCTAACATTAACATATGTGCCGGGTGTTTGTAAAACGCTTACGAAAATGAAGGCAGACGATAGTACTAACGGTACTTATGATGACGGGACAGAAAGAAAATCGATCCCAATGAAAAACAAATCATCTTTTCACAACTTTTTATTATCTTTATTGATGATCCATCATGTTAGTACACCTAAATGAAACGATAATTTCACTACAAAAATCATAAAAATACTTAAACATAAAACCAGCAGTGGAACTTAAAATACCTAAAATTAGCTGACAATTATGGCACGCGATGGCGAATTCGCACGGTCCGCAGCCCGCGATCGTACTAATACCTAATAAATTACAACAATTTTCTTACTACGATTTTACCACTGTGTTAGTATTCACTTAGCCACTTTAATTCGAATTCACTGGTTAAACAAACCAAATACCTGGTTCGATTCCCCGCTAATAAAAAATTTACAGCCAGGAACTAAAGCTTGCACTTTGTGCACTTTGTATGGGTGCATTTGGTTACTCTTTAACACCTTGTGAACTGCCCAGTATGACATACTTGTTCTATCCCGACGCCCGACGCCCGACGCCCGACGCCCGACGCCCGACGCCCGACGCCCGACGCCCGACGCCCGACGCCCGACGCCCGACGCCCGACGCCCGACGACGCGACGCGACGACTCTGAGTGAAAAGCCACTTGACTTCTGCCTCCTACCGCTGCCGGAGCAATGTGCCAATTTTCCAACACTCACTAAAATGCTGCTGGTATCGAACGAGAGTCAGCTGGGTCTCGGCGGTCAGGAATTTCTCTCGGTAAATTCGTAATGCACAAAAAGTATTGCCGCGAGCTTCTCCAAGGCACATTAACATGTTGCTGTATTATATTTTTTTTTTATTTATTCGTTACAAGATCCACAGCTCTAATTACAACGTATATAAAACTTAAGAAATAAACTAACAGCCAATAACGGATCTACTTTATACATTTTTTGACTTATATTAATCGACCGACAATCAATAAGTTTGAGCTACAAAACATACTATTTTAGAAACTAAAAATTAAAAATGGTGCGTCTCTCTCTCTCTCCGATCTGTGTATCCGTGTACGCGCGCGCGTGTGTGTGTATGTTTGTGTGTGTGTGTGTGTGTGTGTGTGTGTGTGTGTGTGTGTGTGTGTGTGTGTGTGCGCGTGTATGTGTGTGTGTGTGTGTGTGTGTGTGTGTGTGTGTGTGTGTGTGTGTGTGTGTGTGTGCGTGTGTGTGTGTGTGTGTGTGTATTTATTATTTAGTTGAGAAATAATACTTAACTACTTTTTCTAACTCTGATCCTCTTTCTGATGTTGAGTTTGTAGTGGTAGCATTCCATTAACAAATCACCCATTAATTTTAGTATTCGGATACAGATTTAAACACTCGCGTACGTTGAGTAGTTTGATGGCGTTTAGGTTGTCATATTAAACCGTTAATTAAATACAACACATATTAAATAAACTATTATTACGGTTAAAATATTAAGCTTTATAATCGTAATTTTACGGTCGATATTAAATTGTAGTGAAACTTGGGCTGCTATCCAATTGCCAAGACCATAGTAAAGCTATTTGGTGAACTAGAATGGCAAGGGAATTATCGTAGTTCATGCTGTAAATTGTTTCATAAATAATACTTTTACTATTATTATACAATTAATCTAGGCCAATAATGGGAATACGATCGTAAGCGAAAGTAAATTTATTTCAGCAGCACCTGTGCCTGTGGTGAACGATCTGGTCGGGTAGGCAACACATTAATTTGGATATAATTTTCTTCGTTTATTTTAATTTTTATGACTATTTTAACTATTTCTTTTTATTTATTTTATAATATAACTACGTTTCGCGTTATACTACATACTAACATAAATATTTTTTTGCTGAATCATGTTACATATAATATTATGTTTTCCAAGTCACGTACAGTTATACGCGAGTGGTTTTGATTTATTTACAGACATGCGTGTGTCGGCGAACTTAATGTAAGGGGAAAGTGGCAAGAAAATATTAAAATAGAGGCTGTTCTAATTTTTCAGAAACTTTATTAACATTCATGAAATAAATTCCTAACATAATACTAGATATCTAAAAACTATGCAAATAAAACTCGACGTCAGAAAGAAAGTTAAAGAATTAATATTATCAAGCTAACGAACTTGCAGCAGAACTTTTCAACAAATTACTCACCATGTAGTATTTATTTTCATGAATTATTTAATTCAAATACTAGATAGGAGATATAACATATATTGTACCGATCCCATGAATATATGTAAAAGGAACGAGGTATGGTAACAAGGCAACATATTGTTGCGTGCCATAATTAATGCATGGTAAGTGACGAGTTTCCAATAGCGCCATCTAGTAAAGGACTGGAGGTATGTACTCGAACAGAACAGATGTTTAAGTAGAAGAGGCCCTATATAAGGCCGGTATAGACCGCGAACCGGGTCAGTATTAAATTGGTGATACAAACGAATATTTTGAAGCGATATAAATGCGAACTAAAGTAGGTATTCATCATCATCATTACAGCCCTTCACAAGTCCACTGCTGAACATAGGCCTCCCGCAAGCAATGCCAAAAGCAATCAGTAGTGCAATTGTGTTTTATTATTAGTGTGTTTTAAGTTGTAATTGGTGTTCGGTAATTGAAGTGTCAATTTTGGTAATTCAATCAGCAGTTTTTATCATCACGATCCCCAAGCCGGTAACAATATCCTTGGAAAAATGTTTAAAAAAGAAAAAAAATTAAAATCGTCCATATCATCTCGTAGGTATTGTGAGAGTCCACAGAGGGAAATGAAACAGGACTTGACCTGGCAGGGCCTCACTATCTGATAACAACTCACAATATTAATAAAGAAACAGTTAACTGTAAACCCATTTTACCAGCGTGGCAACTGTGACGAATAGCTTGTAAGGCAAACTATGGCAGAGTCCTATGTTCCGTATTATACTTTTAAAAGGCTGTAAAAATTTGTAAACGAATGAAGAGACGAGAAGAACCACGTCAACATGGGAACATCTTACATGTTTCTGCAACCAAACAGTAAACAGTAAGTGCACTGCTGTGTTCCGGTTTGAAGGGTCCAGAGATTCAGTATTATCATACACTGTAAGACAATATATCTTAGTGCTTAGAAGTGACAACACTTCCGTACACTTTTTTATTTAAATGATCCATTGACTGTAGTAGCCACTTAACACCAGGTGGACTCTGAGTTCGCTTGTCATTTCAATTTAATAAAAAAGTATAGGTGACAAACACACGAACAGTCTTCCTGGTGGTAAGTTAATATTGTGGCCCACAGGAAAACATACAAAACACAGAAGCACTATCCTTGTATTCTATGCGACCTTGGTAGTTTCTCGGTCGAAACGACCCATTCGTGCTGTGGCCATAATTCGGTATATGCCTCTTCCACGTATATAAAATCTGCCCAATCAAGCGTTATGATTACTGCGGCAAATTCTCTGTGACATACATAGTATCGTGCTAGTAATCGCCAAGGGAGTAGGCATAGTTCAAAAAACAGCGAGCTGTGCGGATCACGTTTAGTCAGAAATGGGCTTAGCTGAAAAATTGTGAAAGAAGTAATAGGTCGCCACTAGTCGCCTTTGCGAAATGCTAGGCAAGTAACACAGTTCACAAATGCTTTTGTAATAATATCACATAAATATGATCTATCAGTAATGGGTACCGACATAAGGCGGATGACAAAATATTCAATGTTGCATCAATATCAAAATGACTGAGGGCATTCATTTTGAAACAAAAGCCAAAATTGGAAATGGAACGTATAGATTGAAAGAAAGAGTTAGCAAATGACGTAAGTATGATTAAAGAAAGAGATAGTTGTATATAGTATATTATTATATTAACTTTATTGGTTGAATGGTTTGAAAGGGTTAGAGCGCTAACACAAATGATGTACAGATTATTTCAGAGAGTATAGAGTTGGAACAATGTATTTTGGAGGTTTATTTCTGCATGACACGACCTCCAACATGTTTATGATGTCAATGTCCGCCACAGAGTACATTATATATACCTGGAATTAACTAAAACAACGCACTTCCGAACGTAAACTTACTCCAGCGCTGTCCTTTGGAGAGTTGAGGAACTAAATATGCAATGCCAGTTTCTATAGAACAGAAAAATGTTCTAACTACAAAGGCCCTGATGTCCGCTGTCAAACAGAATTTTATTTTCCACGTAGTGTCATCAAAAATATTTCGACAAAATAGACTAAGAAAATTGAAGTAAACATTCCCGCACACCTACGATAACATCAGTAGTTGGTAACTAAGCATGAATCGATCTTACCCTACAATTTGTTTGCGAGTGGGTGAAGGCGAAAGCCGCAACAATTTATTTAAGGATTGTAAACATAACTACACTCCAGTGTTGTTTGCTTTTATTTCACTATCTCAAGATTAAACATTTTTAAGAATATTAACGTACTAGCATACGTGCATACATAACTAACTAGTCTAAAAGATGTTGTTCTGGACTTTTCAGTAGGCGCGACGAGTTAGATATAAATCTGGGGGCACAGCAGTGCCCCCGCCAAGTCGAGCAAAAAAGCGTCACACCCGTACTATACTTTTCTCGAAGCAATTCAGGCCATTTTCGACCTCCTATAATTTCGTAGTGGATAAAACTAGAATCCTGAATTTTCAGTAACCAAGTAAACATTGTATAAACATGGCATATTTCAAATTTCATTCAATTTGTACTAATAGTTTAAGAAATATAACTAGTCAAAGTTTCTTAATTTTGTCACTCACTGACTGACCGATCATCAAAACTCTAAGGCACTTCTAACAGACATAGAAGCTTGAAATTTAGAATACAATTAGTGTTTAGTGTAAAAGTCAATGAAAAACTAAAATTTTTTTTTTAATTTCCGTCCAGTTTTCTAAATACATTAACTACATAAATAACTTTGTAATCCCATATAAATATATAGAATTACGAAGTTACATTTGCAGTGAATGAATCAGTGTATGTACTTGTATATATGTATAGTAAGTGTAGATAGGTACGTTGTTGGCATTCAAGAAGTAGAAGGTACCGGAAAGGAAAAACAGTAGGACTATCTTATCTACAAAAAGAAATGAGATGCCATCAAAACATAACTTGTAAAAAACACCAAGTCTCGAAACTCAGTTCTTCTACCGTAAAAATTTGTGAGATCCATGTAATACCAAGTCGGTTAATTTATTCAGTCCCTACTTAAGGGTCCTTCTGTTTTAAGTTATTACGTAATTAGCTAACAGCCACAGTCTAGCGTGTACCTGCTGTACTGCCATATGTTAGAGGAGTCACTGACAAGATTGGCTACATCTTGAAGCGCGCTTCCATCAAAACATACTTCAATCCGCCGAAGAAGATGGGTCAGTTTTTACCATCAGTCAAGTGTAACGTCCCTCTGCAAGATGGAGGAGTGTACAAGCTTGATTGTGAGTGTGGTCTCTCCTACATAGGACAAACTAAAAGATCAATTAAAACCCACGTTAAAGAACATATAGCTGATGTGAAGAAACGACGCTCCGGGAAGTCTGCAGTCTGTGAACACGTACAGGATCGCCCCCGTCACTACATCAGATTTGATAGACCACAAATCTTCGCTAAAGAACACCGATTCCTTTTAAGGATGATTCGCGAGGCTATTGAAATCAAAAAACATCCTAATTTAAATAGAGAAGATGGCTGGGTACTACCATCTGCTTGGGATCCTATAATAAATAAAACTAAATCCCAACCCAAGCATACAACTGCAAGACTTCAAGATACCATAAGTTCATACTGTCCAAGATCGGAACAAAAGTTAAATTTTTAAATTTTTATCTATGGTAACCGCTGTTAACTATGACATTTGGACGGTGAACATCTCAGTACCCCCCGTGACCATGGGTGCTGTAAAGCACTCGAAACGTCGGGTATATATAGTTAAATATACGCGATAAAATCCGTAAAAACTAGTATTATTTCAATTTATTGTTATAGTTATAATAAATATGATTAACGACTAAATTGAAATCTTCTGGAAAACTGTGTAGACTATTGAGGAATGTCTTGCCGTTTCCTCTCAAAAGTCGGATTTGTTGTAGCGATGGCGTAGCCATTTTGATTTCATAAGTGCCAGTGCTAAAGGCCAATTTTAAATAAATTTATTTGAGACCTGATTGTGAAGCTCTTACTAAAAAAAAACGTGTGAGAAAGAAAAATGGCTAGTAACTACTAGACTTTTGGACTAACTAGTCCGGTGTTTTGAAAAATAATCTATTATTTTGTAGCTCGTGTTCGTATTTTAATCGAAACACGCAACAAATTGCTTTTTTAACTATTTATTTACCAGCGCTTAACTACTGCCGCACCTGACGGTAAGTGGTGATGCAAGCAAAGTTGTTATGATGCACTGACTTAACAAAAACCTACTACATTGTTATCGTGTAGAAAAACATATGTTGGCAACTTATTCCACTCCTCCACTTACAGCAATCGACGAGGCAGCAACCGTTTGGATCGAATGCGTGGTAACTGCAAGTCAAAAGATTGTAACAATAATTTAGAAGTCTCAAGTCAAGTAATAGATTTCAGATGTTAAGGGGAAATATAATGTCAAATGGCTTAGCAAGATCCTTCGTTATGCCGAAAATATTGCAGCATTAATTTTGAAATAAATATATGGTAAAGTTGAGGATTAATGTTAATGATTATGTTAGACGAAAACACGATTTGGTAAAATTTTCTCATACATACATACATAAACACTCACGCCTGTCACCCAGAGGGGTAGGCAGAGACTACGGACTTCCATTTGGCACGATCCTGACATACCTCTTTCGCCTCCTTTACATCCATATATCTACGCATACATGCTCGTCGGTTAAGGGTACTTCTAACGTGGCCCATTTTCAAAATATCGCCAATTTGGTCGATAAACTTTTTTCTAGGGCGTCCCTTTCCGACTCGGCCATTCACATCTGCCATATAAATTTGCTTTGTCACTCTTTCCTCATTCATTCTTTCTACGTGACCAAACCACCGAAGCATTCCTTTCTTAATCCTGGTCACAACATCATCTTGCATACCACATTTATCTCTTATCACGCAATTTCCCACCCTGTCATTCAGATTAAACCCTAGCATATTCCTTAAAGACCGCATTTCTACAGCATTTATTCTACTTTCGTGCTTCTTCTGCAACACCCAGCTTTCACTACCATACATTAAAGTAGGGACTAACACAGCATTATGAATTACCATACGTGCCTGTTTTGACACATTCTGGTTCTTCACAATAGAGTGTAGTGCCCCTGCATTTACTCGTCGTTCTATTTCCCTATCATATCTACCATCCCTGCTAAATACACATCCCAAATACACAAACTCATCCACTTGCTCAATTAACTCTCCTTCTATTCTTATTTCACATACCGTTATGCTTTCTTCTCTTTCAAAAACCATCACTTTCGTCTTACTTGCGTTCACTTTCATTCCCCTTTCTTTCAATTCCCAGTTCATTAATGTAACCATCATCTGCAACTCTGCCGCTGATGACGCAAGTAAAATTTTCTCGATAGAAAAAAATCCAAAGTTACCTCCAAAATAAACAATAAACCGCTGTTATTCATAAAATACTTTAAATAAGATCATGAAACTTTGCATACTAACTGAACTAACTGTAAAGCAGTGCTTATGTTATTTACTTTTTTTAAAATACCATTATTTTCACTGTAAAAAGAAATTACCTAAACTTTCGGCGTCTTGAGCTTGATTCCTGTCGCCCCGTTACCCGTTAGTATCGCTTAGGCTTTTGAAGGGAGAAGTTGTGTCGCTTACGATCAGAATATACATTACGCAACAGTACGACGTAAAATTAAAATGGGAAATAACCGTGATAAAAATAAGAAGCGGCTGGCTTGGCGTTAAGAAACAGGCATAAATATGATAAACCTAATGAAATAAGTGTCTAACGACCTTTCTACTTACAGTATTAGTGATTACAAACATATCGGTACATAGCATACGACGCGCGGGCAAGTGGGGACGAAATTAGAATTTGAGCTGACTTACTCTATCCTCTTAAGTTGTAAGTGTAAGAGGTTAAATGTTTAATGTCATTTAAACATAATCGATTGTAAAATTAAATATATTGAATTAACACATCTCTGTCTAGATTGGGTTCAGGAAACGAAAGCGTCATCATATCGTGAGTCAGCCACAAATTATATTTCATTGAGATACACATTTACACAGCCCTCACTCTCATAGTGCGATGAAACGATAAGTCAATACGACCGTAGAGAGTTCCGGCGCAGGACCAGCGACTTTACGTGCTTTCCGAGGCACCGGGGGGAGGGGGGGGGGGGGTAAAACACCGCCAACTTTCTAACTCTGGGCTGCTATTGAGAATTTTTTGACAAAATACCAATAACAGATTTTGGCCCGACTTGGGACTCGACCCGGGACCTCGTGATCAGCGATCGCGTTTTGCGTAACTAAACTTATGTAATATTTAGAATGTACGTAACACAATATTAGTGAGTATTAAATTAATTAAAATATTAAAGCAAATGCATTCAAACAAATATCACTGAGAAACGAATTGATTTTATTGAAATAAAATTCTCCGTGGAAAATTGTATCCTGACTGAACACTTGACCTTGGATTTATATTTATTTGTTGCGACTTACATACCTAATATAAATATAACTTACGGAACACACTTACCATATAAAACAGAGAATAAATATATAAAAAATTTACAAATTAAATTATTTTTCGTTTAAATAACTTTCATCAGGGTTCAATATATTTAAAAATTGTAATACAGTCGATTCATTAACCACAGTTTAATTCAGATATATCACTCGTTAAGTGAAATCGACATAGGGTGAAGGCTCGATCTCTTGTATTTTGATTATATCTCCAGTTATCGATACAATACGTGGTAGATATACGTGGTAGAGCCATGCTGCAGTTATATTGGAAGTATAGTTGTAGCACGAATGGGTTGGCTCGACCGGGGAAGGACCTGCTGTGTTTCGTACGGTGAGTGTAGAGAACCGGAGACCCTTTTTACTGGAAACGCTTACCATCTCGTGGACTGTGTGCTCGTTTGTCACCCTATCCTATATAAAAAAACAATATCTTGATACAATTATTGGCCTACATTTGCTCATGCATTATCCTATCGCTAAAGTGTAGATTTGTGGTTCTGATCCAGGCTGGAGCAGATTTAATGAATAATGAATGACTCCGTCTTTTCACGTTCCCGTGATGTTATATTCAAACTATAATATTTATATTTTCAACGGCAAGGTTCAAAAAAGGCAAGGTTGGCTTTTTTGATGTACGTGTATGTTCAGCGGCAATTCTTTACCACACTGTCTATTCTTTCTATTTATTTAACAAAATCCACAGGTATTTAAAGTTCTTTTAACTATTTTACGTGTATTTAAATAATATTAATTTTAAATTATTTTTTTATTTTAAAGTATTTTTTTAGGAAGAGATTATATCATAAGAATCTTTGATGGAAACTGTTCGCACCTAGATAACGTATAGCATCAGTTTGCAAGAGTGAGAGGCTGAGAGGAGCTCAACGAGTGGAGGGAGCGAACCGCGGCGATGTGTCACGAAGATTACCGAACGAACATTTTACCGAGCTACAAATACAATTACGGACTTAAGATTGAAGATTGTTACATAAGTCACAACACATCATACAAAATCATTTTTCATACTTCATTTTTGTCTTTTTTAATTTAAAATATAATGTTACTACATAGTATAGTGAGTTCTTCCTTAACTTCATTAAATACAAGGAAAATAAAGAAGCAAGAGACATTAAGAAACATTTTTGGTGACCCCCGGCGTGATCAAAATCGACTTTATAAGGCGATATATCCAGTAGGACGAGGTGAAACAATCTATAATTGAGGGAAGTAAGCCCATTCCTATTAATTTCTACTTCTTTTAAACAATTTTGCTTCTTTTTGTTCAAATACTAGTCGATATTGTAAGCATCTTTTCAAAGTTACCCTCAACTTCTTTTATTTATTCTTCCTTTGTTTATTTGAACGTTATTAGAATTTTCCTTTTTTAAATATCGCAAAGAAATTCAACGCTAATAACGGTTGGCGAGCCATGTTTGAAAAACAAAATGCAAACATGCGTGCTCTCTTCGAAACCCTGCAAGCTCCGAAAACTAACAATCACGTAGATTTGCCCGAGTTCGACCCTGATAAGACGGATACGGACCAGAGATCGTGGTGCGCGACAGCAGATTTGTGTTTTGCCGAAAATCCACTGCACGGCGTTCAACTTGTTTTGGCGGTTAGGAAGGCGTTGAAAGGCACAGCATCGACTTGGCTATCACAAATAGCATACCAAGGAATATCTAGGAGCGAGTTTAAGGTACTATTTACGACGAATTTATTTCTACTGAAACATTAGCGGCTACCCTCATTACCCTCAGTAGTGATAAACCGAGTGAAAAAGAAATGCTAGATGCTTACGCGAGTCGTTTGATGACGTCACTCACTAACAGTTGGAAGGACGCAAATAAAGAACAAATTGTAGTAGCAACCGTTCTTGCCCACATATCGCAGTTTGATTCGAGACTACAGCGCCTTGCGTTTAAAACCGATATTACCTCGAGGGACAGGTTACAGCAAGAACTTAATGCGTTTTCACACTTGAAACGTAAGATGTTAATCTTACGTTTCTCAGGGTGAATTTTCAAATGCACCTGACGCTAAGCAAGCGAAGACAGCCTCGATGAAATGCTACAACTGTGGGAAGGCCGGTCATAGTAGATCAGACTGTGGAAGCAAACCCATGGATAGCACAAGGCGACCTATAACATCTTCATCATTGAACCAAACGGTCCAGCAACTCCCAGTGAAACCACTGGTCTGCTTTAAATGCGGGAAACGCGGACACATCGCGCCCCGGTGTTCAAGCGGTGGCAGCCTAGTGGACAGCGGTGCTGGTACTGCGCATAGCGAGCGTTGCGTGGATGTTTGTGTCGTAGAATCGCCTTCAGGCACTTTAAAACATCAAGGTGAGCTGTTTAGATTTTTTATGATTCTGGTGCTGAATGCTCGTTAGTCAAAGAAAGTTTAGCTGCTAAATTGGGCGGTAAGCGTTTTAACAATGTAGTTGTATTGACCGGTATAGGTCAAACACGTGTATTCAGCACAACAGGTTTTATGTTATGTAACGATTAACGATCATTAAAAAATGTCAAAGGAAATGTTGCGAGCCTCCTAGATAAGTTATAAATTGCGTTCAGTGAGAACATAACTTGTTAGAAATTTGTTATAACTTGATAGTTCATGTGAAATATGATTTACATGTGCTACAATTTAAAGGTTGAAATGTTTAAGCGATCTAACAAAATAAATGATTACCTTTAACGTGCTACGAATTGAAAGAAAATAAGTAGCCATTGTGTATTCTAATGTTGTTGATAAGTGTTACAGTTTACATCAAATGGTCGACGGCTAATTGAATATGGTCAGGTGCAGCCGAGCCACGGTATGATTGAAGCTACACCGCTGCAGCCTGCTGTTTCTCGGCGAATATTACGGCAAGACAACTCAAGCGGCCGCTAAACACAGAACCATGTGGCGGGGAGAATGGACGCCAGGTACGTGTGCAGCGTTTTTTCATGAACTCTAATTTATTTTAATAGCAACGTGTGCTTGCCTAGTAGCAGCTACCTATGGCGTGTGCTTTGCGTCACTGTGTCATGTGGCGCTGGCGTTGTACGTGTGGGCAGCACCGTGCAGCGGCCGCACTGGGCGCATTACCGTCTGCTGGTGGCGCACAGCCTAGCCTACGCCTCTGCATACAGCTTCCTTTTTGCAATGTGTATAATGGTTTGTGAGTGCCATGTCATAGAGTTGCCGTTTCTTATAACAATGTGTGGTGAACTTTAGAAGTCCGGAATTCTATAGTTTGCGATACATTTATCTTCATTTCTTTTCATTTTTATTTTTCAAATCAGATTCATTTAATTGTTTCATGCATCTGCAACTTTTTACATTTATTCTAATCTTAAATTACTTTGGATACCTGCTTTGCGAGACATGTGTTGGATTTACCTGAGTACATGCTTGTTCATCTAACGTATTTGTTTCCATGTCCTCTTGCTTTGACTGTTTTGTACTTAAAATTTTACATTAAAACTACTCTAAGTAAAATTCAATATGAAAAAGGTTTCGTGTACTAATTGACGCTAGCTTTGTGCATATGTCAACAGCAAGTGCAAGTTATGCAGACTTGGTGCCTATGTCTGCAGTTTTGAAGCGGAGCCAGCTGGCTGGCGCGAACGCAGCGGCTAGTTGGTGCTGGTGTGGCGCAGCGGCTCGCTGTCGCGAATGCAGCGGAACCGCTCACTGGAGCTGGAGGATGGGTTGCGTGTGTCTTCAGTGTATAGAACTATCTGAGCTATAGCGACGTGTTGACGTTTGCTATGTTAGAAATCCCAGCAGTGTGCTGATGCGTCATACCCATTTTATGATTCGGGTGCTGAATGCTCTCTCATCAAAGAATGTGTTGCGTCAAAGTTTAGTGGCAAGCGTGTAAATAATATTGTAAATTTGACCGAAACCAGTCGTGTTAGTGTACAAAGTACTCGTACCCTACAAGTTTTATCTGAAGTTATGATTAACAATTTACGTTTAGAGGTATTATTTCATATTTTACCGGATCATCATCATCATCATCATTACAGCCTTTCACAAGTCCACTGCTGAACATAGGCCTCCCCCAAGTAATGCCACAAAGCACGGTCCTGAGCCACCTGCATCCATCGACTTCCTGCATGTCTTACCAGGTCGTCACTCCATCTAGTGGGGGGTCGCCCTACACTACGCCTACCGGTACGAGGCTGCCACTCGAGAACCTTTCTTCCCCATCGGTTTTACCGGATAGTTGTCTTAAAAATGATATTTTAATTGGCCGTGAGATTTTAGATCAGGGATTCTACGTTAGTATGACGTTAATTTAAATTACCATGACACAGAAAATTGAAAAGAAACTGTGCTAAAAGTCGATTTGATCGAAATAAGGCTCAGGTTTCTAAATTAGCTATTAATGGTTTTGTGTAATTAGAAAAAGAAGAGCGGAATAAGACTAAGTTAGATCCGAAGTTCAAAGATCCGTTTCGGCTGGTAGGTCATGTACCAGACATTGTGGAAGTACGCGATAATTTTAATAATAATCAGGAAGCCTAAGTGATCTGGGAATTTGAGTAAATACTCTATCAACCGTACTGGTGTCGACCATACCAGTAGCTATTATGTAGTCGTAACTCGGTAGAAATCGGTGTCTCTTGAGTTAACTCAAGTAGTCCGTGGGTGCATGATGCGCGTTTAGCTCTGGCGAAGGTCGTGGTTTTTTTTTAAAACCCGTAATGTGTAGTCAGCGGGTGATGCATACGGTGATCCGTGGATGGGTGCACGTATGTGAATGCAGTTGTGATTGCTGTTCGGCCAAGAGGACCGTGGCGTTAGAGGAGTTTACTCGTGATGTTCCCGAGGCTTGTATGTTTTGGTTGTGTTAATTACGATATTGATCATGAAATTAGTGATGCATTGACTTCTGCTTCGAAATAATTTTTATTTTAGGATTTCAGGTTTGTTTAAACGATCCTCATAAAAGTAAATTCAGAGTACTGTCAATTACTTAAACATATTTGCCGACTATTTCAGGATTTTTCCGGGATCGAACCGGCGAGAATTGTACGCGTATGCGGTGTACCAGAGCAGCGACTCAATGCTTCGGCCGGTTTGCTGTCGCGCCAGCTGTTCCATTGTTGCCGGCTTGTACCGGCGCACGAGGTTGTATTCATTGTTTTTTCTTATTAACAAAGTTCATGTATAATATTACAAATTAAATTATTTTCATATTTTTATAACTTTGTTTGCGCTCCCAATATGAGTGACTTAAAGGAACTTATTGCACAAAGAGGGCGTATTTAAACTCTCATTACACTTTTCGCAAGTATTTAAAGTCCCTATTAGATGTCAAATTAAATAAAAGCCAATGTAACGAATTAAATTAGAGATTAAGTGAATTGCAAGATTTATCATTTACTTTTTAAGAATAACAATCAAAAATTGAATCATTAGATAAAGATGAAGATTTTCCAATGTTAGTAGGAGAAGAATTTGTAAATAGATTTTATAGTTTAATTGCTCGCGCGCAAGAGCTGTTACAAAGTGTTGAAAATATTTCAAAAGGTGATTGTGCGTCAATTATTGGCTCCGTTTCTCCTAAGCATAATTATTTAAAATTGCCGCCAATAAAAATTCCTTCTTTTTGTGCTGATCCAAATAAATGGTTAGAGTCCAGGGACATGTACTTATCTTTATCCTTTCAATACCCATAAAATTCCCATGCAGTCGCATGCGCTTGGAAAATCCCGAGCGGTCGGATGTGACCGCACCCACCCACAGCACTTTAAACCATTAAAACTTATATTTAGACTACTTTTCTATGAAGAAGTTTAGCATTATAAAATCTATACATAATTTTCTATCCTGTGGTCTAAACAAAAGTCAGGTTTTACTTCATTACAAAAATATTTTCCGCTTGTTATATTTTTTTGTTAAATAAATGTGGATGTCGGCAGCGTGAAAATCACAATTATTTCTATATATTACTCGAAACTATTTACAAAAAAAGATAAATTATATTCACGCAAAAACTTTTATTACAATTTTATAATAAAACACTATAGTGTATATATATAGTTATAACAAGAAGAAAACTTCTTGTAAATCGCACAGTGGTGGACTGCAAATCACGCAGGTGGTACGGATGGTATCGCGAGTTTAGTCGCAATGTGCGATGGTCAAATTGAGCAACTGAAATTGAGTGAAGGTCAATCGATATTAGTTAAGACATAGCACTATTTGTCTTACCCTTAAGCTTGGCAGTAGAACACACATTTTATTCACATTGTTTTCAACGAACAAATGGTCAATCTTATTATCATCATTTGAATCCCTATGTTTATTTGATATCCATATCAAAGGGGTGAATAAAAATCATAGTCCGCCATATTGGGGAGTCCACTATATCGGAGAGTTCTCTATATTAGATTTAAAGTAACGTCATTTTATTTTTTGTTTTCTACCCATAAAACACTTTCATATGAAAATACCCATATTATGGGAGTATATAAAAATAGCTCTCTATTGGACAAAAGTCAGGTAGAGTAACTTTGTTTGTCAATTAACTTTAAAAAAAGATCACAAAAGTTAGCATCAAATTATATATCTGACTAGACTGAAAAAGACTTTACCTTTACTTTGACCTTTAAGATATAAAAGTCAAAGAATTATTCCGTTTAATAATCTCTGTAGTATATCCTGCAAAAGAAACTTAATATTTCCCTAACAGTAATATTCACAATAATGCCAGTATGTAGCGACTACTTGCGACGCTTATATTGAAAGTATACAAGCACAGCACGCATTCATAGTGTTCTTACACTGTATTTTTTCAAAATGTGTAGCAAATAAAATTTTCAGAAAATATACATACTTCCTGCGTACCAGTCGCGTACACTTTCTAACGCTGATTCAGTAAATTAGTTATGAGATTATACATGACTAGAACCGACATGTTCTGACATTGTATACATTTATGTATGGAAAAATGTAAAGAAAGGTTTAGTGGATGCAGCTACCGAAGTATGTGGTGTTAGTAAGAGAAATAATGAAAGGCAAAATAATAAGTTATGGTGGGATGATGAGATACGTATGGAAGTTGAAGCAAAGAAGAGAGCATGGCTAGATTTACTAGCAACAAAGGCTGGTAATTCTAGCGGTACGAATGACGATATTGAAAGAAAAAAGGCAGTCTTTAGACATCTTAATAAGTGAGTAAAAGAAGTAGTCGAAAGAAAAAAGCAAGAAAGAACGGATAAGAATGATAGAAGAATGTCGGATAACTTCCAGGCAAATATTAAAATGTTCTGGAAACTTGTAAGAACTGCCAGGGGACATTCAAAATAGCCTATGATGAATGCTATAAGAGATGAGAATGGCTATATTCTGAATGATGAAGTTTTGAGTTTAAAGAGATGGAAGGAATATTTTGAAAGCGTTTTTATGAGTGAGGAGACAACGTGTGTACTAAGTGAAGTAGAAACTCCGAAAGAAGAGGAAAGAGGTAGCGAGATAAGTATAGATGAAATAATGAAAGCAATGAAAAGCATGAAAGCAGGTAAGGATGCCGGATATGATAGTTTCACTCTAAATGCTAAGGGCTGGAGAGGAAGTGGTGGCAGGCCTGCTGCACACCTTGTTTAATTTATGCTGGGAACTGAAGCGGGTACCGGTAGACTGGTGCAAAGCCGTGATAGTCCCAGTATATAAAGGAAAAGGGTCGCAGCAAGACTGTAAGAACTACCGTGGCATCAGCCTTCTTAGCATTGTGGGAAAATTGTATGCTAAAGTACTGATTGAAAGGTTCATGAAAGAAACTGATGGAAAAATTTGGGATGTGCAAGCGGGATTTAGAAAGGGAATGGGATGTACACATCAAGTCTTTTCCATGCGCATGATCGCGGAGAAGTTTTTGGCCAAAAACCAAAAGGTTTTTTGTGCGTTCATGGAATTGGAAAAGGTCCATGATAGAGTTGATAGGGATATGCTATGGCAAACACTGAAATCATTTGGGTTGAGCGCAGGCTTGATGCAGGCGTTGGAGTCTCTTTATAGGGACTCTAGTGCTTGTGTTAGGATCAACGGGGTCTACTCGGACTGGTTTGACATCTATAAAGGTGTCAGACAGCGCTGTGTGGCTTCCCCGTGGCTGTTCAACCTATTTATGGACAGTTGTTTGCAAAATTTGAAAGTTGAAGAACGCGGATTAAGAATGGGTGAGTTAACCGTCAAATGCCTTTTGTACGCCGATGATCAAGTTATCCTTGCGTCGTCGGCGGCCGAGTTGCAAATGATGGTTACATTAATGAACAGATCATTAAAAGAAAGGGGTACGAAGGTGAACGCAAGTAAGACGAAGGTTATGGTTTTTGAAAGAGAAGAAAGTAAAACGATTTGTGAAATAAGAATAGAAGGGGAGTTGATCGAGCAAGTAGACGAGTTTGTATATTTGGGCTGCTTATTTAGCAGGGACGGGAGATATGATAAGGATATAGAACGACGAGTGAATGTGGGAAATAGAGTAAATGGGGCCCTACACTCTATATTTGAGAGTCGAAAAAGGCACGTATGGCAATTCACAGTACTGTGTTGGTCCCTACTTTAACATATGGTAGTGAAAGTTGGGTGTGGGAGAAGAAGCACGAGAGTAGAACGAACGCAGTAGAAATGCGGTCGTTAAGGAGTATTTTAGGGCTGAATCTGAATGACGGGGTAAGAAATTGTGTAATAAGAGAAGAGTGTGGTTTGGAAGATGATGTTGTGACCAGGATTAAGAAAGGAATGCTTCGGTGGTTTGGTCATGTGGAAAGAATGGATGAGGAAAGACTGACAAAGAAAATTTATGTTGCAGAAGTGAATGGCAGAGTCGGAAAGGGACGTCCTAGGCGAAAATTTATCGACAAAATTGGCGATTTATTAAAAACTGGCCAAATTAGGAGTACCCTTAACCGACGAGCATGTATGCGTAGGTGTATGGATGTGAAGGAGGCGAGAGAGGTGTGTCAGGATCGTGCCAAATGGAAGTCTGTAGTCTCTGCCTACTCCTCTGTGTGACAGGCGTGAGTGTTTATGTATACATTTAGGATGTAAACGCGTAACATGTATTAATAAAGTATACAAGCCCCGAAACTTACATAGTAAATGTCATTATATTAAAAATATACAACAATTAGTTATCGGCTAATCATGTAGTTATTACTTTATGAAAATTTAAAGGTAACTGTTAAAATAATGAAGTCCTTTGTGAAAGATAAATTTATTTTTATTATTAAAGTAGTATTTTTATTATAAAGGTATTTAAATCTTATTTATTTTCATAATACGACCAATTAACTTCAACAAGAAATACAATTAATTGTCAATTTGACACATACTTTTTCACGGCATGCATTGTCGTAATTAAATATAATTATGTATACTTTATACATAATTATATTTAGTGTAGAGACACATTACTCTTTCATTGGTAAGGCGGTCTATCACCTTCGTACTCAATGGTGACAACGTATCTGAATTTTGATTCTTAAGCGAGGATAGATGTCTATGGGCCACAGCAACTACTTACAATCAAGAAGGCTCTTTGATATCTGTCACATTTATTCAATTAAAAAAAATACCTCCCGTTAAGCGTAAAATACCTTATATCCGTTCCCATTTTGTCATATAGTTCCATACGACACCACACGGCTTACATGTATTTTAATATTTAATAACTGAATAAAATAATTAATGTTCTGCAAATTTGAAGTACATATTGTTAAAAGTAAGTAAAACTTATTAAAATATAGGTAGTAGGACTCTATACAAGCTAGTAGTAACAGTTACTCGACGTACACCGTGAGAGTAAAATGAATTCTTTGGGCGATGTATATGCTATTACAACAAAAACCCAGAAAATATATACAATTTGATCTCTTCAAAGTTACGAAAACTGTATTACATAAATTTTGTATAAAAAGGGTTTTTACAATAAGTAATTTATGGATGATAATAACCCTTGGAAATGTATACGTGGTAAAGGTACTTTATACGTGGTAGAGCCATGCTGCAGTTATATTAATAGTATAGCTGTAGCACGAATGGGTCGGCTCGACCGGGGAAGGGCCACGCTCTCACAGAATACCAGCGTAAAATAGTAGCTTAATGCTGCTGTGTTTCGTACGGTGAGTGTAGAGAACGAGAGACCCTTTTTATTGGAAACGAGGCATTCCATCTTAGTCCTCATGGGTGTCCTCCGTATTGATTCGTAATCGAGGATAGATGTAGATGCTTATGGGCCGCAGCAACCACTTACCATCAGGTGGATTGTGTGCTAGTTACCCTATCCTATAAAAAAAATTAGGAAACTTAATTTTTTTTCGGTTTTTAACATGTAACATATACGATTGTGAACAGTATTTTTCTTTTAAAAAAGTTTTCGCTAGTTTTCTTGCTGATTCCCAGAATAAAGGTTTTTCCGAACTAGTGGTAAACTAAACATAAGTAACTTTCGATATTTATTATTTATGACCATATTGAATAAAAAAAGTTTTTTTTTCCCTTTCTGCCTAGGACTGCGTCTGGGTGGGTAGCACCCTCTTACCTATTTCTGATTCCAAATAGTAGTGCTTGCATTGTGTGTTCCAGTGTGAGGGAGATAGAGAGCTAGTATACCTACAGGCTGTGAGGCATTTCATCTTAGTCCTCAAGGTGACAACACATTTGCAGCCTTCTTGTTTGAAGTTAGCTGCAGGTGTCCATGGGCTGCGGGAGCCACTTACCAACAGATGGACTGTAAGTTCGTTTTTAAATTCAATTTTATAAAAAAATATTAAAATTATTTATAGAAGGATAAAGCAGAAATAAATTGAGGTACAATATAGAATGTACGAGTATTGTATGATATACTAACGATATACGTTAGTTGTTGCCTTTATAAATGCGGAAAACTGAAACTACGTAAGTGAACTATAGATTTTACTGAACATTATTTCCATCCAAAAGAAGATGTAATTTACCCTCAAGTCACGCTTAAATAAATTTTACTTCAATGTAATATTGTACGTTTCATACTTTATTCAATCACTCGTTCATTACAGATTTTAAAACCCCTCTGGTGAATATAGGACTCCTCCATAGATTGTCCCATAAGAAGGATATTTTCCATAGACTCCACGCTTGCCAGCGGGGTTGGTAACCGTAGACTAATATAATTTTGAGCTGTTATTAAGAAAATGCTGATGCCCATCTCACCTGTCTCGGTTCCACTGTGTCGCCTCTTAAAACGCCCACGCGATGATATAGGGTAGTGGGTTCTCTGACGCCGCCACTACACAACAAGATGATATAGGGCAGTGGGTTCTCTGACGCCGCCACTACACTGCAAGATGATATAGGGTAGTGGGTTCTCTGACGCCGCCACTACACTGCAAGATGATATAGGGCAGTGGGTTCTCTGACGCCGCCACTACACTGCAAGATGATATAGGGTAGTGGGTTCTCTGACGCCGCCACTACACTGCAAGATGATATAGGGTAGTGAGTTCTCTGACGCCGCCACTACACTGCAAGATGATATAGGGTAGTGGGTTCTCTGACGCCGCCACTACACTGCAAGATGATATAGGGTAGTGGGTTCTCTGACGCCGCCACTACACTGCAAGATGATATAGGGCAGTGGGTTCTCTGACGCCGCCACTACACTGCAAGATGATATAGGGTAGTGGGTTCTCTGACGCCGCCACTACACTGCAAGATGATATAGGGTAGTGGGTTCTCTGACGCCGCCACTACACTGCAAGATGATATAGGGTAGTGGGTTCTCTGACGCCGCCACTACACTGCAAGATGATATAGGGTAGTGGGTTCTCTGACGCCGCCACTACACTGCAAGATGATATAGGGTAGTGGGTTCTCTGACGCCGCCACTACACTGCAAGATGATATAGGGTAGTGGGTTCTCTGACGCCGCCACTACACTGCAAGATGATATAGGGTAGTGGGTTCTCTGACGCGGCCACTACACAGCAAGATGGACTTTCATCATAAACTTTATTCATTAAATAATATTATTATGAACTCTATTCATTTCATTCAATTCAGACTCAGCCGCCGTTCTGAGCGATTTGTTTACTGCTCAGCGGCTTGTGATGAAAAATATTGATCGCTGTAAAAAAAACAAAATAAATCAAAAATAAAATTTCATACATACTTGAGCAAGGTAAGGTAAAGCATTATTATTATTTTATAATCACAGATTTTCATGAAAATATATTGTTTCGCTTAAAGTACGTAGGATTTTAAATTTTTAATCAGTCAGGTTAAAAAGACTAGTTGTTACGATAATGCCAGAGTACAAATACCTTATAATTAAAGTAATGTTAAAGTTGATTTCTGATCGTTAATTATAATATTAATCGTTAAATAATTCTATTAAAAGATTTATCAATTAACAATAATATTTTTCTTTCAATCTCAATAATATTAACATAGTAAAATATATTAATTGTAAAAAATATATTATATTGTTGACCGAGAATTTTTTCCTACATTTATCACATATGAGAATTATGAATCGTGTACTTTTGGATTTTTCAAACTTTTTTTATCGACATAAAATTATCTGAAGTTTAAAAGTAATAGAAATAAGGTTATTTGCGAAAACTTTTTGAATATTTTAAATATACACATTTAAAATATTCAAAAAATTGACGTATAACATAAGCGCTTAAGTCATGCGAATTTGGATTCACCAAAAGTTTTTTTTTACTGGATTTAGAGTTCATTTTATTTATATTGACTAGACTTTTTATTGATTGATTTAGTTATAGTATTTAGTTATAGTAGTAGTAGATATCTGCTTGGATCCGCACGGGTGATCTCTGGATCTCGACACTAGTGCCACTTACCGGATCTACGTTTTTACGTGGTAGAGCCATGCTGGAGCTATATTAATTGTATAGTTGTAGCACGAATGGGTCGGCTCGACCGGGGAAGGACCACGTTCTCACAGAATACCAGCGTGAAATAGTAGTTTAATGCTGCTGTGTTTCGTATGGTGAGTGTAGAGACCGGAGACCCTTTTTACTGGAAACGAGGCATTACATCTTAGTCCTCACGGGTGACAACGCATCTGCATTTTGATTCGTAATTGAGGGTAGATGTAGATGTCTATGGGCCGCAGCAACCACTTACCACCAGGTGGACTGTGTGCTCGTTTGTTACCCTATCTTATATAAAAAAAACTAATACTTTTACGCACTTGTCTACTAATACTTGTATGTCTTAGCACTTATACCTTATATAACTTACTTTGTATATCTTCTTTCATTTAATTTCATTTGCCCTGAAAGTCCAATGCCTGACAGACGCACCGTCATGGCACCAGGCGTCTCGCATCTTTGACTTTGAATATTTTACGTCTGGAGTAAACAAGATAGTGATACCGCCATCATCGCACGATAACAAACAACCGCGCAGTGGCGGTGTAAGTATATCCACTAGCCCATATCACCCTCATGGTGTCGTAGAAAGCGACAGAAGGAAACAAATCAGAAGATGGGCATCAGCGTATTCCTAATAACGACTAAAAATAAAAAAAACTGCGGCTGTCAACTCACTTTCTAAGCGTGGCGATATGTGTGGTAATTGTATTTGCTTTATATTCCCCCTATGAAGCAATCTGTTCCTGCGTTTATATCATCACAACATGTATGTCCCGTTTAATTTGCTTAAAATAGATGAATATTTTCTTAAACCTTAGCTTCGAGTCCCGTAGACAAGTCATTAATAACATTGACGCGAGCGATAAGCTGTTTAGCGATACAGTTTCCCGAGAAGTAATTACTGGCGGGAAATTTAGTTTATCTGAAACTGTAAGATAGTTAATCCATATCGCGATGAGTTGAGTTCTCCTAACAAAAAAAAACTTAAAAGTTTAAATATTAAATAGGTAGATGAGAAAATTAAGGGTCCGACCTCCTCATCCACGTGAATCATATTAAATCTATATATCTACACATATAAATAAAATTCAAGCGTGTGTCTGTGATATTGAAATAACTGGCTCATATTAATCTAAAGGGGATCATCGCATGCTAGCGATTAACCATTTTTGTCTGTCTGTCTGTCGCGTCTAGTCTTCGTAATGGCTGAACCTATTGTGATGAAACTTTACGAACAGACAGGGAGCAATGCCAAGAGTGAACTAAAGATCTAGAGTGCCAATATTTTATACGAAAAAATTATAAATTAAAAAAACTAATAATGAAAAAATAGTAAATAAATTATCTTTAATCTAAATAACGCCTCTATTCTACCCAAACGCAGCTAGGGCAGAAACAGAAACTTTTTTATTCAATATGGATTATAAATAAAACTATTTAAAAGTTACTTTTCACGGCGGGTCACTAGTTATAGAATAGGGTTGAAAGATTGGTGAAGCGAGTACACAGTCTACCTGATAATACGTGGATGCTGCGGCCCATACGCGGCTTTTATACGTTAGTATTCTGTGAGACCGTGGCCCTACCCGGGTCGAGCCGACCCATTCGTGCTACAACCGTAATAAAATAGCTACAGTATGGCTGTACCACGTAAATGCGACAATAAAATTCGTTCGTCATGCGTACTACAAAGGAGTCGAATAAGTTGCCAGCTTCCATCTTTCCATTCAATTACAATTTTCAAGGCATGAGTGAATTGGGCTTTTGTTGGTAATAATGATGATAATCTTGGTGTTTCATTGGTCTAGTGACTTATTGGTCTAGTGGTTGTAGTAGAGCGACTGCTAATCATGAGTTCCCTGGTTCAAATCCTAGGTCGGGCCTAAAAAGACAGTTTATTGAGGTTTTCTGTTAAGAAGTTCTCAGTAGCCGACCGGAGTTAGGAAAGTTGGCGGTGTCTCACCCCCGTGCCTTGGAAAGTACGTAAAGCCGTTAATCCTGCGCCTGATCTCTCTCCGGTTGTGTCAGTTAACTGTCCCATCGGACTATGGGAGGGGGGGAATAGAGAGTGCACCTGTGTTTGCGCATACTCTTGGGAACTATAATCCTGTCCTGCGCCGTTGGCTGGTCTGGAGGACATTATTATTTTATTAAACTTGGTGTTTAATTATTTCAATACGTTCTACATTTTCTACCTTAGTGGTATGCAAATATTAATGGTCAGGTGACTTGTATAACAATTCTTATCGAATTTTAACTAGACATTAATTAGATTTCTTATATTTACGCGAACACTACACATTGATTAAAACTATATTTATGGATTTTATCGCATTTAATTTGAAATGATATTTAAAACACAACGGTTCGGGTGATTTCCAACACCCATGGTCACGGGGGACTGAGGTGACTGACTTCCCGATGTCAATGTTAACCTGGAGTATTTTCAGCATTTTAAATTATTGATTATGGTCCGATCTATGCAGAATGAACTTACTCTGTCTTGAAGTCTTGCAGTGGTATGCTTCGGTTTAGTTTTAATTTTATAAATTACACGGTTTCAAGCAGGTAGGAGTACCTAGCCTCCCTCTCTATTGAAATTAGCATGTTTTTTAGTTTCAATATAATATTATTTTCACTTTATGTTCCAATCACAACTCCGGTACTTTGCCTAAATAAAATTTACAGATCTCTTTTGAATGAATATAGAGAATATGTTACACACTTCTTCGATAATGTTTTGGATTAGTTTAAGACGCACAGTAATTGATATCTAACTCATAAACAAAACCAAATAAAGATTTTATTTTTATAGGATAGGGTGACACACGAGAATACAGTCCACCGGATTGTAAGTGGTTGCTGCGGCCCATAGATATCTACATCTATACTCGATTACAAATCAAAATGCAGATGCGTTGTCACACGTGAGGACTAATATTGTTTTTATTTACAGTGAAAAGGGTTTCTGGTTCTGTACACTCACTATACGAAACACAGCAGTATTAAGCTACAATTTCACGCTGGTATTCTGTGAGAGGGTGGTTCTTCCCCGTTCGAGCTGACCCATTCGTGCTACAACTATACTACTAATATAACTGCACCATGGCTCTACCACGTATAAATAATTTTGAAACAGTAAAACTTTATCTTTTGAATGTCGAACTCCAGACACATTATTTTTTAGATCCAGTGGACCGTGTCTACGAAAATTCATAGCCATTTTTAAATGACATAAAAAGGCGGAAGTATTCAATTGGACCGTATTTTTTATGTGTGTTAAGTCAGAACTTTTTTCACGCAAAAGTCCACTGATAAACATACGCCTTGCCCGTAGACTGCCTCACAGGGGGAGATATTCGCCACAGTTGCCACGCTGGGCGGGCGAGTATGCGAACACAGTTTGTTATTTTTTATTTATCAGGAAGATGCTTCTGCTCATATCGTGTATCAGTTTCTTTCTGTCGCTTCTTACGACAGCCACGGGTCGACATGCGGTCGTAGATATTCTTACACAAAAATCAAATAAATATGACATGGCTATACCGCTATTTGTCGAAAGACTTAAGATATTTCTTGCATTTCATATAGTCGTCTTTTACAACATCAAAGGGACTTAAGCGACGAGCCTTCAATTTCATAGTTTATATTTATTGTAGATAGAGTTGAACTTTAAAATTGCTCCTTACACTCTCTGTTTATTACTGGTAGTGGCATTGTGTTGTATTCGTTTAGTTTTATAAAATTAAAGCAAAAGCCGATTTCAAAGAATTAAAAATAATAAAATAAGTTCCGAACAATAACTTCAGAAGATGGTGTTAAGACGAATTGAGTACAATTAATAGCAAAGCATTTATATTAAAGCTCCGACTTTTTCAGCTATTATGCAAGAATTACTTTATTCTTATAAGTTCTTTAAATTCGCCTTTTAGATATTAAAAGTATAATTGTTTACCTTTCAAATAAAACAAGGAATATCATGTATCAATACTTACCAGTTACGTGGAATAGTATTCAAGTGCTGGCTTAGATAAGTCTTAGATAATAATGAAAAGCTGATGAAACACTAGGAATTTCGTCTATATTTTTTCCACCCTTAGAGATAAAATATGTTCTCCAAATTCATATAGGACTACTCATAAATTATACCTTATTTATTGAAAGAAGAATAATTTAAATCAATACACGATTGACGAGTATATCGAGTAACATAAGTACGAAAAATCATACACTCGAATGAGATTCTCCTTCTTTCTTTAAAGTCGACTAAAACTGAAGTGACGAACTCACAGTCCACTTGATGGTACGTGGCTACTGTAGTCCATGAACACCTGCAGACAACTTCAAACAGCGAAGGCAACGGATGCGTCGTCACCTCAGAGGACTAAGATGTACTGCCGCAGAGCCTGTAATTATACTAGCTCTCTACACCCCTCGCACGGAGTACAGTAACGTTAGCAATATGCTACTAAGTAAAATTACTAAGTGATAAGTACCATTTATTATTTATAAACAATACTTGAATTTTTATACAAAAAACATACCCACATGAAAGGCACGAACACGAAAAAAAAACCATCTAATTTCAATAGTGTTTCAAATATATTTTCGTTATTTTTTCAATTTTCTTATTAATTCACCATGATTGCAAAATTTCCACTTTCAGTGTATTTAGTTTTGTTGATGATTAACGCTATATAATATTTTTTTACGCGATATGTTCGTCAATTGTGGACGATTAAATGATTATTTTTTGTTGAAGAGGTAATATTTCATATATCATATAAACATGGTGAAAATAATTCACCCTTGAAGGTAGGGAAATATTCGTTGAAGTTTAAAGTGTAGATATTTATACGACATTAGAGCTTTTAATATTCCGTAGTCCATTCAATATCCAATAAAATAAAAAGCCTACTACTACTTTTATAAACTATATCTTAGCACTTATACTTTATATATCTTCTTTTATTTAACTTCATCTGAAAGAAAGTCCCTGAAAGTCCAATGCTTCCCAGACGCACCATCACAGCACCAGGCGCCTCGCATCTTTGACTTTGAGTATTTTATGTCTGGAGTAAACGAGATGGTTATACCGCCGTCTGTATCCGATTGCACAATCACAAACAACCGTGCAGTGGCGGTGTAAGTATATCCACTAGCCCATATCACCCTGATGGTGTCGTAAGCAGCGACTGAAGGAATCAAATCAGAAGATGGGCAGCAGCGCATTCCTAGTAACTAAATATACGAGGTACGCAATATATGACATATACGACCCCCATATGATGGTGGCCTATTTTCAGCAGAGGACTTTAGAAGGTTGTAACGGCATCGGCTGTATCTGATATTTAAGCCTAGTGTGGCGGTTAAGGCGGATTCGTCCAACAACGGGAGAGACCCAAGTCCAGCAATGGACTTTACTGATTAATAGAGAAGAAGAAGAAGATATTTATATCTGTTCCTACGTTTACATCATCACATGGATCTTTCATTTAATTTTAAATTTAAATAAATGAAAATTCTCTAAAACTTTAGCTTCGTATTCCGTAGTCGTTAGTCATTAACAATATTGACGCGAGCTATATATGGCTATAAGCTGTTTAGCGATACAAACCCCTGCAAAGTAATTACTGGCGGGAAATTTATTTTATCCGAAACTGTTATCTTTATCGTAATGAGTTGAGTGATATATCCTAATTTAAAACGTGAAAGTTCGAAATATAAACTAAGTACATGAGAACATTAAAGTATTGACCTCCTCATCCATGTAGATCGTAGCAAATCTATATATTATCTGTACATGTAAATAAAATTTAATATCTGTTTGCAATATTGAAATAACTGGCTCATATTAAGATATTTGCATGCTGTCAATTAACCATTTTTAAAACGCTTGCCTGTTTGTTCAGGCTAATCTTCGGAATGACTGGAAAGATTGTGATGAAACTTTACGAACAGAGAGAGAGCAACACCAAGAGTAACCAAGATTATATTTTATCCGAAATTTTTTGCAGATTAAAAAAAAGAATATTGAGAAAATAAATCTACATTGATTATCTTAAATCTTAATAACACCACATATTCTACCCTAATGAAACCGGGGCGAGTTACTAGTTATAGAATAAGGCTGAAAGAAGGTTGAAGCGAGTACACAGTCTACTTGATGGTTAGTGGATGCTGCGGCCCGTAGACATCTACACCTATCCTCTATTAAGAAACAAAATGCGGATACGTTTTCATCCCTGAGAACTTAAATACAATACCTGGTTTCTAGTAAAAGGGATCTCCGGTTCTCTACACTCACCATCCTAAACAAAGAATTATTGTGCTTTTTCACGGTGATATTCTGTGAGAGCATGGTCTATGCGTCACAACATTCACTTACCATCACGTGCACTGTGTGCTCGTATATCACCCTTGTTCTATAACATAAAAACGTGTCACAAAAACCTGTAACTTTTCGTTCTATGTTTATATATTTTGATAAATTCAGTTTAATCTTGTACAATTTAACTAAGCCAAAACGATATTAATAAAAGAATTTTGCAATAATGAAATTTGTAGCGAGATTAGCGAATTCTTTCCTTCTTTCCAAAAATTTCAAAAATGTTTGTAAAGTCTGCCTAAAAAATTTATTAAATTTTTAAACGTTAAATATCATTAATTGCCCATTGCTAAAGACAAGTGATTTCAGAGGCGTTGGAAAGATAATTTAGCACTGCTAGTTGTCAAACAGCGATGACTGGGTTAGTGTAATTTTATGGTAATAAACTTAGCGTAAGGAATATGAAAACGTTTTTCCCATAATCCGTGGCCACCCTACTTTAAATATTTAAAGCCTTACCTATGGCACATTCTAACTTGTTCTTCTTAGGCTGTGATTGTTTGATTGTTGATTATTGCTTAATTAAATTAAGTATTATCACAATACATGTCGCTTTCTATTGTCTTACTTTATATTGAAAAGAGATAATGTAACAACTACTGCTAATTCCTTACATAGACGTGGATTTTTATGATTAAAGCCGTTAATATTGTATATCCCGTACACAACACACCTGACAGCTCCTGGAAATTAAATAAAAAGTGCAGTTGCAATACCACCTGTCCTCTCTTTTGCCATCCTTGGGGGTGGAATTTTTTCCAAATTTAATTTAGTTTTTTCAGAAATTATTTCGTAAGGGAATATTATTGACCTCTAGGTCTTGTCCTTACTAAGCCATTTAAAGACGCGGCGTTAGCATCTTACGCTCACAAGGTGAGATGAAAGTGATTTTCCCGTTACTTCACCAACACACGGTGTCGCTTGTGTTGATTAGCGCTATTTAAGCCAATTTCAAAACAAAGAAGTTAACTTTTCGAGTGTGTAACCTCCAATGAAAACAGGAAGGTTGTTATAAGTTTATCATGTGTAATTGCGTATCATCTGTGTTTTTGGTTGGATGCTGACTTGATCGAGTGTGTTCTTAGCTATGATCCCATGAAAATTATTTCTACCGTTTAAAGATCACCATCTTTTTATTTCGCGGGTTTTTAAAATTATAAATTTAAGTTAACATATTATTCACTCGTATACTGGTATAACTTGCCAGTGCTAGTTTGACGGCTACGTGACGCAGTAGCTTGACAATGAGTCGCAGCGCTGAGAGCTGCATGTTCGGATCCCGCACGGAACAAGTATTTGTACATATAATTATTCTGGGTCTGAATATATTATGTCCTTTTAAATAATACTAGTTTTTCAGACTGCAGATTTCCGTGTCCGTGAACACGTACAGGATCGCCCCCGTCACTACATCAGATATTATTTAACTTAGACCAACACCTTATAATTTGAGTAAGCAACAAAGGTATTCGCTTCTTAAAAGCGATATCCAACAAAGTTTTATTTATATAGGTACCCACACTACAAATTGTTATTACTTAGTTTATATAATTATGGTTCTCATGTAAGTGACGATTGTCTTATTGAGGAATAAAGTTCTTTGAGTTTACTGTTTGTGATCACGTCCTAGACGGCCCCCGCAATTACATCATATTTGATAGACCACAAATCCTCGCTAAAGAATACTAATTCCTTCCTAGGATGATTTGCGAGGCTATTGAAGTCAAAAAACCTACTAATTTCAATAGGGAGATGTCTGGGTGCTATCATCTGCTTGGGATCCTATAATTAATAAAATTAAATCCCAACCCAAGTATACAACCGCAAGACTGCAAGATACAATAAGTTCATACTGCATAGATCGGAACAAAAATTAATAATTTTAATCTATGGTAACCGCGGTTAACTACGACATCTGGATGTTGAACATCTCAGACCCCTCCCCCCCATGACCACGGGTGCTGTAAAGTGCTCAAAACGCCGGGTATATAAAAAGTTAATATACGCGATAAAATCGGTAAAAACTAGTATTTTTTAAATGTGTAGTGTTCGCGTAAATATAAGAAATCATTATATACGTCCTTGTGAAAAATATTTATTATTTAAAGGATCAAGAAAATGTTTATCTTTAATATGAACTTGTAATCTTAAAAGGGACTTCTTGTATAAGTAGCTTTATTTATTTTTGTTTGTAGATAATCTTCTCAGGACAAATCTTTTAAAAGCGTTTCTTCACCTACTTATTTTGATTTTATCTTTAACAAATTACAATGTTTTTAAAATTTTCTTATGGGTACGTCTAAAATAAATTTAGTAAAATACATTGAACTCTGGTACTAATTAATAATCATAGCGCAGGATTAGAACATAACAAAATAATTTATAAACAATGTTCAAATTAAAGAACACGCAGGCGGGTAATTGAAGGATGCACATGGCACATTACTGTGATTTCTGGCCTTATTTTGGGGAAGGACTAGCTTCAGCAGTGGACTTGTGATTGACTCTATTTATGAAGGTGATCACCATCAGGTTAATTGTAAATGATGGTGACCGTTATAACCATTTAAAAGTCCACTGCTGAACATAGGCCTCCTCATAGAAATAGAGAACATTTGCTACGTTTTACTCAACAAATACATATTAAACCTGCCCTTAATAGGAACAGGATTTCTTATTAATATTATATTTACACACATACACATACATAAATAAACTCTCTCGCTTATCAAACAGAGTTATTCAGGTTGACAAAAGACCACACAGTCCACCTGATGGTAAGTAGGTTTTTGTGGCCCATAGATATCTAAATCTATCCTCAATTGAGTACCAACATGCAGTTGCGATGTCACCCCTGGGGACTGAGATGGAATGCTTCGCTTCCCATAAAAAGGATTTTAATTCGGTACGATCTTGACACACTTCTCCCGTTTTTATGAGAAACATATTTTTACGACATCTTCCCATCTTCAATATATCGCCAATATGTTCGATAAACTTCCGTCTGAAGTATGAGATATTACTAGAAATCTTTACAACACTCACTAGTCATCATTCTTACTAATTTTGGAACTGAGTTCGTATCCTTCTTTCGCATTAACTTCGCGTCTGAGGATTAATGACACAAGGAATGGCAGCATTTATGTAATCGATTATGATACTGGATATACAGGAACAAAAGGCCAAAATGCAGTTAGTGAAATACACAACAAAAACACCGTTATGTTTGTAGTTTTTACGGTAGAATGAGTTACAACAATGACTAATAAACTGGGAGCGGTTAGTCATTACAAATATAGCAGTTTAACCAGCAGGTTAATATTTTAAGTGATCGGTAAGATACTGCTGTCTATCCACTGGTTAGTTTTCCTCTAAAGCCTCTTACGACACCCACGGGTCACGATATGGGGCTGCGGATATTCTTGCACCGCCACTGCACGACATTATTTTAACATAAACATAACATAAACACTCACGCCTGTCACCCAGAGGAGTGGGCAAAGATTACGGACTTCCATTGGCACGATCACGGCGCACCTCTGTTCCCTCCTTTATATCCATATACCTAAGCATAGATGCTCGTAGGTTAAAGGGTACTCTTAATCTGGCCCTATTTCAATTTGATACCAATTTGGTCGGTAAACATTTTTTTAATTTAGTAATATTGTATATACTAATATATAATACTACAGTTTAAATGCGATGTTTTATATACAGACTTCGTGAAAGTAGAAATATAAATGCTACGCTCTTTGGAATTTTAAATGAGCTAAAAAAAACGGAAATGAAATCCGTCTTTAATATTTATTGTATCAACTGATACTGTTAGGTGTTTACATTCGACTTCCACCCGTAAGACTTATATTTAAATGACGTTTTTCATACTAATAATACTTTATCTCTCTTTTTTTAAGAAAAGCTTTAATTTGTGTTACGAGGTTCTGGTACTGTAAGGGTGATTTTATCGTCACGCCGCTAGACGCGCCGCTGGGCAGCGTGCTGTTAACAGCGCGCGCTTGAACAGCGGTGCACTATAAAACGAGATTAGTATCACGCGTTCCGCTGCTGTGGGACAGTCGTGTACAAAATATCTCACGTTAATACGGTTAGAGTACTGGCTGTTTACATTTTATAGAAAAGGCAACACCGATTTAGAAGAAGAGTAGTTGATCCTTATAACGCTACAAGGTTACTGAGAGGCGAACACGTAACATCTTTATCCGATTTACGAGGAAATAATTATAAATTTTATAAATATTTTCACTTATCAACAAGCAGTTTCGACGAATTACTCTGCTTGTTAGAGTTTTCTTTACGACGATTCAGCTTACGTTGCATCCCCATAACTCCTGTGGAAAAATTGGCGATCACTCTAAGATAAGTGAAATAAAAGAGTATTGAATAAAATTAACATTTTTAATGAGTCTTATTTTAATCACACTCTAATTTTGTGTCCCACAAACATCTTCTAAATCGTACTTCCTCAATTACTCGTCTCGTATCGATGTAATTTTGTACACCACAGTACCTAACGGCGCGTCTCAACGGCGTCACACTAAAACGCATCCTGGATGTAGAGGCGCCCGAGCGGCGTGCGCTTCGGCAGCGCTGCGCTGGTGAACAACGCACGTCTACCGAACGGCGCTGCTCAAGCGCGCGACTTTAAAACGCAGCTACTACCCCAATACATATCCGAACGCGCGCGCACCAACAGCGCTGCCGAAACGCGTAACGATAAAACCAGCCTAATGTGTGCATAAACATTCATTTTGAAAACACAAATATAGTATAACAATAGGTGAGTAGTGGCGCAGCCAGGAGAGCATTTTGGAAACGAAAGTCGTATCCCCTCCCAAAGTTTTGAAAATTAGCTGATATTGGACATTTTTGGTAAAAATATTACGAACACTGTTAGATTGTGAGGTATAAAATAGAGATAATCTGCAAACAAGCACTCGACAGGTGTAGAGATAAATAGGAAAAACATTGTTATGTTTTATTTAATCGAATATAATACACAGAAACTGTAGTTAACTTAAAGATACTTTACACGAGGTAGGCATGCTGCAGCTATATTATAGTTGAACCACAAATGGGTCGACTCAACCAGAGAAAACCACGCTCTCACCAGAATGCCAGCTTCAAATAGCTTAATGTGTTTCGTATGGTGAGTGTAGAAAATCAAGGAGGACAGAGGACAACCTCTTCATTGGAAACGAGGCCTTCCATCTTAGCCCTTAGGGGTGACAACGTATTTGCAATTTGATTCTTAATTACTATTCACGTCTGCATTTTATATGTATATGTAAATGTCTATGGGCTAAAGCATCGACTTACCATCAGACGGGTTGTTTGCTCGTTTGTCACCTTTATTCTGTAAAATAAACTTAGGAATCAAATAGGGCGTAGGAGCGGCTTTAGCCCTAGCATTCACGGGCCTTATGCTACGTCAATTCAGTATCACATACTCAGTGAACTATTCTAATGATAAAGTGACAACAAAGTTGTAGCAACAACAATATATATGTTAATGCCATGTTTTACTAAGTGGTAGGACTCCTTTTCTGCCTCAGAGCCGATCTGGTCTGTTTTTAGCACGGTAGGTAAACACTTACGTGTTCATTATTTAGCGTCGAAATCTTTCTTTGAGAATTTACTAAATGTACTTTTAGATAAATATCAACCTCTTACAGAGTTCTGCAAGCGTCATTCCTGGCAGAAACACGACAGGGTTACAGAGAGCCAGTATAATCACAGTGCCGCATAGTGGCGGTGCAGAATATCCACTTTCCTATATCCTTACGTGGTGTCGTATGAGGCGACAGAAGGAAACCGAGCCAGGCGATGGACAGCAGTATTATTTAAATAACAGCAAAATAACAATAAAAAAACTGAGGTTGCCAACCCACCCGCAAAGCTGGTCCACTATAGCAATTTATATATACAAAGATTCTTTTTTATATGTTTAGATTCTGTATAGAGAGAGTGTAGAGAACCGGAGGCCCTTTTTACTGAAAACGAGGCATTCCATCGTAGTTTTCAGGGGTGAGTTGGCATTCTGCATTTTGATTCTTAATCGCGGATAAATGTTAATGTCTGTGGACTGAGCATCCACCATCAGGTGAACTGTGTGATCGTTTGTCCTCTTTATTCCATTAAAAAGAAATCTTTTTTTATGTATCACCATCGTAATACTGCTATTCTAACGTAAAAATGAAATCTTTTATTTTTTATTATCAATCTGTAAGTTTAGCTTGCTTAATTAATCCTAATGGGACCAGAAATATGGCAGACGTACTCAGTCTGCTTTAATTTCCCTAGGGAAGACGACTGTTCCCACCTACGTAAATTAAAAACGTCCTTAAAGCTGCCATATATAACTAACTTATACATTTTAGTAACTTTGTTAAATTTTTTTACTCGGAATCTACCACGACTTTAGAGAGAACAGACACAGGACCAACGGCTTTACGTGCTTTCTGAGGCATGTTTATGGCATTGTTAATATTCTTTTTTTCAATAAAAAAGGGTGAAAGACTGCTAACTTCCTGACTTCGGGCGGCTACTGAGTTTGTCTTGACAGAAAAATTCAATAACTGATTTTGAACTGACAGATTGGAACCCGCAACCACATGACCAGCAGTCGCGCTTACGACGACTGAAACAAAGATTAACTACATCTTCAAGACATCAAGACATCATCAAGACAACCAAAATGAAATAATAAGCGGTATTTTAATATAATAAGACGGTTCACAATTATTTAGATTTGCTCTATCAAATTAATTTTGACCGTAAAATTTTGACGAAAACTTTTTTTTAAAGAAGAACTTCTCATAAATATTATCTTATACAAACGAGGACCTGTTAAAAACATTAAAATACAAATATTTTTTATTCTATTGCTAACGAAACGAATACTATCCGCACAGCAATATTTCCAACCAAGTTCTAACGTCAAACATATGTTAAGTATTACATCGACTTATTAAAGAAATGATTTTTAAATTTGGTTTTTAAAACAATCATTTTCATCCCATTATTTTATATAGAAAAAGGTTGACAAATAAGCACGCAGTTCACCTAATGCTAATTGGTTGCTGCGGCCCAATGTAATCTACATGTATCTTCGATTACGAATGAAAATACAGATGCGTTGTCACCTATGAGAATTAAAATGGAATGCCTCGTTTCCGGTAAAAATGGTCTCCGATTTTCTACACTTACCATACGAAACACAACAGCATAAAGCTGCTATAGTAAGAATTGTGGTCCTTCCCGGTCGAGCCGACCCATTCGTACTACAACTCTATACTACTAATATAGCTGCAGTGGGTGCCTTGAAGACAAAAGTAAATAATTTTTGTTAAGTCAGAGCGCATAACCATCTTCAACTGTTTTACCATCAGGCAAAACATCTCGTAGTCAAGCATTGTCTTAAATATCGAAAAAAATAATCATCCTATTAATGATTTCTTATATTTACGCAAATACTACACATTGAATAAAACTATTTTACGAATTTTATCAGTCCTCCCCACGACCATGGGTACAGTACAGCACCCGAAACGACTAGAATTAAAAATAAGTATAACTAAGTAAATTAATAATTTTCTTAACTTATAGTAATGGTAATAAGAGAAAATTGTTACGTAACCAATTTAATGTTAGGTACTAGGTATAATATGTAACTATCCACTGACATCTACCCTCTATCAAAATAAGTACAATGAAATTCACAACTTTATTCGAAAAGTAGCTGAATATTATACAAAATATGTATTTTAAATAATTAGAGACTACTAAAATAGACACAAAGAATCATTAAATTTAATTACCCCAAATTAGAGTGTAAATCGTGGGTAGTTTGATAAAATATAATATTGATATATATTACACTATACAATAATAAAATAATATAATGATGAAAGCCTGACCGTTGAAATGCACAGAAAGTATTAAAACAGCATTATTTACAAAATTACGATAAAAATATTTTTATCTCGTAATTATTTCACGATCCTTGGAAATGAACGACGCGCAGTCGCTGCGTCCTCCCTTGGTAGCCGCGTAGACGCAGTGCCAAGTTGGGCGCTGCTGACAGAATTTGGAACACTTCCTCTCCTTCCGCACCCCGCCACACATGTGAAAACTAAACAGAACAGAACAAAGGGACTTTTTGTATAAGTAGCTTTATTCCTTTTTATTTTTAAGATATCTTGAGCAAATCACAATGTTTTTAAAATTCTCTTTTAGGCAAGTCTAAAATAAATTTAGTAAAATACAGTAAGCTCTGGTACGAAAATGAAACAATTAATAATCATAGCGTAGAATCAGAAGATAACAAAATAATTTATAAACAATGTTCAAACATCTTTCATAGAACACGCGGGCAGGTAATTGAAGGATGCGCATGGCACATTACCGTGATTTCTGACTCTGTTTAGGGGAAAGACTATGTTCAACAATGGACTTGTGGTTTAATCTATTCATGACGATGATCACCATCAGGTTACTTGTAAATGATGGTGACCGTTATAACCATTTAAAAGTCCACTGCTGAACATAGGCCTCCCCATAGAAATAGAGAACATTTGCTACGTTTTACTCAACAAATACATATTAAACCTGTTCTTAATAGGAACAGGATTTCTGATTAAAAATAAAAATAAGTAAATAAATATATTTTCATAATCATACACACATAAATAAACATAAATAAACTCTCTCGCTTATCAAACAGAGTTATTCGGCTGGGTTGACATACGAGCACACACTACACCTGATGGTAAGTCGGTTTTATGGCCCATAGATATCTAAATCTATTCTCAATTGAGTACCAAAATGTAGTTGCGATGTCACCCCTGGGGACTGAGATGGAATGCTTCGCTTCCCATAAAAAGGATTTTAATTCTGCACGATCTTGACACACCTCTCCCGCTTTTACCACCACATTTCTACGCATACATGCTCGTCGGTTAAAGGTACTTTTAATTTGGCCATTCTTAATTTGTCCCATCTTCAATATATCGCTAATATGTACGATAAACTTCCGTCTGAGATATGAGATATTACAAGAAATCTTTACAACACTCATTAATCATCATTCTTACTAATTTTGGAACTGAGTTCGTATCCTTCTTTCGCATTAACTTCGCGTATGAGGATTAATGACTCAAGGAATGGCAGCATTTAAGTAATCGATTATGATACTGGATATACGGGAATGATAGGACAAAATGCAGTTCGTGAAATACACAAAAACACCGTTATGTTTCTAGTTTTTGTGGTAGAATGAAACGCATCAATGATAAAGAGACTGGGAGTGGTTTGTTGTTACGAATATAGTAGTATAACCAGCGGGTTATTATTTTAAGTGATCGGTAAGATACTGCTGTCTATCCACTGGTTAGTTTCCCTCTGAAGCCTCTTACGACACCCACGGGTCACGATATGGGGCTGCGGATATTCTTGCACCGCCACTGCACGACATTATTTTAACATAAACATAACATAAACACTCACGCCTGTCACCCAGAGGAGTGGGCAAAGATTACGGACTTCCATTGGCACGATCACGGCGCACCTCTGTTCCCTCCTTTATATCCATATACCTAAGCATAGATGCTCGTAGGTTAAAGGGTACTCTTAATCTGGCCCTATTTCAATTTGATACCAATTTGGTCGGTAAACATTTTTTTAATTTAGTAATATTGTATATACTAATATATAATACTACAGTTTAAATGCGATGTTTTATATACAGACTTCGTGAAAGTAGGAATATAAATGCTACGCTCTTTGGAATTTTAAATGAGCTAAAAAAAACGGAAATGAAATCCGTCTTTAATATTTATTGTATCAACTGATACTGTTAGGTGTTTACATTCGACTTCCACCCGTAAGACTTATATTTAAATGACGTTTTTCATACTAATAATACTTTATCTCTCTTTTTTTAAGAAAAGCTTTAATTTGTGTTACGAGGTTCTGGTACTGTAAGGGTGATTTTATCGTCACGCCGCTAGACGCGCCGCTGGGCAGCGTGCTGTTAACAGCGCGCGCTTGAACAGCGGTGCACTATAAAACGAGATTAGTATCACGCGTTCCGCTGCTGTGGGACAGTCGTGTACAAAATATCTCACGTTAATACGGTTAGAGTACCGGCTGTTTACATTTTATAGAAAAGGCAACACCGATTTAGAAGAAGAGTAGTTGATCCTTATAACGCTACAAGGTTACTGAGAGGCGAACACGTAACATCTTTATCCGATTTACGAGGAAATAATTATAAATTTTATAAATATTTTCACTTATCAACAAGCAGTTTCGACGAATTACTCTGCTTGTTAGAGTTTTCTTTACGACGATTCAGCTTACGTTGCATCCCCATAACTCCTGTGGAAAAATTGGCGATCACTCTAAGATAAGTGAAATAAAAGAGTATTGAATAAAATTAACATTTTTAATGAGTCTTATTTTAATCACACTCTAATTTTGTGTCCCACAAACATCTTCTAAATCGTACTTCCTCAATTACTCGTCTCGTATCGATGTAATTTTGTACACCACAGTACCTAACGGCGCGTCTCAACGGCGTCACACTAAAACGCATCCTGGATGTAGAGGCGCCCGAGCGGCGTGCGCTTCGGCAGCGCTGCGCTGGTGAACAACGCACGTCTACCGAACGGCGCTGCTCAAGCGCGCGACTTTAAAACGCAGCTACTACCCCAATACATATCCGAACGCGCGCGCACCAACAGCGCTGCCGAAACGCGTAACGATAAAACCAGCCTAATGTGTGCATAAACATTCATTTTGAAAACACAAATATAGTATAACAATAGGTGAGTAGTGGCGCAGCCAGGAGAGCATTTTGGAAACGAAAGTCGTATCCCCTCCCAAAGTTTTGAAAATTAGCTGATATTGGACATTTTTGGTAAAAATATTACGAACACTGTTAGATTGTGAGGTATAAAATAGAGATAATCTGCAAACAAGCACTCGACAGGTGTAGAGATAAATAGGAAAAACATTGTTATGTTTTATTTAATCGAATATAATACACAGAAACTGTAGTTAACTTAAAGATACTTTACACGAGGTAGGCATGCTGCAGCTATATTATAGTTGAACCACAAATGGGTCGACTCAACCAGAGAAAACCACGCTCTCACCAGAATGCCAGCTTCAAATAGCTGTGTTTCGTATGGTGAGTGTAGAAAATCGGACAACCTCTTCATTGGAAACGAGGCCTTCCATCTTAGCCCTTAGGGGTGACAACGTATTTGCAATTTGATTCTTAATTACTATTCACGTCTGCATTTTATATGTATATGTAAATGTCTATGGGCTAAAGCATCGACTTACCATCAGACGGGTTGTTTGCTCGTTGTCACCTTTATTCTGTAAAATAAACTTAGGAATCAAATAGGGCGTAGGAGCGGCTTTAGCCCTAGCATTCACGGGCCTTATGCTACGTCAATTCAGTATCACATACTCAGTGAACTATTCTAATGATAAAGTGACAACAAAGTTGTAGCAACAACAATATATATGTTAATGCCATGTTTTACTAAGTGGTAGGACTCCTTTTCTGCCTCAGAGCCGATCTGGTCTGTTTTTAGCACAGTAGGTAAACACTTACGTGTTCATTATTTAGCGTCGAAATCTTTCTTTGAGAATTTACTAAATGTACTTTTAGATAAATATCAACCTCTTACAGAGTTCTGCAAGCGTCATTCCTGGCAGAAACACGACAGGGTTACAGAGAGCCAGTATAATCACAGTGCCGCATAGTGGCGGTGCAGAATATCCACTTTCCTATATCCTTACGTGGTGTCGTATGAGGCGACAGAAGGAAACCGAGCCAGGCGATGGACAGCAGTATTATTTAAATAACAGCAAAATAACAATAAAAAAACTGAGGTTGCCAACCCACCCGCAAAGCTGGTCCACTATAGCAATTTATATATACAAAGATTCTTTTTTATATGTTTAGATTCTGTATAGAGAGAGTGTAGAGAACCGGAGGCCCTTTTTACTGAAAACGAGGCATTCCATCGTAGTTTTCAGGGGTGAGTTGGCATTCTGCATTTTGATTCTTAATCGCGGATAAATGTTAATGTCTGTGGACTGAGCATCCACCATCAGGTGAACTGTGTGATCGTTTGTCCTTCCATTAAAAAGAAATCTTTTTTTATGTATCACCATCGTAATACTGCTATTCTAACGTAAAAATGAAATCTTTTATTTTTTATTATCAATCTGTAAGTTTAGCTTGCTTAATTAATCCTAATGGGACCAGAAATATGGCAGACGTACTCAGTCTGCTTTAATTTCCCTAGGGAAGACGACTGTTCCCACCTACGTAAATTAAAAACGTCCTTAAAGCTGCCATATATAACTAACTTATACATTTTAGTAACTTTGTTAAATTTTTTTACTCGGAATCTACCACGACTTTAGAGAGAACAGACACAGGACCAACGGCTTTACGTGCTTTCTGAGGCATGTTTATGGCATAGTTAATATTCTTTTTTTTAATAAAAAAGGGTGAAAGACTGCTAACTTCCTGACTTCGGGCGGCTACTGAGTTTGTCTTGACAGAAAAATTCAATAACTGATTTTGAACTGACAGATTGGAACCCGCAACCACATGACCAACAGTCACGCTTACGACGACCAAAACAAAGATGCAGTTACTAGACAACCAAAACGAAATAATAAGCCGTACTTTTAATATAATAAGACGGTTCACAATTATTTAGATTTGCTCTATCAAATTCATTTTGACCGTAAAATTTTGACGAAAACTTTTTTAAAGAAGAACTTCTCATAAACATTATCTTATACAAACGAGGACCTGTTAAAAACATTAAAATACAAATATTTTTTATTCTATTGCTAACGAAACGAATACTATCCGCACGGCAATATTTCCAACCAAGTTCTAACGTCAAACATATGTTAAGTATTACATCGACTTATTAAAGAAATGATTTTTAAATTTGGTTTTTAAAACAATCATTTTCATCCCATTATTTTATATAGAAAAAGGTTGACAAATAAGCACGCAGTTCACCTAATGCTAATTGGTTGCTGCGGCCCAATGTAATCTACATGTATCTTCGATTACGAATGAAAATACAGATGCGTTGTCACCTATGAGAATTAAAATGGAATGCCTCGTTTCCAGTAAAAATGGTCTCTGATTTTCTACACTTACCATACGAAACACAACAGCATAAAGCTGCTATCGTAAGAATTGTGATCCTTCCCCGGTCGAGCCGACCCATTCGTACTACAACTCTATACTACTAATATAGCTGCAAGGGGGTGCCTTCAAGACAAAAGTAAATAACTTATTTTAAGTCAGAGCGCATAACCATCTTCAACTGTATTACCACTTACCATCAGGTAAAACATCTCGTAGTCAAGCATTGTCTTAAATATTGAAAAAAAATAATCATCCTATTAATGATTTCTTATATTTACGCAAAATATACTACACATTGAATAAAACTATTTTACGAATTTTATCAGTCCTCCCCACGACCATGAGTACAGTACAGCACCCGAAACGACTAGAATTACTTATAGTAATGGTAATAAGAGAAAATTGTTACGTAACCAATTTAATGTTAGATACTAGGTATAATATGTAACTATTCACTGACATCTACCCTCTATCAAAATAAGTACAATGAAATTCACAACTTTACTCGAAAAGTAGCTGAATATTATACAAAATATGTATTTTAAATAATTAGGGACTACTAAAATAGACACAAAGAATCATTAAATTTAATTACCCCAATTAGAGTGTAAATCGTGGGTAGTTTGATAAAATATAATATTAATATTGTTGGCGACGCGCCTATAAGAATGTTTCAGTTTATTAAGTCAGCCGATGACGAATAACTTTTCAAAGACTTATTGTCCAATTTAAATGTTCTGATAAGAAAATGCTTAGTTAAATCTTAAAGAAATGTCGAATTAATGATAAGAAGGTCTTGGGTTCGACTCCCAGGCCAGACTAGTTTGTTCGTTTTCCTAAGTAATATCGCTTAATAAATTCATAAGGAATTTAAGATATAAATTATATTACCGGATTTGTTCCCCGGTTGAAATCGTCTTTCCAATGATGTAAATTCAAAGGAATATTAAAGTGAAGTTAGGGATCGGATTGGTTCCCCGGTCGAGATGATCACTCTGTGCATAAACAGAATTAACGGAAATTAATTGCATAAGTATTGTCTTGTATAAGTATGATATGTTTGTACGAAAACAAATGCCTATTTGTTATGATTGATTAATGAAAACATTCACTTGTATTGTTATCTGATAAGAAGCATGATAACGAATAAGAGTCTTATCAGAAATAGTTTCCTACTGTTTGAAAATTATGTAGAAGCTCTCGTTTATTTAATATTGTTAAAATTAAGTGTATTTCAGACTTTCATTTTTCTGATAGTCGAGAGCCGTGCAAAGTTAGTTGTTCAAATAGTGTGAGTTCACGGAAGCACGCTGGCCACGCCCTTAGGAGGCCGAATATGTAAAAATGTAAAATGTTTGTAATTTCAGCAATTTATGTAAAAATGACTTGTAAAACATTTCAGGTTGATTGTACGTGCTAAAAAGGTGAATTCTGTGTTATTTTTATGTGAAAATTCCTGTGCATAAGTGAAATAATGATAGTTTTGTATAAGAAATTTAAAAGTGTTTTAAATAGTGAAATAAATAGAGAAAATGTAAATTAAACTATTGTATTAGTTAACATATGTATAAATTCAAGTGGGAAACATTGTTTTAACTTTCTGTGTTAAATATTTAAGAAGTTTGGATTTTGGATTTGTGAGTAAAGTAGGCATATTTTGTTTTATAAATTAAAGGATTTTGTAATACGGAAAAATAATGTATATCATGGTGTAGATATTGTTTTGTGCTATCTAAATAGATAACTTGTGTTTATGTGTGATTTATGTGAATAAAGAAATTAAGTGAAACGTGAGAGAGTAATAGTACAAATTCATGTTGTTAAGTTGCGCAGGCACGCGAATGGCGCGGCTCACTTTCGCGTATAGTTCTGGGGGTAGCTTAGTGAACGGGTTTTATTGCAATTCGTTCGGGGAAGAAAATAGTACGGGGAAGAAAATAGTTCGGGAAAGTAGTTCGAGAATTAGTTCGGAAAAATAAGAAAATCCTTCGGGAAAAGTAAAAAACCAGCAGTCAAGAAGAAAAGTATAGGGAAAAGTGATTACTCTCTCACGGAACGGTTTGAAGATAATTGCTGTTTCATTCCCAAGATCCCTTAAGTTATACAGTCCACATCGAAGAATTAAGGCGTCGGGACCGGGACGACTTCGGAAGACCCGTAATCCCCGTCTGAACCTACTTGCTGAAAAGGAACGAGGTTATCGCCCTAGTGTGTTACTCCGTTGCAGAGATCACATACGTTGTTCCCGAACCCAACGTAGGCGTTGCAGGAGGCCGGATCGAGAGAAGCCTCGATTCCTCCCTTCTGTTTCTTAGTTTCCGTCCGTTGTGTCCTTTTCAATTGGTCCTTGCGAGCCGAATTCCTTTTCAATTGGTCCTTCGCAGCCGGATCAGGAGGACCTTCCGAATTCCTTTTCAATTGGACCTTCGGAGCCGGATTAAAGACCACCCGAACCCCGCCAGCTGGATCAAGGAACCAGCTGTGGACTGCTGGTTGTGGAAAAAAGAAGACCTTCGGAGCCGAGTGAAGATCAGCAACCGAAGGAAGCCGGAGGTTTGAGCTGAAGCAATAGGACCAAAGGCCAGAAGACCAGGACGTCAGTGCTGAAGGACGGGACCTGGAACTACCGGAAGAAAGAAAACCGGGATTGCGGCCGGGGGCGTGTGCTCGCATGGGGCACGTATCGCAGCCGGGCGCAGGTGTCTTGTGAAGGCACTCATCGTGGCCAAGCAGGGCTTGGCATTTTCCTGTCGGGCAAGCGTGCTCGGCATTTCCTGTCGGACGACCGTGTCCGGCATTTTCCTGTCGGATCATCAGGGTGCTGGACGAAGCATCCACCGTTGCTGCTGCCGGGCGAGGGTGCGCGTGGGCACCTGACTGCATCGCGGCCGGAGGAGGGCGCTTGGACGAGGCGTCACCGGCAACTGGGCGGCGAGCACAGCATACATCCCGACCACCTAACGGTGCCAAACGGTTGGGCTCTGGCACAACACCTTCGGGTGGAGCAGTTCTCTCGAGCGAGACTGCGCTTGCACTACCGCTCGACTGTTTCGTCATATTCCTTGGCGGGACAGTTCCTAAACCTTTCCTCCATTCCATTCCTGCACGACTCCATCCCTGGACGGCTCACCTCGGTAGGCCCCGTCCAGGATTGATAGGGCTGATAGGGCTGTTAGGGTGGTAGTAGGGTTGTAGGTTGGGAGATAAAGGGGGGGGAGGGGTAGTGGTGTTAGGTTGGGGTGTAGAAGGGTTGTAGGTAAGGGGTTGTAGGGACCGTAGGGACAGTTAGGGACCGTAGGCCAACAATCACCTTCCTGCAAGATGAAGAAGGCACAAGACCAGACAGGAAGAAGCGAAGGGAGCAGGACAAGGACAGGGCTCTCAAGAAAAGCTAAAGAAGCGGAACCATCTGGAGCGACCACAGCTACTGCGTCAAATGGAGCAACTCCTTCAAGTGGAGCCACCACCGACACGTCCACATGCACGTGGGACACAGGGACGTCCGTGGCAACGACAAGCAACAGGACGGACAGCAGTGGTACGCAGGCCAGTACCGCACAACAATCCGTTATATCCAGGAGTGAAACGGTGGTCGAAAAAGTAGATCAAAGGACCGAAGAAGCGGCATCGTCAAGGACAGTAATCGGGCACACTAGTGATAAAGGGTCACAAAGAGGTAGTAGGTCATCGCGATCGGCGAGGCTGAAAGCCGAATTAGAGGCGCGGATTAAATTCGAACGCTCAGAGCTCGAACGAGCACAGGCAGCTGCTGCCTTGGCCAAGTCTCAATTGGAGTTGGCACGACTCAACCGAGAAGAGGAGATCGACTCGAGTGAGGATGATGAAGAGCGGAATACTCAGGTGGAACCTTTCGTAAGGAGTTGGGTTCAGCAGACCATAATGAGCGCGCCGGTTAGTGTAGCACAACCCGATGTTACTGATAAGGAAGCGTGTAAAGGATCACGCCGCAAAGGGGCGGAGATCGAGCGCAACCAAGGAAATGCACAGAAAACACACGCGAGTGAGGTGTCAGAATTGACCGAAGCGATTGTGAGTGCAATAAAAATAGCTGGTAAAGATAAGTCTTCCCAGCTTCATTTCCTCCAGGAATTACCGGTGTTCGATGGAGACCCGGGTGAATGGATAATTTTCAAAACGGTGTTTGAAGACACGAGAAGCCAATTTTCAGGGGTGCAAAATGTCGCACGCCTTAGGAGGGCATTAAAGGGCACCGCTAAGGAAGCGGTTAAGTCGTTGTTGTTTACTTTGTGTGAACCGGAAGAAATAATGAACGCTCTCGAAAGAAGATTCGGTAGGGTTGAGATGCTCATTCTAGCCGAAATCGAGAATGTAAAGCGTATGCCAAGATTGGCAGAAGATTGCCGGAATATAGGATCTTTTGCAAGTCGTATTACGAACGTGGTTGCCACGATACAAGCGTTGAATCAACCACAGTATTTGTACTCACCGGAGTTAGTGAGCCGCATAGTGGAGAAGCTCGGAACTATGATTAAATTTAAATGGTTTGAATATCGAGCTCAGTATCCTTTGGAGCCAGAGTTACAGAAGATGGCCAAGTTTTTAAATTTATTGAGTGAACAATTTGGAGCGTCCTTAAACAATGAAAATGCGCCTGAAAAAAGGAAGCGTCCTGAATTCAGGAAGCAAACTGTACACACTGCAAAGGGAGGTGTACGCAGATGTGCCGTGAGCGAGCGCTATATGCGCCGAAGTAAGTCGAGCGAGCGTCTAGAACGCCGAAATAGTAAAGGGCACAACCGACAGGTGGTTATGACAACCCAGGATAAGCCTGTAAGTCGGGTAACACATAAGTGTGTTATATGCAACAAGGTCTATAGTGAGTTGTTACAAGTTTAAGGACATGAATATTCACGAGAAATGGGAAGCGGTCAAAAAGGCGAAAGTATGTTTCCAATGTTTGTCACCTAACCATAGGAGGTTAGAGTGCAAAGCGAAAAAATGTGGTGTAGAGGGATGTAGAATGTCACATCATCGAATGCTACACCGATACCCCAAAGAAAAAACCTCGCCACAAGGGGACGAGGGGGGTAAGGTTGCTCAGATTACAACTGTTAGTACAGTGAATGCACTGGCATGTGCATACTTAAAGATTATACCGGTCGAGTTGTATGGACCTAGAGGAAAGGTCAAGACAACAGCTCTTCTGGATGAGGGATCGACCATGACACTCATAGAGGAGTGTATGGCTCAGAAATTAGCGCCTCGCGGACGTAAAGAGGGATTACGTATCGAAGCCGTGGGAGGTAAGCGAATTAACGACGACAGTTCGTATCGCTTAAACATTAAGATAAAAGGCATTTACTCGAGCGACTTAGAAGAGATAAGTGTACAAACAATTAAGTCACTTAACCTTTCTCCGCAGTCGGTAAGCCGAGAATTATTGCAACGGTGTTCTCATTTGACACCGATTAAGGATGAGTTGATGTATGAGAGGTCCAAACCTACCATATTAATTGGTCAGGACAATTGGCATCTCATAGTTACTCGTGAATTAATTTCAGGAGGTAAGAACCTACCTGTAGCATCGCTCACCAAACTTGGATGGGTTTTACATGGTCACATATCGGGTGGTATTAAACCGATCAAGATCGTTAACCACATTTCCACCAAGAAGGAGGAAGATATGGATAAATTGATCAAGGATTATTTTAGTTTGGAATCTCTGGGAGTGTCGGCTAGAAAGCCCGTGAACGACCCAGAAGAACGAGCTTTAAGTATTTTGAACAAAACGGTACGTCGTATACCTAATAATAGGTACGAGACTGCTTTGTTATGGCGCACAGACAATGAGTGCATGCCGTCGAATAGAGCGCAGGTTGAAAGTCGCCTGTTGAATATTGAAAAAAAGCTCGACAAAAATAGCGAGTTGAAGAAGGAATATGAGAAGCAAATTGAAAATCTCATCGTTAATGGTTACGCAGAGAAAGCGAACCATATTCCCATTTCCCCACGTACGTGGTACCTTCCTCACTTCGCAGTGACTCACCCACAAAAAAGGAAAATAAGGATAGTTTTCGACGCCGCCGCAAAGACGGGCGGACGTTGTCTCAATGATGCATTGTTAACCGGACCGGACTTATTGAAGTCGTTGTTCGGAGTTCTGCTACGATTCAGAGAAGGAAGCGTGGCAGTAATGGCAGACATTAAAGAAATGTTCCTGCAAGTGAAAATCCGGGATGAAGACAGGGATAGCCTTCGATTCTTATGGCGGCACAATCGTGACGCGCCACCGGAAGAGTATAGAATGACGTCACTCATATTTGGAGCGGCATCATCACCATGCATCGCTATATATGTAAAGAATAGAAATGCGCAGGACAACGCGCATATCTATCCAGAAGCAGCTTCCGCTACAGAAAGCAATTTTTATATGGATGACTATCTACAGGCATTTCCCGACGTGACGACGGCCGAAAGGATAGTAAACGATATGTATGAATTACATAAGCATGCTTCTTTCCAACTGAGGGGATGGGCTAGCAACCGACCCGAAGTTTTAAGTAAGATGGAAAATAAATATAAGAGCGACAGTGCTTCGCTGGGAGATAAAGAGCACACAGAGCGCACGTTAGGTTTGATTTGGAATATCAAACGGGATATAATAAGTTTCTCCACAAGTCTTCGTAACACACCGGAAGAGGTGATGGAAGGTTTACGACCGCCTACGAAGAGGGAGATAACTAGCGCTGTGATGTCAGTTTTCGATCCTTTGGGACTCGCATCACCCATAACGATTCAAGGGAAGTCGCTGATCCAGCAAGTATGGAGGACAGGCATCTCTTGGGATGAAGAAGTTTCACACGAATTACACGTGTTATTTTGTAAATGGATATCGGAAGTGAAGAAATTAGGTCATTTAGAGGTACCTAGACCCGTTGCTGAAGGCGTCGGCAAGGGAGAGTTACACACTTTCACGGATGCTAGTGAAAAAGCATACGCTGCCGCGGTGTATTACGTCACCACGGACGAGCTAGGAATAAGGCGGATTACGCTGATCGCCGCAAAGGCAAGAGTAGCGCCGTTGAAACCAATTTCGATTCCAAGGCTTGAATTGCAAGCAGCTCTTATGGGCAGCAGGCTGGCTGCCTCGGTTAGTGAAGAGAGCAAGTACGAGATGTCCGAGAGAGTATTTTGGACAGACTCACGTACAGTGTTAGCGTGGATTAAGTCAGATCCTCGCGCCTTTAAACCATTCGTTGCTCATCGATTGGCTGAGATCGAAGATCACAGTAAGCCATGTGAATGGCGATGGGTTCCAACGTCACAAAATGTGGCAGACGACGCCACTAGAAATTTTCCTTCCACCTTCGATGTAAGTCATCGCTGGTTTCAAGGACCTGAATTCCTCAGGAAAAGTCCTGATTTATGGCCCAAACAAGTGGACACCATAAAAAGCTTAGAAACAGGTGAAGAAAAATCGCCAAAGGGCGTAAATGCGTTAAGAAAGCAAGAACCGTTAAGTCTACCCGACTACGGACGATTTAGCAGCTTTAAGAAATTCCTTGGGGCAACTGCACGCACCTTGCAAGCGGTAGAAAAATTCAAGAGTTTAAGAAAGTCGGTTAAAGGACCCGACGACGCAGCCGAAAAGTCGGTTATGTGTTCCAACAAAGTTTTAGCAAAGTCGGTTAAAGGACCCGATGGCGCGTTGGACATAGCGCTCTTGAAAAAAGCGGAATTATTAATTTGGAAGTTCGTTCAAGACGAGTGTTTTTATTCGGAAATAAAGTGCTTGAAAGCAGGCAAAAGTGTTGAAAGAAGTTCACGCTTAAGTAAATTATCTATGGAAATAGGAGAGGATAACTTACTCCGTTTAAATGGACGTTTACCTTTCAAGTCTAATTTGACCGAGGAAAATAGAAAACCTGTCATATTGGACGGTAAACATGAAATCGTTAAAATGATGATTAGAGAAGTTCATCATCATTTTGGACATGCCAATCACCAGACGGTGATGAATGAGGTGAACCAGAAATTTTATGTCTTGAACTTACGTAATGTAGTACGAAGTGTGTCACATCATTGTCAGTGGTGCAGGACATACAGATCCAAACCGCAGAACGTGCCACAAGGAAATATTCCTCTGGAGAGAATAGCTCATCATGAACCACCTTTTACATGCTCAGCTGTGGATTATTTCGGTCCTATGAGTGTAACTATAGGAAGGCGACACGAAAAACGTTGGGGTGTTTTATTCACGTGTCTGACTACCAGAGCAGTACATCTGGAATTAGCAGCCTCATTGACACCAGCGTCAATGATAATGGCGTTGAGGCGATTTATCGCCAGAAGAGGAAAACCGGCCGTTATATACAGCGATAACGGGACAAATTTCAAAGCTGCGAATAAGGAATTATTGAAAGCATGCGAAGAATGCCATGAGGGCATGAAAATGAGTCATTTAAGAAATATATTAAATGGAAATTTATACCTCCGGGAGCACCGCACATGGGTGGCGCCTGGGAGAGGTTAGTAAGGTCGATTAAAATTGCGTTGACCGCTACGCTCAGAGAAAAGAGCCCACGAGAGGAGGTTCTACATACGTTACTTTTAGAAGCAGAGCACACAGTGAATTCCAGGCCTCTGGTAACATTCAGTATGGATAGTCCTGAAGAGGGTTTGACACCCAATCATTTCTTCTGGGACGCTCATGTGGTGATCGACCACCTGGATTATTTCTAGAGCGGCATCTGACGGGTCAACTCAATTGGAAAGCTGCACAGAGGTTAGCCGACCATTTTTGGACAAGGTGGCTGAAGGAATACATGCCTACCTTAATACCGCGAACAGGTAATAACGGAAAGTTCATGGAACCTAAAGAAGGCGATATTGTTTTGATAATAGATCATTCGTTGCCACGAAATACGTGGCCGAAAGGCAAAATTAGTAGAACGTTGCCGGGACCAGACGGTCACACCAGAGTGGTTGACGTCATTACTAGCACAGGTATCTTGAGGAGACCTACATCCAGAATAATAGTCCTGGTACCCGCGACGCCTCCCAAATGATGGTGCTAACGCACGGGGGGGAGATTGTTGGCGACGCGCCTATAAGAATGTTTCAGTTTATTAAGTCAGCCGATGACGAATAACTTTTCAAAGACTTATTGTCCAATTTAAATGTTCTGATAAGAAAATGCTTAGTTAAATCTTAAAGAAATGTCGAATTAATGATAAGAAGGTCTTGGGTTCGACTCCCAGGCCAGACTAGTTTGTTCGTTTTCCTAAGTAATATCGCTTAATAAATTCATAAGGAATTTAAGATATAAATTATATTACCGGATTTGTTCCCCGGTTGAAATCGTCTTTCCAATGATGTAAATTCAAAGGAATATTAAAGTGAAGTTAGGGATCGGATTGGTTCCCCGGTCGAGATGATCACTCTGTGCATAAACAGAATTAACGGAAATTAATTGCATAAGTATTGTCTTGTATAAGTATGATATGTTTGTACGAAAACAAATGCCTATTTGTTATGATTGATTAATGAAAACATTCACTTGTATTGTTATCTGATAAGAAGCATGATAACGAATAAGAGTCTTATCAGAAATAGTTTCCTACTGTTTGAAAATTATGTAGAAGCACTCGTTTATTTAATATTGTTAAAATTAAGTGTATTTCAGACTTTCATTTTTCTGATAGTCGAGAGCCGTGCAAAGTTAGTTGTTCAAATAGTGTGAGTTCACGGAAGCACGCTGGCTACGCCCTTAGGAGGCCGAATATGTAAAAATGTAAAATGTTTGTAATTTCAGCAATTTATGTAAAAATGACTTGTAAAACATTTCAGGTTGATTGTACGTGCTAAAAAGGTGAATTCTGTGTTATTTTTATGTGAAAATTCCTGTGCATAAGTGAAATAATGATAGTTTTGTATAAGAAATTTAAAAGTGTTTTAAATAGTGAAATAAATAGAGAAAATGTAAATTAAACTATTGTATTAGTTAACATATGTATAAATTCAAGTGGGAAACATTGTTTTAACTTTCTGTGTTAAATATTTAAGAAGTTTGGATTTTGGATTTGTGAGTAAAGTAGGCATATTTTGTTTTATAAATTAAAGGATTTTGTAATACGGAAAAATAATGTATATCATGGTGTAGATATTGTTTTGTGCTATCTAAATAGATAACTTGTGTTTATGTGTGATTTATGTGAATAAAGAAATTAAGTGAAACGTGAGAGAGTAATAGTACAAATTCATGTTGTTAAGTTGCGCAGGCACGCGAATGGCGCGGCTCACTTTCGCGTATAGTTCTGGGGGTAGCTTACGTACGGGGAAGAAAATAGTTCGGGGTAAGGATCTCCTAGGTGTGCGTTACTTGCAGTATTACAGTGGCTGCAAATAACCGCCGGTACGACATACTCCGCCGATCGTTGCGTCCCGTGATTCCGTGAGGCGTCGAGGTCACCGGCCCCTAGGTGATTCTTGGCACTTTATGCGTTTCGTGCATCTCGTGCCTAGTCGCGTCATAAAGTGCCACCTAGCACTTACCTCAACCCTTTTCGTTGTAAAAGGGGCAGGCAGTGCCCCATGTGACTACACCAAGTACATTGCACCCATCCATCCGCGTCGCGCATTAAGCCGAACGGCTGGAACTAGACAGGGCCAATCAAGACTACTGACTCGTAGGTAGGTTTTTCCATCATGTCCGATAAGGACAATGACAAGGGGGAGCCGCCGCCTAGAACCAGAAAACCACCGGACCGTACAAGCGCATTGGACCGTCCGATAGCATACAGGGACATCTTTTATCCGGAAAGGACTCGAGTAGTGTCTTCCTACTCGCAGATCCCCACCAGGAAACCCCTATCTCCAGGGAAAGGACCCGCACCGAGGACCGCGCTCTCACCCATCGTACCTGAAGGTACGACTGGGCTAGAACCGGTACCCCTACAACAGCGGGCTAAGAAGTCGTGGAGAAGGCATACTCCACCCGAGACTGCAGCATCGCTCCAGGAGAAGAGGCAATGCCTTGGATCCTCAAACTCCTCGGACTACTCGTCTTCCGAGGAGGAACAAGTCCATATACCAATCAGGAGATCTCCACCAAAGTCGCCATCGCCGAACAAACCCACCCCCCCTAGATCAGATGAACACCATTCCAGCATGGAAGCTGTGGATCTAGAGCAGGGAGGAGAAGGGTCGTACGGGTGGAGCACAACGACCTATGCGACCTTAGCCCCCAATACATCGGTTGGACACTCGCCGTCCAAGTCACCGAGGAAGACAACCGAAAACCCGTCCGGGCGGCCGCTGGATGATGGCCAACGACCATCTACTAGCTACGCCAACATGGTAGCTGCGCCAGCAGTACCACGACCCCAACCGGCGGCAGTGACTGCAGATAAGCCTGCCGACCAGCAAGAAAAGGCAAGATATCCGCCCATAGTGGCCGAATGCCTCCCGGACTGGACGAGGCATTTCAAGGAGCTCAACAGAATGTTGGGCCACCCTTTGAATGCCCGTCCGTTCGGGAAGGGGGTTCGATTTACCCCACAAAGCGCCACTGAATTCAGGACTGTTCAACGCTACATGGTTGAACTTTCCAAGGCAACACCCAACATGTCGTGGTACTGCTATACCCCGGATGAGGACAAGCCCACCAAAGTGGGCATCCGGGGGCTACCAATGGGAACCGACACCAGTACCATTGAGGAGGCTATAAAGGCAAAGGGCTTCCCGGTGAAATACGTCAAAGCGATTCCACCGCGAAGGGGCAGACCAGGATGCGTCTACTTTGCCCAATTTGACCACTTGAGCCTGGAGCAACTTAAGAAACTATATGAGATTGACGAATTACTCTATATGAGGGGAGTAGTCATTGAGGCCTGGCAAAGGAAAGCAGGACCGGCTCAGTGCCACCGCTGCCAGGCCTTTGGACACGCCTCAGCTAATTGCTTCAGGCCGGTGAAGTGTGTACGCTGCGCCGGGGAGCATATAGCGAGCCTTTGCCCTCGGGGTAGAGAGGAGGAACCCACATGTGCCAACTGTGGCAAGAATCATACAGCCAACGACCGTCGCTGCCCAGTCCTGAGGAGGACTGCACGGAGACAGGGGATAACCTTACCGGGGCTACTCCCGGAGGACCCGAAAAGGATCCCCCAGAGTCGCCCGAAAGCTGTGACCACCCAGCAAGACGGGTGGGCAACCATTACAGGGAAGGGTAGGCAACCAGCCCCCCCCCCCCCACCCGTACCACACAAGGAAACGGTGGAACCCGTACAGGAAAGGGCAACCACCGGGGCGACTCTGCAGCCTCCCGCCAACCCTGCCACAGAACGGCAGCCCTCTAAAAAGAGGAGGCGGGAGAGAAGCAGGAAGAAGGCGCAGCCTCCTCGGGCTGTTACCTCTACCCCGACACCTGGACCAACAGCCCCTCAGGCTCAGGCGCAGGTTATTAAGGAGACCACCCAAAAGGGCGTGGGTAGAGTGCAGGAGAGGGCTCCACCAGAAGAGAGAGCCCGAACTGCACATAGAGCGCGCTCTACCCAGAAACAGGAGATCCAACGCCCGAGACCAGTACCAACGCCTTCAGAAAGGAGAATACCATCGGCCGGCCTCGAAACAGCTGATGCAATCCAGCGCCTAGTTGGAATTGCCATCGAGGTCGGCACACAAGTCCTGGCAGACATCAGAGCCGGGACTGATCCCGTAACAGCGATTATGAAGGCGCTGGCAAACCTCCTGGCCAGACATTATGGAGGATAATAACCTGCGCCTAATGTACTGGAACCCGGACGGGATACAGCAGAAGCTGCAGGAACTCCGCACTGTCGCCCAGCAACAGGACATACACATTATACTGCTGGGCGAAACAATATTGAACCCCAAAACGCGCATAAAGCTGCCAAACTTCCACATTTATAGAAGGGACGAGGTCACTTCTCGAGGGGCCGCCTATAGAGGCACGGCGGTCCTAGTGAGGAGGGACATCGTCCACCAAGAGCTGGACCTACCATCCTTCCAGACAATGCGCTCAATCGGCATAAGAATGGAAGCGGCGGGCGAGGAACTAAGGATCTACGCAGCATACCGCCCGCCAGGGACTCCATTCTGCCCCTCAGACATCCGGACGGTAATGGAAGGCGATGCACCAGTGATCATCGCCGGGGACCTGAACGCCAAACACCCGGCGTGGGGGTCCAGAGTGATCACCCCGCCGGGTCGTGAACTATATGAAGATGCTGAGAAGAACCAGTACGACGTTCTAGGTCCCGAGGAGCCAACTCACGTTCCTACCGATCCAAGGAGACACCCGGATGTATTAGACATCGTGCTCACTAGGAACGTCAACTATCCGATAGTGGTAGAAGTGCTGTACGACCTCCCTTCACAGCACCTCCCGTTACTGATAACCCTTGGCCTAAAGGCAGTGACTGCGCCGCCTAGAGCTTTCAAAACCCGTGTCGACTGGAGGCTCTACTGTCAACACCTTCAGCAGAGACCTCCAGCACACCATCCTATATGCACAGCGGACGACGTAGAGGCCGCTGCAACTAGAATTACTAACAACATCAAGGAAGCCCTCCACGCGGCTTCTACGATCGTCCCGATTACAGCAAGGCGAGACGATCTGCCGCGTGAGATATGCGTGCAGATCAAGCGCAAAAGAGCGCTGAGAAAGCTCTGGGCGCGTACTCGCTGTCCCAGGATCAAAACGCAGCTAAACACCTTAACGGAGGAGCTGTCGGTTTCTGTCCAGGCCTTCAGAGGCGAAGCCTGGGATCGGCGCATCTACAAGGCGGAAGAGCAAGATGCGTCGCTTTATAGACTAAACCGACAGCTGACCAAATCCAAACCTCCCGTTTGCCCGCTGACTGATAATACGGGCAAACGATGCTACGATGCCAAGGGCAGAGCGGATATCCTAGTCGAGCACTTCGAGGAGCAATTTATGCCGAACACAGCAAGTGCGGAGTTCCTGGAGCTTCATGCCCGAAAGGAAAGTCGCGTACAGGAGTTCCTGTCGTCGCCCGCGCCACCTCTTGCAGGAGATTGGTTCATCTCCCCCGCAGAATTGCGGAGGACAGTAACCTGCCTGCAACCGAGGAAGGCGCCGGGGCACGATGGGATTACCAACGCTGCACTCCGACAGTTGCCCAATAGAGTCATAGTAGAGCTTGGTCGACTCTACAATGGGATATTGCGGACATCCCACTTCCCGGAGGACTGGAAAAAAGGCAAAGTTATCGTCTTGCCGAAACCCGGGAAGGACAGGCGTAGAGCTGCCAACTACAGGCCGATCACGCTATTACCACATATAGCTAAACTGTTCGAAAGATTGCTGCTAAGACGTCTCCGTCCGTGCATCCAACTTCGGGCGGAGCAGCACGGATTCAGGAGAGGACACTCCACAGTTACACAACTGACTAGAGTGCTGCACCTGATTGCGGCAGAGTACAATCGTGGCCGCATATCGTTGGGCGTCTTTCTCGATATCGAGAAGGCGTTCGACCGGGTGTGGCACGTAGGACTATTATATAAGCTGGAACAACAGACCAGTGTCCCTCCTGCTATATTGCGGCTAATAGCGTCTTTCCTGGAAGATAGGAAGTTCTACGTCTGCGTAGAGGACGCCGTCTCCGCAACAAGATCCATCAAAGCCGGCGTCCCACAGGGCAGCTGTTTGTCTCCAGTCCTGTACGCGGCTTATACCAACGACATACCTACACTGGCAGGCAGGCTTCAAGAGTGGGAGGACGACGTTGAGCTGGCGCTATTCGCGGACGATAGCGCCTATTTCACCTCGTCCAGAAGAGCCCACATAGCCACTGCCAGGATGCAGCGTCTGCTGGACCTGCTGCCACCATGGCTGGATGAGTGGAGGATGGTCGTCAACGTTGGTAAGACGACCGCTCTGCTCACTCGCCGTCTCAGGAACTTACCACCACCGCTGACCCTCAACGGCCAGGAGATTGCGTACCAGAAGGCTGTAACATACCTTGGGTGCAGGATCGACAGGACGCTGCGCATGACCGCGCACGTCGACTTCGTCGTCCGCCGGGCCCGATGTGCGCGGGCGACGCTCTTGCCGGTTCTGGCATCCAAGCTGCCACTACGTACCAAGCTCCGGATATACAAGATGTATATCCGGACCATCATCACTTACGCTGCACCGGCCTGGTACGCACTTCTGAGCGACCCTCTGAGGCGGCGACTGCAGGCTCAGCAGAATCTGACATTAAGGACGATTGTCGGAGCAGGTCGTTACGTCCGGAATGACGTCATAGCGGCCGATCTGAAAGTCGAGACCATCACCGACTTTGTGGCCCGGTTAGCGCGCGGCATGTTCGACCGTGCCGATAACGGGCCACATGAACACCTCAACGGCTTTGCGCCGTTGCACACCCGGCCACCGGACGGGCGACCTCTTCCAAGAGAACTCCTCTCTATATGTGATTAGAGAGTCGAGTAACAACCCTCAATGCCGCTGAAAGGCCAACTTTGACTCAATCAGACAACCTCTTTTTCCGTAGTTGGATAACTGCGGAAAACATAACCATTCACTACGGAATAACCTGTATGCTATCAAGCCTAGAATAGGCCTAATGACTGTCCCATAGTAATGGGACATGAGGACACCCGGGCAATGGGGGACACCCCGAGGCCCGATACCTACACGTACTTAGGTGCGTGCAGATGACAAGTAACGTAATAGTTCGGGAAAGTAGTTCGAGAATTAGTTCGGAAAAATAAGAAAATCCTTCGGGAAAAGTAAAAAACCAGCAGTCAAGAAGAAAAGTATAGGGAAAAGTGATTACTCTCTCACGGAACGGTTTGAAGATAATTGCTGTTTCATTCCCAAGATCCCTTAAGTTATACAGTCCACATCGAAGAATTAAGGCGTCGGGACCGGGACGACTTCGGAAGACCCGTAATCCCCGTCTGAACCTACTTGCTGAAAAGGAACGAGGTTATCGCCCTAGTGTGTTACTCCGTTGCGGAGATCACATACGTTGTTCCCGAACCCAACGTAGGCGTTGCAGGAGGCCGGATCGAGAGAAGCCTCGATTCCTCCCTTCTGTTTCTTAGTTTCCGTCCGTTGTGTCCTTTTCAATTGGTCCTTGCGAGCCGAATTCCTTTTCAAATATAGTATATTACACTATACAATAATAAAATAATATAATGATGAAAGCCTGACCGTTAAAATGCACAGAAAGTATTAAAACAGCATTATTTACAAAATTACGATGAAAATATTTTTATCTCGTAATTATTTCACGATCCTTGGAAATGAACGACGCGCAGTCGCTGCGTCCTCCCTTGGTAGCCGCGTAGACGCTAGAGATGTGCCCCTCACTCATGAGGTGCCTCGTTTGAGGTACTCGTGATCGCAAATTGAAAGAGTTACTCGATTTTCAACATTGAACCACCTCACTCGTTCACACGTCCTCACTTAAAAATTGACATAGACATTATTGACGCCAGTACTCGCGACTCGCGAGCATCGCGACTGAGTGATTGACTGAGCTTAGTGAGCGAATGAACCGACTTAGAAATCCATATTTACAGTACAGATTAAATTAGAGAATGAGTGAGGTGAGGAATCGAAATTTTGAAAACAGTAAACATTATGATTGTGTTATGTACTTAATGAAATAATGTGCGTGCGTGCGTGCGTGTGTGTGTGTGTGTGTGTGTGTGTGTGTGTGTGTGTGTGTGTGTGTGTGTTTGTGTGATACTGATGTATGGTAGGATATTATTTAAATTAAGAAGAGATACAAAAAATTGTGTGAAATGAGTTGCAGGGTAAATAAAACACACGAAGCAAATTAAAAAAAAACTGAGTGTATTAATTGAGATCCAAGAATAAAAAGAATAAAATACAATCGTTTGGAATAAACGCGTTTTTCACAATCACAACAATATCAACAATTACTTCACCACACGTGCACCTCCAAGGTCAACATAGGTAAAGTAACATTATTAGGTACTCAAAACGAATTAATAGAGAAAATATTTTTATTTCTGCTATTAATATGATTCTCTAAACGTTAACTATGAACTCTAAAAACATAAGCATTAGATTGTTATTCAAGCGTCATTGATTCGTTTATTTTGGCGGTCTAAAATTTATGAGCGAAAGAAAGTTACGTGTGTGAGGAGACGTAAAAATCGTAATCGTGAGTACTCGTGACTCGTGAGTCGACGCGCCCATTCGCCCCGCTGTCCGCTGCCTCGGACAATCGGCTGAGTTCGGCTCGAGCTCGGGCTCGGCTCGTACCTCGCCTCAAATGAGGGGTCCCTCGTGAGGACCTCGCGAGGTAAAATGAGGTACTCCCTCAACCTCATATAAAAATGATGAGTTACCCATCACCAGTAGACGCAGTGCCCAAGTTGGGCGCTGCTGACAGAATTTGGAACAATTCCTCTCCTTCCGCTAGGGATGCTCGATGTTGCAGAAACATCGATGATGACATCGATGATGACATCGATGTTGATATCGATAGCTTATCATCGATGTTCGATGTTTATCCTACTTAAAACATCGATGTTGGCCATTATCGATGTTATTGCACATTTACCTGATTAGTAGGTTAAAATTAGATGAACAAAAAATTAACAGTGTAGTTTTTAGTTTATTATTAATGAAATAAAAGAAAATTTATAAAACATTTAGTGCTAAATAGTAATTTAAAAAATGGGCAAAACTTAACAAATGTTTAGTTCATTTGTTATATTTTTGCCGATAATGATTAATGTTATTATTTTGATCTTCAAATGTTTCTATACAACCAAAAATCTACGAAAAAATTTACTATGAGACCTAATTTACGATTTAGACGTAGGTTCTATATTAACCACTCCTATCGCGAAATAAAAAAAATATGATTATAGAGGGCGATCTAGCAAACTTCACAAAAACAAAATATTTGACTTTTCCGTCATCTTTGTTCACTATTTTTTCTCAGACAGCCCAAACAGTAAGTATCGACAGCCGTTTATAAAATGCACTGTAAAATGCAATATGCAGTGAAATTTTCTATGCTCACAATCGCCCAGTGATTTATTTTCATAAACTTCAAGCAAACAATAAACTCATTAGCTCAAAAAACAGCTAAATATAATTAAATTGTGTATATTCATATTGTTTCAAAATTATGTGTGTATAGACAGCAAGAGAAAAAACATTATTTGTATATCAATTTATGTAGAATAGTTATCAGGCAACAATGATACCACAGAACAACAAAGCGAAAGCAGTGACAACTGTGACATTACGTTTCACACTTGAGAGGGAGTTTGACACAACATAATGATATTTTTCAGGTGATTGATGCATTTAAGAATCCTAAATTATTCAAAATTTTAAACCTTTAATAGGAGATGAAATATTTAGTTGATATTGATTTCGCGGGTTCGCATTTTTCACAAGTTTTTATTAAATAATTATTGGCTCATTGACATCGATGTTTCGATGTTTAACATGTGGTATCATCGATGTTATGATGTTTAGCATGTGGAAACATCGATGTTTTAACATCGATGTTTTAATTTATAACATCGATGATCATCGAACATCCCTACCTTCCGCACCCTGCCACGCATGTGCAAACTAAACAGAACAAACGCTTCTACCATTTGCGGCTTTACTATTAAGTATATATATATATATATATATATATATATATATATATATATATATATATATATATATATATATATATATATATATATATATATATATATATATATATATATATATATATATAAGAGTGACAAAGCAAATTTATATGGCAGATGTGAACGGCCGAGTCGGGAAGGGACGCCCTAGGAAAAAGTTTATCGACCAAATTGGCGATATTTTGAAAATGGGCCACGTTAGAAGTACCCTTAACCGACGAGCATGTATGCGTAGATATATGGATGTGAAGGAGGCGAAACAGGTGTGTCAGGATCGTGCCAAATGGAAGTCCGTAGTCTCTGCCTACCCCTCTGGGTGACAGGCGTGAGTGTTTATGTATTTTATGTATATATATATATATATATATATATATATAACTAAAATTTTAGTACTGCTTTATAAAATGTAAAATTAGTAGTAAAAAAAACTTTTATATAAATACTCTAAAAAGAAGAAAATAAACCTATTCCATAAATAACATAATATATATTTATATATATATATATATATATATATATATATATATATATATATATAACATAATATATATGTATAAGTATAAATAGAGCATCTAAATAAAAGCTTGTTTAAAAAAATACTATTAATTCATTTTTTTAATTATCGCTGGACATGTTTTTAGGTCTGTTGGTTTGTAATCGCCATCTTAAATTGCTTTTCGCCAGCAGTTGACCTTGAAAAATAAAAGACATTGAACTTCTAAAGTTTATATTTTATGTTTTCTCGTTCAATATTCATGTGACAATCCTTCTATTACTATCTACAAACATCATAATAGTTTATTTTTAATTTTTACAAATATGTTATAATAACATAATCACTCACCGTGCAGTGGCCTCTAAGAATATCCACTAACCCGCATAGTCCTGTGGGTGTCGTAAGAAGCTATAGAAGGAAATAAACCACGAGATTCGAAGCAGCGTCTTCCTAATAACAATTGAAAATAAAAATAAAAACTGCGGTTTGCTCATCCGCCATGCGTGGCAACTGCTCAAGTTTTAAAACAAAATTACTAAGCGTTTAAACACCAGTCTATCGTATCTGGTATTACACAGAACAAGGTGTCAAAGGTGTGGTAACCAAAGTGGTAAGTGAACACCGCCATGCATAAATATCTGCAACATCGTAGGAATAAGAGGTATAATGCCATTCTTTTAGTAAGGATTTGGTTCTTTTCTTAAAGGTACCCAAGTTATTTTGTTCCGGGAAAACTGCTGGTGCCAGTAAATTTCATGATGTAATGTAATTTTTTTTAATTTATTTAAAAAAACCAACAGCGATTTAACAATTTAAGGACTTAAAGTATACAGCTTAAATGTAAGGCCTATTAAAGGTTTTTTTAGTTATATAAACAAAATATATTATGGACGGTACAATTTAACTATTCTTTGGATTTATTATAATATGTATGTACTAATCTAATTATATATATATATATATATATATACATATACATACACATACACATACATACACACATATATATCCATGCACATACATACACATATATACATATACACATACACATATACATATACACATATATATACACACATACACACATATATATATATATACATATATATATATATATATATATATATATATATATATACACATATATATATATACATATGCTCACAGATATGTAACTAAATGTTTATACTAAATTTACACTTTTGAATATGTGTATGTAGAAGTAATATTTGTATTATTTATTTCTCTGCAAAACTTTTGAATGCAGCCAGATATTAACATTCTTTTATGTAATTTAATTTAATGAAATATGAAATATCACACCTGTTTATTTATTTATTTTTCTAAACCGTTACACTTATGTCAAATTTTCACTCAACAATCAAGTAAGAAATGATTATACTAAATGATGCAAAGTATGAATTAATTTTCATATTATAATAGAGTTGATTTATGTTCATTACTATTTATTTATTTTTATGTAGGGAGTCCTACTAGATGGAGTAACGACCTGGTAAGATATATAGGAAGTCGACGGACGCATGCGGCTCAAAATCGTGCCTTGTGGCATTCCCTGGGGGAGGTCCACGTTCAGCAGTGGACTTGTGAAGGGCTGTAATGATGATCATCATGATTAAGCAAATCAAAATGATTTACTCCTTTTGCACCTCATGTAGAATTTTAAGAGCTTTAGCTTTAAAGGCTGCTTTACTAAAAACAAAGAGATCTATATCACTAAAGATCTCATTGTATGTCCTGAGCAATCGGTTTATAGGCGCATTACGTGCATAATTGGTGCCAGCAAACGGCACATGCAATAAAGGGGGCGGCCGACGGCGGGCACGACGCGACGGTACGTTGTATGTTATGCTCGCCACCAACTCAGGGCAGTCTACCTGTCCACGGACAATGTCATACAAAAAACATACGTCCATTAATTTACGTCTGTTTTCGAGTGTCAATAAATTATAAGATTGACAAGTATTTTCATAGGTTACAAGTGGTGATTTAAAAAAACGATAATTTAGATAATTGATGAATTTTTCCTGTATGCGTTCTATACGATCTTTATAAGTAGCGTATTGGGGAGACCAAATTGGACTGGCATATTCTAATATACTGCGAACATAAGCATTATACATAATTTTAAGGGTATTAATATCTTTAAAAGGCTTGCAAGTTCTCATCACAAATCCAAGATTTTTAAAAGCCTTGTTAACAATTTCGTCAACATGCTCTGATAAAAGCATTTTATTGTCAAAATGAACTCCTAAATCTCTAACAGTAGATGTTCTTTGTATTGGAATACCGTTAAAATTGTAGGAGAATGAAATAGGGTTTTTTTACGTGTGAAGCTAATACATTCGCATTTATCAATATTAATTGTTATGTTGTTAGCAGTATAATAAGCTGATAAAGCGGTTAAATCAGTTTGCATTTGATGACAGTCCTGCTCAGTACGGATATTGTAAAAAATTTTTTTGTCATCGGCGTACATTAAGTGTTGTGAAAACTTAAAGCAAGTAGTAATATCGTGAATATAAGCGTTATACAGTAAAGGCACCAGATGTGATCCTTGAGGAATGCCTGTTGGTATTTTGATAAAGTCCGATCTATATCCACCTATTACAACAGCCTGGGATCTGTTACTCAAATAGGATTTTATCCACCTGAGCAAATCCCCATGTATGCCTAACAATTGTAGTTTATTCAGTAAAATGACATGGTCCACACGGTCGAAAGCTTTTTCGAAGTCCGTGTAGACCACGTCTACCTGACCGCCTCCATCCACATTAGACAAAACATAGTTAGAAAAGCACGCCAGATTAGTGATAGTAGAACGATACCTTAGAAATCCGTGTTGAGTTTTTGGCAGTCCCTTACATATTACGGGATATATAACATCATAAACGGTTTTCTCAAAAACTTTGCCAATAGTATTTAAAATTGAAATGCCCCTATAATTTTCAATTTTAGTTTTAGTTCCCTTTTTATGTACAGGAACAATGTGTGCTCTTTTCCAGATATCCGGAAATACACTCTCGCTAAGAGACATATTAAAAATGATAGCGATAGGGACACACAAAGTTTTAGCACAGTTACGCCAAAATAAAGGGGGAATGCCGTCACATCCTGCTCCTTTAGAAATATCAAGTAGTCTAAGTCTTTTCTCAATAGTGGATGTAGGGATAAACAGTTTAGATATATTATCATATGTAGAAGTGGCATTGCCTTCTTCTAATATTTTATCAGAAGGGTCACCGAAAACGTTTTTGAAAAAAGTATTAAAAGTATCACATATTTCTTTACCACCCGTTACTTTATTGCCGAGGTATGATAATTGTTTTGGATAATTCGATCCACCACGCAAAGACTTAACGTATGACCAGAATAACCTCGGTTTGTATTTAATGGCTTCCTCGGTACGTTGAGTATATATAGCAAAACAAGCATCCTGAACCCGATTTTGTCGTTTACGTAATACTGAAAACTCGTCATAATCTAATAAATTGCCAGACCGTTTCCATTTTTTGTGTGCTTTTGATTTTTCTTTAATTATTTTTATTAAAGCAGGACTGTACCAGATTGGGTATTTATATTTATTATGATAGGACTTAAGTGGTACGTGTTGGCATATAGCATCATTTATTATATTATAAAAGTTATCACAAGCCTCTTGGACCGTGCTAGATTGTAATTGTGTTCGCCAATCGATGCTATTTAGAGTTTCATTTAGTTTCTCATAATTGGTTTTATTGAAATCATATTTAGGCTTAGATGCTTCAGTAAACGGTGTGATTGAGACGTCTAAAATTTCCAGTACTAACGGAGGATGGGCGCGGTCAACCTTTATAAGGGGCGAGTTGCAAATTGCGACTTCAAGTGGAAGATTTGAAAATGCCAAATCTAAAGTATTACCGGCATAATTTTTAAAACTGTTATATTGCTTGAGACCGAGAAAGCTCAGTTCATCTGTTAACCTTACACCAGCACTTTTAATTTCAGCATTGCCTTTATTTAAATGTGTTGGGCCCTGAGTACTCCATGAGATGCATGGAAGATTAAAATCACCGATAACTAAAATATTTTTACCAGTACTATTTGAGATTACCACAGACTTTAGTGTTTGCAGTAAGTAATCTATTTCAACTGGCATATGTGAAACATTAGGAGGGATGTAAATCGCAATAATGTACAAATCTGCAGTAGCAGAAATTGCATGTGCCGGTACTAACAGCATTAACATATCAGGCGGTGAGCAGTTATTCAGACATTCAGTAACTAAGGGAGTTGCACATAACTCATTACGCACTAAGATCATGACCCCGCCTCCTGTCTTTTTATCGCATGATAATAAGTCTCGATCACACCGAAAAACTTCATACCGATCGTCACATAATTCTCCGTCGAAAATCCCGTTATGCAACCATGTCTCAGTTATTACAATAATATCATAATCATTTCTTAAAATCTGCTGTCTTAATTGCAAACATTTAGTTCTCAGCCCCCGTGTATTTTGATAATATATTTTTAGATCTTTACTTTTATTTAACGTATCGAACTAGAACTTAGAATGCTACCAATTGTTTACAACTTATAGTATAAAAGTTATTATACAACTGGAAAATATTACTAATAAATAAAATTGTGTTGTAAAATAGAGGGGCTGAGACACAAAAACACAGATTACAATATTGTGTACAAAAGTGATGTTGATTATAGGTTGACAGAAAAAAGCGATGAATAGTTTTCGTGTTTGATTCATTTGATATAAATATCGAACTAGTATAACGTATTATATGTTCATCCTTTGTAAACCATGTATATAAATATGTGTTAATATTTAAGTTTCCCACTAATGTAAACAGAACGAATAAAATGTATAAATAAATCCATATTGAAAGTTTAAACAATGCATTATTATTAACTATTTGAAGGTATTGTAAGAATTTATTTTTACGCTGCGGCACTAATGTTCTTTTTGCAGTGATAAATATGACAATGAAGTTAAAATACGTTATAGGTCGATCACTATAAACAGGTGCGATAAATGATTTTAGTGATAACGTATATGTATGTAATTTGATGTTAAATATTAATATATTAAAAACAGTGATTTTTAAGCGGCTTAATGTTAGTTTATGATAATTTTGTTTGAAATATGCAAAGTAAATTATATTTTAGGAAAGAGATAATTTTTGTTATCAGTGCCATTATGACAAAGAAATAATAATTTATTAGCTGCATCATTTACTTTCTGCAAAATTTTTGTAATGTTAGCTTTTGTACATGAAATGTGACCGTGAACAATTCGATGCACATTAATTAAGCGTACAAATAACATTGTAAGTAACGTATTTTCTAGCATAGAGTACCTGTTCCGAACAGAGCTGGCAAATAAAGGTTTTTTCATAAACATTAAATATTGAGAATTTAAACTAAATATAGCTATTGAGACATATCTTAGACAATTAACGTTATAAATACAGTACACATTATATAATACGGAAATATATAAATTTAACAACGAGAAAAGATTATTAAAGAGAATACTTATTTGGAAACACTTAGTTTCTTGAGATCCTCTTCGCTTATGATCTTTAAAGCGGGAGAGTTGTCGTTTTTTCGCACGAATATTAACCCATTTTTTACCCAGACGAACTGATGCTGTTTTATTTTGGCCAATTCCTTACATTTTTTCAATAGTTTTTTATTAAAGGGGGTTAAATGTTCGTTAATATATATAGGTCTGCTTTCTCCTGTTACATCGATATCTCTTGAGGTAATCCGAGCTTTGCGGCCCCGTGAAATTATGTTGTCCTTCAAGAGCCTTGTTCGCATTTTAGCTATTATGACTCTGGGACGACCTTGTAATTTTATTTTCGGAGAAACTCTATTCACTTGTAAAATATCATTTGCCGGAATATCGACACCAATATGTTTTCCAATGTTCAAAATAAGGTCTTGAAGATTTTCGCTTTTGCATTCCGGCACACCAACAATTTCAATATTTGATAATCTCTCTCTCTGTTCACTTGAGTTCAGTTGTGATTGTAATTGCATATTTTGCTGTTTTATTTTAACAATTTCCATCTCTATTTCACGTGTTTTCTTAGTATCGACAGCTAAAGTTTCAATCTTTTTTGCTTGCTCATCTTGCTGGTCGGCATTGAATTGTACCGACTGCTGGAGACTATTAATTTCTTTTTGTGTTGCCACTTGCTGAGTTTTTAATCTTACTATGTCAGTCTTAATCTCTGTGCATTCCTTACGCATATTATTGATCTCTGCCTTCACCTCGACTACAATCTCGTTCAGTTTTGCAAGGTCGTTCTTAATCAAATTATTTATAGTGTCATTTATTTGAAGTAAATTATTATTAAAATCTGTCTTCCAATCATCCATCTTTTTCAATATATTATCAGTGAATAATCTGAATGAATCTGAAATATCGTGATCATACTTGCGTTTTCGAGCGACAGTGTTGGATAGATCCGGATCGGAATCAATACGTTTATTTGTTGGAGAGCGCTGCATTATCAAAAAATATCACTTCTTTACGTTCATTAATCTATGCACGTGCAAATAGCTTGATATATTACGGATCTTTGTGCGTAGAGGTGGGGATCGCAGTTACACGTAGACTGACGTTTGACTGCACCCGTCGATCATCGAACTTGACTACGATTCTCAATATTATGACTATAGCAATAAGATACTTTTTCAAAAATATTTACTATTTGCAATGTTTTTAAAAATCCCTCGATAGCCTGAATACGTCCGTCCACAATAACGCGTGGTCGTACAATGGGTAAAAAAAACCAAATAAACATTGTACGGAAGCATCAAAATCGTGCTGTGTGGTAGTGGCATAAAATAATTTACCTCCCCATATCGTGCCGTGGATGTATTAAGAGGCTATAACTATGGGAAATGCCAAAAAAGCTTACGGCTTATGATAACTTGTTTTCGCCAAGCGCAGAAATCTCTAAAACCGATTTTCATAACCCGGGATGAATAAAATAACTTCCCGATTTTTTGAAAATCATTCATTTTCATAGCGGGAATTCAACCACACGTGTTATTTAGTGGCGGTGTAAGGATATCCACTACTTCATACCTTTCCGTGAGCCCTGTATAAGGCGACAGAGAGAAATGAAACGAGGTGCTGACCTGCATCTGCTTGATGACAACTCATGAAAGTAATACAAAAACTGCAGTTGCATCCTTAGGGGTGGAATTTTTTTCCAAGTTTAATGTAATTTAATTTTAAGGGATTATTCTTTACGTTTGGGTGTTGTCCTTATTATCGCATTTAAAAACGCAGCATTAGCATCTTACGCTCACAAGGTGAGATGAAACTGTTTGATTCCGCTTACTTCACCATCATATGGTGTCGCTTGTGTTGAGCTAGCGCTATTTAAGCCAATTTCAAAACTAAGAGGAGGTTAGTTTTTCGAGTGTGTAACCTCCAATGAAAACAGAGAGGGTGTTATAAGTTTAACATGTAAACCTGTGTATCTGTATTTTTGGTTGGAAGGTGATTTGATCGAGAGTGTTCTTGGCTATGATCCCAAGAAAATTTTTTCTGTCGTTTAAATCTTTAAATGTCATCATTTTTTTTCGGGAGTTTTTAAAATTATGAATTTCAGTCAACATATTATTCACTCGTATACTGGTATAACTGGCCCGTGCCAGTTTGACGGTTACGTGGCGCAGTAGTTTAGCAATGAGTCGCAGCGCTGAGAGCAGCAGGTTCGGATCCCGCACGGAACGAGTATTTGTACAAATAATTGTTCCGGGTCTGGGTCTGATATAATACGTCCTAGTGAAATTATTAATTTTTTTTAATCCTTTTTAAATAAACAAAAAAGTAATAAGAAATAATAAAAAAATACTAGTACGTTGCGCAATGAGTTACAGCCAATTCCTCATAACTTCTCTAGTAACCATTACCGCCCGCGCAAGCGCCATTCACACGTATGACAGCTTATGTTTTGAATTACCAGTCTATAAGTATTCATAGGAGTCTTGGGATGGATATTCTTAAATTATACGCCGTCACCACAACGCAAGAAATTTTGATGCAGCAAAGACATTTTTTTGATTTCCTTCTATTTTTGTATAAGCTATATATTTGTTACCTATATATACGCTACTTCTGTATATTAAATTTTTGTGTATTATTATAATTTTGTTTTGCCAATCTATCTTTGGTTTATTATGAAGATTAAATATTAAATTGTATTGCATTGTACTTTGTTTACTTTAAAATTATAAAAAAAAAAACTAATTCCATAAGTACGCTCGCAACCGCACTTTAGCGTTGCATATTATGCAGCCACTACGTCTTTAAAGCAAATCCAATGTCAATGCTAAAATAAAATCTAATCTAATCTGGATTTACAGTATTGTATAAAAAATTTGTTAAATCAGATTTTGTTTGATGTCTTTAGTGGGTACTTAAGACTATGTCACAAGACACATTACACTTCGCAAAGCAAAATAAAATAAACGCATATTTTAACTCTGTCCATTGCGACACTGCAGATTGAGTTATTTCTCTTTTATTTTTTTTTTACTTGTGATGAATTAATTAAATCTTTAGAAATATAAAAATCATAAATTATACATACATTTCTTTGTTTGTTTCTATCTGTTTATCCATAATGTCCTCCAAACCGAATTTCAGTCTCGGTAGCCAATCTTCAATGGAGACTAGCCATCTGCTCAGGACAGAAATATAGTGCCGGAGTGTTCGCGTAAGCACATATGCACTCTCTATTCCCTCACTCTCATAGTCCGATGGGACGGTAATTAGACAAGATCGGCGAGAGATCAAGCGCAAGGCCAACGGCTTAAAACACCGCTAAATTCCTGACTCCGGGCTGCTACTGAGAATTTCTTGACAGAAAAACTCAATAACTGATTTTGGCTCTACCCGGGATTCGAAAACGTAACGTCGTAATCAGCAGTCGCGTTTATAACAAGACTAACAAAGCAGTCAAGTAGCAGCTGCAGCGCAGCTCGGCCGCTTAATATTAAATTATTATTTCAAATAATTATACTTATTTTGTTGCAGGTGACGTAATAGACAACATATGCCTGCTACACACGTAACGATATATCGTAGCGATTTTAGACTGTGCAGTTAAATAGCACGCACGTAGTGTCTCCACACGGTACCGATATCGGCGTCCATCGTCAGTTCTCCGAAGAAGCACGCGGAGAAACATGTTTTCCACGATGAAAGATGATGACGCACTTGCGTTATTGGGCCTGATTATGTGTTTATATTTAAAAAAAAGTATTTGTATTTTTCGAGCAGCCTGTTTTAGGTGGCATTTTTTTGTTGCGGTTATAGTATTCCTTTGCTTTTGTTTTCCAAATTCAAGATTCCATAAACTCTTCCAGTTGTTTGCGGTTTCTCTTTATTCTTTTGAAGAGAGTTCCGTAACGAACTGCGGATCTGAGCGACCGCAATTCACTTACGTACGATAGAAATTGCAACTGATGAACGATAATCCGTAACGATTTGACATACACACGATTGATAAATTTGTGCAAATTGGTTCGCATAGATTAATCGCTCGATATATCGTTACGTATATAGCAGGCATTAGGACTGCTACTACTAAATGACAATATTCCTCTCCTTCCTAGAAGTCCTTCTAGGTATGTGCATTCCTCTATTTAGTTATTGTAAACACTTCCTCAAGCTTCAAGATAAGGTTGTGGGATGGTATAAAAATCCAAGGATACGTGCCGAACTATCTGTATATAAATATTATATAACAAGTGAACCAACAAGAAGCAATTTACTGTATATTGCGTCTGACTGGCGGGGCAGTAGACAGCATGCATAGAATTGCTATTTATCGTTGCGTTCCGGTATGAAGGGTAAAGTTAGCCAGTATAATTACACACTGAGAGGCATTCCATCTTAATTCTAAATGAGGACAACGCATCTGTAGTTTTCTTTGTTCGAAACTGGTTTTAGGTGTCTATAGACAGCAGTTACTTGGTTATATCATCATGTGAACTTTCCTTTATAGCATTGGGTGGCAAACGAGTACACAGTCGACCTGATGGTAAGTGTATGCCGTGGCCCATATACATCCACATTTATCCTCAATTGAGAATCATAATACATATGCGATGTCACCCCTGAGGACTAAGATGGGATGCCTCGATTCCAGTTAAAAGGATCTCCGGACACTACGACAGAAAACGCAGCAGCATTACGATACTATTTTACGCTGGTATTCTGTGAGAGCGTGGTCCTGCCCCGGTCAAGCCGACCCACTCGTGCTGCAATTATAATATAGCTGCAGCATGGTGCTAAATGACTTTGACCACTTTATATTTAGAAATAGAGGAAAACTAAAATTGGGGATAGACTGCAGTATGTTCCATATAAAACTAGATAACAATAAATAAACAGCGGTTACTAAACCGTCTACGAAGAGTCATTTATCAAAAGTCCAACGCTGAAAATAAGCTTACGTTCAGTCTTTTGATTGGCTGTGATGAATAATGAATGAACATATATATTCGAATATATGTTAATCGATCCCATAATGTGACTTGACCCGAATTCAAAAAAATCTAACGGTTAACCGGGTTGTTCGTACCCCACACATATCTTACAAGTCGGAATTTGAGAGACTGTAGTAATGATGAACCTTTGATTTGATTTCATTATCATTAACTGCTTCTTTTGGTCGGAAGATAGTCAATGAACCGTTAGCTAACTGCAACTTCGTCACATTTTATATCTCAGTCAGTCTCAAAATTCTCCGAGTACTTTCTGCCTGACTCGATTCATTGGCGTTGCGAAGAGATGTTGTATTCCGTTGCATTTTCTATTGCATTTACCACGGAGAGTGCACGACGCATATTACGTATAAGAAGGCGCATATAAGACGCATGTAAGAAGACGTGTTGGTTTTTACCTGTATTTTTATATTAGATTAGAGTACGATGGGACTGTTATCGTTACCCTGACTTAGTCCTAATTTATGCACGATCCACAGATTAATCAAAATGAAGCACATGTTTTTTTAATTATATTGTAAATTTGTTACTTTTCTAGTTCTAATAAAGAAGACTTTTGCACTTATTCACTATCAATTACAACGATGTCAATATCAACACGAGCCTGTCGTGTAGACGACAAACACTAATTAGCTTGCGGCTTTCCCCACAACACGAAATACGGTTCTGTAATAGAATAGGTGATCTCTGTTATTGCGTAAATATTCTACGTGATAGAGCCACACTGTAGCTTACCTTATTACTGCAAATGAGGCTTTTCATCTTAGTCCTCAAGGGTAGCAACGCATCTGCATTTTGACTCTTAACTGAAGATGATATATAAATGTCATGAAAAAGTTAATTTAAAATCTATAAGCAGAAGTTTCCGATTTAATACGGTTCTAATCTAAGCTTTATCAAAACCACTGCAGGAACTCTATTTCATTAAGCTACTGACATAAACAGTGTTCATAAAAGTTGAACGTGTTTGGTTTGATAAATTGATTGCGGTATAAACGACGCAACCATTTTCATTTTAATGCGTTCTTTATAATTTTAATTATTATAAATAGTTTTTAATTCACGTATACTTTGTTGAGTTAATAGATACTAATAAATATTATTATGAATATAATATTTCATCTGGATGACCGGCGGTCCACCATTGTACGATTTAAAAGAAGCTTTCTTCCTCGCACAACTTTCTTGTGGAATCGACAACCACCAGAGATTTTCCGATACGACTTATGAACCTTCACGAAAAGAGCCTACTCCTTGTTAAAAGGCCGGCAACGCATCTGCAATTCTCCTGGTGTTGCAGCTGTTCATGGGCGGCGGTAGTCACTTACCATCAGGTGAGCTGCATGCTCGTTTGCCCCCTCTCCTATAAAAAAACGCAGCATATTGATATATTTATTTATTCAGTCTTTATTGTTATTACTTACCTTAATAAATAGGGTAATAAAGAGTGGACTTAATGCCTACCCACAAAATATATAATATAAGCATAATAATATAAGCTATAAAAGTACGAACGAGTCGGCTCGACCGGGGTAGGATCACTCTCTTACAGAACACCAGCGTAAAATAGCAGCTTAAGAACATATCCCAAGTGAAAATCGGTAAAGCGAAAACACGTGACATTACAAGACAAGACACGTTGTAGAGCAATATTACTAAAACCCTCGAGAGAACTCTTGTGGTTCATAAACAAACTATTTCAAACTAAATTTACAATAATTTCTTAGTGAGACTCTAACATTAGGTTTCCTTTGGGAATTATATAATAATAATTCATGCAAACCATAAATTTAACAAAGAAGAGACGAGAAGAAACTACTTACGTTGTAAGCCACCAAACCGAATTTCGGTAACGGCGGTCAATCACCTGAGACTAGTCATAAGCGCAGAACAGGATTATAGTGCCCGAGAGTATGTTCAAGCACAGGTGCACTCTCTATTCCCTTACTTTCGTAGATGTGATCTCTCTGTTGGGACGGTAACCGAAACTACCAGAGAGAGATTATGCGATGGACCGCTTTACATGGTTTCCCAAGCACAGTGTGTAAGACCGCCAACTGCATGACTCCTGGCAGCTACTTAGATTTTTTACAGTAAAACTCGATAACTGATGTTGACCCCACCCGGGATTTAAACCTGTATCTCGGAAGAACCAGCAATAAACCCAGCGGGACTTGTTCAAAGTAAAATTTTACAATATAAAACAGGTTGTATAAGTTCGCGAATGATATACAAGCTAATGATGATAATATAACTGTCTTTTCTGCGCTCTCGCATTTCAAATTTTAGTGTTTTCTCGTCCAACATGTCCTCATGTGCCAGTTTGAGTGATTTACAAGCGAGGTTGCGGCGCGCTGCTTGTGTACAAGATTTTTTGAGAACCTTTTGATTTATTTTGACTCGTTGTTTGTCTTATATTTATGAAGTAGTCAGTGAAAAGATGACTAGATTTTAATTTACATTTATTTTATACGTTGATTACAGCCCATCGAAAGTCTACTGTTGAACATTGGCCTTACCCACAGATTACCTCATAAAGGGCATGTATGCCATAACGACAGGCGGGTTCACAGCTGCAGCTTTTTATGGAGTTGTTATATCAGGATGATGCTGCTGCCCATATCCTGCTTCGATTCCCTCTGTTGCTTCTTCCGACACTCACGGGATGATATGGATTACCTCACGCCGCCACTGCACAGCTAACACATGCATAAGTTCGTCTTCAGCTTTATTAAGTAAACGTTACAGCTCTAGGCCAATTTCTGAGCAAAACTACAAAATAAGAAAAAGGGTGACAAACGAGAACACAGTCCACCAGATGGTAATTGAATACTCTGGCATATGGACGTATATATCTATCCTGGATTAAGAATAAAAGGCTTTATCACCCCTGGGAACTAAGTAGAACACCTTTTTTCCTGTAAATGACTCACAATACGAAGCACAGAAGATTTAGCTGTTATTCAAACCGATCCATTAGTATAATTTGACGACTCCGTGGCGCAGTGGCTTAGCAATGAGTGGCTGCGCTGGGGGTCGCGGGTTCGAATCCCGCACGGAACAAGTATTTGTATGGTCTACAAATAGTTGTTACGGGTCTGGATGTTTGTCCTTGTGCAATTTATGTTTGTAAACTGCCCCTACGACACAAGAGAAAATCTTAGTGTAGGGGTAACGTTTTTTAAAAGAATAAAAAAAAAGGTTTCAGAATGGCTACTAACTTCAAGTAAATAAGGCTACAGATGCATCATCACCTCAGATATCTAAGATGGAATTTCTCAGAGCCTGTTATTGTACTATCTATATAGAGTTCATATCGGAACACAGCCGTGTGTACAGAAGTAGGTAATAGAGTGGTAATTAACCAGACAGACGCCTGGGATTTCCCTTATTGCACGACATTCACATCCAGCAGTGAATTTTAACGGGCTAAAAAAATATAAAATTATACTTGAGCACTTTATCAACCTGAAATATTTCCAATCGATTCTTACGACAGGTTTAGAAAGAACTTATACAAGGCAAAGAGTTTCTTGCTCAGACCTCTCATTATAAAAACAAAGAGTTTATTGCTCAGATCTAAGATTTCACTAAACATTAAGAAATATCAGATTACAATAATAATTTAAACAAGTTATTTGAACTTATATCGGTAAGTAAGAAGCAAAACATTCGACCGCCTTAAACATCTAAAATTACATTATTAAGTTAAAACTTTGCTAAAGCGATATCAATTATGATGATCACCTTATGAAAAATAATGTAATGTACATACTTATGATATAATATATTACCTATATGTGATTTTTTACGTGGTAGAACTATGGTACAGATATATTAGTATAGTTGAAGCACGAATGGGTCTGCACAACCAATGAAGTACCACGCTCTCACAGAGAACTGGAAACCCTTTTTTACTGGAAACGAGGTTTTCCATCTCAGTCCTCACGGGTGACAACGCATCTGCATTTTGATTTGTAATCGACGATAGATGAAGATGTCTATGAACCGCAACAACCACTTACCATCAGGTGGACTGTGTGCTCGTTTGTTACCCTATTTTATAAAAAAAAGTTTAACGTAAGCTTTAATTGAATAAAAAGCTTTGACTTTGTCTGTGAAATTTTTGTACAAAAGTTTATTTTATAGCTTAGGTCAAAAACTGCAAAACTTTAAGCCGAGGATAAAAGCACTTTGACAGTTTCGGCAGGCGATTTAGCAAACTAAGCCAACTGAAAAACTGTCCCCAGTTGCCTGTTACGGATAGTTTTTTGTTAGTTGATGGGAATTTTCGACGCTTAAAATCGATTTTAACATAAAACTGTTTTTGACCTTCCAAATATATCCTCATTCAGCGGACTGGTACTGGTAGCGGACGGGTCAGTCAATTGTACTATATATTGTAGAAAAATAATATAGTTTGCAAAATACTATATTTTAATCCTTAATTCAACTGTCGCGCTTTGTTATATTAACTGTGATTGGAATTCTGGAACAAGTAAGTTTTACGGAAAGAATTTTTACCATTCATTCATTCATTCATTCATTACAGCTACTCACAAGTCAATTGCTGAACATAGGTCTCCCCCAAGGAATGCCACAAAGCACGGTCCAGAGCCACCTGCAACCATCATGAATGTAAAACTCAAAGAAGAAAGAAAATGAATTAATTTTATTAAAAATTAATCGAAATTGCTCAGACTCCTATAATTATTTTAAAGGTAAGTTAGTTAGATCATTGAGTGCCAAAGCAATGAGCAATAACAGATATATACGGAAAAATACTTAGTGTTAGTGTACTTTTTTCTCCTGAATTTCACAAAAGTACTATATTTTAGCATCTTTTTTGGGAAAAATACCATATTTGTTCAAAAAAGGTGGCAACCCTAGTTGGTAACCACGTTGTTTTGTTATTTGAGTTGTTATCAGGAAAATGCCGCGGCCCATCTTCTGTTTCATTTCTTTATCGCCTCTTACGAAACCCACGGGTTGATAATATCGGATTATGGATTGTTGAACGTTGCCACTACACAAGCCACAATATATCTGTGAAAAAATATTTTTAACGCTATCCATACGAGTATCTTGATAACTTTCACGTTGCACTTTACTACGGCTGCAGCACGAATCATTCGATTCGATCAGGTCTCAATTCATCAGACTATAAGTAGATGCTTCTTCTTTTTCTTTCGTACGGCAATCTTGCTCATGAGTTGTTAGTTAGTAGTTACTGTTACTTATATGCACCCATCTATCCTCAATTGAGTGTCAAGAGTGCCAATGTTTTACCCGGTAAAGTCACGCTGCGGTTATATTACGGTAGCAGCGAGAATTAGTCATCTTGGCCGGGGAAGGAACACGGCTTTGTATGTTGAGTGTAGAGAACTGGAAACTTACCAGAGACACTTTTTACTGAAAACGAGGCATTCCATCTTAGTCCTTAGGGCTGACAACGCATCTGCATTTTGATACTTAATCGAGGATAAATGCAGATGTATATAGGCCACAGCATCCACGTACAAGTACCATCAGGTAGACGGTGCGCTCGTTTGATACACTCTCTAAAAATATTTCGCTGAGATGTAGTTTTCTTCGCGATATTTTTCTTCACTAACCAGATGCTAAATGAGCACCTAAAATCGCAATTTATAATTTCATCAGTGCCGGTAGGAATCGAGTGTCCGTCTACATAGTTCGCAAGTGCTTAGTACCTGATATACCATTACCGTGACGCCTATTAAGCCGGCGAGCATGAGGTTAAAAAAAGTTACATAGAGAATGTGGCAGGGTGAGACATACCCATAATTTAATTTACCATATTTAAATTATTATTATTTTTACTTTGATGATTTTATTATGTAAAATAATGAATGATTTAATAGAATTAAATGAAACAAGTTCTTAATTGTGAAACTATTATTATATAATCATGTTTTTCATAAATTTTATAATTAAAGAAACAAAAGTTTAAGGACTTACAAAAATTTATAATTCAACAAAAATATTATTCTTTGGAGTGTAAATCAACTTAAAGTTAAAACATAGTGAGATCCTCCTTGTAAAAAACTTATTATAATTTTTTTAATTAAAAATTATGATTAAACACCACTGTCGAGATCAGCACAATTTTCGCTAATAAATTTTGCGTGCTCCATACGTATGGGCTTGGCACAAGCATTCTAGGAATATTTGGTTTTTCTATCCTTCTTGTATGGACAATCCTGACATCTGACATATCGCCTAGGTATATTCACATGTCTAGGCGAGGGCTCACCAAACTGTTTTAAGATTCGCTGGCGGATGTAGCTTAGAGTATGCTTTTTTGATTTTCTTGAAAGTAGGTGTCCGTAAATCACGAATTAAAAAAATTATTAATCACGAAAAAAATAAAATTACTTCCGTTCTCTTATTGTGACGTTTTTGTTTGCTCGATATAAATATAATGCAAGCATTGATAGCTGCCATGTTCAAGACACCAATGAATAAAGTCGTAGCCCATCGTTTACTGTTGCGACTAACATAACACAGTATAAATGAATGAACAACCAATTAATATACTAAAATCATCAAAGAAAAAACTAATAAAACAATCATAATTCATGATCAAATCATTACGTAAAAAAATACGTCAAAATGAAGCAGGGTATAACATACTCGAGACAGGTTTGCCCGCGAATATAACGGCCGGTGTCCCACCCCACACTGTGATTACGCCACAACCCGCCCCACGCGCCCAGCTCTCCGGATTTTAAAAAATACCACCTTGAAATTTTATCAGGGTGTGTGATACCCTGGCTCATGCTCGCCGGGTTAAAGTCTTCTGCTAAACATAGGCCTCCCACAGATTGCCTCATAGGGGGAACTCACGCTCGGCAAGCCGATTCGCAACCACAGCTCTTTTTATTTTTAATCGTTATTAGAAAGACGCTACTGCCCATCTTCTGATTGTTTCCCCTCTGTCGGCTCTGACGACACCCGCGGGATGATGCGGGGTAGTGGATATTCTTACACAGCCACTACACGGAATAGTTGTTCCCGGCAATTTATTTTTATTTTTATTTATTTTATTTTATTTTAATAGGGATAACAAAAGCGTATATCACTAAATACGGTTTCAAATTCACCTCAAGTTTGCTAATAGCAGTTATTCACATATTAAATATAAAGGTAAGCTAGGTACAATTATAATGAATAAAAACGATGGAAATGAAACAATTTAAAACAGCTTAATAAAATAACAGTTATTAAATTAAGTAGTTTTAGGTTTGCTAACACTAAGATATAAGATAGGTCTTACTGACAAATTGATATGTGATTTACTCCTCGAGTTAATTTTATAATTCATTTATTTATATCATGGCAAATTATATTCTATATATCATTATATATATATATATATATATATATATATATATATATATATATATATATATATATATATATACAAGTATAAGTAAACACAAACGTACATAAATATTTAAAAATATATAAATAGCTCACTTATTATTTAAACATCCTACCGGCATCCTACTTTTACAAACAAAGGTAAATTAAACAACAGAAGCTGTGTTTAATAAGCATGCACGTACCTTGTTTCTAAAATCACTTTTACTGCCTATGAAGGGATCGATGGTATTTAATGTTTTGTAATAATACGATAGCAAGCGTGTTGAGATACTATTTTTACTATAAAGTGTGGAATGACGAGGTATACTAAACAAAGTTTTCTTGGTGGTTCTTGTACGTTTTTTTTTTGCACATTAAACGTTCTATATATTATATGTATTCAGTAAATCCGGGCAGTCAATTCCATCGCGTAAAATAGGTATCCGGTGGACCAAAACTGTCTTCCAAGAATACGGGACTACGCCTTGGTAGAAGTACCGGAAAAGATGCATTAAAACCGGTGCCAACTCCGAAGCACACGTCTTCAGTACAATGTGAGGGACTCCATCAGGCCCACTCGACTTGCTGACGTCCAGGGAGAGGAGTGCTTTGCGAACCGAGTGCTGTGTAAACCACACATCCGGCATATAGAAGTCACACCGCGGGATGGTCTGTGGTGTTTTCCCCCCGTCATCGGGAGTCGAGTTGGATGCAAAGAGAGAGCCTAACAAATCGGCTTTCTCTTTCGCGGTATTGGCCAGTGAGTTGTCTTCTCTGTGCAGAGATGCAGAAGATGACTGACAGAAGTTCCCTTGGACAGCCTTGGCGAGAGACCAGAATGCACGTATATGTGATTTCATTCGTTGGAGGAGTCAAAATATCATAGTTTTAATTGTAGATTAATATATTGACGTCTTATATTTACGCGAACACTATACATCACATGAAACTGATTAAGCAGATTTTATCGCATTTAATTTTAACTTTTTAATTCCTGACGTTTCGGGTGATGTATACCTTCAGTTTTAGAATATAAATCTTTGGGCCGATCTACTAATGATTTTGAATGATGAATTCATGCGCGAGTCCCGTGTGACTCTGCTGCGCAAGCGCGTTTAGCATAAGTGCGAATTTTTAAGAAAAGAAATAGTCTATTTAGGTCATAAAATTACTCAAGACGGAATATTCCCAGATCCCAGTAAAATTGACACCATACGTAATTACCCACGCCCGACTTCTGCTGACGAAGTAAAACGACTCGTCGCGTTCGCCAACTATTATCGTCGGTTTATTCCACGTTTTACTGATATTGTGTTCCCATTGAATGCATTAACTAAAAAAGGTATTAGATTTGAGTGGACTAAAGATTGCGAAAGTTCGTTTATTACATTAAAATCTGCTTTAACGAACCCTTCAGTGTTGGACTATCCCGACTTTTCGGAAAATAACACATTTCAGTTGCAGACAGACGCATCTAAGTTAGGCTTAGGCGCCGTACTCTCAAATAGTAATGGAAAGGTTGTCGCTTACGCTAGTAGGAGTTTGAACCCGGCAGAAACTAGATATCCAATAATAGAATTAGAATTATTAGCTATCGTGTGGGATATTGTGTGTGTATTCGAGAAAAATATTAAGAGTTTGCTGCGCAGCATAAAAATGTATAAAATAGCGTCACCACGATTTTTGATTATTAAAGACATTAAGCGAATAAATAATAAAGAAGAAATTACCACGGTACTTAATGACTTTCACCTGTTACCAACAAGTGGTCATGCAGGCATGAATCGTATGTTAAATAATATTAAAAAATATTATTTCTGGCCAGGTATGAGCAATGACGTCATGAACTATGTCCGCAAATGTAAAAGTTGTCAAGTTCAAAAGCATACTAACAGAAATATTAGAGATCCTCTGACAATCACTTCAACTGCTAACTCAGCGTTTGAACAGGTTAATTTAGATATTATGGGCCCTTTAGATATAGATAACTATAATAATAAGTATATTTTAACAATCCAGTGTGATTTAAGCAAATTTGTAGAGGCTTATCCTTCACCTAGAAAGGATAGCGAAAGTGTTGCTAGGTTTTTCGTTAATAATTTTTTTTTGCGTTATGGAATTCCAAGAAAAATTTTAAGTGACATGGGGACCGAATTTACCTCATCACTTATGTCCGAAGTTTTCAAATTGCTACACATAGAAAAAATCCATTCAACGCCTTATCATCATGAAACCTTAGGAGGCATTGAAAATACACATAAACATTTAGGCGCTTACCTCAGAATTCAGTGCAATAATAACAAGTCAGATTGGAGCGAATGGGTTCCTTTTTGGTGTTTTTGTTACAATACAAGCGTTCATTCAAAAACAAAATATACTCCATACGAACTAGTTTTCGGCAAAATTTGTAATATTCCTAGTAATTTATCAACACATGTTGACCCACTGTATAATTTCGATGATTACCCTAAGGAGTTAAAGTACCGTTTACAAAAAGCACAGTTGGATGCTAAGGAAAATTTGTTAACAAGTAAAAATTTAAGAAAAATTAAGTATGATCAAAAATGTAATAATGTACAATATAAGCCAGGAGATTTGATCTTAATAAAAAAACCAAACAGGTAACCAATTAGATTGTTTGTATAAAGGACCTTATAAAGTTTTGGAAGAATTACCACCTAATGTAAAATTTCTGAAAAATAACAAAGAAATTATTTTACATAAAAATAACACAAAGCCATTTCACTTGTAATGTTTATCTTTGTAATCAAAAAAAAAATGTTTGCCTTTCAGACAAGTACCTATACATTCATTATGTTATTAATCTTAAGTTATATGTACACTAATCATTTTTTTCCCTGAAGAGGGTAGTGAGGTACCCCTTACTTGTCGGGGGAGATGTAGTGCATTACCTAGAAGTTTTATATTTCATGCGCGAGTCCCGTGTGACTCTGCTGCGCAAGCGCGTTTAGCATAAGTTAGATTTTATAAGAAATGATTGTATTTGGGACTCAATAAACGACCGACACACGGTGAAGACGTATCTTTTCTTTTCCCCACATGTACCATGCCTCAGCGAATTAGTGTAATAATCAACTTATTACATATTTCACACTAGATGGCGCTACAGATAATTATAAAGCACGGTATGGTCTTATTACACGCGTGTCAAAGTTTTAGTAGGAGATCAGAGAGTTCATTCATTTGATTAAGGCTGTGCTTAGAAGCAGATTGCTTCCGTTCCTCGGATGTACTTTCATAATTCTCATTTCTCATACATAGCTTATGGGATATGGGTAAAATAATCATACGAGTATACTTACCAATATGAATTGTGAACTTCCGTTTAACATAATATGTATTTACTGTAAATGCGTTGTGATATAGTTTATTTAATAGCTTATATCCGTTTCCGTTAGAAGTGCAAAAAGAGTAATGATTTCAATTAAAAAGTAAAATTACGTTCTAGATATGGCCACGGCTGAGTATAAGCATTCTCATATTTTGAGAGGGTTTTCTTGGAGCGGTTAAGACTCCATCGCGCTGTCTTAGATGCACTGACGCATTATTTATTCACTTTATGACATTGTAAATTGTGGATTTAGCAATTTATTGCATGTTATTAATTTATTTTAATGTTTACTAAAGAAAGGAGATGGGCGAAAGTTCATAGAAAGCTGGGTCTGATGTTACAGTAACGATTACTGCATTATTTTATTTATATACTAATACTATTTTTTTAAAAAAACTAAAATGTTTACGTCTGCTTCATGGTAGAAAAACATAGGATGTTATTAGTTTGTATAAAAACAGTGTTATTGCTTATGTTATGCTACATTACACTTTAAGAAAATAATTATTAGACTTTACTGTAAACTAGAATTTACCATAATTTTATGTATTGTAGGCAATGATATTATAAGAAAAAGTTTTACTTATAATATCATTGATTGCAGGCATTGACTTATTATATATTGCTGGATTGTAGGACATTCACACATACAAGATTCAGACGCCGCCGTCCAACTAAATTCTAGAGGTTTGAAATAATTATAAAAAAGCATAGGGAGTATTAATTAAAAACACTTTCTCTTTTAATGATTTATTAATCGTTCACTTCATCATAAACAAATAAACTATCGTCTAAAATCGGTGCTTACGGTATTAAATTCTCTTGACTCCTTGCCCAGCTTAGGTACCGTATTATGAAATTTACGTGACAACAGCAACCTACTGTTCTTTTTCCTACTAAGCAATTTAAAATAATACTGTTAGATGGCGTCTCTAATATTAAGAGAAGTGTCAATTAAAATTTAAGTAAAATATGTTTTTGAGCATATGTCTCGATTTTATTCGACCTCTTATTAGCCAGGTAGAATGGTTGCATATTTACAGTTCTCTTAGTAGGCTGCTGACCGTTTCTCGACACACTTCTATTTCTTATCTCCAATGTTGTCATATGTGTTCTCCATAATGGGACGTAGCCTACTTAATTTGCTAAATACCTAAAGATATTTTTATTACATCACTATGTGTGTGCTGGGGAAAATCGTGTAAGTTATCATTTTTCACATATATTCTTGTAAAACCAGAAAAGAAACCATCAGAATCCTTCATACGTAGCCAGAGTCGTTAAAGACCAGAGTATTATTACAGCACACAAAAATAACAGAAAATATTCAGAGCCAAACAAACGTAACAAATGCACGTTAACGTTAGTGCGAATATTCAAAATGTCAACCAAGTGTGGATGGTAACCTGCAGTACGTCTGGTACTCCGCTAGGAGCATGGAGGTGGCGGTAAGAGCTTATAAACTCATGGGCACACCCTCCGAAGTACATTCTGTAGAAAACCGACAAACAAGCAAATTGGCGGCGATAAGCTAAGCTGTGAAACTTAGTCTCCATCAGCTTTTTGTCGTCGATAAGCCTCGACTCTGCGTTGCACTGAGTCGAGTGCGGCAAGTTGATAGTTTGCTGAGCCATCCCAAAGGTGACTACAATAGCCCATGCATGTTCGGACTTGAGCTTTGTATAAAAGTTAGTATAAAAAAGTATAAAAGTTATCGCGGTTGCATTATGCAGGCTGCCGCCGTGTTTGGCACTATAGGTCAGCCGATTGGGATGGGATGCGGTCTTTCTTTGCATCCTACCCTCGGGGGCGGGTTGGCTTCTCGCCAGACGATCCCAACGTTGTTGCGGATTCTGTCGCTGATGTGGTACTTCAGGGTATGGAACTTTTTATTCCTTCCTCTGTGGTGCCCATTGGAGGCAAATCTCAGCCATGGTTTGGTCGCTCCTGTAAAATAGCATCACGCTATAAGCAGGAGTGCTACCAGGCCTGGGCTGACGCATCAGCGTCCCGGGATGTAAATACCAGCGCTCTAAAAAAGAAGTATAATTCCGCCTCTAGGTCCTTCAAAAGAGTCATTGTCAAGGCAAAGTCAGAGCACATAGGCAGAATTGGCGAGAGACCAGTTCGCCTTCCTTCTGGAACCTGTGCATTCTGGTCTCTCGCCAAGGCTGTCCAGGGGAATTTCTGTCAGCCATCTCTTCCATCTCTGGGAGGACGACTCACTGGCCCATACCGCAAAGGAGAAAGCCGATCTTCTAGGCTCTTTCTTTGCGTCTAACTCGACTCTCGATGACGGGGGGAGTACGCCGCCGACCATCCCGTGGTGTGAGTGCTCCATGCCGGAAGTGCAGTTCACACAGCGCTCAGTTCGCAAAGCACTCCTCTCCCTGGACATCCACAAGTCGAGTGGGTCTGACGGAATCCCCCTAATTGTGCTGAGGACGTGTGCTCCAGAGTTGGCACCGGTCTTAACGCGTCTTTTCCGGTACTCCTACTCCCTAGGCATAGTCCCAAAAATCATGGAAGGCGGCTTTCGTCCACCCGATCCCTAAAAAAGGCGACCGCTCAGACCCGTCCAACTACCGGCCTATCGCCATCACCTCCTTGTTCTCCAAAACAGTGGAGTCCATTGTAAACTGTCAGCTCATGAGGTACCTTGAGGATCACCAGCTGATTAGTTACCGCCAATACGGGTTTCGCCATGGTCGGTCAGCTGGTGATCTTCTGGTCTACCTAACTCACAGATGGGCGGAGGCAGTAGAGTCCAAGGGGGAGGCATTGGCCGTTAGTTTGGACATTGCGATGGCCTTCGATCGGGTTTGGCACAAAGCGCTTCTTTCGAAGCTCCCTTCCTATGGGCTTCCCGAGAAATTGTGCGATTGGATCACCAGCTTTCTCGCAGATCGGAGCATCAAGGTCGTTGTTGACGGTGCAAGCTCCGATTTCAAGCCTATTAATGCTGGTTTTCCACAGGGCTGCGTGCTATCGCCAACGCTGTTTCTTCTGCATATCAGTGATATGTTGCAAACCCGTAACATTCATTGCTATGCAGATGACAGCACTGGTGATGGTCTTTACACCGGTCGAGCCAATATTTCTCGGGAAAACGTCTCCGAGTGCCGGAACAAACTTGTGTCTGAAGTCGAGTCTTTGCTGAACAGAGTCTCGGATTGAGGGCGACTAAATCTAGTCCAGTTTAACCCCCAGAAGACACAAGTTTGCGCGTTAACCGCTAAAAAGAACCCCTTTGTCGTATCCCCTCAGTTTCAAGGCACTCCCCTTGTTGCCTCAGCTAGTATCGGAATCCTCGGCGTCGACATATCCAGTGACGTGCAGTTTCGTGGTCACTTGGAAGGGAAGGCCAAATTGGCCTCTAAAAAGCTTGGCGTGCTCAGCAGAGCGGGACAGTATTTCATGCCGGCACACCGCCTGCAACTTTACAAGGCGCAGGTTCGGCCGCACATGGAATACTGTTCCCATCTCTGGGCTGGGGCTATCCAGTACCAGCTTCTTCCACTTGACCGCATCCAGCGCAGAGCGGCTCGAATCGTCGACGACCGAGTGCTTTCCGATCGGCTCGATTCACTGGCATTGCGAAGAGATGTTGCATCCCTTTGCATTTTCTTTCGCATATACCATGGAGAGTGCTCTGAGGAATTGTTCGGATTAATCCCAGCCGCCAAATTTCGTGAACGCACTACGCGGCAAACGTCCCGATACCATCCACACCGTCTGGATGCTTGGCGGTCCACCACTATACGTTTCAAAAGGAGTTTTCTTCCGCATACAACCTCTCTGTGGAATAGTTTAACACCGGCGAATTTTCAATATAGGAATCATACTATATTTCACTCAATTGTACCATATATTAAAGAAAATAAATATAGTACGAAAAATATGATATTTTTATCCCTGATTTAAGTGCGGTGCTTTTTTATGTTAACTGTGATTGATTGTAAGTCTGGAAAGATTAAGTTTTACGGAAAGAATTCCTTCCATCATAAGTGTAAAATGGAACGAAAAAAGAAATAGAGTATGAAATAATTTAATTAAAATAAACTGTTAATTTATTTTAATATGGACCTAAATTCCTCAGATTAATTATTATATACAGAATTATTTAAAAAAATATAAATTATTTAAAAAGTAAAAATAATTGAAGCCAAAGCGAAGAGTAATAACCAATATATATGGAAAAAATTGGTTGCCTGTAAAGTCGGTATACGGGCGAAAGTTTTACGTGACAACGACTTTGAGTGGTAAAATAATTTTAATGTGAATATTCATTCGTATAGTAGGAAGAAGGATGAAATAACACTTTTTATGTCTGTCTCTCTCGCTCTTAGGCGGGCTAACCATGCCCGAGTGGAAGGGACGCGTGCCTCTCACTCGCTCTCATTGTGAGCGCATAACGTGAGCGGAGCGTAACGCAGTTTCTTGAAGTGTCACCCGGCAAACCAATTTATAAGACGTTGTCACGTCAAAATACATAAAGATTAAAAATAAATGTGTAATTTTTTTCTGAATCTGTTTATTTTTGCATATTTTTAGAAAAATCACTATATTTATTCAAAAAAAGGTGGCAACCCTAGGTATAATTAACTTCTTCTTCTACTCTTAACTCTTGTTTCTTTTACATCTCCATACTTACGTCTACACGTTCCTCGGTTAAGGGTACTCTTAATTTAGCTCACCTTCGATAAATCGTCAATTTGGTCGATAATATTGTATAGGACTCGCTAAATCATATTAACCGCTAGCAGAAGTTATGATATCTTTGTGGAATTTCCCATAGTCGCAATAGACTCAACACATCTAGAATTTACTCTGATGGAGATTTAGACCGCGGGATGAATATCGATCAAACAATCAAATATTGTCAAATCCGCACCGGATAACCGGATATATTACACCGCCGCAAGCGTGAGCGCAAACACGAAGAGACACACAGCACACACAAACGTACTATTTATTCTATGTATATTTGATGCAATACTGCGGCGAGCGCCGTAAGCTCTGACATGTCAACGGTTAACTAGATGTGCTGACGTTGGGCGATGATTACTTAATAATTGACAACAGCTTATATTAAACCTTAGTACCTGGGCGAATTATATTAGCTCTGTTTAGAAAAAGAAATAAAAAAATTTTAGGAGATAAAATCTATAAGTACTTTTATTTTAATTGTTTGTAAAATATCAGTGCCATAGGCTTCTACTCTGTTCACATCATCATCATCATCATCATTACAGCCCTTCACAGGTCCACTGCTGAACATAGGCCTCCCCCAAGTAATGCCACAAAGCATGGTCGGAGCCACCTGCATCTATCGACTTCCTGCATGTCTTACCAGGTCGTCATTCCATCTAGCCATCTCCATCGCCCTAGTACTCCTACGCCTACCAGAACGAGGCTGCCACTCGAGAACCTTTTTTCCCCATCGGTTATCGGTTCTTCGAGCTATATGGCCGGCCCATTGCCGCTTCAGCTTACTCATCCGTTGGGCTATGTCGGTCACTCTCGTTCTACTGCGGGTATCCTCATTTCTAAGTTTATCACGCAGAGAAACCCCGAATGGCCCTTTCCATAGCTCGCTGAGCGACCTTGAGCGTCCTCATACGGCCAGCAGTGAAGGACCACGTCTCAGATCCGTAAGTCATCACTGGCATCACGCACTGTTTGTACTGGTTGTCCGTATACATGTTACAACCTATTTTTTTCCAGACGGTAAAAAAGGTCATCCAGTATGTACATGAATACAAAAATTGCTTACTTGAAGTATAGGGTATTATTATTATTTTTATGTATAATTTGATCGAATTGTCAAACAAATACATATATGTTCTTTAAATGACTAGGTACGTTGAATGAAATCCTGTACGGGCTTTGCGGCACTCAGTCTACAAGTTAAAGCACATAAGATAACCTTCTACTTCATATCGTTCTGTAAGTCTTCAGTGTGGTATAACCATGATGTAGCTATGTGGTAGTTTCAGCACAAATGGATTGTCTCGACCGGTACGGACCACGCTCTTAAGCCCCATTTACATTCAGCCACTGCCACTGCTCCTCGAGCTGCCGGCAATACTTCCCTAAATACTGCCGTAGCAGGATCGCGGGAAGTGTGTATTCACACTCTGCCCTACCACTCACATCGCTTTCGGCTTTCGACTATGGCGGACGTCGAAATAATTACAGCGTCCGCGCTGTGTCTTCTTACAATACAAAATTATGTTAATAATTTAAAAAGATATCAAGTTCAAAAGAAGATAGATAGATAGATAGAAAATTTATTTGCTTAAAAACATGGTACATAAGATGATCAATGACGTGGAACTGACATGTTTTGCCATAATTGGCATGCAAAACTGATATGAAATACAGCTAATTACACAAACCCAATGTTACGTTTTAAAATTATTGCATTGCTTAAAAGTTAGGTACAAACATTATTTTTGAATTCAAATATTATGTACAATTAAATACTTATACAGATCCATTCTATTTGAATTCTTATACAGTAAATTGTTCATAAATTATTAATTGAATTATTATATTATTGTTACATAAATAATATTAAATATTATATGAGATTAGTTAAGCTATTATTATTTTATGAATTACACTACAGTATAAACTAATTCGTAATTTTACTTACAATAAAATTATAAGTTAAAAATCTCAGGCTATTATGCAAATATTACCTTTTAACTTATTTTACATTTTAATTAATAAATAATCAATATGAGTTACTAATCGTTTTTAGAAATCAATGTTCATTAATTCCTTAAACTAAATTTTATATTAATATAATAAATTTGACGAATTTATAATTAATTATGTACATAGGTACTATGTTAACTCAAAAAGAAAATTCGTATTCGTAGAAGATGATGAATTGTGGTTTTTATCGTTGAAATCCCATATAGTTTTTTCTGATTCCAGCAGTTCTAAAAACTTTATTGTATTTTCATTAATCCACTCGCAAGGCATTTTGGTAGATCGTATTTATGTAATAACAGGACGGCACGCACGTCCGTTCATCCAGGCGCTTGTCGCGAAGTGAGCGATGGAGCTGAATGTGAACACTCACTGCCGCTCGCGCTGCCCGTCCTTTAACTTCCGCACGAAAAACCGACATTTCGGGCAGTGGCATCGGCAGGGGCAGTGTCAGCGCGAGTAGCCCGTTTACATACTGCCCTGCTCACTGCCCTGCTCACTTCCCTGCCCAACAGGGCTGAATGTAAATGGGGCATTACAGAATGCCAGCGTAATATAGCAGCCCAATGCTGCTATGTGGAGGATAAACGTAGATGTCCATGGGCGTGTAGCGGCGCTGTCGTCGCGCCACTAGCACACCGAAACACACCGAAGCCTAAAGCACGCTATTAACATTCCGAATCATAGACAGTATATATAGAACTTCTCCGAAATATCACTCGGAGTGTTGGCCGCTCCCCGGGCAGAACACCTTGCCCGGTTGGAGATCTCCCCTTTTCCTTCCATGGCCACAGTCGTGACCACCCGACGTGATCTGAAAACGCAACCAACAACAACCTTCGGCAACTTCAAGCTTCATCATCGTCATTGAATAACCCCACCCATTCGCTCCCGAGCAGATATCGTCTGCTGTCTTCATATCCTGCAAGCCATCTAGCTTCACAAGGTTCATCGCAGCACTGGAATAATAATGCTTCCTATTCCTTCAAGCTACTCTCTGCCCCATACAGTGTTCGGCACGGCTCTGAGCCTTACTGCTCGCCTCTGCTTCACGGCACTCTCGCAGATTACTTGCTTTCTTCTCGACTCACCGCAGACTACAAGGCAATCTCCTGGCACTTGCACATTCGTCGACAACGAGACTTCACTATCGACCTCCGGTCTGAGCAGGGGGGTGATGTAGCGGCGCTGTCGTCGCGCCACTAGCACACCGAAACACACCGAAGCCTAAAGCACGCTATTAACATTTCGAATCATAGACGGTATATATAGAACTTCTCCGAACTATCACTCGGAGTGTTGGCCGCTCCCCGAGCAGAACACCTTGTCCGGCGGGAGATCTCCCCTTTTCCTTCAACGACCACAGGCCACAGTACCCACTTACCATAATGTCCTTAAAATTTCAAAGTACGCGAACGACTGTGTTTGATTTCCACCAGCACGGAAGAAATTTATAATTACAATTTTGGTAGCCGATTTACCACGTGCTTGGGTACACGTCCAAGTACACGTTGGCGTTCACGCGACCAAGCTGTAGGAAAATAGCTTAAATAGTATTTTATGGATTGTTGGGCTTACCACGTGGACTGTGTGCTCGCGTTCACCCTTACTCTATAAAAAATATTACAATCTATAAAGTCTACTGCTAATCGTAGGCTGGAGGTTTACGATGAGCAGTAAACTTAATTTTTTATAGAAGATTGCTTTAAACGTCATAATTCCTATACTAGAATTGGCAACCGCAGATTTTTTATTTATTTTTTGTTGTTATCAGGACTACCGGCAGAACTGCTGGTTTGTTTTCATCTGTCGCGTTTAAAAACCTCCAGAGCGATGTGGGCTAGTGGATATTCTTACACCGCCACTATACGGTGAGAAAATTAAAAGATGAAATAGGAAGATTCAGCGTAATCATGGATTATTTAAATGTATTAACTTATCAAGTAATTAACAAAATTTTAACTTAATTTTAAGTACGTTAAGTAAGCTTAAAATAATTTATAATTCTCAAATACGCAGAAAATATTTAGAACTAGCTGGGCCCGCGACATCGTAATATTGAACAGTTGAACACAAACGAACTAATGAACTGCTTCGCGAAGGAACCGAAAAACGAATTGGTAAAACTATACACTTGTGATTCATATTGAAAATAAATATCAAAATGAACACAAAAACATTTTACAATTTGCTTATGAATTTCTCTAGCCAACACCTTGTTTATCCTGTGCCAACACTTGGTTCCCATACAACAGGTATAAGAGATTGCCGTTGCATTTTATAGAACACTAGATGTATCTCATTACCGAAAGGTTCGTACATAATATGTCAATGACCAGTTCGGCCATGAAGGTTAGAGAACAGGAGAACGATCGCTACGTACTGAAGCATAGCCCGCCTGTCCTTGAAAATCGTAGAATTTATAGCGGCGCTAACGTTGGTGAGTAGTAACTGCGAAGTTAGCTGTTTATGAGTACAAGTAGATGAAGTTAGTTGAATAATGTACAAATTTTCTTCGCGGCATTGGTGAGAAAATTTTCATGCTCCGTAATTTTTTAATTTTTGACAAAAAGAAACATTAAAAAATGGAGAAATATTTTATTGTGCGTGTATGTGCAAGTGGTTTAGCATATGATCGGAAAAATGGACTGAAAATGACTTTTATTGAGTGAACTTAGCGATCGCAGCGCCTCTCTTATGGTGTCCATATTTCTGGGACACTATTTTCTACGACGATCGTTCTGTTCTCTAACCTTCATGAGTTCGGCCGAAAGGACATTATTGATAGATATGTTGGAAATAATAGGAAAATAAAAAAAATATGTAGGTATTCAGGAAAAAACAGTTAACACAAATACTCATATATACTGAAATACTTAAAATATAAATACAACGTCTTTAAAAATGTAGGAAAGTTATATTATATAAAACCTTATAATGTAACATACAGTGGTAACAAAATCTTTTAATTCAACGGTAGCGCCATCTAGTTGCAAATTGCAATAATACTAACTTACACAGTATACACAGTGTTGTATAACTCAATTATACACAATGATAAATAGACAACTGTACTGTTTTGTAAAACAATTTACCTTCTGAGAGGTAAATAGGAGCAGATTTTTGTAGACTTCTAAAATATGTATTGTTCATAATTATAACAATTTACTTTTACGAATTTCCCCACCACCATGCAATTAAAACCCATTTTTTGTCACGCAAACTTGTAACGTCGTCTTAACTTATTTGATTCCTCCTCATTGAAATAATACTAGTTTTTACGGAATTTATTTTTAATACCCGACGTTTCGAGAGCTTTACAGCACCCATGGTCACGGGAAGGACTGAGATGTTTAACGTCCAGATGTCATAGTTAACCGCGGTTACCATAGATTAAAATTTAACTTTTGTTCCGATCTACACAGTATGTACTTATGGTATCATGAAGCCCTGCAGTTGTATGCTTGGGTTGGGATTTAATTTTATTTATTATAGGATCCCAAGCAGATGGTAGCACCCAGCCGTCTTCTCTATTGAAATTAGGGTGAAAAAAAATTACACATTTATTTTTAATCTTTATGTACTTTGACGTGACAACGTCTTATAAATTGGTTTGCCGGGTGACACTTCAAGAAACTGCGTTACGCTCCGCTCACGTTATGCGCTCACAATGAGAGCGAGTGAGAGGCACGCGTCCCTTCCACTCGGGCATGGTTAGCCCGCCTAAGAGCGAGAAAGACAGACATAAAAAGTGTTATTTCATCCTTCTTCCTACTATACGAATGAATATTCACATTAAAATTATTTTACCACTCAAAGTCGTTGTCACGTAAAACTTTCGCCCGTATACCGACTTTACAGGCAACCAATTTTTTCCATATATATTGGTTATTACTCTTCGCTTTGGCTTCAATTATTTTTACTTTTTAAATAATTTATATTTTTTTAAATAATTCTGTATATAATAATTAATCTGAGGAATTTAGGTCCATATTAAAATAAATTAACAGTTTATTTTAATTAAATTATTTCATACTCTATTTCTTTTTTCGTTCCATTTTACACTTATGATGGAAGGAATTCTTTCCGTAAAACTTAATCTTTCCAGACTTACAATCAATCACAGTTAACATAAAAAAGCACCGCACTTGAATCAGGGATAAAAATATCATATTTTTCGTACTATATTTATTTTCTTTAATATATGGTACAATTGAGTGAAATATAGTATGATACTACATATATATTATAGTACGGGTGGCAACCCTAGTTATACCGCCATCTGTCGGAAGCCATACGATACACTGGAATTTCCCATAGACACCTATTACGTCAGCCTTTAAAGTTTTTTTTAAGTTTCTGCAATATCAGGGGACTTCACTCTAACCTAAACGCCGTCCACTACCAACTCGAGACGGCGAGGCCGGCTCTGCTCTTTCTGACCGAGACGCAGGTGTCCTCTTTTTTTTTTTTTTTTTTTTATATGATGTTTCGTATGTATCCTACCCGGGGTACAAACTGGAACACTCCTTTGTGCCTCGGGCTGGAGTTTGCGTTTACGTCAGAGAGGACATCTGTTCTCGACGCCTCGGCAGACTCGAAGGTTCGGACCTGTCCATCCTTTGGCTACGCGTAGACAGCGACGACCATCCACGCGTCTACGGGTGCCTTTATAGCTCCCATAGCGGTAATGCCGAAACAGACCGACTCTTAGACCACGTCCAAATGGCTGCAGATTCGTGGCTACAGCAGATCCCCTCCGCAGAGATCGTGATACTCGGCGACTTTAACGCCCATCACGCCGAATGGCTTGGTTCACGTTTAACCGATCATGCGGGGAGATCTGTTCATGATTTTGCCTTGGCATATGGTCTGACACAACTGGTTACTTCGCCTACGTGGATTCCAGATGTGGAGGATCATGCACCTTCCCTGTTGGACCTTTTACTGACCTCTCACCCGGACGGATATCAGATTTCCGTCGACGCCCCTTTAGGCTCCTCGGACCATTGTCTTGTCCGGAGTGTGGTGCCACTCACGCTGAAATCGCGATTGCATTATGCAGGCTGCCGTCGTGTTTGGCACTATAGGTCAGCCGATTGGGATGGGATGCGGTCTTTCTTTGCATCCTTCCTTTGGGGGCGGGTTTGCTTCTCGCCGGACGATCCCAACGTTGTTGCGGATTCTGTCGCTGATGTGGTACTTCAGGGTATGGAACTTTTTATTCCTTACTCTGTGGTGCCCATTGGAGGCAAATCTCAGCCATGGTTTGGTCGCTCCTGTAAAATAGCATCATGCTATAAGCAGGAGTGCTACCGGGCCTGAGCTGACGCATCAGCGTCCCGGGATGTAAATACCAGCGCTCTAAAAAAGAAGTATAATTCCGCCTCTAGGTCCTTCAAAAGAGTTATTGCCAAGGCAAAGTCAGAGCACATAGGCAGAATTGGCTAGAAACTAGTTCGCCTTCCTTCTGGAACCCGTGCATTCTGGTCTCTCGCCAAGGCTGTCCAGGGGAATTTCTGTCAGCCATCTCTTCCATCTCTGCACAGGGAGGACGACTCACTGGCCCATACCGCAAAGGAAAAAGCCGATCTTCTAGGCTCTTTCTTTGCGTCTAACTCGACTCTCGATGACGGGGGGAGTACGCCGCCGACCATCCCGTGGTGTGAGTGCTCCATGCCGGAAGTGCAGTTCACACAGCGCTCGGTTCGCAAAGCACTCCTCTCCCTGGACATCCACAATTCGAGTAGGCCTGACGGAATCCCTCCAATTGTGCTGAGGACGTGTGCTCCAGAGTTGGCACCGGTTTTAACGCATCTTTTCCGGTACTCCTACTCCCTAGGCGTAGTCCCAAAATCATGGAAGACGGCTTTTGTCCACCCGATCCCTAAAAAAGGCGACCGGTCAGACCCGTCCAACTACCGGCCTATCGCCATCACCTCCTATTCTCCAAAACAATGGAGTCCATTGTAAACTGCCAGCTCATGAGGTACCTTGAGGATCACCAGCTGATTAGTTACCGCCAATACGGTTTTCGCCGTGGTCGATCAGCTGGTGATCTTCTGGTCTACCTCACTCACAGATGAGCGGAGGCAGTAGAGTTCAAGGGGGAGGCATTGGCCGTTAGTTTGGACATTGCGAAGGCCTTCGATCGGGTTTGGCACAAAGCGCTTCTTTCGAAGCTCCCTTCCTATGGGCTTCCCGAGAAATTGTGCGATTGGATCACCAGCTTTCTTGCAGATCGGAGCATCAAGGTCGATGTAGACGGTGCAAGCTCCGATTGCAAGCCTATTAATGCTGGTGTTCCACAGGGCTGCGTGCTATCACCAACGCTGTTTCTTCTGCATATCAATGATATGTTGCAAACCTGTAACATTCATTGCTATGCGGATGACAGCACTGGTGATGGATGCTCTTTACACCGGTCGAGCCAATATTTCTCGGGAAAACGTCTCCGAGTGCCGGAATAAACTTGTGTCTGAAGTCGAGTCTTTGCTGAACAGAGTCTCTGATTGGGGGCGACTAAATCTAGTCCAGTTTAACCCCCAGAAGACACAAGTTTGCGCGTTAACCGCTAAAAAGAATCCCTTTGTCGTATCCCCTCAGTTTCAAGGCACTCCCCTTGTTGCCTCAGCCAGTATCGGAATCCTCGGCGTCGACATATCGAGTGACGTGCAGTTTCGTGGTCACTTGGAAGGAAAGGCCAAATTGGCCTCTAAAAAGCTTGGCGTGCTCAGCAGAGCGGGACAGTATTTCATGCCGGCACACCGCCTGCAACTTTACAAGGCGCAGGTTCGGCCGCACATAAAATACTGTTCCCATCTCTGGGCTGGGCCTCCCCAGTACCAGCTCCTTCAACTTGACCGCATCCAGCGCAGAGCGGCTCGAATCGTCGACGACCGAGTGCTTTCCGATCGGCTCGATTCACTGGCATTGCGAAGAGATGTTGCATCCCTTTGCATTTTCATTCGAATATACCATGGAGAGTGCTCTGAGGAATTGTTCGGATTAATCCCAGCCGCGAAATTTCGTGAACGCACTACGCGGCAAACGTCCCGATACCATCCACACCATCTGGATGCTTGGCGGTCCACCACTGTACGTTTCAAAAGGAGTTTTCTTCCGCGTACAACCTCTCTGTGGAATAGTTTACCACCGGCGATTTTTCCGGACCGATACGACCTGGGGATCTCCAAGAAAAGAGCTTACTCCTTTCTAAAGGGCCGGCAACGCACCTGCAATTCCCCTGGTATTGCGGTTGATCATGGGCGGCAGTAATCACTTAACATCAGGTGAGCCGCATGCTCGTTTGGCCCCCTCTTCTATTAAAAATAAGCCGTGGGACGAAATAATGTATTTTCTTACACCGTTACAACACTGCGAAGATTAATATAATATATTGTATGCAAATGCAATTATATGTCTTAGTTCGTACCGTGTACATAAAGGCAATTATAGTTGAGCAAATATGCAAATTGGTTGTTCTTGTTGCAGAGTTTGTCTGTAAATTAATTAATAGATATGAAACTAAGCGTCCTTCCACAGTGTTAACCTTTATAATAATAGAAGTCGTTCATTCATTCTCATTACTGCCTATCAAAAGTCCACTGCTGAACATAATGCATTGACCAATGTGCTGGGTTTTAGGACCTTTTTATGAAGTAAGCAATGTTATGAGAATGCATTGACCAATGTGCTGTGTTTTAAGACCTTTTTATGAAGTAAGCAATGTTATAAGCGGAGATAATTATTTAACCGTGAGCACTGCCCTAGTGCTTACTTCATGTTTGATGTCCATATGTGACAATCTATCTGGCAGAAATTTGTACGCTCCCGTCTTTGGCATGTTACGTAAATTAAAGGAAGAACTGGTTCAAAGTCTTGGCGATATTCGTCATAATACGGCGATAGCAATGTGTACACTTTTAGATCCACGGTATAAAGATGGGGCTTTTTCGGACGATGTGGCTTTAACGAACACAAAAAGGTACTTGTTGACGATAATGCAAAATCTACTGACGGACGACGATTTAAGTGCTACAACGAGTGAAAATGATCAAACTGGATCTGAAAATCTATCAATATGGGGTAAATTTGGTCTGAACATCAACGCTCAACTACGCCCAAGACAGCCAGGACCACAGCCTTGGAGGAACTTGAAATGTTTTTAAAAGAAACGGTTGTTCCAAGGACAGCACGTCCATTGACGTGGTGGCGCACGCATAAATATATATATACCCAGTTTTGGTATCAAAATTTTAAAACTCGATGTAATATTATGGCCACTTCAGTTCCCTATGAACGTGTTTTTTCAAAAGCTGGGTACATAATAAATGATCGAAGGACAAGACTAACTACAGCTAAAGTGGCACAAATAATGTTTCTAAACACCAATAAAATATAATTAATAATCATGTCCACATAGAATTACAACGTATATGTCTACTTAGTAAAAGAAAAAAAGATTAAATGAAAAAATATAAAACATTTACATGAAGAGTAAATACTGAATATCTAATAATCATTGTACCTAAATAACAAACAATTTACTGTGAATTTTAATATAATGTAAATATTGAATGAATAAACCTTTAAATACGCCTAGCTTAATAAGACTTTAATTCTAAAAATTCCTGTACCTAAAGTATGAAGAAATGTTTATTGAATTAAAATTTCATGAGTAAAATTTAAGCAATTAAACAATAAAATTAAATATATAATAACTTAAGCAATAAAATTAACACAACTGATTAGAAATAACAATTCACTACGAAAGTAAGTACCTAATACTTTTAACTCTTAATTTTATCTGTTAAAAAATTAACAAATAATTTTAACAAATAAATAAATTTAACAATTAACGCCATATCTATGCAATTCCCTTGATGTTCCAGATGTTCATGGGCGACGGTGATCACTTTCCATCAGGTGAGCTGTATGCTCGTTTGCCTCCTCTTCCATAAAATAGGAGGTTTACAAAGATCCATCGTTAACATTATATAATCTTAACAATGGAATTAAAACCATCGACGACGACACGATTTGTGAGCTGCTATGTTAGTGGTGGTTTTCAGGGGGGGGGGGGTCGTTTTCCAAGGGAGGTTGCTTCCGATACGGCAGAAAGGCTCTCCAGGCCAAACCCAGTGTGGTGTTTAGTAGGTTTAGGTTTTCATAGTGAGTCCCACATAACCACGGAGCCCACTTCCCGGAGGGTAGCCCTCTACTTTGCTACTGGGCGCAAAAAAGAACTTAGTGGTGGTTCAGTTCAGTTCAGTCAGGACAACGGATGGGCCGGAGCGAGTCCGCAGATGGGCACGCCGCACACCCCTCCACCCTACACACCGTACAGCCGCGTCCCTGGGCGGTTCTCACCGCCCAGAACATCAAACAACACGAGATAACTGTCTGAGCCGGGGCCAGCCACCCCCTGTTCGGACGGCCGTTAGATAACTCATTTACGTTCACTTTAGATAGACTGTCGTAGGTGAACTTCATTACGTAAGTAACGTTGAGATTAATAATACAAAAGTATCTTTTTTTCAAAGCTGGCGGCCTGCAAGACTGAGTCTTATTAAGCTTTGATAGCAAAAAAGTTGTTCAGTTGTGAGTTCACTGTCTACAAGTGCGTCACTCTGCTGGTATATGTAGGTATGGGCCTCAAGTAAAGTATAATCATAAGTGAAGTATAATTACTTCGATTGTATGGTGATTGGTATAAATAAAATTAAATCAGTCAAGCGCGAGTCGAAGCCGGTTCCGTACCATCGTATAACACATTTCTAGTAGGAGAGCCCCCTTTAATTTTTAATTTATTCTTATTATTTGTTGTTATAGCGGCAACAGAAATTGACATTCTGTGAAAATTTAAATTGTCTACCTATTGCGGATCATGAGATACAGCCCGCTGACGAACGGACGGACAGCGGAGGCTTAGTAATAGGGCCCCGTTTGTTTCCCTTTGGATACGGAACCATCACCCCGTGTTACCTTCTAAAAGACAACCAAAGTAAAATAGGAGATACAGTCGTAAAGTTTTGTTAAGCACTTACTTCAGCGACTACAGTAAATATTTATTAAATATACTGCGATACATAAGCAAATGATCCACAAATAAATAAAAGCCCAACCAGATGGCAGCCTTCGTCAGGCGAGAGTTAGGGGGAAAGGGAAAGAAACCCGCGGACGATGCGGGTGTTATCGAGGCACCGCCTTCTGCGTTTGAGCTTTGACCGGTCCGTCACGGAGTCCCAGTCGCCTCAGATGACCCGAGAGAATGACCGGGATTAGCCCGTTCGCAGAGACGACTACATTAATAATTTCGGTCGCAGACCACCCGACATGTCACTCACCTCGTAAGCCAGATCCAGATATTTTGATCGCTTATCTGCTTCGGCTTTCACGAGGTTCTCGTCATACGGAGTGGTAATGTCGACCAAAAATATCCTCGACTGTGCACTGTTCATCAAAGAATAGTCCTGTCTGTGATGATTGCCCGGTCCCAGTAGAGCCTGGCGTGGTCATTTTTAAGTACGGCTTCCGGCAAGTACCTATAATAAAGCAGTTTCCGATTCATTTCAGAGCGAGCTTCTGGTTCATCCTGGCTCCTGGCTTCAGAGTTAGAAAGAGCCGAACAACTGTTGATGACATGCCTAAGTGATTTATTATAAATATTATAGAATAATATGGGGTATTGAATTCTGACTTGGCTTTGTAAGAGAATTAAGGTGTACTTTTAATAATATAGTACACTATTTTAGTTTTATCCGTATGTTATAAAAATATTAAAATCGATATACCCTTAAAGTTTCATAAATTAATCCATCCCTCACACGCTACAACGATAACGCTGAACATTCTTTTGATTTAGTGCTATGTTTGTCTCCATTTCCACGACATGAAGACAATAAAACGATAGCATCGGTTCCATCAGTTAATGGATTTGGCCCTGTTCCTGTTCAATTACAAATATGATCGTCCAATAATCTATACATGTAAATAAAATTGAAGTATATGTCTGTAATAACTGCCTTTTGTTAATAATAGCAGGCCTCTATCACTCTTGCTATCTACGTGAAATAATTACCTAAAATCGCGACGCGCCCGGGCGAAACAACGTTGGAGGCGATTGAATGTTAAAGTTTTTTAACGCTGTTTACGTATATAACTTTTTGTAAATATTGTTGAAATAGTTTTTGTTTAGTGTTTAGTATATTTAATTATAGGATGAAATAGTTCAAAAGTTTTAATGTAATTTAAGAACTATATGTCATGCATATTACCCATTAAGGTCAATGTGGGCAAATTCGTCTGCGGGGCTATTCCGTACACATGCGTTTACTATTCATTCCAGAATAGTTACGCTGTTACTGATTCGGTCGATAAAACAGGATTAGTTTTTAGTTCTAACTATGATTCATAGATGGAGCAGGGTTGTCTACAATTGTCAATAAATGCATTCGAAATTTAGTTGTGCTACGAACTCGAAGCTCAAGTGTTGCGTGCCGCCGTTTCTTATAACGTAAATATTCAATTTTACAAGTTACGACTTTCTGGCTATGCATAACATGTAGTTTAATAAGTGTTTCAACTGATTTTTTTATTTGTTTTGAATATAAACCAGTAGATACAGAAATATTTTTTTATAAAAAATACGTAACCTCAAAATGTTCAAGTGGGGAAATCCGTCTAATTTCGAAGGGGCTAAATCGTCATATACCGGAATTACCCCATTGCAGATGTAGTCAACCTTTTTCATCCTTTTTTTCCAGTTTTATACCTACTTTGAAAGTCCACTGGTAACTAACAATTGGGTCTATGAAATATTATTTTTTGTGTTTAATTGATTAGGAAGATTATGTATTTGTATGAAGATTAGGTATTTATTTCATAACAAACTGTTCTTAGTTTTTTTCGGTCTACCTAAGAATTTATGTTAAATTCAAAATCATTATTTGTACTTCGAACCAAAAACATGTCGACAGATCCCGAACAAAATCCGATCGGGTGTGACGTCACTTTGGCAATTTTTCTCATCGTAGCAAACTTATGTAGTATAGACTAGCTCAGACAGAAGTTAGTCTATACTACAGAGCCCTGGCTCTGGTGAGTCTTACCGGTCTTGAGAGAACTTACCTTTATGAATTAATGAATTAATAATACTTATAAATCAAGGCGTTGCACAGTTTTCGTCATAAAAAGTATTTTTAAATAATAAAGTCATGTGCTTTTTGAACTAGACACAAGACACTACTCGTCCGGGGCAGCAACTGTGTCGTTGTCTCGTTTCTCGCATATCTGTCTCCTGTCTGTGTCTCGCTCGCGAACTGCCGCTCATATAGTAAAAGTCGCAATTTCCTGTCGCGGTCTACGGTCGTGGTCTCCTGTCTCTGTCGCGGCACGAACCGCCACCTTTAAGGTGCAATCACCTTAATTCAATTTTTAATACATGTGAAGTGCAACATTGTTTAAAATTATAATGTTGTTATACCTAACCAAATTCATTAAAATAACTCTGTTTATTTAAGTTAATACCATAAATACCATTGTCATAATAAGATAGGATTGTTTCAATGTACCTGAACAATTAAACTGATAAATAAAAATATTTAGTTTTCAAACTTTTTAGAAAGGTTTAAAGTCCCTGGTTATAAAAATAGGCCGGATTAGCCCCCAAAAAAGATTTTAGGGAGTAAAACGTAAATTAAACCTAATTTTTATGATGTTACAAAACATTTTTCTTCACAATCTGCATTTACTTGTTTACAAATTGCATACCCGTAATAAAACGGCGTAACTCGAGGCAAATTTGCTACTAGACGGATTTGCCTCAATCCTCGGGAAAATCCGTCTAACGACCGACATTTCAAAAAACCTTGTTAGTTACATGTAGAGGGCTGTTTTTTTTGTTTAAAATAGATGTGTATACAAGACAACAAAATTTTGTATCGCTTACAACCATCAAATTTATATTAAAGTAGTAAGTGTACCAGTTTTAGTTAACCAAATTCAACTTTCAAAAAAGTATGACGGATTTGCCCACATTGACCTCATTTAATAAATTTTAATATGGCAAAACGTCGTTCCTACTAAGTATAATTGTTGATCCACGCAGACGCTAAATGACTAACAAAATATTTCAGATATATCTTTCTTTATTACCGAAGGATTTTAGTAGGCAGTTATGAAACGTGAATTTATTTAATTTTTGTTGTTAGATAGGTACTTATAGCAAAAAATAATGAAGTAATAATTTATTTAATATCTACGAACTTTATTACAAAATTTTGTGGAAATTTACTTCACTATCCAAGTATCTACTTACGTACACATATGCCTTTTGTAGGTATTAAAATATTTTAAGCTGTTATTTTAGATTAAAATATTTTAAGCTAAAATAACACAAAACACTGAAATCAAAACTTTGTTAACCATTGAATAAAACTATTATTTACGGATTTTATCGCGTTTAATTACTTTAATTTATTTTTATTATTATCCCGACGTTTCGGTTTTGGACGTTTTGTTAACCAACTAAATTTTTAACTAAGTAGAATACGATTACATTACTGTTAGGAATCGTCGTCATCATCATCATCATCATCATCATCATCATCATCATTACAGCCCTTTACAAGTCCACTGCTGAACATAGGCCTCCCCCAAGATACGCCACAAAGCACGGTCCTGAGCCACCTGCATCCATCGACTTCCTCCATGTCTTACCAGGTCGTCACTCCTTTACTAACACAGGCTTCAGAGCTCAAAAATAATTGTAACAATAATGTAATGTATGTTAATAAATTTTATTTCATTTCATTTCACTCCATCTAGTGGGGGGTCGCCCTACACTTCGCCTACCGGTACGAGGCTGCCACTCGAGAACCTTTTTTCCCCAACGGTTGTCGGTTCTTCGAGCTATATGGCCGGCCCATTGCCACTTCAGCTTACTAATCCTTTAGGAATCGTATTTCAAGTTTATTTGTTGTTTACACAATCTACCTTTTCCTTCTAAGCCAGCGTCGCGATTCCCGACGAATGGCCTTGCAAGTTGCATGCGTTAGGCATCGCAGAACTCACGTAGGTGCGAAAATATGGTCTGTCGATCGTAGTCAGAATAGGTATTTCACCTAAGTTACCTAATTAATATTTCGCAATGTATAACAACGGCAAGTCCACCGTAACGTAGGAAGAGGAAAATGTGCAAAGTAATACAGACACTCTCGCTCAGCGATAAAGTTTTATTTAGCTTGCGAGCGCGATTTATCTAATTAATAATAATCATGTAGGCTACTAAATGTCGGCAAGCAGTTCGAATGGGTCGGCTCGACCGGGGAAGGACCACGCTCTCACAGAATACCAGCGTGAAATAGTAGCTTAATGCTACTGTATTTCGTATGGTGAGTGTAGAGAACCGGAGACCCTTTTTACTGGAAACGAGGCATTCCATTTTAGTCCTCACGGGTGACAACGCATCTGCATTTTGATTCGTAATCGAGGATAGATGTAGATGTCTATGGGCCACAGCAACCACTTACCATTAGGTGGACTGTGTGCTCATTTATCACCCTATCCTATAAAAAAAAAAAAGTTAACATTAAAAGAGTGAAACTTCTGTCACGGAATAAATAATAGTACAACGTACTTCTGTACGAAGTACTATACTATTATTTATTCTGTGATAATAGTAATAATAATGCCACGGCGGCCTGCCTCAACGGAGGCTATTATAGCCAGCACATACGGCCACAGCCATATGCCTAGCTAACGTCATCGTCAGTTCAGTGTTCAATGTGACGCTGACAGAGTTGAGTCGCGACTAAAAATGTAAATGCGTAATAAATCAAGCGGAATTACTTACAACACATAATTTTTAGTTTTTGTTTTCATATAAACGTAAAAAAAACTCAAATAATTAAATAAAATTATCGAATATTGCCATTTAGGTTCAATGTTGCCACGTTTCCGCGTTTGTGATTATCCTACATTAATGGGAGACTATATACTTAATTAATGGAGTAAGTTAATTAGTTACCTCTGAATTTAAATATTTTGGAAATTATAATAAAAACTACGATTTAACTTTCATATAAAATAATTAATTATTCTTATTTTAGTTTATTCATGAATTATCTATTAAATATATTTTATTAGCTATTTTATATAAGTAATTTTCGTTCGTTCGTGCTCTAATCCAGAATCCCGAAACCTTTCAGCTCGAGTTACGTAACCGCTTCCAGTGCCTAGAAGATTGCAATGCAGTGGACGATATGAACGACAAGCTCGTGGAAACTGTCCATGCGGTCGGAGCTAAGTTCTGCAAGACCCGCCGCAGAAGAACACAAAAACTCTCCGATCACACTCTTAATCTCATGGCTGTTAGACGGGAGATGAGGCTGCAATCGTCAACAGATTTGACAGCATACAGGCAACTGAACAGACAGATCTCCAAATGCATGCGGCGAGACTTACGCAACTTTAATACTTCTCGTATTAAAGAAGCGATCGAGCGGAACCAGGGCTCCAAAGTCTTTGCCAGAGATCTGTCTGCCAGAAAGAGCCAACTGTCAAAGCTGAAGACTGAGTGTGGCAACATCGTTTCCGGGACACCTGAGATTTTGAGTGAGATTGAGAGGTTCTATGGGCAGCTGTACACATCATCGTTGGAGCCACACGCAAGTGTGAGTAACGATCCAAGAGCAAGTCTTATCCGACACTATTCCGATGATATCCCGGACGTCAGTCTAAGCGAGATTAGAATGGCTCTCCAGCACCTTAAAAACGGCAGGGCCCCAGGCGAGGATGGAATTACAGCGGAGCTTCTGAAAGCGGGTGGAACACCGGTACTTGTAGTCCTTCAGAAGCTCTTCAATTCCGTCCTCCATGGTGGCACTACTCCAGAGGCGTGGAGCAGAAGTGCGGTGGTCTTGTTCTTTAAGAAAGGCGACAACGCTCTCTTAAAGAACTACAGACCGATTTCCCTTCTGAGCCGCGTCTACGTGCTGTTTTCGAGAGTCATTACGAATCGTCTCGCACGCAGACTTGACGACTTCCAGCCTCCCGAACAAGCCGGTTTCCGAAAAGGCTTCAGTACCATAGACCACATACATACCCTGCGGCAGATTGTACAGAAGACTGAAGAGTACAATCTGCCACTTTGCCTGGCGTATGTGGACTATGAGAAAGCCTTTGATTCCGTCGAAATTTGGGCGGTGCTACAGTCCCTTCAGCGGTGCCAAGTTGACTGTCGGTATATCGAAGTGCTGAAGTGTTTGTACAGTAGGGCTACGATGGCTATCCGAGTACAGAACCAGAGCTCGAAACCTATCCAACTGCAGAGAGGTGTAAGACAGGGTGACGTTATATCCCCGAAACTCTTCACCGCTGCATTGGAAGACGTTTTCAAGCTACTGGACTGGAAAGGATACGGTATTGACATCAATGGCGAGTACATCACTCACCTTCGATTTGCCGACGATATAGTCCTTATGGCAGAATCGCTGGAGGACTTAAGCACTATGCTCAATGACCTCAATAGTGCCTCCCAACGGATAGGTCTTAAGATGAACATGGACAAAACAAAGATCATGTTCAATGTCCATGTCACACCTATGCCGGTAGTTGTTGGGAGCACTATGCTCGAAGTTGTTGACGAGTACGTTTACCTGGGACAAATAGTCCGACTAGGTAAGTCCAACTTCGACCGAGAGGTCAATCGACGGATTCAACTCGGCTGGGCAGCGTTCGGGAAATTACGACATATCTTTTCGTCAGGTATACCTCAATCTCTAAAAACTAGATTGTACAACCAGTGCGTGTTGCCAGTGATGACTTATGGATCTGAGACGTGGTCCTTCACTGCTGGCCGTATGAGGACGCTTAAGGTCGCTCAGCGAGCTATGGAGAGGGCTATGCTCGGAGTTTCTCTGCGTGATAGACTCAGAAATGAGGATATCCGCAGTAAAACCAGAGTGACCGACATAGCCCAACGGATTAGTAAGCTGAAGTGGCAATGGGCCGGCCATATAGCTCGAAGAACCGATAACCGATGGGGAAGAAAGGTTCTCGAGTGGCAGCCTCGTACCGGTAGGCGTAGTGTAGGGCGACCCCCCACTAGATGGAGTGACGACCTGGTAAGACATGCAGGAAGTCGATGGATGCAGGTGGCTCAGGACCGTGCTTTGTGGCATTACTTGGGGGAGGCCTATGTTCAGCAGTGGACTTGTGAAAGGCTGTAATGATGATGATGATGATGATAAGTAATTTTATATTAATTATAATTTCATATAAATTTTGTAGTAATTATATTTAATTACCTATTTTATTTTGTTTGATTTATTAGTACAATAAAAATACTTATAAAAATGTGTTTCATTTTATCATTATGTTTACTTCTATTCATCTGATAAGCTTTGTATCCTTTTTTCTAAGGGGACGCAATAAAGATTTTAAAATAAAATATACTTTTTAATATAAAAACAAATAACTGCAGCTTAAAAAACTCATTTTTATTGCGTATTTTAGGTAAAATTTTATATAGTAAGCCACACCAACCCGCCATTGCATGTTTGTGTGTCTTATCTTTATCTAATCTTAGCGACGATATTGTTTTCGTAACTTGTGTAAGTGAGATAGATATATGTTTACTTAAAATTGTTATTAGTTTCAAAGCTACGTCGTCGCGTTTGGATAGTGGTTACACTTTTTTCGACGCGCGTTAATGTGGTTGGCTCCTGTAGTGTTGTATAACTCAATGAGGCTAGCCATCGGCGCAGGACAGGATTATAGTGCCCAAGCGTATGCGCAAGCACAAGTGCACTCTCTATTCCCTTCCCTCACTCTCATAATCCGATGAGACGGTAAACCGACACGACCGGAGAGAGATCAGGCGCAGGACCAACGGCTTTACGTGCTTTCCGAGGCACGGGGGTGAGACATCGCCAACTTCCTGACTTCGGGCAGAATAGAGAATAGAATTTCTTGACAGAAAAACTCAATAAATGATTTTTGGCCCGACCCGGGATTTGAACCCAACACCTCATGATCAGTAGTCGCACTACTATAACCACTAGACCAACGTGGCGGGCCTTTTGTTAAACAGGCTTATTATTATGCAATTAAGTAACGAATAGCCATTTTTAAAATGTTTGCCTGTCTGTCTGAGATAGAGAGCAATGCATGTATTGCTTGTGTTCTAGGCTTCTAGGCTACACTTTAACCGAAAAACTTGGAGATTTTTAAAAACAAAAACGACAAATTGATAAAGTAACTGGTATTTGATTATCTTCAAATAGGTCCTATCCATTTTAATGAACGAGACATGTGTCTTTTCATTTTTAATGACCGGATCATTCAAATGGATCTTTTCGAGTTTCAGGAGTCCGTGATCTGTGAGACCGCTTGACAGTGTCGGTCGTCGAACATTACTATACTCTTTGGCCGTAGGTCCTGTCGATCGTATGATCCGGAATGTTCAAAAAATGTAATTGCAATCATCAATACTTTGGTGCGACCCGGGTCAAAAGAACGAATCATTAGCAAAGATACATGTCTACAAGGAACAGGAAAAAGGTTTTGTTGTTAATTTATACCAAGAGTGAAAATATTTCAAACAAATACGATAGAATAGAATATTTTTTTCAATTTAGATTTATTATAATAATATCAACAATTTTATTAATTAGCTAAATATTCGCAATGCTCCTGAAACACGAATGGAATCTTCTCGTACGTGTAGTAACAAAATGCCTTCAAGAAACGAGCTTACCTACTACTTTTCAAAAGGCCGACAACGCGCCTTGTAATTCCCTTGTTCACAGTTTAAAGCTAAACTCCATGGTTTAAACAGAGTCTAACCACAGATTAATAAATTTGTCTAACCAGCTGTGGCGGAGGAGCTAGGGGCCGGGTTCGTCGCTAATCCCGCGCGCTTTAGGGTTACAAGTTTTGAAATAAATTGGTTAGGTACCGAGGTGATCCTGCCAAATAATGTTCGGCCGAATATTGGGTTCGATAAAAGCTTTATTTTACTATTTTTATTATTTATACGTTTCCCCCGGGTGGTGCTAAAAGAGCGACAAAGCCGAAAGAACAGACTCGGCTACTCGCCGTGTGGTAGCGGCGTAAAATATGCCACGCCCTAGTTTTCGCACCATGAGGCAAAAAGTAAAAGAAATGGCCCCGAGTTCCCGGCGCCCCTTTAATGGGGCAGGGGTGCGAAGAATCTCCGGGAGGAAAACCGGCGACGAGGTTCGCCACCCGTCACGTTCTGTCTCCCAGAGAGGCGAAAAGTGGATTGCAGAGGCCCGTCTGGCTACGTTGAATGTATGTGGGGCAATGAATGATAAAATGGATGAAGTATGCGATATGATGTATGATAGAGGAATAGATGTATTATGTGTAAATGAGACGAAAAGGAAGGGGAAGGATGTCACTGCACATCGCATGTATACCGCATACTGGTCTGGTGTAGACGAGATCGAGCGGGCATGCCAGGGAGTAGGGATCATCCTTTCAGAACGAATGGGCCAATGTGTGAAAGAGTATGAATGTGTAAGCCCAAGACTGCTATGGATACGAATGAAAGTGGGCTTAAAGAAGTTGTTTGTGTTAGGGGTCTACGCCCCAGACATGTCTAAGCCCACTTATATCCGGGAGCAGTTTTGGGAAATGGTAAGGATGGTGCTAATGAAGTGTAAGGGAAATGAAAATATTATTATGCTAGGAGATTTTAATGGAAGGGTTGGGGTGAGGAGGCTTGGTTATGAAAGGATATTGGGAACGTTTGGTGATGAAAGTATAAATGAGAATGGTGAAAGCCTCCTCACCGTATGTGTGGAAAGGAATCTTTTTGTGACGAACACTTTCTTTCGTCATAAGAAGATTCACATGTATACTTGGGAAAGAGGTGATGATAGAAGCATGATAGATTTCATAACTGTGGATGAAAGAATGAGGAGCGCAGTGGTGGATACAAGGGTTTACCGGGGGTCCAACGTAGGGACCGACCACTACCTGGTCTTATGCCAAATTAGGGGTTTATTCAGACGTTGGCGGCATAGGACATCTGTGTCTACCACTGCGTTACAGCGTATAAGAATTGAGAGGTTACAAGATGAAGATGTGAAAGACAAGTACAAATGCAGACTGAGAGAAAATATAAGTAATTTGGATGAGTTGTGTGTGAATGAGTTAGACTTGGAGAATGTGTGGCATAATGTTAAGAAAGGTTTAGTGGATGCAGCTACCGAAGTATGTGGTGTTAGTAAGAGAATGAATGAAAGGAAAGACAATACGTTATGGTGGGATGACGAGGTACGTATGGAAGTTGAAGCAAAGAAGAGAGCATGGCTAGATTTACTAGCGACCAAAGCTGGTAACTCTGGCGGTAAGAATGATGAGAATGAAAGGAAAAAGGCAGAGTTTAAACGTTTAAATAAGAGAGTAAAAGAATTAGTTGAAAGGAAAAAGCAAGAAAGAACGGATAGGAATGATAGAAGAATATCGGATAACTTCCAGGCAAATATTAAAATGTTCTGGAAACTCGTAAGAAATACCAGGGGACTTTCAAAACAGCCTAGATTGAATGCGATACGAGACGAGAATGGCTGTATCCTGAATGATGAAGTGTTGAGTCTAAAGAGATGGAAGGAATATTTTGAAAGCGAATTTATGAGTGAGGAGAAGTGTGAACTAAATGAAATAGAAATTCCGAAAGAAGATGAAAGGGATAAGGAGATAAGTATGGATGAAATAATGAAAGCAATGAAAAGCATGAAAGTAGGTAAGGCAGCCGGATATGATAGAGTTTCACTCGAAATGCTAAGGGCTGGAGAGGACGTGGTGGCAGGCCTGCTGTACACCTTGTTTAATTTATGTTGGGAACTAAAGCGGGTACCGGGAGACTGGTGCAAAGCCGTGATAGTCCCAATATATAAGGGAAAAGGGTCACAGCAGGACTGTAAAAACTACCGTGGTATCAGCCTTCTTAGCATTGTGGGAAAACTGTATGCTAAGGTACTAATTGAAAGAGTTATGAAAGAAACTGATGAAAAAATTTGGGATGTGCAAGCGGGATTTAGAAAGGGAATGGGGTGTACAGATCAAGTCTTTTCCATGCGCATGATCGCGGAGAAGTTTTTGGCGAAAAACCAAAGAGTTTTTTGTGCGTTCATGGACTTGGAAAAGGCTTATGACAGAGTGGACAGGGATGTGTTATGGCAAACGCTGAACGCATTTAGGTTGAGCGCTGGTTTGATACAGGCATTAAAGTCTCTGTATAGGGACTCGAGTGCTTGTGTTAGAATCAACGGGGTCTACTCGGACTGGTTTGGCATCCATAAAGGTGTCAGACAGGGCTGTGTAGCTTCCCCGTGGCTGTTCAACCTATTTATGGACAGCTGTTTGGAAAATTTGAAAGTTGAAGAATGCGGGGTAAGAATGGGTGAGTTAACCATCAAATGCCTTTTGTACGCCGATGATCAAGTCATACTTGCGTCGTCGGCGGCCGAGTTGCAAATGATGGTTACATTAATGAACAGGTCATTAAAAGAAAGGGGAATGAAAGTGAACGCGAGTAAGACGAAAGTGATGGTTTTTGAAAGAGATGAAAGCAAAACGGTATGTGAAATAAGAATAGAAGGAGAGTTAATTGAGCAAGTGGATGAGTTCGTATATTTGGGATGTGTATTCAGCAGGGATGCGAGATATGATAAGGACATTGAACGACGAGTGAATGCAGGAAATAAAGTAAATGGGGCTCTACACTCTATTGTGAAAAGTCAGAATGTGTCAAAAAAGGCACGTATGGCAATTCACAGTGCTGTATTAGTCCCTACTTTAACGTATGGTAGTGAAAGTTGGGTGTGGCAGAAGAAGCACGAGAGTAGAATAAATGCGGTAGAAATGCGGTCGCTAAGGAGTATGTTAGGGCTGAATCTGAGTGACAGGGTGAGAAACTGTGTGATAAAAGAAGAGTGTGGTTTGCAAGATGATGCGGTGACCAGGATTAAGAAAGGAATGCTTCGGTGGTTTGGTCATGTAGAAAGAATGAATGCGGAAAGACTGATAAAGCAAATATATGTTGCAGAAGTGAATGGAAGAGTCGGAAAGGGACGTCCTAGGCGGAAGTTTGTCGACCAAATTGGCGATATACTAAAAATGGGCCAAATTAAGAGTACCCTTAACCGACGAGCATGTATGCGTAGGTATATGAATGTGGAAGAGGCGAGAAAGGTATGTCAGGATCGTGCTAAATGGAAGTCTGTAGTCTCTGCCTACCCCTCTGGGTGACAGGCGTGAGTGTTTATGTATAAAAGCTTTACCGAAATTTCGGCCGAATATTCGTATTCGGTGTAATCCATATTCGGTTCATCTCTAATTTTTTATTCCCGACGTTTCGGGCGCTTTACGGCACCCATGGTCACGGATCACGGTGTACAAATAGTAAGCACTAGTGGCTGACTATGACATTGGGACGTCAAACACCTCAGGCCCCCGTGACCATGGGTGCTGTGAAGCGCCCGAACCGAAGCGTCGGGAATTAAAAATAAGTTATTAAACGCGATAAAATCCGTAAATATAGTTTTATTCAATTAGTTCTTTATTTAATCCTTTAAGTATATTCAAGGTTAGAGCAGATACCGAACTGGAAACTTTCCTTCATATGAACAAATTAACAAAATTTTGATCCATTCTTGATACTACTATCAAAAACATCATAAACTCGCACGTCAGAAGGGTAAGGGCCCCAACCATTACATCCGATTTGATAGACCACAAATCCTCGCAAAAGAACACCGATTGCTACCAAGAATGATACGCGAGGCTACTGAAATTAAAAAACATCCTAATTTCAATAGAGAAGGAGTACCTACCACCTGCTTAAGACCCTTAATTAATATAATTCAAACTAAACCCAAGCATTCTGCGTAGATTGGACCATAAATAATAATTAAAAATCTGAAGGTACTCCGTGACATCGGGACGTCAGTCACCTCAGTCCCCCGTGACCATGGGTGCTGGAAAGCACCCGAAACGTCAGGAATTAAAAATAATTTAAAATTAAAAGCGATAAAATCTGTATAAGTAGTTTTAATCAATCTATAATTGTGCCAAATTACAGATTTGTAGCACTTAGGGTATCTGAGTAAAACCGCGGACGGATGGACGGACGGACATGGCGAAACTATAAGGGTTCCTTCTTGTTGAACCACGGAACCCTAAAAATTTACTTTCAATAAATATTATGTCATAATTTATACTGCATATTCTATTGTATACTTTGCAATTCCATTTCCATCTGCGTTCTGCCCTGTTGCGTTCCGTTGCGTTCCATTCCGTTCTATTCCGTATCATTCTATTCTATACTATCCTATTTTTTTATTCCATTCTATTCCGTTACCGTTACTGTTACATTACTGAATATGGGCCTCCCCCATAAATTATTTTCGAAGGTTATATAATATGCTATTGTTGTCACACTTAAGGGGAAATATAATCTCAAATGGCTTAGCAAGATCCTTCGTTATGCCCAAAATATTGCAGCATTAATTTTGAAATAAATATATGGTAAAGTTGAGGATTAATGTTAAGGATTATCTTAGACGAAAACACGATTTCGTAAAATTTTCTCGATAGAAAAAAAATCCAAAGTTACCTCCAAAATAAACAATAAACCGCTGTTATTCATAAAATACTTTAAATAAGATCATGAAACTTTGCATACTAACTGAACTAACTATAAAGCAGTGCTTATGTTATTTACTTTTTTTAAAATACCATTATTTTCACTGTAAAAAGAAATTACCTAAACTATCGGTCTTTTGAAGCGTGATTCCTGCAGCACGGTCACTTCGCCTCGGCCTTTGAACGAGGAGGTTGTGTCGCTTACGATCAGAATATACATTACGCAACAGTACGACGTAAAATTAAAATGGGAAATAACCGTGATAAAAATAAGAAGTGGCTGGCTTGGCGTTAAGAAACAGGCATAAATATGATAAACCTAATGAAATAAGTGTCTAACGACCTTTCTACTTACAGTATTAGTGATTACAAACATGTCGGTACATAGCATACGACGCGCGGGCAAGTGGGGACGAAATTAGAATTTGAGCTGACTTACTCTATCCTCTTAACAAGCGACATTTATATTTATATATTTATATTTAGTCGTTATTAGGGAAGACGCTGTTGCGCATTTCCCGATTTGTTTTATATATTATTTTTATATTGTTGTTTCGTATTTTTATATTGTTATATTCTATTCTGTTATATACTATTCCATGCTACTCCATACTATTTCATGTTACATATTCAGGAGTAATCTAAAAATCGTAACCCCCCAAATTACGAACGTGACACGCGGTAGCAACGACGTTCCAGACGCACACTACAATAATTTGGAAATTGTATTATATTCTCTTTAGTTAACATTCGGTGGCAAATAAAAGATGTAATAAACTAGTTATTTTTATTTTTTTAAAGTGATAAGACTGCTATAGCTAGCACGCCACGTTACAAGAGATTGTTACAATAGAATCGGATATTCTGCTGCTCCTGTCACTAATGTCACTTCGAAGCACCCACAAACTTTTGCTAATTTTCTTTAACAGGCACCTCGACACATATTTGCATATGAAAACGTTATTATGGGTATGTTCCAAAATAGAACCCAGTGTACTGTCCAATGCAAATGACGTCATGAATCGACGCTATACTGGTGATTCGTTCCAAAATATAGGACAGTTTATGACGTCATACATTTCATCATCATCATCATTACAGCCTTTCACAAGTCCACTGCTGAACATAGGCCTCCCCCAAGTAATGCCACAAAGCACGGTCCTGAGCCACCTGCATCCATCGACTTCCTGCATGTCTTACCAGGTCGTCACTCCATCTAGTGGGGGGTCGCCCTACACTACGCCTACCGGTACGAGGCTGCCACTCGAGAACCTTTCTTCCCCATCGGTTATCGGTTCTTCGAGCTATATGGCCGGCCCATTGCCACTTCAGCTTACTAATCCGTTGGGCTATGTCGGTCACTCTGGTTTTACTGCGGATATCCTCATTTCTGAGTCTATCACGCAGAGAAACTCCGAGCATAGCCCTCTCCATAGCTCGCTGAGCGACCTTAAGCGTCCTCATACGGCCAGCAGTGAAGGACCACGTCTCAGATCCATAAGTCATCACTGGCAACACGCACTGGTTGTACAATCTAGTTTTTAGAGATTGAGGTATACCTGACGAAAAGATATGTCGTAATTTCCCGAACGCTGCCCAGCCGAGTTGAATCCGTCGATTGACCTCTCGGTCGAAGTTGGACTTACCTAGTCGGACTATTTGTCCCAGGTAAACGTACTCGTCAACAACTTCGAGCATAGTGCTCCCAACAACTACCGGCATAGGTGTGACATGGACATTGAACATGATCTTTGTTTTGTCCATGTTCATCTTAAGACCTATCCGTTGGGAGGCACTATTGAGGTCATTGAGCATAGTGCTTAAGTCCTCCAGCGATTCTGCCATAAGGACTATATCGTCGGCAAATCGAAGGTGAGTGATGTACTCGCCATTGATGTCAATACCGTATCCTTTCCAGTCCAGTAGCTTGAAAACGTCTTCCAATGCAGCGAGTCATACATTTGCGACCATAGAAATATTAAAAACAGTATAATCTATGTTTGCGACATATTGGAAGTGTTGGCGATTATTTTGTCATTTTGTGCTGCAAAACTCATTATATCCTCCTAATGGAGATACCAGCTATTGTTCTATAATTTTTTGTATTTGAATAAATAAAAACAAATTCTGGCATCCTTCATTCAGCGTACACTCAATAAAAAATTGTTTTATTATGGCCGGATATCCGACACGATATGGCGGCGGCATACTAGTACAATATAGTGTCAATTCGCCGTCCCCGGAGAATAAAATGATAACTGCCATTATCTTAGTGTTAGTGTTATGTCATTTTTGGGATCTGTGGGTAGAAATACATCTGCTCAATTTTTTCGTAATTTTTATACAGTTATTTTACGAAGTTACAAAATTTTACAATAGTATTCAAAGATTTAACACAGGCCTTAAAATACGAGAATAAAGTTTTAATATAATATTATCGAAATGCATTCCTACTTGTTAGTATTACAAACAGCCATAGAATTATGTTCTCGTGAAAAATATTTGAGTCGATAATGATAAGAGCAGTTATCATTTTATTCTCGTTCAAAACCAATCACTCGCTTCGTATAAAGATGTGTTAATAAAACTACTTTTATGGTTTGAACAGTAAGACTTATTGCCATTCATTTCACTCACTTAGATTATACGAAAACGCATTGCCATGGTAGATACAAACTCGCCAATGATTCCAGCGTATTGGTAATGTTCACTTACATAGTGACAAATTAACCGAAAATAGAAAACGAAAATGAAAGAAACGAAGATTTCTCACCAGATGAATCTGAGTATTTGCCGAGCCCAGAAAGAATGAAAATATTATAACAATGCGAAAGTCCATCAAGCATTGGAGGAAACTTAGATTACATAGACACAGTCAGTTAGAATATAATAAGAATACCATCAACTATATCCAACATATCTTTTGTTTTGAACACAATTTATCTTGTACCACACCTTTTAGTCATATATAAAGCTAATAGGTTGCAAGACACTCCTAAAGCACACACAGAATGTATTTTTGATTTGATACAAACTTCATCACATGAAAGTTATGGACCCTAGAGGTACAAAACAAAACTGTCATCAAAAATATGCCTAAATAAAATATTTTAAAACTAAACGCCAACCTCTTATATTCGTAATACTATTGATAATCACGAAAATGAAAAAGAAGCAGAACCATCACCGTCCCTTTTTGATTTGGATGCAACATTATAACTTGAAAATGTTTTTGGTTTTATATTGTCGGACAAAACGATTATTACCAATGAAAACATAATACTAGTCATCAAAATTTGATACAAACCGGAGAAAACAGTAACGTAGCCGACCATCAGAGCCCAGATTATATTGAAAACTATGATAGAGAAGATCAAATCAAAATGTATAGTTATCATTTAGTATAGTTCAAGAACCAACAAAGGGAAAAATACAAGAAAACTTAAACAAAATTTAAACGAAAAACAAGATTTTAAGAATAATAATTAAAAATTTCAGGAGAAGCGTATAAAGGGTGTAGATCGAAGAAAATATACGACAAGTAGTAGTAGTAAAAGTACTTCGGGCACTTACAACTAAGTTTTAAAAGTTAGTTGTAAGTGCCCGAAGAAATGTGGCGAAAAGATAACTTATGAGCAGAGAGAGTACATAATGCAGCAATATTATAAAATAAGAGATCACGAGAGACACTGACAACTATCCTGAATCATACATTCATCAAAGATGTTAAGTAAATCACCGTTGACCGAAAACGCAACCAAACTCAATCGATCAATTACTTTTTCACAATAGACTCAAAAAAAGAACAAGTGTGCAAAACATTTTTCATAAATACTTTAAGAATTTCACATCAAATTGTTTATACAGCACTAGAAAATTCTAAACCTGACGAAAATTTTATAGACAAACGAGGGCGACATGAAAATATTCCACGTAAAATGCACATTGCGACAGAAGAGAGCATCATAAAGCACATTGAATTGTTCCCTACAGTTGAGTCCCGTTACGAAGGAAAAGATTCTACAAGGAAATACCTCTCAGAACTACATAATATATCCAAAATGTACCGCCTCTACAGAGTCTGGTTTGGACAGCAAAGATCTGACTGCCATTTAACCACTAAATGTCAATACGAGACAATATTCAACACCAAGTTTTTTTTAACGAAAAAAGAATGAATGAAAATGAATGAAATGAAATTGGTAGTTGCTTACTAAAATTTCTACTTAATGAGAAACAAAGAGGCATCCATAACATATGATTTTACTCCAACAGTCGTTGCGGATAAAACAAAAACAGATTTATATACGTTTTATATCTTTATGCTGCACGGAAGCTTCAATTGAATAAATATCACACATGTATTCTTTAAATCCGGCACGACCAGAGTTTTCGATTCTTATCACCATTGAAAGTGAATCAAAACACAGAGTTGTATACACGCCTGAACACAATCATTATGAACTCGAAAGTATAAAGGAGTTAATAGAAAATAATAAACTGGTTAGAAAATGAGGAGAGCCAAAAAATATCATGGGCTCAAATCATGGAAGTAAATGCCTCATATTCAAATCGCATTGGTAACGCCAGTTACCAAGCCTAAGTCTTGGCTATGAGCCTGAACTCCAAACGTTATACACTAAGCCTATTTCAATAAGCTATGCTTTATATGATGATCTTATGAGCTTCCGCAAGACGGGAGATATTATTAGAAGTTACTATCGTGGTTTTTACGAGTTCTTTACTTATGACAGTAACTGTTCTGGTAGCAATAACGACAGTGAGGAAGATCGTTATGATTAATAATCATCATGATCGTCATTATCATCATTACAGCTCTTCACAAGTCCTCTGCTGAACATAAGTCTCCCCCAAGTAATGCCACAAAGCACGGTCCTGACCCACCTGCATCCATCGACTTCCTGCATGTCTTACCAGGTCGTCACTCCATTTAGTGGGGGGTCGCCCTACACTACGCCTACCGGTAAGAGGCTGCCACTCAAGAACCTTTCTTCCTCATCGGTTATCAGTTAATAATCACCCACTTTTATTTTATTTTTTAAACATTAATTTATAAGAAACTGATTTTTTGTGATAAATGTGAATTTGAAGCTGTTTTATTAATAACAAATTATGTAATAGAAAATATTAATAATTTCTTTCTCGCAATAATAATTTAGATATCAAGTGATCATAAAGCTGACTTTAACTAATATCAAATAGGTACAACGAGAGTAAATTAAAAAAATACTGTTTTTTTTTTTCAGTTTTATTTTGATTTCTGAGGAGTGAGAACCTAGTTTTGTTTGCTATTCAACGATTTGGAAGACATTCGTTACAAAGCTAATTTTCGGAAACTTATATTGAATAAAACTAATGTGGAATATTATCATAGTTTTATTGGGACACCAAACTAAAATTCCTTATCAGAAAAAAAGTTTTACAATATTTCCTAGAATAAGATGATATTAAAGTATTATCATGATCACTTGCAGCTTAAAAACCCGTAGAATAAAATGATAAGTAAAGAGTGCAATATTTGACTATGGTCAGGCTGTACGGAGAATAAAATGATAATCGACATTGTACAACTTACACGATGATTGATTTCGACTAACTTCTTATTTTTTAAATAATATCTCTATTTTACTAATCAGGCGTGTTCCACTTAAATATTTAGAACACACAAAAATAACTTTTTCTCATAGCTAACAATCATCAGTCTACGTTCGGTATTTAAGGAGTAAACAACGAAAACATGTTTTTTATTTTTCCTGAAAAGTTGCAATTTTGTGATTATCATTTTATTCTCCGGGGACGGCGAATTGATGGAATGGAATCATTTGTATTCGGCAGTATACTGAAAAAGGTTGGTGTGATGTCAGCATGTAACGTCTTAATGTCAAAGCCGTTTAACTATTCCACTGGGAGAATGTTATGTGGACGTGGTACGCTCGCGCGGCTTCAACTAAAGCGACTTCGGCATGCTAACAGTTTGTACAAAATTTTAGGTCTAGTTTGGTTCGTCGCCGTGTAGTGATTTAAGAGAATATACCAATATCATCTCGTGGGTGTCGTGAGATGCGATAGCGGATAACGAATCAGGAGATGGGCAGAATCATTTTCTCGATAATAGAAGTAAATTTAGTGTTGAAAAGCAGATGCATTGCCGGCCTTTTGAAAATGAGTAGATTTTTTTCGTGAAGGTCCTAAGCTTGGTGGTAGTCGACTTCACTAGGAAGTTATCAAACTTGTGCACTTGCAGCTCGGTCTGATCATAACTATGAAAAATCATTATCCACTACCACTGCTTCCGTCTCAAATACTAGAACGATTTTAATTTTTTTAAACTATATTAAAAGCACTGTGACTATTATTATCTGTATGTTTTTTTTATTATATTCGTTTTGTTTGCTGGCTGTATAATAACGGCCGCGTAACTGTTTTAGTAACTTCAGAAGGTTTCTAGTTTTTAAAATAATTAATTTATGATAAAAGAACATGAGAGTGAGATATAAATTGTACTATTGTATACAATATTAATTTGCTCCAGTGTCAAAAACGAACAGAGTAATTCTCTTATTCGCTTATTTCGAATAAATGGTCCCGGTTATTTTCTCAATTACTTCGGTAGAGTAGTAATTCGTATACTTAATTGGTTTTTATCTTTGAGTATTAGTTGGTTGAATACTCAAAGTCAATACTCAAAGGTTTTTATGTATATATGTAGTAAGGAATAATCATCTTTTTTCTTTCTAAAAGTAACAAAGATCCTTTTGACGAACGTTACTCATGCAATTAAATACATTATAATATGTAAGTACATACCAGAAGTTGATCGAAGTAGTGATTTTTGCGCATTGGTGGATCGTCTTCACAAAACGCTCATATTAGTATCGAAAATTGTGTACGATGATGAATGACTTCAAATAAGTGCGTTATAAGCCTGCTGGTAAATCCGCCACTGATACCATCCATAGACACGGCCGGAGATATCAGACGCACGAATGAGTTTTGATTTTGATTGTACTTACAACATTTTCAAATGTAAATGAGGATGATTTTTATTTCTTTTATATAGAACAAGGGTCACAATCGAACACTTATCGTTATTTACTTATCGTTATTTGTACTTACATTATATTGATTGCACTCAATTAAATAAGGTAATAAGTACCTAGGTGCAAATGTCTTGTCTTCGTTTTTAAAAAAGTGCATATAGTGGGATTTATTAAAAAAATAAGAGGCCTTTTATGTAGTTCAATGATTTCTTATATTAACACGGGCACAAATCATTAAATAAAACAAATTTTTACCAATTTTATTACTTTCATGTGTATTTGAGCGCCTTTCAAAATATTTTAGCTAAACTTAATTATCGCAACGGTGCTACTATTATATTTCGCATTTACGTATTTTAGAATTTTTTGCACGGTATACTTATTTTTTGTATTCGACGACATTCTGTCTGTAACGTTACTCTTGTGTAAATAATTTTTGTTATAATCACAAATTAAGATTAATTTCAAGAGCTTTATTTAAAAAAAAACTCCATTTTTTGCCCAAACAAGAACAAACTAAGCTCAAACAGTAATAGCTGTGCTGTCATCACTGCTAATATTCAATTAACTCGAACTAAGCTATCAATGCTTGTACTGGTGGTCCTCGACAGTACTTAGACGACGATTTTATACAACAACGTGTGAATTCACAAAATTCTTTGACACTCAACTTCCAGCCAACACCTGTGAGGGAAATCACTAACAACTAAAAGCGGATATTAAACGAGATTGACTAGTCGTGCGCATTGACACAGCATTAAACATTGCAATGATTTGCATCGTAAACATAATGTTAATATAATTTTTTTCTTCTTTTTTAACTGGCATAACATTTTCCAGACGGAATTTCGGTAACGGCGGCCAGTATCAATAAAGACTAGCCATCTGCGCAGGACAGGATCATAGTGCACGAGCGTACGTGTAAGTACTGGTGCACTCTCGATCCCCTTCGTATTGTCGTCTACAAGGGACTACTATTGTTTATCCCATGCAGGTTACGGGCCTCGGGGTGTTCCCCATTACCCGGGTAATCCTTACAGCCCATATCTATGGGCCGGTCTTGGGAGCCGTACATAGTACGACATTGTAGGCAATCTTCTTTGCTGTATTGCGCGCCACCAGGTAGGTGCTACCGGAGGGTCAGCCGTCTCTAAGCCCCGCGGAGTTCCGAGGACAAGGAGTCGACGCAGGGCCAATCTTGCCGACAGGTGTGCGCTCTTGACAGCAGCACTCATGACCTCCAGTGCTTCTTCCTGGTTCTAGATAAAGGCCTGGTGATCCCTAGGCAGAAGTTGGCGTATCTCGTGCCTCTGGGAAGGGATCTGCCGAAGGGTCAGCAACCTCCAGGTCCCGCGGAGACGCATCTCGACGCGGAGCCGAAGTAACCAACAGGCGCGCGCTCCTAGCAGCACGCCGGGCCTCCGGAGTTCGCTTACCAGCATAGTAGATTACACGCAGCGTTGGGTACTTCACGTCCCGGGTTGGGTCAGGGGCGTCCTCGAGGCTCCACGCAAGCCGAGTTGTCCCACAGCACGTGCACCCACTGCGAAGCGACGTGCTGTACTTTTCCCACCCGGGCGGGAGCGACGACCGACGGACGTGACCGGCTTCTAGCGCGGTCTGGATAGGCCCGGTCAACTCTGTATGGACAGAATGAAATACCTACGGGGGCTGAATTTAATTATTGCCATTTGTCAGATAAATGTCTTCATTTATAATTAGTAGGATTTTTCTAAAGATAAATTACACTCAAAAATTTTGAGTAAGTATAGAAATAATCCATAGGAAGATAATTATGCCTGTCGTATTTTTCTACATTATTATATTAGCATATCCTTGACAGTAAAAGAAAAATAAATGTTTTCTTTTTGTTTTAAATTTTCAATGAGTAGAAAATTATATTTTTTACTGGTAGCACCAAAATATCTAAATTATATACCTACTCATAATTCTCATTTCTCATAATATGGCGCCGCCGAATGTTTGTTTTGCTTGTGTCTTTTTCTAAGGTTTTGCAAGTTTACGATGCTGAGTTGAGATTAATATCCTTCGTTTATATGATGTGCAATGTTAGTCAATGATTCGTAGTGAAATACGAAATAGTGACTCTAAAAACTACGCTGCAATGGCGGATAAAGAAAATAGAAAAAGTGTTCTAAGTGCAACAGCTTACCAACCATTGACTACATTAAATTAGTTAGGTTTCCGAAACCCGCAGTAAAGTATATTTTGCGGTACGTATACAATATACATATACACTATTTAATAAGTTCTAACCTTAAAGTAAATCTCTTGTCCAACTTATTGTTTCTCGTTAACCATTGAAAAACAAATTATGGGTTTGTAAACCATTGGACCTACTTTGATAATATTTGTATTTAATAATTATATCTTTTGTTTTCAGCTGAAAATTGTGGGTGAAATATTATATTCCTTCCCAAGAGCAGTATACTACTTCAGCTTTCCAGACAAAGCTACACAATAAGCCCAGAATGCTGTGTGAAAACATTTTCATGATGGTTAATTTAATGATGCAATCAAGAAAAAGCTCTTAAGAACTGCATTCCCATGTGATGTAAGTAAAGTGTATAATGTATATGGTAATATGGTATGTATATAGTTTTCTTTAAGGATTACTCAGATATTTTATATGGGGATTACTATATTCAGGAGTGGACTTTGATAGACAGTAATGAAGATGATGATGATTATTCATATGACCATCATCTGGATCTAACATGAATGGACAGACCACATACAGTAGTTTGAATCCTGTGAATGCTTTAAACTAATTTATAATAATTGGACGGACAAGGCATCCAAAGATTGAAGTCTATAACTCTATAAAGTTAGCACAAGCCCTTCCTTACATTATTAAAAGTGCAATACACTGCATACATTATTTTTAACAATCATTTTTTTTAAATCAACAACAAACCTGAAGAAAGTTCAAGCATCACAATCTATGAATAATTACATTTCGTCCTAAACCTATCAAATTTAAAAGCACAACTTGTACAACACAGTAGAAATACATGCATCGAATGGTTCTCAAACAATAGATAAATACTAGACTTCTTTTCACATAGTTATTGTATTTACTATCTTATTTTGTTATATTAATTGTAATAGTGGGTGTATTATAGAGCAAGTTGGATGAACAAGATCCATTCACTTATTTTGTATTGGTAGAGGGTAATGTAGCGCCGCGAGCAGGGACTGGCTTACTATGAAAGTAATGTCAGCGAATATAATGTTAATTTAATTTTATGATACTATAATTTATTTCAGTTTTTATTTATTTCCAGACTAACAAAGTGTATTCCCATTTTATTTTGTGAATCACAAGCTGGCTCCTCGCAAATTATTGCTGCAAAACCACAAGCAGGATCTTCAAAAAGGACAACATTATATCCACTGAAGAACAACCACAAACATCAAAGCATAACAGATAACGTTGAATCTGAAAAAGAAAGTACTCTATATGAAAATTTTTAAAATTATATAAGGAATATTTTTGTAATCTAATATTTAATATGTTTTATAATTTTGAATTAAAATTATTCTATTTATAAGCTCATTAAATACTTAACCCTATACTTCGCAAGAAAAAATATTTTAGAAATATCGTAAAAAATAATTTTGAATACGTTCTAGGGTGGTCGTTGAAGGGATAAAAAATAATAAAAAAAATATTATATAAGTAATTCAGCATTTATTGAGCGTATCATATTAGATACATTGCCAGGCCCTTAACAATCAACGCTATAAAATCTACGTATCTAATTTGTTACACTGCCAGTGTTTGAGTAATGTTAATAAATGGGGTTTAAATATAATTGTAACAAAACAAAGCCTAAAATGTCAACATTCTCAATGACATAAAAAAAATCATAACTATTTTGTAAATAAAGTATTACTTTTTAGTATGGTATTCTGAAACAATAACGTTCCGGCAACAAGCACAACGTCTATTTACATTTTTGACAAAAGAATTTAGTAAGCCCTTTTGTGCAATACATACACCTTCCTCTGCTGTTTAATATAGTTGGATAATGAGCAACTTGGTCATACCGAACAGCATCTGGTGGTCTTTCAGTTGTTGGCTTCTGTATAGTCCTGGTTGATTTCATGCCAGGCCTGCGGCTTTCAAAAATTTCCATTCTAAAGTTTTTTAGTGATTTTCGTTGTTTGGTTTCGTTTATCCCAGACAGCACATAATAAAAATAAAGCCAGAAATGGCTTTATTTTTATTATGTTTTAGTGTAAGTAGTGTAAAGAGTTTCAAGGATCAATCGGGCTAGGCTTCTTGAGATTCCACAAAATGGCTTAGGTCCAAATTGTGTGCACTTTGAGCCATCCCGTGCAAGTTTGTCGGCAAATTCGTTGCCTAAAATACCCTCGTGACCCGGAACCCATCTTAAAACGACCCTGTTGTTATATCTCAGGTCGTTTAAACAGTTCACGCAGTCTCCAACTAGCTTCGAGTTCACTATGTTTGACCTCAGTGCTAGCAGTGCTACTTGACTATCAGAGTTTATGTAAATTATATGACTGACGTAGTGTTTTTGCTGATTGATTTCCGCACACCAAGTTTGGCGAAAATTTCTGCCTGAAAGATAGAGGTGTATCTACCCAAAGTCATGCTAAGTTTGAATTTGGGGAGTTCTCCGTAAATTCCAAAGCCTAACGTCGAGGCTCATTTTAGACCCATCGGTATACCATATGAGGAGATGATTCACTTTCGTCGAAATCCGATTTTGCTCCCGGTTTTAGAACAAGAGCTATGAGTTGCCGAACTCTTCTTTGTTGTTGAATAATAAGGTGAGGAACTACCTGCGGAAGAAAATAAGAAATAGTAGTAATAAAATTGTCATTTTGACCACATTTTGGCCACAACAACCAATCTAATCGTAGCCTAGCTATAGCCGCGGTCTGTGAATCAAACCCGAGTAGTATCTATACAAATCAGGCAATGTCACATATTTGATACGTAGCTAAAAATATCTGGGATGTTCGCCATTTAGCAATGTATCATATTTGTGCAAATATGATACATTGCTAAATAAAATGGTTAACCATTCCATTCAACCATAATATTTGTGCAAATATGATACATTGCTAAATGGCGAACATCCCAGATATTTTTAGCTACGTATCAAATATGTGACATTGCCTGATTTGTATAGATACTACTCGGGTTTGATTCACAGACCGCGGCTATAGCTAGGCTACGATTAGATTGGTTGTTGTGGCCAAAATGTGGTCAAAATGACAATTTTATTACTACTATTTCTTATTTTCTTCCGCAGGTAGTTCCTCACCTTATTATTCAACAACAAAGAAGAGTTCGGCAACTCATAGCTCTTGTTCTAAAACCGGGAGCAAAATCGGATTTCGACGAAAGTGAATCATCTCCTCATATGGTATACCGATGGGTCTAAAATGAGCCTCGACGTTAGGCTTTGGAATTTACGGAGAACTCCCCAAATTCAAACTTAGCATGACTTTTGGTAGATACACCTCTATCTTTCAGACAGAAATTTTCGCCAAACTTGGTGTGCGGAAATCAATCAGCAAAAACACTACGTCAGTCATATAATTTACATAAACTCTGATAGTCAAGTAGCACTGCTAGCGCTGAGGTCAAACATAGTGAACTCGAAGCTAGTTGGAGACTGCGTGAACTGTTTAAACGACCTGAGATATAACAACAGGGTCGTTTTAAGATGGGTTCCGGGTCACGAGGGTATTTTAGGCAACGAATTTGCCGACAAACTTGCACGGGATGGCTCAAAGTGCACACAATTTGGACCTAAGCCATTTTGTGGAATCTCAAGAAGCCTAGCCCGATTGAACCTTGAAACTCTTTACACTACTTACACTAAAACATTAATCCGGGCTTTTGATCATAAATTCGCCTCAGAAGCCCTGGGATTAAGTAAAAATAAATTGCGCATTCTGGCAAGAGCCCTAACTGGACACTGTTGTCTTAAAAAGTACATGTCTATCCTGGGACTAAGCAACTCAAGGATGTGTCGGTTTTGTTCCATAACGGAAGAAACACCTCTACACATCCTAACTGATTGCGGACCCTTAATGCGCAAATGTAATACTCATCTGGGAAACTATCTACTCAGCCTAGAAGAAGTAAAATTGCTCACGGCTAAGCAACTCCTTCTATTTATTGAAAACTAGGGCTTAGCCTTGAACTATAGCCATAGCAGTGATCACAATAGATCTTACAGGTCGCAGTGATACTGGTCTCTTTCCCTAGACCTGCATAGCTGCTAGCACATAATAAAAATAAAGCCATTTCTGGCTTTATTTTTATTATGTGCTGTCTGGGATAAACGAAACCAAACAACGAAAATCACTAAAAAACTTTAGAATGGAAATTTTTGAAAGCCGCAGGCCTGGCATGAAATCAACCAGGACTATACAGAAGCCAACAACTGAAAGACCACCAGATGCTGTTCGGTATGACCAAGTTGCTCATTATCCAACTATAGTAAACAGCAGAGGAAGGTGTATGTATTGCACAAAAGGGCTTACTAAATTCTTTTGTCAAAAATGTAAATAGACGTTGTGCTTATTGCCGGAACGTTATTGTTTCATAGAATACCATACTAAAATAAAGTAATACTTTATTTCCAAAATAGTTATGATTTTTTTTATGTCATTGAGAATGTTGACATTTTAGGCTTTGTTTTGTTACAATTATATTTAAACCCCATTTATTAACATTACTCAAACACTGGCAGTGTAACAAATTAGATACGTAGATTTTATAGCGTTGATTGTTAAGGGCCTGGCAATGTATCTAATATGATACGCTCAATAAATGCTGAATTACTTATATAATATTTTTTTTATTATTTTTTATCCCTTCAACGACCACCCTAGAACGTATTCAAAATTATTTTTTACGATATTTCTAAAATATTTTTTCTTGCGAAGTATAGGGTTAAGTATTTAATGAGCTTATAAATAGAATAATTTTAATTCAAAATTATAAAACATATTAAATATTAGATTACAAAAATATTCCTTATATAATTTTAAAAATTTTCATATAGAGTACTTTCTTTTTCAGGTTCAACGTTATCTGTTATGCTTTGATGTTTGTGGTTGTTCTTCAGTGGATATAATGTTGTCCTTTTTGAAGATCCTGCTTGTGGTTTTGCAGCAATAATTTGCGAGGAGCCAGCTTGTGATTCACAAAATAAAATGGGAATACACTTTGTTAGTCTGGAAATAAATAAAAACTGAAATAAATTATAGTATCATAAAATTAAATTAACATTATATTCGCTGACATTACTTTCATAGTAAGCCAGTCCCTGCTCGCGGCGCTACATTACCCTCTACCAATACAAAATAAGTGAATGGATCTTGTTCATCCAACTTGCTCTATAATACACCCACTATTACAATTAATATAACAAAATAAGATAGTAAATACAATAACTATGTGAAAAGAAGTCTAGTATTTATCTATTGTTTGAGAACCATTCGATGCATGTATTTCTACTGTGTTGTACAAGTTGTGCTTTTAAATTTGATAGGTTTAGGACGAAATGTAATTATTCATAGATTGTGATGCTTGAACTTTCTTCAGGTTTGTTGTTGATTTAAAAAAAATGATTGTTAAAAATAATGTATGCAGTGTATTGCACTTTTAATAATGTAAGGAAGGGCTTGTGCTAACTTTATAGAGTTATAGACTTCAATCTTTGGATGCCTTGTCCGTCCAATTATTATAAATTAGTTTAAAGCATTCACAGGATTCAAACTACTGTATGTGGTCTGTCCATTCATGTTAGATCCAGATGATGGTCATATGAATAATCATCATCATCTTCATTACTGTCTATCAAAGTCCACTCCTGAATATAGTAATCCCCATATAAAATATCTGAGTAATCCTTAAAGAAAACTATATACATACCATATTACCATATACATTATACACTTTACTTACATCACATGGGAATGCAGTTCTTAAGAGCTTTTTCTTGATTGCATCATTAAATTAACCATCATGAAAATGTTTTCACACAGCATTCTGGGCTTATTGTGTAGCTTTGTCTGGAAAGCTGAAGTAGTATACTGCTCTTGGGAAGGAATATAATATTTCACCCACAATTTTCAGCTGAAAACAAAAGATATAATTATTAAATACAAATATTATCAAAGTAGGTCCAATGGTTTACAAACCCATAATTTGTTTTTCAATGGTTAACGAGAAACAATAAGTTGGACAAGAGATTTACTTTAAGGTTAGAACTTATTAAATAGTGTATATGTATATTGTATACGTACCGCAAAATATACTTTACTGCGGGTTTCGGAAACCTAAATAATTTAATGTAGTCAATGGTTGGTAAGCTGTTGCACTTAGAACACTTTTTCTATTTTCTTTATCCGCCATTGCAGCGTAGTTTTTAGAGTCACTATTTCGTATTTCACTACGAATCATTGACTAACATTGCACATCATATAAACGAAGGATATTAATCTCAACTCAGCATCGTAAACTTGCAAAATCTTAGAAAAAGACACAAGCAAAACAAACATTCGGCGGCGCCATATTATGAGAAATGAGAATTATGAGTAGGTATATAATTTAGATATTTTGGTGCTACCAGTAAAAAATATAATTTTCTACTCATTGAAAATTAAAACAAAAAGAAAACATTTATTTTTCTTTTACTGTCAAGGATATGCTAATATAATAATGTAGAAAAATACGACAGGCATAATTATCTTCCTATGGATTATTTCTATACTTACTCAAAATTTTTGAGTGTAATTTATCTTTAGAAAAATCCTACTAATTATAAATGAAGACATTTATCTGACAAATGGCAATAATTAAATTCAGCCCCCGTAGGTATTTCATTCTGTCCATACAGAGTTGACCGGGCCTATCCAGACCGCGCTAGAAGCCGGTCACGTCCGTCGGTCGTCGCTCCCGCCCGGGTGGGAAAAGTACAGCACGTCGCTTCGCAGTGGGTGCACGTGCTGTGGGACAACTCGGCTTGCGTGGAGCCTCGAGGACGCCCCTGACCCAACCCGGGACGTGAAGTACCCAACGCTGCGTGTAATCTACTATGCTGGTAAGCGAACTCCGGAGGCCCGGCGTGCTGCTAGGAGCGCGCGCCTGTTGGTTACTTCGGCTCCGCGTCGAGATGCGTCTCCGCGGGACCTGGAGGTTGCTGACCCTTCGGCAGATCCCTTCCCAGAGGCACGAGATACGCCAACTTCTGCCTAGGGATCACCAGGCCTTTATCTAGAACCAGGAAGAAGCACTGGAGGTCATGAGTGCTGCTGTCAAGAGCGCACACCTGTCGGCAAGATTGGCCCTGCGTCGACTCCTTGTCCTCGGGACTCCGCGGGGCTTAGAGACGGCTGACCCTCCGGTAGCACCTACCTGGTGGCGCGCAATACAGCAAAGAAGATTGCCTACAATGTCGTACTATGTACGGCTCCCAAGACCGGCCCATAGATATGGGCTGTAAGGATTACCCGGGTAATGGGGAACACCCCGAGGCCCGTAACCTGCATGGGATAAACAATAGTAGTCCCTTGTAGACGACAATACGAAGGGGATCGAGAGTGCTCCAGTACTTACACGTACGCTCGTGCACTATGATCCTGTCCTGCGCAGATGGCTAGTCTTTATTGATACTGGCCGCCGTTACCGAAATTCCGTCTGGAAAATGTTATGCCAGTTAAAAAAGAAGAAAAAAATTATATTAACATTATGTTTACGATGCAAATCATTGCAATGTTTAATGCTGTGTCAATGCGCACGACTAGTCAATCTCGTTTAATATCCGCTTTTAGTTGTTAGTGATTTCCCTCACAGGTGTTGGCTGGAAGTTGAGTGTCAAAGAATTTTGTGAATTCACACGTTGTTGTATAAAATCGTCGTCTAAGTACTGTCGAGGACCACCAGTACAAGCATTGATAGCTTAGTTCGAGTTAATTGAATATTAGCAGTGATGACAGCACAGCTATTACTGTTTGAGCTTAGTTTGTTCTTGTTTGGGCAAAAAATGGAGTTTTTTTTTTAAATAAAGCTCTTGAAATTAATCGTAATTTGTGATTATAACAAAAATTATTTACACAAGAGTAACGTTACAGACAGAATGTCGTCGAATACAAAAAATAAGTATACCGTGCAAAAAATTCTAAAATACGTAAATGCGAAATATAATAGTAGCACCGTTGCGATAATTAAGTTTAGATAAAAAATATTTTGAAAGGCGCTCAAATACACGGTACACATTTATTTTAAATTGAAGTCGGTTGTACAAATTATTTAATTTTACCACTTGTTGTTGTATATTTCTGAAACCACTTAGTATAGAAATACGTCTTTTTATTGCATATTAGCGACCGACCCGGCTAATTCCTGAGTAGGTTTTATTTAAGTATGTGCTATTTTACATTTAAACAATCAAAGATAATTTCTTTTATACATTTTTCGATTGCTTTTTTAGTCTCGAAATTTTGACATAAAATATAGCCTAGATATTTTAACAGTGGTAGAGCCACGCGGCAGCCCTTGCTGTTGCACGTACGGGCCGGCTCGAACCCGGATCGTATCATGACCTCACAGAAGACCAGCGTGAAATAAAAGCTCTGCTTCTGCATTTTGGCTTGGCATTGCAGGTGGCCCGAGGCCAATAATAATATTGATACTGATAACGCACTTAACTGAACCACTGGGTTTTTCTTACATGCTGTATATTGTTATTCATCATAAACTAGTACATCTTGTACACTAGAACATGCCACTTAGATCCTCACGGGTTTAACTGTGGCATGTGTGTGTTTTAGATCTTCACATAATGTAATTTTTCTGACTGTCCCAGAAAGGGGTACTTAACGTTTTTCGAGAGTATGAATGTATGTAAGTATGTCTTTTTCTTTGGCATGCTCTCTAGCCTAAACGGCTTGAAGGACTGTAATGTAACATGTGGGGTGTCGTTAGGATCACCTTATTTGGGGAAGTAGTTTAAGGTAATAATCTTTTCTTTTTGAGGTTTTTTTTACGCATTTAGTTTTTTTAATTATTGTTTAACCAGCTTGTCTGTAATACGTTACTTAACTTTTTTTTACTGAATGTACCTATGTACGTCTTCAATTGGAGAAATATATAAATGCTTTTTAAAATAAATCTATCTTATTGCCTATCTAACTGCATCGGAACGTCGGAAAGTAGGAGGATCGTAGTGTCAGCCCCACGTTCCTTGGCAGGTTCCACGACAAAGTCGTTAGAAATGTCGTTCCGTGCTTGAACTGTCAGTAATTTTGTGTTTATTACGATAATAATATTTGTCAAAACAAAGAAACTTCGTTTTAATTTACGTTTTAGTTTAATTTTTTAAAGATAAATGTCCAGTTTATGAGCTATATTAAACACATTTTTGTAAAATTTTGTTTTATTTTGTGTTGAAAATAAAGTTTTCAACGTGGTAGGGCCATGCCATAGCTATGTAACGGTTGTAACGTGAATGGATCTACTCCGCCGGGAATGGCCCACGCTCTCACAGAATATCAGCATAAAATAGCAGCGTGTTTTGTATGGTGAGTACCGAAAACCCTTTTTACTGGAAACGAGGTCCCATCTTAGTCCTCAGGGGTAACAACGCAATAGCATTTTGATTGTAAATCGAGAATGAATATAAATGTCTATGGGTCACAGCACAGCACAGCGTTACCATTAGGTGAACTATATGTTCGTTTGTCACCCTAAGTTTATAAAAAAATCTGGATATCATTGTTTTTGACAAACAGTAAATTGTCATTTCCAGGATCATGTACTGGCAACGTAAGAATATTCGCTATCCTATATGGTGCCGTGGGCTGTAGAGGAGATATTTTACATAACTGTCACACTTGGAAACCGCAGTTTTTGAAGTTAAAACTTATTTGAATCGTTGTGATTTGAAAATAGAAGAAACAGAAAAGCGAATCTAAAAAGGGCCATATTCATCTCTATTTTTTAGCCTGCAAAAGAATGAGGTAGAATACATAACCTTTACCCATCTTGAGAGGGTGCCACCTGATAACGTTGACACACAGTCCACCTAATTGTAAGTGAATACTGTGACCCATCAGTCATCTATATTTACCTTCGATTAAGAATCAAAATATAGATGCGTTGTCACCCTTGAGGATTAAGATGGATAGCCTCGTATCCAGTAAAAAGAGTCTCTGGTTCTCTACACTCACCTTAAGAAACACAGCAGCATTTAGCTGCTATTTAACTCTGATATTCTGCGAGAGCGTGGCCCTTCGCTGGTCAAGCTGAACCATTCGTGCTACAACCATATCTTAGAGGGGCGTGGCTGGTTGCGCTACGTCGGTTACTCCGGTTCTACTGTTAATATTCTCTTTTCTAGGTCTCTTGTTCCATTGACTTCCTGCATCTTTACTATATTGTCACGCTATCGAGTGAGGAGCAGTGCTGCGAGCTATTTGGCCAAAACATTTGATTAAGTTTACTGATACGTTTGGCTATAACATAAAGTTAAGACAAGCTGATAATCGGTAAGATTCAATATATAATTATAAATAAAATTTTAAAGTTCTCCACCATTCCTGTGTATGGAAAAAATTTACTCAAGGTCAAGGGTCAAAGAAATGAGTTTTTTGGTAATGTAATTTCATTCTTATGTTGAAAAATCCAATGTTTACTCTAGGATGTGAGCTTCTTATACTCGTATAAGGTTTGAGTTTTAAGGTCACAGCTCATTAGAGCCACCCGGCACCCGACCCTCACCGCCTCGCCTCGAGCGGTTCGTATTCTTCGTATGGACTTGCGCTCACTACATCAACTCCGTACCATCACCGGATCGCCTCGCTCGCGACGTGTCCACGCGCGGACTGCGAGTGGACCACTCGATGATAGCTCGCTGTTGGTATGCCAGCCTCGCGCGGTTCACGCGAGTGCGATGCGGCGCTCTCCACCAACCCTTCATTTCGAGCATTTCTTTCGAATGTGTAATTTTTAAAATAAACAAATAAAAACTTATAGAAGAACTTCGGAAGTATAATTTATTGTACGATTTAAGGGTCACTCGTTAATCACGCGAGGTCCACTCGATTACCACGCGAGGTTCACTGGTGACAACGCGGCGTCCACCACCACCACACAGGTCCACCTGTCGACTACGAGTGGACGCCTGGCGACGAGGTGGTGAGGGCCGGGTGCCGGGTGGCTCTAATGAGCTGTGACCTATATTCTTGCTCTAAATCAATAATTATATTTATTTACGTATGTTTTTCTTTAAATAATCTTTACACAGTTTCTCCAAACTAAACAAGTCCTCTTTAAAATATTATTTTTATAAGTACACTGTACATTTTATTAAATGTTTGACATCAATATCACTTCTGTTAAGGAAGTTGTGGTGGTAATCCCATAGTACAGCGCAAACCTAGTTTGGGCACCGGTCTCCCACCTAGGTCTTCCTGTAAAACTATATAAATGTATTTATAGCTGTTATTTAGTTGTGTAAGTTCATGGTTACTTAGTATATTGTATTGCACGGATTATACGAACTTATATTACTTATGAACATGGAACAAACAGACAGACAGACAGAGCAAAAGTTTAAAAGTTGTTTTTTTGTTATAACCACCGTATATAGTTTCACATGCAATTAGTAAAAAAGGTGCATGTTATTTTAACATTAAAAACAGACATTTTCATTTTAATTATTTGAATAATAATACATCAATTGAATATATAAATGACACATAACCTTCAAATAAATTAGTTCCAAGTAAGTTGTTCAAGTAAGTTCAAGTAAGTGTTTTAAGTGGTAGAGCCGTGCTGCAGATATAATTGTATAGTTGTAGCATGAATGGGTCGGCTCGCCGGGGAATACCTGCGTCAAATAGCAACTGAATGCTGCTGTGTTTCGTATGGTAAGTGTAGAGAACCGGAGACCCTTTTTACTGGAAAAGAGGTATTCCATCTTAGTCCTCAAGGCTGACAACCCATCTGCATTTTGATTCGCAAACGAGGATAGATGTAGATGTCTGTGGGCACTTACAATCAGGTGGACTGTGTGCTCCCTTGTCACCCTTTTCCTATAAAAATGTTAGGTGTATTATACCTATAATCTTCACGCATGTGCAAGCAGTAAGTTGAAAAACTTTTAGCGCGACCTGATGAACGGTATCAGAATATATCGAAAACGATATTTGCAACATAATAATAAACGGTTGATAGGTTGGAACGTAAAGCATTCGCCGCAGTATTACATCAGATGCAAGTAAAATGAGTAAGTGCTTTTGTGTGAGCTGTGTCTCTCTTTGTTTCCGCTTATGCTTGCGGCGGTGTAATATATCCCGAGCAGTTGACAATATCTGATTGTTTAACTGTAGTCTAAGCCTTACCTAGGCTGCGGTCTAAGCCTACGTACGTAATCGTAAACTATGAATGTAAACTACGTCAGTATTTCATGCTTGATATTCATTTAATAGCTCTCAAAAGTCTATCATTGTTTGATATCCAGAAGTAATCTTATTTTAATTTTTGTTTAAACTGTCATTTTATTTTACTGTATGGTTCTCTCAAAACTCTCTGCATATAACTAGCGATCCGCCCCGGCTTCGCACGGGTAGTTTCTAGATCTCGACAACAGCGCCACCTAACGGGTCTAATTATGAATCTAAGCCATCCAGGGATCAATTCATACAAACGCAAAAATTTAATTAAAATCAGTTCAACCACTTTTTTAGTTTTAGCGATACTGACGGATTTGATTCCATTGATTTATAATATATGGAGACTAGTTGCTCCCCGTGATTTCGCCGTAATTATGATGATGATGATGGTGATTGTGTTAAAAAATCAACTTTGTAGACTAAGTACGTGGTGGTATTTAAATTAAAGATACTAAGAGACCATTTCTTTTATAATTTTTTAAATGTACCCTTGGTCACTCCTGGTAGTGCTCTCTAACTGTTCGTAAAGTTTAATTACAGTCGGCACAGCAATTCCGAAGTTTAGCCCGAACAGACACACGGCCAAAACTTTAAAACGGTTAATTACCTCTTCATAACATGGTAATAACCACCGAGCTTAATGAAAGCCAGTTATTTCGGTATTACAAAAAGACACTTCAGTTTTATTTACATGTACAGATACAGACTAAAAAAGTCCACAAAATGGAGGTACTACGTAAAACTTCAAACTAATTTTTAATATATGGAAACTTTGAGATGCTAAGCGATCGATAGAATGCTTAAACACAGTCCACAAATTATAAAGTTGTATGTCAGTATTATTGAAGATATAATAATAATAATAATAATTCTTTATTTAAATCACAAGGTATTTTAACATAAATAAGTGGCTAGAGCCTCCCTTTAAGCACAGAGCGCCTGTAGTAGGAGGCTCCGCTCTTCCACAACTTCACAAACAAAATCTTATGAAATACTTTAGACAACTAATATAAAAACGTGCATGCTTGTGTGGTGTGTGTGTGTGTGTGTGTGTGTGTGTGTGTGTGTGTGTGTGTATGTGTGTTCGTGCGTGAGTGCAAGCGTGCGAGCGTGTGTGTGTGCGTGCTGTGCTTATTTGAGTATTTATATGAGCGACTTTTCAAGGAGAGACTCAATTTCCTCATAATCAAGTGGTTGTAGATACTTTTTTACTGCATTTTTACATTCGTAATGGGTCATTGTGTAAATTCCTACATGTTTATTAATTTTGTTGTATAATTCTGCTGCGCGTTTACTATACTGTACTCTAGCAAAAAACGTGTGAGTATTGGGAACTTGTGCTACTAATTCTTTTCTCCTCTTTTGTAAAATATTTGGATTAAAAGATAGGGACTTATGTTTCTTTAATATTGTGTGCAGTACATAAATTTTTCGTACTGATAATAACTGTGTTTCATTGTAAAGACTTGTAGTAGGATATCTTCTGTTTTTAAAATACATATTTTTAATTAAACCACGTTGCGCACGTTCCAAGTGGATAAATTTTGTTTTGCAAGCACCCCCCCATATAGATATACAGTACCCCAAAACGGATTGTACCAAAGCAGTGTATATATCGTTTAATAATTTGTTTTGCATATGTTCAGTGGACGGTTTTCTTGGCACCACATGTCTTAAGGTACGAAATATCCAATTTAATTTAGCAATTCTGTTAGATACATGTTCTATGTGAGAATACCATGACAATTTCTGGTCTATTATTACACCTAAATATTGTGTATATGTTACTTTATTTATCAATGGACAGTTATTATTAAAGGCGCATTTATTTATATTGTTACACGTATGAATCCTTATATTGAAATCTTCCGACGGTTGTGTGCGTTTAGATATACTGAAACAGATATATTTAGTTTTTGCCGCATTAAGGGTCAGTAAATTCAAATTTAACCATTTTGCCACCTGGGCCATCCCAAATTCTGCCCTTTCCTTAACTTCTTGCCACGATTTACCTTTAAAGATAACTGCTGTATCATCAGCATACGAAATTATTTGTGCGTTTTCTATTTTTAAGTTGCACAAATCGTTTATGTAAAGCAAAAACAAGGAAGGCCCCAATATACTGCCCTGTGGCACACCATATGATATAGTTGCGTCGTCACTAATAAACTGGTCAACTTTTACACATTGATTTCTATTGGAGAGGTAGTCTCTAAAAAGTTTAAGGGCAGTACCTCTTACTCCAACTTTTTCCAGTTTATATAAGAGTAGAGTGACAGAAACCGTGTCAAACGCTTTCATGAGATCTAAGTACACAGTTAAGCATTTTTGACCTTTATCTAAGTCATCAACCACCAATGATGTCATACGAGCAACTGCATCCTCACTAGATTTGCCATGCCTAAAACCAAACTGATAAGGAGATAATATATTAAAAGAATTTAAATAATTAAGAAGTCGAATATTAATTAATTTTTCAAGTATTTTTGATATAGCTGGTAATATTGATATGGGCCTATAATTACTGATGTTGTCTCTGTCCCCTCCCTTAAATATTGGTACAATAGAAGATTTTTTTAGTTTCTCCGGGAAAACGCCTTTTTCAAAACATAGGTTAGTGAGGTGGGTGAAAATTGGTATCAGTTCGTTCTTGGCATACTTTAAAAATCTAGTGGAGATCCCGTCCCAGCCAGGGGCACTATCAGTCTTTAAATTCATTAATATGCTCTCCACCTCACCTGTGTCCGTATTTAATAGTACAAAGGAATTAGACTGTGTAGGCAAGTTAAGATGTTGTATGTTATGGCCGCTTGAATTTAGTTGTTGTGCTAATTTTTTACCAATATTGACAAAGTATTCATTAATATAGTTGATTGATTGCAATGGTGATGATTTTATTTTTAATAACTCTGTATTTTGATCCTTTGATTTATTGCAGTATGTTATGTTTTTAATATTCTTCCAAAGTAATTTATTATTTGAAACCGATTTTGCAAGTAATTCTCGTTCATATTTACGCTTTAGATGTTTTAAAAGATTATTACAGTAGTTCCTATACCTTTTATACGTTATCTTAAGTATTTCATCGTGTGGGTCTTTTCTTGCTTGTTTTTGTAAGTTATTTCGATTTTTAATGCAGCGTAAAATACCAGTTGTTATCCAAGGTTTTATGACCCGTTTGTTGCTAGGAATAACTCTAATTTCAGTACACATTTTCAATGAATCAGTTATTCGTTGTATAAGTTGACTTATTACTAAATTTGGATCCTCACAAAACAGTAATTCTTGCAAATTTTGGTCACTTAGATGCTTAAGAGCTTTTTCAAAATCTATAGAATTCTTTGTTTTATTTATTCTTATATTGCTCTTTATCTTAGATAATGATAATAATGTAGTAAAATGATCTGTGATAGATGTTTGTATAATTGCTATAAAAGCTGATACTTTCTTTCTATTAATTTTTAACATAAAATGATCCAAACAATTTTTTTCTCTGGTGGGTAAACAATGTCCAGGAAGTATACCATGTGTTGAAAGCATATTTAGGTAGTTTGCCCTATTTTTAAACTCATTAGGAAGTTCTACAGTTTTTGTTTTTATATTAATATTAATATCTCCTGCAATTATAACGTTATTCTGGGTATTTAATGTACTTAAGTGGGTATCAAGTGAATCAATAAAAATATCAGTTTTAGTGTTAGATGGAGAACGATATATACATAATATGGTATTATTGAGTAGATCTAGTTGTAGACAAGAAGCCTGTGATATTTGTATTTCCTTAACTTTAGGTTGTAATGTATTTTTGACATAAACCACTACTCCATCATTTTGATTCACCTGTAATTTTGTAGCATAAGAGCAATAGTTATTAAGTTGGGGAATAGGTTTATTTACATTTAATCGACATTCCGTTAAAATTATTATATCTGTGTTAAATGTTAGGCTAGAATATGTTATTAAAAAGTCATCAAAGTTATGGTAAATACTTCTAATATTCTGAGAAATAATGGTAAGATCGTTTTTGTTAATATAAATATGTTTTGTTAGGTCAGAAGTACTACTACACTCGATAGACCGCGCTATGTCTATACTATCTATTTCTTGTAAAGTTTGTAAGGTCTTATTATCCATTTTGTGTGTAGGCAGGTATTGACGTCATTTTCAATTTAATATGAAAGCTACAGGCTCTTATATACTCATCATAGTAATTTATCATAGTTACAGTACCAAAATGATATTGAGTATTTCTTATTATTAACCATAAAATTAATATATTATTTATTATATACTGTAATGCAACATAATGTAAATAGTACTGTATGATGCTCTTATGTATGGCACTTGTGTGATTATGTATTGAGTGTGAGTTAATACGTAGTGTGTATGTAATAGGCGTGTAAATATAGTAATATGTAGGGTTTAGGATGAGGATTGAGTGTGATGTATAAACAGATATATGAGTGTATGTGATAGCACGTGTAATACATGAATAATATATTAAATTATTTTTATCAAACCAATTTGAAATTTGAAGCATAAGGTAAAACAATGTAGTTTTATAGTAACTAAAAAGCTTAAAAGATAATATTATTGAGAAATAAACATCTAAGGAAAATATCCAGTAGAGAAATAGCGAAAAATTATTCTTATGTAATATATAAAAAAATAGTACTACTACACCGGATAGTCATTTTTCGAATTGCAGCTTTCGAATCTGCTCTTCACTTTTAATTATAACAATAGGAGAGTTTTCATCTTTTCTTATATAGACTTTCCCGTATGCAGTCCAACAGAACTTATAAGAGTGGGTTTTTGCCAGGTCCCTTGCCAGAAAGTGCAGTCTAGACCCTTTTACAGTCAGGTGCTCCGATAAAAAGACGGGGATGTCGGCTTCCGTTTTAATACCTAAGTGTTGACTACATATTTTAGATCTATGTTTTTTGTTAAAGGCTTTACCTTTTTTGAGAATCTCAGTTTTTATTAGTACGGAGCTGGTTTCCACCACAATCGGAGTATTTTTCTCCTCAGATTTCTTACCACGAACCCTGTAAATGTCTAAGATGTCAGTCTTAGTTATTGGGCAGTCTAAGTTTTGGGATAAGCATAATACCATCTCAATAAGGTCTTCTTTACTTTCATTACTTTTCTTTGGCACATTTTTTATTTGAAGATTATTCTTGCGGCAATCCATTTGTAAATCCTCAATTTCAAAGATTGTTATATATTTTTTATCTTCACTTACTTTGCTCTCAAGTTGATTAATCCTTGTTTTAAATTCTTCGTTTTGTGCCGTTAAATATGATATCGAATTTTCAATGTTGACATTGGATCGCTGTATATCTTTTAAACTTGTTGTAACTAGTTCCAAATCCTTTTCGTGTTTAAAGGAGAAGAAAGTTATCATTTCCTTCATTTCTTTCCTAAATTCATTTAACTGCATAATAATTAGATCCTGCGTGTCATCTTTAGTGTTTTTTTTTGCGTTGTGATACGTAGGTCGATGGCGGCGACTCCGCGTCGGTGAATGATTTGTCTATTGATGAGTCCATAAGTACTAGGCAATCAGTGTTTTAATGCGGTAGCGTACACGCAGCGTAACGCAACAGTTGTCAACAGGTGTCGCGCAAACGAGACGTCCGAGCAAGAAGAAAGAGAAGTAGTTCCAACAAACACTTAGGCACTATTTTAGTCAGTTTAAGAGATCGAAGTACCAGGCACGCATAAACGCAGCAGAGTCATGTACACAGTTAGTTCTTTTTGGTATTTTAAGTCTGCGGTATACGTTCAATGACTTACGGAGGTACCAGGGCAACAGAGCCGCAGGGGAGATCGTTCCGTAGCAGAGTACGTAGTGTTGAACCGTAGCACAGTTCGTAGTGTGCTACGAAAAACAACCGTTTCTACGGAATAATAGGAGGGGCTTGGAGTACTGCTACGGCTATTGATTCACCAAAATAACCTCTTGTTTGTTTATGCACTCCTATTTTCGCGGCACTGATTTATAGGTTTGATTTTAATTTAATATCGAAAAATAAGACAATAAAAGATCCAATACACGAGCACTCCATGAGCGGTCCGAGGAGGAAGAGCATATGAGATAGTTCAACTTGGTTAATTTGCGAACCAGATTATTGGAAAACCTGTTTAAGTTAGGGCAAAATTTAAACTGAAGGTAAAATACTTTGAAGTTAAATACGTTGAAGTGGAAGTTAAATACTTAAATATAATATATGATTGTTTTATTATTGCTTCTAAAATGTATTATGCTGTAGAATAAAAACAATCATAAAATAAAATCATTTTTTTTAAATATAGATTACAAGAATACTTATTGAAAGTTATTAAGTTTTACCACTGGTTCTGAGAAAACCTCTGTAATGTGGGAAGATCTAGCAAGAAACCCTGCGGGAATTTGTTTAACTAAATGTATGGTTTAAACATTAATTTACAATATAATGTTTTATACAATTCTGTACGTAAACATTCAGATACAGCATGGTAGTGATCACCTCATTCCCAGGGATTATTATCAATCGTGTATTCTTTAATAGTATAATAACCCTTATTTATTAATTTTCTTAATAAAAATTATAAGCTTTTTTAATAGACGTGGAAGAGCTATGCTGCACTTATATTACCTAGTAGTTTAGTTATAGCACGAAGGGGTCGGCTCGACCGGGGAAGGACCACGCTTTCCCGGAATACCGACGTAAAATAGTAGCTTAATGCTGCTGCGTTTCGTATGGTGAGTGTAGAGAACTGGAGACCCTTTTTTCTGTAAATGAGGCATTCCACCTTAGTCTTCACGGGTGACAACGCATCTGCATTTCGATTCATAATCGAGGATGGATGTAGATGTCTATGTGCCACAGCAATCACTTACCATCAGGTGAACTGTGTGCTCGTTTGTTACCCTATCCTATAAAAAAAGAGAGGTCCTACTTTCTGAGACTTTGTTATAAAAGTGTGTACTTTGCCCCATGAAGGATTTACTAACTCTTCGAAGTTGAATTACTGGTATAACTCGGTTGTGCCTGTTTCTAGTATTTACAGAATATAAATGATTAATGTGATACATGTAAATGTGCAATATTATGCCGTGTAGTGGCGACTTAAGATAATTCACATCCGCCTATCATTTCGTGGGTTTCGTAAGATGCCTCCGCGGGAATGAAACAGGAAATGAGCAGTAGCATCCTAACCTGAAAACTACTCGTGATAACAACAAGCGTGGCAGCTATGGCAAATATAGAGTATATTTACCTACGAGGCAATATTTGGGAGAAGCTTATGATCAACATTAGACTTATGTTGGGCTGCAGTGAATAAATTAATGAATAAAATGTTCAAGAACATTATTTTTCTTATTTATATTCGTTAGTATGGCGCTGCGATTGTCGTTTGTCCCGGTGTCGCACCTGGATCTTGCCAAAATCAGTTACTGAGTTTTACTGTCAAGAAATGCTCAGTAGTCCGGAGTCATGAAGAAGTCGGTGTTTCACCCGCGTGCCTCGGAAAGCCCGTAGTTGTTGGTCCTGCGCCTCTTCGTGTCGGTTGATTGTACCATCGGACTATGAGCGTGAGGGAATAGATAGTGAAACTGAAACAGGAGATGGGCAGCAGCATCTTGCTGATAACAACTTAAATAATAAAAATTGCTATAAGCAACCCTCCTGCCAAGCGTGGTAACTATGGCAAAATCCTCTAAAAAAAGGCAATTTTTTAGGGAAACCTATGTTCAACGTTGGAGTTTTATAGGCTGCTCGTTTACTATCCTTTCATTTCGCAATTTTAAATGGGGCCGTGTTCAAGAAATTTTTACACATGTTCTCGCTTAGTATTCTTTATATTTAAAATAAAAAATATGTAACCAGTGCGTACCGCCACAGTTGACTTATGGAAAATACTTAAATTCACTGCGTAACAAACATGCGTAATGCTCAACCAATATAATTATTGGTTGAGCGTTACATAAACAAAAAGTAAAAACCGAATTCAGATTCCTAAAAAAGGAGTTATTTATTTGCAAGCCTTTTTTTTCTCCAAATTTATATGGAACTATTCTTGAAATATAACCTATTTAAGAAAAAAAGGCGCATTAAAATCGGTTCTTTCCATAAGCATCCCGAATTGTATTTAAAGTTATATTATAATTACCGCATCATTTCATGTTGTCCCGCATATATCAAATAAACTTACAGTCCATTTGCTCTTCTTTACAACCACATAAATGTTCCACATGTAGTACAACTGCTGGGCCCAGTCCTCTAATTTTTGAGAGGGTTTAGTCACTGGCTGCACAAGGTTGCTACTCGAAAACTTTTCTTTTACATCAATTGTCGGTTATACGGCCGGAGTTACATGGCCGGCCCATTACCACTTTAGCATACTCATCCGTTGCGATATGTTGGTTACTCTTGTTCCACTGCGGATATCCTCATTACGGAGTCTGCCACGCGGAAAATCTTTTGTATTATACGAAAAAACAATAATATCATAACAGGAAACAACTCAAAGACATGTTTCATTTGAGATAACAAGCGGGAAAAATCGACGCATTTATCCGGATATTATTCAGTAATGCCTTATTGTCTTTGATAGTGAATTATTCATATTTGTTGTGTTTTCGGAGGTACAGCCGACTTTATGTTGTTGATGACATTCTGACCTAAATCAGCCACTTAAAAATTTGCTGTAAATAACCCCAGGCTATTTTTACGTGGTATAGCCACGCTGTAGCTACATAATGTTTTCTTAAATTTACGCAAACACTACATACTCGTATATAAATGAAATTTTATTTTAAGGATTTTATTGAATATATTAAGTCATTTCATATTCCCGAAGATTTACGAACTGTACACTTACCATTGTCACGGGGGACGAATGGATCAGCTTCAGACCAGCGATGACAGCACATCTGTATTTTGATTCTTAATCGAGGATAGATGTATGTCTATGGGTCACAACATCCACTTACCATTGGGTGGATTGTATACTTGCTTGTCAGTCTTATTGTTTTAAAATAAGCCATATTTAGTGAAAGTTCTATATCATCATTGTTATAACAAGCTGTCAAAAGTCCACTACTGAACACAGGCCGCCTACTTAGTTTTCATCAACTATGCCAAATATCCCCACATGATGTGGCATGCGGGCTGACAGACCCATTTTATCATATATATATATATATACACACCAAAAACGTTGAGATTTCTAAAGGTGAAAAAAGGAAAAAGGGAAAAAGTTATACGTGGTAGAGTGTAGGTAAAAGGTACCACGCTGCAGCTATATTATGGTTATAGTACGAATGGGTCGGCTCGACCGGAGAAAGCTCTCACAGAATACCATCGCAAAATAGCAGCTTAATGCTGCTATGTTTCGTATGGTGAATGTAGGAAACGGTGACCCTTTTTACTGGAAACGAAGCATTCCATCTTAGTCCTCACGGGTGACAACTTAACAAGTTAACTGTCTGCTGTATGCTGATGATGCAGTGCTTATTGCACCATCAGAAGCAGAACTGCAGGCATTAATCACGTGTATGAAAGAGGAATGTGAAATTAAAGGTCTCCGTTTGAATGCTAATAAAACTAAGGTTCTGGTATTTGAAAAGGACGAAGAGAGAACAAAATGTGAAATATGGGTAAATCAGGAATGTCTAGAACAGGTAAATGAAATTGTATACTTGGGGAGTGCTTTCAGCCGGGATGGAAGATGTGATTTAGATGTGGATAGGCGTGTCGCTGCCGGAAACAAAGTCAATGGTGCCCTGAATGCATTAGTCAAAAGGCAAGGCGTGGTGAAGAGTGCACGCCTTGCAATACATAACGCAGTGTTGGTACCGACTTTGTTATATGGCAGCGAAACCTGGGTATGCCAGAAGAAGCATAAAAGCAAGTTGAATGCAGTGGAGATGCGATCTCTTCGTAAAATGTGTGGCGTTACCATAGCCGACCGAAAGCGAAACGAAGAGATTCGCAATATGGCAGGATTGAAAGATGACCTTATCACAAAAATTGATAGGGGCGTACTCCAATGGTTTGGACACGTTGAACGAATGAGTGAAGACCGAATGGTGAAGAAAATATATAGAGCGAAAGTAAATATTAAAAGGTGTCGAGGTAGACCGAGACTAACTTTCGAAGACCATGTGAGCAAATTGCTCGAAGAGGGGAGGGTCAAGAGTACTCGGTTACCTAGACGTGCATGTATGAAGAAGTTAATGAACCTGAAAGAAGCGAAAGAGGTATGTAAGGATCGTGACACTTGGCGATCTGTTCTCTCTGGCTACCCCGTTAGGGACTGTGCGTGACGATAAGTAAGTAAGTAAGTAAGGGTGACAACCCATCTACATTTTGATTCGCAATCGAGAATAAATGTAGATGTCTATGGGTTATAGCAACCACTTACCATCAGGTAGACTATGTGCTCATTTGTCACCCTATCCTATAAAAAAAAAACCAAAATAAGTTAGTGGGTTTTTCTGTCAAGAAATTTTCTGTAGTAGCCCGGAGTCTGATAGTTGGCGGTGTTTCACCCCCTTGCCTCGGAAAGTATGTATATCCTTCTGCACCTGATATTTCTGCGGTCGTGTCGGTTTGCCGTCCCATTGGACTATGAGAATGAGAGAATAGAGTGCACCTGTGCTTACGCATACTAGTCGCCCTCAAGACCGGGCGCCGTTACAGAAATTCGGCCTGGAGGGTATTATTGAATCTTACTGATAATGTTTGACAATACTATCAATAACATTTTATAATGTACCAGTTGATTTCTCAAATACTTTCAACAGAGTTGATTATGAAATTCTCCTATCCGTACTGTTTCAGCTGAATTTTGTCCCTACTGCATTGGAATGGTTTGAAATTGGGGATATCTATAATGGGATCAAAAAACTTAACGACAACTTATCAGCTGTTAAAGATTGTTCTACTCGCCATGGAGTTTTCGTCAATACTCTGAAATGCTAATCTATACTGGTGGGTAGCTTAATTATGCCAGCTAAGATTAATCTTACAGACTTGCCTCGTATTTATTTCGATAGTATTATAATTCCGTTCAACAACCCTGTTAAAATTCATGGCCCTCACATGTACAGCATGCTGATTTGAAGAACTCAGGTTTCAGAGGTGAGTAGTAAAGTCATTGCTACGTTATGCTCTCTGTATCGTTTAAAACATTTTCTTCCCACAGAATTTAAGGTCATGTTTTCCAATCACTCATAATACCCATAATTGATAATGCAGATGTGTGTTACCCGGATCTAGATAAAGATCTTCTGAACAAGCTGGAAGATATTCTCAATACCTGTACAATATTTACTATTGGGCTTCGTAAGTATGACCATATTTTGCAATATAGATCTAAGTTAAATTGGCCTACAATCCGGCAGAAGCGCAATTCCAGAATATGGCATATACTTTTTTCCATATTAAATTACCTATCTTCGCCTTCTTATCTTAAAAGTGAATTTCACTTTTTGTCATGATGGGGTCCTACGTTCTTCTTCTAACAATAAAATCTGTATTGTCATTCATTTCAACGACTTCTAATTGTTTCGTAATTATCTATAAAAGACAACTCATTTTTCATGATTCCTTCATTTAATATGCGTTGCTAAACATACGTACATATTTATAGTCATTTGAATGTAGTAATTATATTTGTATTTAAATACGTATATTTGTATTTATGTGCATGTATTTATATATTTGTATATGTACAGGACACATATGTGTAGTTTATAAGTAAAATGTATATATTATGTAGTTAATTATCATTTGTTTTGTGTTCTTTTATTGCCACACCTACGTCAATTTCTCACCACTTCATGGGTTAACTTGTATAGATTGCCTCAAGACATTAAGTCTGCCCTTTGTATTTCTTTTTTGTTTTAAGGAATGCAATAAAGAATAAATAAAATTATTGTTACGGCACGAGATGATATGAGATATATATATCATCGACACTTTCATGAATACATCGCATTCCGCAATGAATAAATGGTAGAGGTTGGTTTTGTATGAACCAGTGGAGGAGCTCGGAAAAACATACGAGTGAACTCCACCTGAATACTAATGAAACCGTGCACGGTAATGTTTTGCGAATAAATAATCTACACATATAAGAGTCCAGGCACATAGGCCATTATTTGGATATTACAGACGTAATATCCAAATAACGGCCTTATATTGAGCTGAGAGGGTTATTTGCGTGCCATTAAGACAACAACCATTTACACAATATTGTCTGTCTGTCTGTCCTTATCTCCAGAATGGCTGAACCGATTGTTTTTTAATGGATAACTGTGGTCCATAGATATCTACATCGATCCTCGATTACTAATCAAAATGCAGATGCGTTGTTACTCGTCAGGACTAAAATGAAATGCCTCGTTTCCAGTAAAAAGGGTCTCCGGTTCTCAACACTCACCATACGAAAATAAGCAGCATTGAGCTACTATTTTACGCTGGTATTTTGTGAGAGCGTGGTCCTTTCCCGGTCGATCCGATCCATTCGTGCTACAACTATACTACTAATATAACTGCAGCATGACTCTACCACTACAATGTAATAAAATTCACGAACAGATGGAGAGCATTGTCGGGAGGCATCTAGGCTATATGTTATCCGAAAAGTGTGTACATTTAAAAAACGGAAATTGTGATAAAACTAATTGTCTTAAATCTAAGCGTGCTATATGTATCCTAACCGGGCGTAGTTCTGATTAATGACAGACATTAATGTGAAAATAAATATTTTGTGTCATAGTTGGGAAGCCAAGTACGATACAACTTAAACATTTGCGGCGGCAAATAAGACGATTCCTCTTTCGGTTAACGACCTATAAATTGATATAACTATTCGTTTTCCAACTTAACAGCGTTTATTCACGAGCGAGTGGGTTCGTACAGATACAAACGAGTTGAAATACGAGGTCTATATTAGTTTAGTCGATAAAATTCGTATTTTATGGTTGCGTAACTGTACATTCATGCTGAATCTTTGTTTTTATTATATTATAAAGGTGACCAACGAGCACACAGTCCACCTGATGGTAAGTGGTCCACTTATTATCAGGTGGGTTGTATGCACATTTGTCAACCATATCCACTGCTGAACACAGATATATAGACATACATGCTTGTCGTGATTTGATTCTATATAAAAAAGAAGAGGTATAAACTAACAGTAATGTAAACGAGATTTTGGGCATTCGCCTCATTAAGCTCTAAGAAGATGTGTTCCCGCATCAAAGGTAGGTACGTAGTTATCGCTTACAAGGAACTGTTTCTGATGGATAATTGCTAAAGGAATCAGTCTTGTCAGCATGAATTCTTTTGAGACTTATCTTGCATCATTCTCTGCAGCACGGAGTAATTTGCCTGCTCTGTCTTTTCATACTATAATCCGGGAGCCTTCAACACGCAAGATACTTTTGTTACGCTGAGACAATGTGATTTATTATCTAGGGCTTCATCGTCTATTAGCGTGAGCTACAAGAGACCACGGCACTTGTTTCTAAGAAGTAAAAAGGGTGGCAAGCTACTCAGCTTGTACTTGTACTGGCTCTATACCCTTCCGAGCTGAACGCAAGAGGGATGGAGATGCTGCTTGGAGGCAGAATTAGGTAAGCGGGTGGTTTGTGTACAGACGGACTCCTAGTACGTAGTGCTGTTATTTATTCTGTGCTCCTATGCATAAAAAGAGTCTAACCACATAGTAAAGTTTGTGGACTTGTTTGTTTACTTAAAGTTGATTGCAGATGTTTATGGACTGCAGGCACTTACCACCGTTAGTTACTTTTCGTACGGCAGGCAACTGTTCAAATGAATCATTGGTTTTTTCTGAAGCTGTCGTCATCATCATCATTATTATTGCTTATCAATGTTATTATTCAAACTAGTTAAGGCACATCATTTTATTTTATTACGCGGATTCAAGCTAATTAATTTTTAACATATTTTATATCAATGTTCCATTACTGAACATAGGCCTCTCACATAGGTTGCTTTCTAGGGTTTATCGCCGCAGTTTCTTTTACAATTTGAAGTAGTCATCAGGAAGATGCAGCTGGAAATCTCCTGTTTCAGTTTTTATGAATTCACGGGATGACATTTGGCAGTGGCTTCTCTTACGACGACACTATACAGGGTTCTAAAAAGCTGTACATTTTATGCTTATTATTGGCAAATTTTGCAGTGTAAAAAATACAATATGCTTAATAAGGTTATTGTTCTATAAAAATAACTTCGATAGCATTTAATAATCAATATAACACCATAGAATTACGAGTATCATGGAGTACAAACCAGCGGCATTCCTTGTGGGTAGCCTACGTTCAGTAGATGTTATGTAAAGTGTAATGGTGATGATACAGCTGGTGGTAGTGATGGAGGTGCTGGTGCAAGTAAATTTGTTTTTAATAAGAAAATGTTTTAAGAAAAATTATTATTTACAAGCGTTTCAAGCATTACGGAGAAATTCGTTACACACCAGTTATAATAAGTGGGAATTGTGTGGAAATTACAAGTTTTGAAACAACTTATTTAAAGGGAAATAAAGTTTTAAATCGAAGCAAGACATATTATGGCTGAAGGAAATTACTAACTACTGTCTTTGGAGAGTTCGTACTGAGACAATAAGTTTAAGTTTGTTAGCATTAAGAGTAATATATATTAATTTGGTTCATATATTTAATATTACTAGAGCTACTATTATTACGTAGACTGTGAAAATCACTAACAACGATAAGCGGATATTAAACTTGATTGATTAGTCGTGCGCATTGACACATCATTAAATATTGCAATGATGTGCATCGTAAACACAATGTTTAATAAAATAAGTTTGCATTTCTTTATTTCCTATAAAAATTTATTCCAGTGCGAATTTCGGTCACCGTGGCCAGTCCCAACGGAGACTAGCTACCTGCGCAGAAAACGAGCGTATGAGCAAGCACAGGCGCACTTTTTATTCCTTCACTGTAATAGTCCGATGGGTGTCGTAAGAGGCAACGGAGGGAAACTGAGGCAGAGGATGGGCAGCGGCATATTTCTGATAACAGCAAGTAGCAATAAAGCTGCGGTTGCCAACCCATTTGCCAAGCGTGGCAATTACGGAAATATACCTCCCATTACCATAGAACACATACATAAGTTTCGGCAAATTGTACAGAAGTCCCAACAGTACAATCTGCCACTTTGTCTTGCGTATGTGGACGATGAGAAAGCTTTTGATTCCGTCGAAATTTCGGCGGTGCTGTAGTCCCTTCTGCGTTGCCAAGTGGACTGTCGGTATATCGAAGTGCGTTATTACAGTAGGGCTACGATGGCTATCCGAGTGCAGGACCAGAGTACGAAACCTATCCAACTGCAGAGAGGTGTAATAGCAAAGAGGTCATAAATGCATTTGAAGATGTTTTCAAGCTACTAGACTGGAAAAATATACAGTATTAACGTCAATGGCGAGTATATTACTGACGTTTGATTTGCCGACGACATAGTGTTTATGGCAGAATCGCTAGAAGACCTAAGCACTATGCTCAATGACCTCAGTAGTGTCTCCCAAGATATAGGTTTTAAGATGAACATGGACAAAACAAAAGTCATGTGTAATGTCCATGTCATACCTATGCCGGTGATTGTTGGGAACATTCATCTCGAAGCTGTAGAGGAATATTTTTACCTGTGACAAGTAAGCGACGCATATTCTCGTCAGACATATCTCAAATTTTCAAAACACGATTGTACAACCAGTGCGTGTTGCCAGTGACGACCTATGGATCTGAGACGTGGTCCTTCACTGCGGGCCGTATGAGGAAGCTCAAAGTCGCTCAGCGAGCTATGGAGAGGGCTATGCTTGGAGTTTATCTGCGTGACAAAACTTAGGAATGAGGTTATCCGCAGTAGAACCAGAGTAACCGACATAGCCCAACGGATTAGTAAGCTGAAGAGGCAATGGGCCGGCCATATAGCTCGAAGAACCGATAACCGATGGGGTAAAAAGGTCCTCGAGTGGCAGCCCCGTACTGGTAGACTAAGTGTAACGCGTCCCCCTACTACATGGAGTGACGACCCGGTAAGACATGCAGGAAGTTGATTTATGCAGGTGGCTCAGGACCGTGCTTTGTGGCATTCCTTGGGGGAGGCCTATGTTCAGCAGTGCACTTGTGAAGGGCTGTAATGATGTTGGTGATGATGTATTCATTTATAGCCTTTTTTACAGTTTTTGTTATAAATATTTAAACTTCATAATAGAGAGACCTTGTGTCTGGTTCTTTGTTTTAGTAAACTCCTAAAACGGTATAATCGGATATTATTATTAAATAGGACTCAATTTCGCAGTTCAAATAAAATAAATAATAAAACATCAAAAACCCAACTGCAAAAAAGACAATTTAAAATTAATGCACTAAAAAGATTATTAACCACAACCCATTAATTTTCTTTCGGTTTGTAATTTGAAATGGGTCCCGCCTGCTACTAAACTAAATATTTTACTTAGGCTATTTTACTTATGTTTTCAGCTCATATAGTCAGTTAGCTGAAGTAGAGTTTACTTTGTTTATATTTTATTTTAATTTTGTTTTTTATTCCAATCTTGTTTCTCTCTCAATCTCAATGTAAAAGTCTCAATGTAGGTACATAAATGTTAATAAATTAAAAAGCCGATTCCCGCGTCTTCGGTCACGTGAAAACCAATAAAAAAATACCGTTGGAATTTCTCAAAATCCTTTCTACTTTTGTAGGAATCAAAGATGTTATAAAGGTACAGATACCGTGTTGCTAACACATCGCACCGTTCACAGTGACGCCAGTCTTTGATTCATGTGTGCGTGAGACTTCGGTAATAATAGTGCGAATCGATTGCCCAAAAATTTGGGAGATTTTATATTTCACTTATATTAACATACCTGAGTGTGTGCGAGGTGTGTGCATTTGTGTCCGTATGTGAATGTGGATATACATACACAAGGGATATGGGTGGTTATATGTGTTTTATGTAGGTACGAAAATCGCACTAAAATAGTGAAGATAAGTAATAAAACCTAGATATAATTAATGTAACAGTTAAATATAAATAAAAAATCACAGTAGATATTTATGTTTCTAACATATATTGAACTAATCTATTATTATTGAATATATATAGAGTACTACACTTTCGTACCTTAGAACCCAAAATATTGTCGCTTTCTACGAAGACATTAATTATTTTTTTAATTTTAAGTAAAATGACGTACAAAAGTTAGTTTGGTTAAGTGTAACCGTGAAAGTTAACTTCGGCCAAAAGATAGCAAATATTATTTTTTTTTAAATTCATATATCGATCCAGTTTCATGACTAGATCAAGTAACCGGTTAAACAACCAGTTCACAACGGTTGCGTCTCGGTTGCTTTGGATAAATATCCGTTGTCAACAGTTGCTTTACATCTATTAATGACATTAAAATAGGGAAAAACTTTTCATACGGTAGGCAACACTCGAATATTATTGCGCAGTATTATTACTTGCATTGACATTCAGCTTTCGTATTATTTTATCAAGAAATACACCAGAAAATTGTATATTTACTTATGAAAAGTGATGTTCTTATCCTTATCTTTTTTCCAAGAGTAATTTTTACATGATTTCACAGCACAAACAGTCATTTTGTGAAATTAAAAACACTGGTGCGTGATGTACGTTCGCAGTGAACGTCGCTGGCGTAATGGCGGAACGATCGAACGAATACGCCAATATTGGCGCCTTTTAAATGGAAGAGTTTTAGGCGCGCGTACACGGTATCTGTACCTATAAAACATCTTTGGTAGGAATATTATATAGACAACCTACCGATTTCAAGCTAAGCAAGTTTTGTATTCGACCCGTATGTAACCGTACTCAAAACCATGTCTTTATGCCATCTAGCGTCTTGTTAAAGTACCACCTTGAGAGTCATCAATTTTCGTTCGATAAAATGACTTTACACATAGAATGGAATAGATGGCGTTTTTTTTTTTTTATAGAAGAGGGGGCAAACGAGCATGCGGCTCACCTGATGTTAAGTGACTACCGCCGCCCATGATCAACCGCAATACCAGGAGAATCGCGGGTGCGTTGCGGGCCCTTTAGAAAGGAGTAAGCTCTTTTCTTGAAGGTCCCCAGGTCGTATCGGTCCGGAAAAATCGCCGGTGGTAAACTATTCCACAGAGAGGTTGTACGTGGAAGAAAACTCCTTGTGAAACGTACAGTGGTGGACCGCCAAGCATCCAGATGGTGTGGATGGTATCGGGACGTTTGCCGTGTAGTGCGTCCACGAAATTTGGCGGCTGGGATTAATCCGAACAATTCCTCAGAGCACTCCCCGTGATAGATGCGATAAAATACGCAAAGAGATGCAACATCTCTTCGCAGCGCCAGTGAATCGAGCCGATCGGAAAGCACTCGGTCGTCGACGATTCGAGCCGCTCTGCGCTGGATGCGGTCAAGTGGAAGGAGCTGGTACTGGGGAGCCCCAGCCCAGAGATGGAAACAGTATTCCATGTGCGGCCGAACCTGCGCCTTGTAAAGTTGCAGGCGGTGTGCCGGCATGAAATACTGTCCCGCTCTGCTGAGCACGCCAAGCTTTTTAGAGGCCAATTTGGCCTTCCCTTCCAAGTGACCACGAAACTGCACGCCACTCGATATGTCGACGCCGAGGATTCCGATACTGGCTGAGGCAACAAGGGGAGTGCCTTGAAACTGAGGGGATACGACAAAGGGGTTCTTTTTAGCGGTTAACGCGCAAACTTGTGTCTTCTAGGGGTTAAACTGGACTAGATTTAGTCGTCCCCAATCCGAGACTCTGTTCAGCAAAGACTCGATTTCAGACACAAGTTTGTCCCGGCACTCGGAGACGTTTTCCCGAGAAATATTGGCTCGGCCGGTGTAAAGAGCATCACCAGTGCTGTCATCCGCATAGCAATGAATGTTACGGGTATGCAACATATCATTGATATGCAGAAGAAACAGCGTTGGCGATAGCACGCAGCCCTGTGGAACACCAGCATTAATAGGCTTGCAATCGGAGCTTGCACCGTCTACAACGACCTTGATGCTCCGATCTGCAAGAAAGCTGGTGATCCAATCGCATAATTTCTCGGGAAGCCCATAGGAAGGGAGCTTCGAAAGAAGCGCTTTGTGCCAAACCCGATCGAAGGCCTTCGCAATGTCCAAACTAACGGCCAATGCCTCCCCCTTGAACTCTACTGCCTCCGCCCATCTGTGAGTGAGGTAGACCAGAAGATCACCAGCTGACCGACCACGGCGAAAACCGTATTGGCGGTCACTAATCAGCTGGTGATCCTCAAGATACCTCATGAGCTGGCAGTTTACAATGGACTCCATTGTTTTGGAGAACAAGGAGGTGATGGCGATTGGCCGGTAGTGGGACGGGTCTGAGCGGTCGCCTTTTTTAGGGATCGGGTGGACGAAAGCCGTCTTCCATGATTTTGGGACTACGCCTAGGGAGTAGGAGTACCGGAAAAGACGCGTTAAAACCGGTGCCAACTCTGGAGCACACGTCCTCAGCACAATTGGGGGGATTCCGTTAGGCCCACTCGACTTGTGGATGTCCAGGGAGAGGAGTGCTTTGCGAACCGAGCGCTGTGTGAACTGCACTTCCGGCATGGAGCACTCACACCGCGGGATGGTCGGCGGCGTACTCCCCCCGTCATCGAGAGTCGAGTTAGACGCAAAGAAAGAGCCTAGAAGATCGGCTTTCTCCTTTGCAGTATGGGCCAGTGAGTCGTCCTCCCTGTGCAGAGATGGAAGAGATGGCTGACAGAAATTCCCCTGGACAGCCTTGGCGAGAGACCAGAATGCACGGGTTCCAGAAGGAAGGCGAACTAGTTTCTCGCCAATTCTGCCTATGTGCTCTGACTTTGCCTTGGCAATGACTCTTTTGAAGGACCTAGAGGCGGAATTATACTTCTTTTTTAGAGCGCTGGTGTTTACATCCCGGGACGCTGATGCATCAACCCAGGCTTGGTAGCACTCCTGCTTATAGCATGATGCTATTTTACAGGAGCGACCAAACCATGGCTGAGATTTGCCTCCAATGGGCACCACAGAGGAAGGAATAAAAAGTTCCATACCCTGAAGTACCACATCAGTAACAGAATCCGCAACAACGTTGGGATCATCCGGCGAGAAGCAAACCCGCCCCCACGGGTAGGATGCAAAGAAAGACCGCATCCCATCCCAATCGGCTGACCTATAGTGCCAAACACGGCGGCAGCCTGCAGAATGCAACCGCGATTTCAGCGTGAGTGGCACAACACTCCGGACCAGACAATGGTCCGAGGAGCCTAAAGGGGCGTCGACGGAAATCTGATATCCGTCCGGGTGAGAGGTCAACAGAAGGTCCAACAGGGAAGGTGCATGATCCTCCACATCTGGAATCCGCGTAGGCGAAGTAACCAGTTGTGTCAGACCATATGCTAAGGCAAAATCATGAACAGATCTCCCCGCATGATCGGTTAAACGTGAACCAAGCCATTCGGCGTGATGGGCGTTAAAGTCGCCGAGGATCACGATCTCTGCGGAGGGGATCTGCTGTAGCAACGAATCTGCAGCCATTTGGACGTGGTCGAAGAGTCGGTCTGTTTCGGCATTACCGCTATGGGACCTATAGAGGCACCCATAGACGCGCGGATGGTCGTCGCTGTCTACGCGTAGCCAAAGGATGGACAGGTCCGAACCTTCAAGTCTGCCGAGGCGTCGAGAACAGATGTCCTCTCTGACGTAAACGCAAACTCCAGCCCGAGGCACAAAGGAGTGTTCCAGTTTGTACCCCGGGTAGGAGAGATACGAGACATCAGCCGGAGAGGACACCTGCGTCTCGGTCAGAAAGAGCAGAGCCGGCCTCGCCGTCTCGAGATGGTAGTGGACGGCGTTTAGGTTAGAGTGAAGTCCCCTGATATTGCAGAAATTCACGGACAGCGTGGCAGGGGTCGCCTTGGTTTTGTTGCTCCGTTTGCCCCGAGCAGTTGTAGTCTTGAGCGGAATTTTGCCCCCCCCAGAATACGCGGGGCAGCCTGAGCACCCACGCTCAGAAGTGGAGAAACATGGTCGTGGATGCTCAGCGAGGGATTCTCTAGGGGTGCTGGTACCCTCCTGGGGTAGTCTATCATTATTTAATTCCGCTACCATGTTGATGGGGGGGGGGGGTTTGGGCCTCCGGCCACCTGCACTCACCAGACGAAACGCGGAAGCAGAGCTTCCACTTCACGCCGGTATTCTGTGAGGTCGTGGTACCACCCCGGTTTGAGCCGGCCCATACGTGCAACAGCAAAGCTGCCGCGTGGCTCTACCACTGTTAAATTAAAAAAAAATTTTAAAAAAATTTTTAAAAACATCAATACAAACATCTATTCTTTTGATTTATTTCATTAAAATTTAGGCTTCATATATCTAATTGCCCATTTTATAAACCAGCTATCAAAACTTTATAAACCAATTTATTATTCCAAATTAATATTAAACATACAACTTATATTCGATATTCGATAGGTTCGGTAATTTTTTTTAATTAACGTATTACTATTTTGCGTCAAGAATCCGCTATTTTTTATATTTTAAAAAGAGCTACCTAAAAGCACTTGGGTATTTAAGACGAATAAAACGATACATTAAGGGGATAGAGTAAGTCAGCTCAAATTCTAATTTCGTCCCCACTTGCCCGCGCGTCGTATGCTATGTACCGACATGTTTGTAATCACCAATACTGTAAGTAGAAGGGTCGAGACACTTTTCATTAGGTTTATCATATTTATGCCTGTTCCTTAAGGTGATACCTCGAAAATTTGGTGGTTTTTCTACTTAACATATTTTTTAAAGTTTTATAGATTACAAACCAAAATTTTGGTAAATAATTTTTGACTATATGACCTTGGATTGCATAAAAGGAAAACACGATATCATGTAATTTTCTCGATAGAAAAAAATTGCAAAGTAGACTCTAATTATTTACATTATTCGATGACACCACAATATTATTACGAATAAGTTCATGGAATTATTTTTAAAGCATATTAAATAATCATATCTAAGTTCCCATAAACCAGTTTTTTAATCCATAACGAAGTTTTGTTAAAATAAATAAAAATGTTGTTTGGCGCTTACTTAGTTTTTTTCCGAGCGCTTGCTCGGTATGGCAATCTCATAATTTGCGTACTATGAAGTCATTGCATCACTTTCATTTTGACACTCCCTCTTCTCTTCTTAAATTTACGCGAACACTACACATTGAATAAAATTATTATTTGCGGATTTTATCGCGTTTAATTACTTTAATTTATTTTTATTATTATCCCGACGTTTCGGGTGCTTTATAGCACCCATGGTCATGGGTCATTGGGTTTGGGTTTAATTTTGTTAATTATAGGATCCCAAGCAGATGGTAGCACCCAACCATCTTCTCTATTGAAATTTGGATGTTTTTTAATTTCAATAGCCTCGCGTATCATCCTTGGTAGGCATAGAGAATATTAGTCTTTGTTGGTAGGAATCGGTGTTCTTTTGCGAGAATTTGTGGTTTATCAAATCTAATGTAATGGTGGGGACGATCTTGAACATGTTCGCAGACTGCAGATTTCCCGGAGCGTCGGTGCTTCACATCAGTTATATGTTCCTTCACACGAACACGGGTGACAAACGAACACATAGTCTACCTGTTGGTAATTGGATGCTGTGGCCCAAAGAAGTCTAGGTCTATCCTCGATTAAGAAACATATTGTCTCACTGGGGATTAAAAAACCTCGTTTGCGTATAAACTTTGTGAAGCGCCAACATTTTCTGTTTTTAACAGCTTTCTGGTTTGTCACGACGATCATTTATATAAGGGACTCTTCTTTTAAAAAGTTTTCTTTATAATTTTACGGTAAAAATGAATTTGATAGGGAAAATCGAAATAATTTTCGACTGTGTTACTATATTTAAATACCGCTTATTATTTGATTCTTGTTGTAGAGTGACGGCATCTTTGGTTTAGTCGTCGTAAGCGCGAATGTTGATCATGTGGTTACGGCTTCGAATCTGTCGGGTTAAAATCAGTTATTAAGTTTTCCTGTCAAGAAATACTCAGAAGTCGGCCAAAGTCAGGAAGTTGGCGGCGTTTCAACCCCTTGCCTCGGAAAGCACGTAAAGCCGTTGATCCTGTGTATTTTCTCCAAAGTCGTGTTAGATTAAGTGTAAAAAAATTTAAGCCCATGAAAACCAATCGTAATAAATTCCATGTGGACGGAGTCGCGGGGAACAGCTAGTATTTTATATCTTTTGAATTTATATGAAAAGGACAAAGTTATTAAAACGTATACATTAGTTATATACAGCAGGCTTGAGGCAGCATTAACGGACGTTTTTAATTTACGATTGTTGGAACAGTCGCCTTCCCTAGGGTAATTTAAGCAGACTGAGTACGTCTGCCATTTTTATGGTCCCAATAGAACTCATTACATAAGGTAAACTTACAGAATAGTAATAAAAATAGCAAATAGCAGTATTACGATGATCATCAAACATAAAATATGTGATTTTTTATAGAATAAATATAACAAACGATCATACACTTCGCCTGATAGTAAATGGATGCTGTAGCCCACAGACATTTCCATTTATTATCGATTAAGAATCAAATACAGAATGCCAACTCATCCTTGAAACTATGATGAAATGCCTTGTTTCCAGTAAAAAGGGTCTCCGGTTCTCTACACTCAATTTATACAGAATATATAATTAGTTGATTGAAGTATATAAGCTCCACGACTTTTTTAAATTGTTAATTTAATTTTCGTATCCCAAGTAGATATCCTCCCAAATTCATTACTCCCATTTCGCCAGCTCTTCGTAGAGTTGTACTTGGATTTAATTCCCCAACATCAAGACATTGCAGTATTTTCAATACTTATAATAATGTAGGAGATATTCAACACTACTCTTTTAAAACGTTTTTCGGGCCAAAATTTTTCAACATAGTAATATTTCTTTGTGGTAATTTTTTCGTATTTTTTTAATTTTATATTTTAAAATATTTATATATTGTTAAATTTTTTTATATTTTTAGTTATTTGACACTGTGAGCACTAAGCATGTGGTGTTTACCTATTATTAAATGTGTAATTAATTTATATTACTGTCTTAGAATTAATCGTAAGATTAAGTGCAATGTTTGTTGGTGAACCAAATAAATGTGTCAGCATATCTATAAAATACTGGTTGGATTAAGATACTCTAGCAAAGCGTCGTGTCTGTGGTAACGTGGCAACCGCTGTTGTTTATAGGATTTTGGAGAAAAACCTTATCGGGAAGCGTAACGTACATTTGCTACGAATTGCTAACGATCTGCTTATAGTACTTTCTTGTATTTTATGTTGTAACGCACGTATATTTGCGCCATCCATCAGGAGTGACTCTGAAAATGATGCTCTTTCGCCTAAAAATAAATAAATAAAGTACAGTTACAGCCTATATTATATGTCTCACTGCTGGGATCAGACCTTACCTTATTTCTTGCATGTAGCAAAACCCGTCTAGTAATATAAATATAAGTCAATATACGGATCATGATATATTCTATTTTTAGAAGATGCAATACCGTTCGTAATATTTTAATCAAAATTGTCCAGTACCAGCTTATTTTCAGATATTTTAGGAGGGCAGCTCAGTTTTATTTCCAAAATGCCAACCCGTGAAATCTATCGCCCCCCTTTGCTTCGCCACTGCTCGGTCAGGAGGACAATGCGTTTTCAAAATGTATGTATATTTTTCATTTTACTTCAAAAAATTACCTACACACTAATATTTTCTCCTTTATTGTTGGGGCAGTTTACATACACAAATTTCACAAGGGCAAAGATCCAGACACGGAACAAGTATTTGTACGGAACAAATATTTGTAAGCCATACAAATACTTGTTCCGTGCAGGATTCGAACTCACGGTCCTTAGCGATGCATATCAATGCTAAGCCACTGCGCCACGGAGCCTGCATTAATTTAAAAAAAATAAGCATCTCAAAACAGAAATTGAAGATTTCTTGCAAAAAACAGAGATAAAATATTATTAAAATATTAGTCTTACGGACTTAAGTCGAATGTTAACATCTAACGGTATCAGGTCGACTTGACACAATAAATATTAAATACGGACTTGATTTGCGTTTGTTCTTAGCTCATTTCAAATTCCAAAGAACGTATCATTTATATTCCTACATTCGCGAAATCTGTATAAAATATAGTATTTAAACTGTAGTGTTCGAGTATTAGTATATTATGTTTCGCTAAAATAAAACAATGTTTACCGACCAAATTGGCGGCATATTGAAAATGGGCTGTAAGAGAATATTGTAATAGTGGAGGGTAAACATGAATAAATCAGTCTTAACTCGATCTCGGTGTTTGATTGTTGCGTGCCCGTGTTCACATGGCGCAGTCGGTAGGATAAATAAGTGTATTAAGTATATTACAAGTTAATTTGGACAGTGTTTAGTTTAATAACATTTAATAGTTATGGAAGGTGTCTTAAGTCCACCAAAACCATTTCATTTCGACGGGAGCTCAGACTATGCAAGTTTAAGTGCCATTTGGACAAAATGGAGGAATAGCTATGAAATTTATACAAAGGCATGTGAAATAACGAATAAAGCGGCGAGTGTACAGATTAATATATTATTGCACGTACTTGGTGATCAGTGCCGAGATATTCTAGACCAAAACAAAGGTTTACTTTTAAAATGCACTACTGCGGAAGCTGTGTTACAAATATTGGATGGACATTTTAATATAAAACCTAATGTTACAGTGGAACGACACCGATTTTTTACAAGAAACCAGAAGGAAAATGAGACCATAGAACAATATGTTTTCAACTTGCAGAAATTGGCTCAAACATGCGAATTCGGGGCTCTAAACGACGGTCTTATAAAAGATAGGCTGATATGTAGCGTATCCAATTCGGCTATTCGGGAACGGCTACTAAGGGAGGACGTTCTTACTTTAAGTAAAGCATTAGAAATATGTCGAGTCGCAATAGTATCGAGGGTGTATGCGGATAACATTAAACAGGAGCAGTTATCAGCATGTTCTATCAATAATAATCAAGCAGTCGAAAATGATGAGAATATTTGGAGTGTGCGGCACCGGATGGATTCAAGGAAAGGATATCGCGGCGGCGCAGCTGGCGTAAGCGGGGACGCGCGCAGAGGCGGACGCGGCGTGCGCGGCGGCGCAACCCGCCGGGCTCGGCGTCAGTCGCCGCGCGCTCGCGGCGAACGTTCCTCCACGGGTTTGATGCCTTGGATGAAGCAATGTGGGCATTGTGGCAGTGTACATAAAAAGTTTGTGTGTCCCATGTATGGCAAACAGTGTCTAAGATGTGCGAAAATGAACCACTTTGCCAGAGTCTGTGGTGCTAGTGTATTCAATGTCGAGGAGTCTGATGAGCAGGTAATACATACTGTAAAATCTAGTAGTGAGTGGAATGTTAACCTGATGATAAATAATAAGTCTGTCAACTTTAAATTAGATACTGGGGCTGATGTTAATATATTGCCGTTGTATTATTTGCCACAAATTGGGGTCTCGGATAAAGATTTGCTAAAAACAAATACCAAGTTGTCTGGCTACTCGGGTGCCGCCATAAAAGTAGTAGGAAAAATTACTTTAAAAGTTTATTACAAAAGTAAAATGTACATACTAGAATTTAAAATAGCAGATGTTAAGTCTATGCCGATCTTGGGCAGGTTTGCGTGCAGTGAGTTGGATATGGTGAGGCGTGTGATGACGATACAGGAGGATAACGAAGTCCCCTCATTTTTAGGGCAGTATGACGACGTTTTTCAGGGTATAGGATGCTTACCGGGAAAATACAGAATAAAATTAAATGAAAATGTTTTACCGGTTGTTCATACTCCTAGGAAACTACCGTTCGCGATTAGAGATAACGTTAAGATGAAATTGGAAGAGATGGAGAAACAAGGCATTATAGCCAAAGTAGAGGGCCCATCGGATTGGGTAAGTAGCATAACTATTGTTAAAAAAGCTAAAGGAGACATACGGATTTGTCTTGATCCGAAGGAATTAAATAGCGCGATCAAAAGAGAATATTTTAGGTTACCGTCACTCGACGAGATTGTGTCTAAACTTTCCGGCGCTAGGTATTTCAGTACTCTGGATGCGGTATCAGGGTTCTGGCAGGTGGCTTTAGACGATACTAGCGAGTTGTGCACGTTCAACACTCCCTTTGGACGTTACAAAATCTTAAGATTACCCTATGGCATATGCTCGGCTCCAGAGGTGTCTCATAAAAAAATATACGAAAATTTTGACGACTTATTAATATATGGTAGCAGCAAAAAAGAACATGATGAAAGGTTAAAATTAGTATTGGACAGGTGCAGGAAAATCAACCTCAAACTTAATAAAAATAAGTGCAAATTTGGGTTAGAAGAAATCAGGTATTTGGGACATAGGATTACAAAAAAGGGGCTTTATCCCGACAACTTACACATTACAGCAATTACGAACATGCCTAAACCTGAAAATAAAAAGGACGTAGAGCGATTACTAGGACTAGTTACTTACGTTGGTGCTTTTATTCCAAATTTATCTGATAAAAAATTGTTCTTGAGAGAGTTGTTAAAAAAAGAAACAGAATGGCACTGAGATGAACGACATGATAAGTGTTTAAAAGTTATAAAAGAGTGTTTATCAAAACCACCAGTGTTAAGATATTACGACTTAGACCTCCCTATTACTATCTCAGTAGATGCGAGCAAAAGCGGCTTAGGCGCCTGTCTAATGCAAAAAGGAATGCCAGTTTGTTATGCGTCTAAGTCATTGTCAAAAACAGAACAGCGATATGCTCAGATAGAGAAGGAGTTATACGCTTGCGTTTTTGCTTGTGAGACGTTTCATGCGTACATCTACGGAAGAACAGATGTAGTTATCGAAACTGATCACAAGCCACTCGTTGGCATTATGAAGAAACCAATAGCGGACTCACCATCGCGCTTACAACGGATGTTAATGAAATTACAACGCTATACATTCAAATTAGTCTACAAAGCGGGTAAACATCTGTTTATTGCGGAAGCGTTATCACGGGCATACGAGCCGGAGCCGGCACTGAGCGTGCAGCATTCCAGCGCTGACTATACACAGCACGATGAAGTTTTCGCGATCACAAGAGATATAGCATTGAGCGCAGCGACTGAAGTTACGGACTTACAGTTTATTAAGTTGAAAAAGAGTTCAGAAAATAATGAAGAACTCATGTTGTTGCGAAAATACATAAAAGAGGGGTGGCCCGCAAACAAACATGATGTCATAGATTTGGTAAAGCCATATTGGGGCTATAAAGAGTATTTATTAATCGCGTATGGTCTAGTCTGGAAGGGGGTGCTGTGAAAAATTCTCATTCCGATCAGGTACCTCGCCGCGTTCGGTCGCCTGCGACCCAACCGTTAAGTGCTATTGTTCGGTCGAGCCCATGCGCTCCCAGTGCGTTTATAAGAAGAAAGAAGACACAGACATTTTTACCTGCGTGCGCGAATGCTTCAGTGTCGTTGTGCTCCGTTACGGCCGCCAGGTGCATCGGGCCGCCGGCCCATTGTTCTGTTTCGTGTAGTGCTAGTGTAGTGCCCCACGTTCTCCGGATTTCCAGTAAAAACTGTAAGTAGTTTTTATTACACACCCGCTGCCTCAGAGGCAGCTATTCTATTTTAATTTCTGTGTTCGCTTGTTGCACTAGGCGACAGCTAGGTACACACCCTAGCGTACCAACGCGCTAATTGTATAGGTGTTCGTTTAGGCACACACCTCCCCCGCCGAAAGGTGGGGGGGCTTGATACACAAGTGTTTTAAAAACCACTGACAAGATGGCGGCTATTACCATAGCCGAACTCGCCGACTTCTTCGGCCAGGTGTGCCCCGACGCTTGGGCTAAATTTTTAGCCCAATGTAACTCGTCCACCGCTGAACGCCCAGTTGTTCGTATCGATGATCCCATTTCACCAAGCACCGGCCGCTCGACCCCTGTGTCCATCGACACAGTCTACGACGCCGCGTCCCCCGCGCCTTCTGCGCTCTCCACCCGCGATCCTTCACCGCTGTTTTCGGACGCCGAATCAGGCTCCGAGATGGATATTGAGATCCGCCGTCCTAATAAACCCGATGACGAAGGCTTCACCCTAGTCTCGGGTAAAAAGCGTAAGCGCACCGCCGCGAAAAAGGGAAACGAGCCTCACTCAGCCCCTACGTCGCCCAACGCCACTCCGGCTAAAAAAGTCGCGCCTTCCGCGCGCAAAACTACCGCGATTAAAACCGCAAATCCGACTCAGGCCGAACCTAGGAAGGAGAAGCCGCCGCCACCTATAATTTTACAGGACAAGTCGCGCTGGAGCAACCTATCCAAGTGGATAGACTCCAAGAAAATATTCTGCCCCAAAGTCCACAATGGACCACAAGGCATCCGCATCCACGTCGCAACGACGGACGATTTCCGCGCTTTAACTGCGCATTTAAAAGCTCAAAATTTGAGCTTCCATACATATTCTCTCGCGGAGGACCGTAACCTCCGTGTTGTAGTTCACGGACTCCCTAAGGAGCTCGAAACAGAATTCATACTAAGCGATCTTAAATCGCAAAACCTCCCTGTTAGAGAAGTGCACAGGATGCACCACCCAACAGATAAGAAAAGATACCTCGATCTCTGTCTTATCATACTGGACCTGTCTCCAGAGGGCAAACAAATATATAACATCACGAGAATATGCAATCTCACAGGGATTGTAGTAGAGTCCCCGCGTAATAGGGGCATCGTTGGCCAATGCCACCGATGCCAATTATACGGCCACTCGGCTAAGAATTGCTTCGCCAGGCCTAGGTGCGTCAAGTGCCTAGGCGATCATGGCACTACTGAGTGCCCCCGAACGCCCGAGACGGAGGGCCCTCCAAGCTGTGTTCTGTGCGGCGAAGAGGGACACCCAGCGAGCTATCGCGGGTGTTCCAAAGCGCCGCGTAGGAAGCAGAATGGAGGAGCAATCCGGCGCGGGCTTGCGGGCAACCCCAGTAGGTCGCGCCCACGGCATTCTGCCCTTCGGTTGCACCAATCTCGGTGCCGCAACCCGCGCCCGCTCAGGCTACAGCCAAGCCCGCCCCCGTTAAAGGGACTTCCGGGCAAGGCCCAAGCCTTCCGGTGCCTTCAGCACCTAAGCCCAATGCATGGATTAAGCCCCCGGCAATAGTCAGCGCGGCTGCCTCACGGCCAGTGCCTCCTCGCCAGGCCCAGAAACCCAAACCCGTCCCTCAGGCACCGTCAAACATCAACACTGACCTTTCGTTAGTGTTCAACTTCGCCAGCAGCTTTAATGTGGCCGAAGTCACAACTCTAGCCCGCAAACTTCGCGAAGCTAAATCGATTCAGGATAGGCTCAATGCTACCATTGAGCATCTTAGTCTTATCCAAGCGATAGGTTCGTTCCAGTGCGCCTAAGCGACTCCTTTCTTTTAAACTAAAATGGAAGCTAGACCCGTAGGTAGAACTAAGCCTAGGTCTCTGACTGTCGCGTACTTTAACGCAAACGGCGTCAGAGATCAAAAGGAAGAGATCATGTATTTTTTACGCGACCATGATATCGACATCATGCTAGTGCAAGAGACCTTCTTGAAACCTAGTTTGAGCGATCCCAAAATAGCCAATTATACCCTAGTACAAAATGATAGGTTGACCGGACCTAAAGGCGGCACCTTGATCTACTACAAAAGGTCCTTGCAATGTGTACCGATAGATACCTCGCCGCTTACTAACTTAGAAGCGTCGGTCTGTAGGATAGCACTTACTGGCCATCCGCCACTAATAATTGCATCAGCATATTTATCTCCTACAAAAAGCATATTAGATTCCGACATATCGACTCTATTAAACCTAGGCCCGAGCGTATTAATCGCAGGAGACCTAAATAGTAAACACGTTAGCTGGAATTCTAACGTTAACAATTCTAACGGAATAATTCTAAGAGACCTCACGGAGAGACTTAACTTCGATGTTATCGCTCCCGAGAGTCCAACTCGTTATCCTTTTTTATACACCCAACATCCGGACGTCCTTGATATAGCATTACTAAAAGACATCCGACTTAGTATTAATTCGATAGAGACTATTATCGAGCTAATTTCAGACCACAGGCCGGTCGTTTTACAACTGGGCCAGCCGGCAGGTGAGGTCCCTCAGACCAAAACTATTGTCGACTGGCGTAAACTTGAGATCAAACTTAAGTCTACGAACTCCCAGCATTTGGACACTATACCTGACAAGATAGACTCGCTAGAGGAGGCCGATAGGGCGATTAGCGCCCTCTCGACTCACCTCACAACAGCGGTCGAAGATTGCTCCCGTAGGGTTCGTGTGTCGAGCGATCAATACACGAAACTTCCGGCGGATGTTCGACGGCTGATTAGAGCGAAGAATTCCGCGCTTAAAACTTACGACCGCTACCGCACGGAAACCAATAAACTTCGGGTACGTTCTCTGCAAAACGAGATTAAACAACGAGTAGCCGAGTTTAGAAACGATAGATGGGATAACCTCTTAGAAGATATCGAACCGTCCCAGGACGCCTTCTGGAAATTAACGAGAGCTCTTAAAGCCGACAAATCCGCACCGATGCCGCCTCTCGTGAGGCTGGACCACCCCGATCTCGCCCTTGACGATCTCGAAAAAGCCGAATGGCTAGCAGACAGTCTAGAGTACCAGTGCACGCCATCCACCGCACCAATAGATCCCGCTCACCTATTAGAGGTAGAAACGGAAGTAGAACGTAGGTCTGCGCTGCCACCAGCGGGTGAACCTGTGACAGTAGATGAAGTCACCGAAACCATTAAAAGTCTTAAAAATAGATCAGCCCCTGGGCCAGACGGCATCAGCAACAAGGTTATTAAATCCCTTTCGGCGCCACTTATTTGCCTCCTTGTAGGAATATTTAACACCTTTCTCACGAACTGCTCTTTCCCGGACATCTGGAAAGAAGCAGACGTAATAGGAATCCCAAAACCGGGTAAACCGCGTAATCGTCCCTCTAGTTACAGACCCATTAGCCTGCTCAACACATTGGGTAAACTATACGAGCGCATTATTCACAAGAGTCTCCGTCATTACACCGAAGCTAACGGACTCCTCCCAGACGAACAGTTCGGCTTTAGAGCCAATCACTCATGCACTCACCAGATTCATCGCCTAACAGAATACATCCTGTCTGGCTTCAGTCAAAACCCGTTAAAGAAAAAGTCTCGAAACACGGGAGCCCTCTTCTTCGATGTCGCGAAGGCGTTTGACAAGGTCTGGCACGACGGCTTGATTTACAAGCTGTACAAACTGAACGTGCCCGATAGGCTCGTGCACATCATACGAGCTTTCCTTTCGAACCGCACTTTTCGATATCGAGTGGAGGGAACACGTTCTTCGAAACGTTTCCTCAAGGCCGGGGTTCCACAGGGCTCCGTACTATCTCCTCTCCTTTTCACACTTTTCACAAGTGATATCCCAAAAGACCCAGTAGTGAACACCGCTCTCTTTGCCGACGATACGGCACTCTTTGTGTCAGAGCCCAACAAAAATAGACTCGCTATAAAGCTCCAAAAAGCTACCAATCGCCTTGGTGAATGGTTTCGCCTATGGAGAATTGACGTGAATCCCGAAAAAAGTGTAGCAATATACTTTCAACGGAATTCTACAGGAGGTTCTAAACCCAAAACAATCTCTCTATACGACCGCCCAATCCCTTGGGAAAAATCGGCCAAATATCTAGGCGTCACTTTCGACTCCCGCATGAGTTTCAAGACGCACATAAGTGTAGTACGCAACAGAGCCAAGTCAATAATTGGCCGTCTACACCCCCTCGTTAACAGTAAGAGCAAACTGTCGCTAAGACACAAACTCCGGCTGTACAAAACCTGCATTAGACCGGTTATGTCCTATGCAAGCGTAGCCTTCGCCCATACATATAAGATCCATATTTTAAAACTCCAAAAAGTACAAAATTTTTTCATCCGCAAAGCCACCGGCGCACGGTGGTATCAACGGAACTCCGACTTACACAATGATTGTGAACTACCATCTATCTCCGAATATTTTAAGGAGATGTCCCAACGCTACTTTGATAAAGTAGAAACCCACCCTAACCCGCTAGTGACAAACGCAGCTAACTACGTTCCGATAGCAAACGTCGCGACCTATCTCCGTAGACCGCGAAATATTTTAATAGAACCACCTCTATCGCTCGATCCAGTCGACCCAAGCGTCGCAGGCACATCACACAACGACACTACACCCACATTAAATGGTACAAACACAAATAGGACAACGAATGGGACGCATCGCACCCGCAGACGGGTACGACGCGTTCCAGCTCACACCGCGTACACACCGTACACCCGCGTTCCTGGACGGTTCTCACCGACCAGACCATCGACCGACACGAGCTGAGCAGTCAGAGACGGGGGTCCGCACCCCCCCCCCTCGGACTGCGGTTAGATAGCTCAAAGAAAAACGCCTAAAAGGCGACATGATGATTGGTAACAATATCAAATCATAAACCATCTCATCATCATCCTCACCTCATTGCCTTTCCCTTTTTAATTAGCTCGCGGCCTTGCAGGCCGCGAGCTAATTAAAAAGGGAAAGGTGATGAAAATGATATTTCATCACCGGCTGAGCTATTGCAAAGTAAGAAATTCAGAAGTATGTTACCAAAGTTATATCACACTTTAAAACCAAAATTCAAAAAAATGTACATAAAAAGTTAGTCGCGAGGCAAAATAAACAAAAATAGTACTACGATCAACATACGAGAAATCTAGACCAATTAAGTAACGGACAAAAAGTAAGGGTACTACTAGATGTAAACAAAAGAGAATGGTTGCCAGGGACAATATTATGTCTGATGCAAAATCGTTCATATAAAATAAAATTAGTAAACGGGAGCATCATCATACGTAACAGACGCCATATTATTAAAGATTCTCCACATCGACAGGACGTGCCGCACTATACTTTAAATTTAAACAATTACGATGATATCCGACCTCGCTGCCCGCAAAACAATCAGGTTTCAAACTGTACTGTACCTTGTATAGCCCCACCTAATACAATAAATAACAATAATTATTATGTCACACGTTCCGGCAGGACAGTGAGGCCACCGGATAGATTGGGCTTCGAACACTGAATATACTGATGAGACGTATTTATGCTACCAGGTTTTAAAACCAGGTTTTCGCTTCAAAGTACGGCGCCCTGGTACGGGCAAAAAATACTTGCAAGTATGATAGTATGTGTTGTAAGTCAGATGCTCGAAGAACTTGAACACAACACATGAAAATACTTGCATAGGAAAATGATCCATATCTTAATAGGAATAAGAAACTCAATCGTATTTGTGAATAAAAAATACTTTGAACTTCAAAGTATTTTTTTATTTATACGACTTTGCTCCTTGTTCATAGTAGGATAACATGGAATACGGGTCGTATTCCTATGCAAGTATTTCAAAGTATTTCCAAATTAGACACCGGAAGCAAAGCGGGGTTCGCTCGACGCGTTGGCGGGAGGGACTCGCAGAGAGTAGGTTGTCGAGCCCTAGTATTTCCGACAAAGGCCGAATGCTTGAACGTAAATCTGTGTAGGTACTTAATGCACATGCCATCCGATCGGATCGGGAACTTGTCAATCAAATAAGCTAACTAAAACGAAACTAATTAAGGAGCATAATTGCCTAAACATGCTATTCATAAAATTTCTTTTGACTATTTTGCACCATTCACCCTTATATCTGTATACAAAAGAGACATTATTGCGTGTATTTTATTTATTCGTAAATAAGAGAATTATGTTTATGTTCGAGGAAGTAAAAGTTTTGTTTTGATTTTTTGTAAATTCAGTTGTTATTGTGAACTGAGTACGTAACCTACTAACCGTGACCTAATTTTTAAAGTTATTTTGCGTGTTTATTGAATATAGAGACAATTTTTAAAGTTTTATTAATTAATGTTTAAGTACGTAAATAAATAAAACTGAACATTATTGTGTTTATTAGTTGGAAATGACGATGTTTAAACTGTAAATAATAGTGTGTAAATAGTGTTTTTTGTGTATAGATCATAGGTTCTTGTTGTGAATAGTAAATATATCTTCTACAAATCCATAAGTATGGCTCCTAAGAAAAGTTTGGCGTGGGATCATTTTTTGGACAAAGGAGAAAATAAAGCCGAATGCAAGATGTGTAAAATAATTATATCGTACAAATCTGGAGTATCAAACCTTACCAAAAATGTACAGAGAAAACATATTTCTGTTAATTTAATGAGAAGGGAGCAAGAGGTACCGGTGCATGCTTTACAAAGTACACAATTTACAATTTCCAATACTCCACTGCAAACTGACGCACCACCTAATACGATAAGGTCCAATACAGCCACTATGCCCACTATCTCGGCATTCCTTCGACGCGATTGTCAAAAAATAAAAAAGCAAATTGATGATCATTTGATGAATTTGTTTATATGGGACTTGCAGCCATTTTCTATAGTGGAAGACAAGGGGTTTCGCGAATTAATAAAGTTTGCTTTCCCAAATTATATTATACCATCGCGAAAATATTTCGCCAATAATTTATTGCCGGGGTGGTATGAGGAGGTTAAAACTAATACTAAAGCAGCTCTAAGTGAAGATGCAAAAAGTATATGCTTAACGACTGATATGTGGACGTCAAGAAATAATGACTCGTATTTAGCGGTTACGGGTCATTATATTGATAAAAATTATAGTTTGCAATCAGTGCTCCTTGAATGTAAAGTGTTAGAGAGTCGTCATACAGGGCTATATTTAGCCGAAGAGTTAAGAAATGTCGCTCAAGAGTGGAATATTCTTAATAAAGTCCTCCTTGCAGTATCAGATAACGGTGCCAACATCAAAAGTGCTATAGCTCAATTAGAGTGGAAACATTTTGGCTATTATGCGCATACGCTTAACCTGGCAGTCCAAAAAGTATTAGGAAGTTCTTACATAAGCGATTTAATTAGTAAAGTGAAGGCTATAGTTTCCTATTTCAAACGAAGTAATTTAGCATGGAATAAATTGAAAAAATATCAAGAACAGGCTAATAAAGTCGTAAAGAGGCCAATCCAAGATGTTGTTACAAGGTGGAACTCCACATTCTACATGTTACACAGGTTTGTAGAACTAAAAGACGAAATTAAATGTGCACTCAGTAATCTAGACACAGGTAATTTAATTATGTTGACCAGTTATGAATGGGATATATGTCAGTCGTTGATCATAGTGTTGCAACCGTGTGAAGAAGTGACGAGAGAAATGAGCGGCCAAAGATATGTAAGTGGAAGCTCAGTCATTCCGTTAACAATTGGTCTCACCAGCGCTTTCAATGAGATCGCTAGTCTGACATATCGGCAAGAAAATAACATTGACGTTTTCCCTGATGAAGTTGAAATGTGCCGACAGGATCTCCTCTCAGAAATAAGCACGCGATTTTCTAATTTGGAACAGAGTCGAATCTACACTTTTGCTATGTTTTTAGACCCGAGGTATAAGTTATACTTTGAGAGTGAAAACGTTGCGGACAATACGAAAAAGCATATCATAGGCCTAGTAACCACTATGATTAATGAAAATGAAAGATGTCAGTCTTCAGCATCAACTTCTGATGAGCCAGATAATCAGGGACAAAAATCTAACAGTCTGTTATGGAAGCACTATAACAGGCAAATGCTAAATGTACGACCAGCTGGAACCGCCAATAGCAGGGCAATCATTGAAACCCAGAAATATCTAGATGACACAGTTTTGTCTCCAGATATGGATCCTTTGGAGTGGTGGCGAATAAATCAGACAATTTATCCAAATTTAGCTAAACTAGCCAAAATAAAATTAAACGCAATGGCCTCTAGCGTGCCTTGTGAACGGTTGTTTTCCGAAGTAGGGAACATACTAACGGAGAGGAGGACCCGTCTGGGGAGTCGTAAAGTAGAACAGTTATTGTTTCTATAACAAAATAAAAAATAAATCAAAATATTAACAAAAAATAAGAAATATATCAAGAAAATATAAAAAATAACAAAAAAAAATACAAGAAAACTAAAATAACAAAAAAAAAAATACAAAATCATGTATGTATGTAAAATGAAATCTTTTAACTACGTCTGCTAATACAAGTTTCTATTCTAGCTCATGTCAAAATACTGTAAAACCACAGAATATAATATATTCTTAAATATTATTTAGCAGACAGTCCTAAGCCTATGATTTAAAAAGTAGGAAGGAAAGATTTCATTTCGTTAACAAAAAATTAAAAAACGTTCAATCATAATACTCGTAATTGTGGCCCGACTCGTACTAGTCATTCATATTATTATATTGACATTAACAATACGGCGCGAGCAAAAAATACTTGCAAGTATGAAAGTACATGTTGTAAGGCAGATGCTCGAATAACTTGAACACTATCCGTGAAAATACTTGCATAGGAAAATAATCCATATCTTAATAGAAGTAAAAAAATATTTGTGAATAAAAAATACTTTGAACTTCAAAGTATTTTTTATTTATACGACTTTGCTCCGTATTCATAATAGGATAACATGCAATACGGGTCGAATTCCTATGCAAATATTTTCAAATTTTGACACCGCGGCTGGACACGTCGCTCGCGTCAACAAATACTTTTAAGTATTTTTAGAACCTGGTTTTCGACCCTGGTATTTTTCCATACTCGTACTTAAAAGCCCTGGTATTAAATTTTGCAAGTATGTCTCATCTCTAACTGAATAGCGGTGATGGACAGCTCCGCAGCCGCGTCGCCACAGTCACCGTGTTCAGTGAAAACAAAACTAGAAATTGTAACTTATGCACAAATAACGAAAATAAAAGTATTTAAAAAAAATGTAAACACTATCAAAATCATACATGATAGTTTTTTTAAATATATTTGGTTAAGCAGCACAGGTTGCACATTTATCACGCCAAAGGTCCCAGGTTCAATTCCCGACGGAACTTTAATTTGTGTGAATTAGTATATTACTTTAGATTTATTACTTTAGAAATGAAATGTAATTGGTTTATTACTTCTAAAATAAAATAAGTATTACTTATTAATAAAAGGGAATTGATTAGTTTCAAAAAACCGATAAGTAACAATTTAATCTAAGTAAATAAATAAACATTTCATATTCATATATTATGTTAGTGCTATTGATTTCATAATTGATTTTTCTTATTTGTAAGATAGGGGAAGATGAGTAGTTGGAGAGATTTAATTCAAAAAGATGTATTATTAATCAGAATAATGAACTAATTTAATATATATATAATATTATATACCTACATCTGTTGCTAATCTATTTATGGTGAAATTATCTTACTATTTTTGTGATAAAAATACGCAAGAGTAAATTACTATTTTGATTTTGTTTTTTATTATTGAGAAGGGAGATGTAAGAGAATATTGTAATAGTGGAGGGTAAACATGAATAAATCAGTCTTAACTCGATCTCGGTGTTTGATTGTTGCGTGCCCGTGTTCACATGGGCCAGATTAAGAGGCCCTTAACCGAGGAACATGTGTGCGTAGGTATATGGATGTAAAAGAGGTGAAAAAGGTGTGCCATGATCGTGCCAAATGAAAGTTCATAATCTTTGCCTACCCCTCTGGCTGACAGGCGCGAGTATATATATTATGTTTTTGTTAAAATAATGCAGTGTAGCGGTGATGTAAGGATAAGGATATCCACTGCCCCATATCGCCCGTGGGTGCCGCAAGAGCTGACACAGGCTAACTAACCAGTGGATAGGCAGCAGTATCTTCCTGATAACTTAAAACAATAACTTGCTGGTTATACTAGCATTACAATATTTGTAATGACAAACCGCTCCCAGTTTCCTTGTCATCGTTGCGTTTCATTCTATTACAAAAACTAGAAACATAACGGTGTTTATATTGTGTATTTTACTGACTGCGTTTTGTCTTATCGTGCTCGTATGTCTAATATCATAATTGATTACTTCATCTTCAATGCTACCTACTACTCCTTGTGTCATTAATCCTCATACGCAAAGTTAGTGCGAGAGAGAGATACAAACTAAGTTTAAAAATTTTGGGGAATGAAGATTAATGAGTGTTGTAAAGATTGCTAGTAATATCTCACACCTAATACGGAAGTTTATCGAACATTTCGCGATATATTGAAGATGGCACAAATTAAGATTGGCCAAATTGAGAGCTAGATATTGAAGATGGGCCAAATTAAAAGTACTTTTAACCGACGAGCATACATGCGTATATTATGGTTATGATAAAAGCGGGGAGGTGTATCAAGATCGTGCCAAATGAAAGTCCTTTTTATGGGAAACGAAGCATTCCATCTTCGTCCCCAGGGGTGACATCACTTTTGAATTTTGATACTCAATCGAGGATATATGTAGACGTCTATGGGCCACAAAATCTACTTACCTCTAGTTGAACTGTTTGCTCATTTGTCACCCTTGATGAACACCTATCTGTTTGATAATAATCAAGTAAGTTTATTTATGTATGTCTATGGTTATGTAAATATATTTATTTAGTTTGTATTTTGATTAGGAAATCCTGCTTATATTAAGGGGAGTTTAATAGGTATTTCTTATGTAAAACTTAGCAAATTTAATTCTATTTCTATGGGAGGCCAATGTTCAACAGTGGACTTTTAAAAGGTCAAAACGGTCGCAATCATTAACAAGTAGCCTGATGGTGATCATCATCGTGAATAGAGTCAACTACAAGTTCACTGCTGAGCATAGTCCTTCGCGCAAAGAAATCCAGCACGGTAATGTGTCTGGTGCATACTTAATTCAATTACCTGTCTACATGTTTTAAAAATCTCTTTGAATATTGAGCCAAAATTATTTTGTTATGTTCTAATCCTACGTTAAGATTATTATTTCTTTTATTATCGTACCAGAGTTGACAATATTTTACTAAATTCATTTTAGACGTAAAAGTAAAGTAAACTTAAAGCCTATAAACGTCCCACTGCTGGGCACAGGCCTCCGCTCATTTCTGAGAGGGCTTTAGGGCAAGGAATTGTTCGCCGCGCTGCCCCAATGCGTGTTGGTGAACTGCAAATTTCTTCGAAATATTTTTTTCTTATTTCTCTCATATACCGATTTCCTCACAATGTTTTCCTTCACCGTCAAGCACGTGGTAAATCAGCACTTAAAATTGCAATAACAATTTCATTGGTGCCGGCGGGGATTGAACCCGGTTTGCTTGCATACTGTGAAATTTACAGCGAGCGCTAACCATTTGAGCTACCACGGCACTTATTTTAGACGTGCCAAAAAGGAAATCTTAAAAGCATTGTAATTTGCTCAAGATAAAATAAAAAATAGGTAAAAAACACTTTAAAAAATTCGCCCTAACAAGATAACCTAAAAACAAAAAGGAATAAACCTACTTATTCAAGAAGTTCCTTTTAACATAACAAGTTCGTTTTAAAAATAAACATCTTTTGAGTGTTTGGTTTAACCTATGACGGTACCTTTCTATAGACTTCAATAATGTACACATTTCGTCACGATCGTAGAATAATGACGGTTCTAAAAAAAACACGAAATTCACTTTTTACCATATTTGGATACTATATTGCCTAAATATTATTACTACATTAAAGAAAAAATTATATGTATTTCGGATTTCAAAATAATCAGTCGGTAAACAGACGGATTTGATAGGCACTCATAGTAAAATGACGTTTGTATACCCGTCATTATTCGACGCGCGGGGATCTCCCGCCATACTCTCCCACTCCCGACGAATCCGCGCAATCGTCACTTTTCGTCGAACTCGCTCACGCGTTGCAGCCGATTAGATTTTTCCTAAGCAATTGCACTAGTTTTACTTTATTTGCCTATTTCTTAGCTATTTCGTGCCTAGTTTTTTACATATTATATTAAAAGGTGTGCCACAATGAAAACAGGACGATCAAAGCCTATGTTAAAACTTGTGGAAGAAACAAGCGAAAATTCGAAAAGTACGGGTTTTACTCATGAAGAGCGCATGGATGAGGAGGACTGCATACCAGGGACTCCAGGTAAGTTAATGAATTATGTATTAATATTATAGTATTACTTAATTCTTTTATTTACACATATTTTGCAAAGTAAATAAGTAAAGCGTCGGTTCTGAGTATCCGTCGGTTTTCTACGGAAAATATAAATCAATATAAAATTTAATTTTTATAAAAATAATATTTGCTCGCTGATATTACTACAATAATTATGTTGAGTTTTTGTTATATTTGAGGATTTTAATTTTCAAGTTGTATGTAACTATATTACATTTCTCTATGGACATGATAGTGACGCGTGGTTACAAACGCCGGTATTTTGTGGACACGCTTTTTTGTCTAACGGTCGTATCTGATCGTCCCACTTTTTTCTTTGTACTAAATTCACTTGCGCCATTTTTCTATTGAAAAACTATGCTTATTTGTATATATTTAATATATTTTTCTTTAAAAAATAATCGGATTTGAGTAAAAATTTACCTGTATAAATAAAAAGAAGTACTTTTTTTATACTTTCTAATCTTTTTATTATGAATAGTCTTACCGTTTTTAGTAAATGTTAACCTGTGATATTAATAATCTATTTATTTTTACATACACTGATATCTTTTCAGAATGCCATTCGCCATTACCTCCAGGAGCACGCAACGTAATAGAAGAGATGAACGACATTTGTGGAGATGTCTTTTCAGATGACGTACACGGAACAAGCGAAATCATAAAATCAACAAATGAAAATATGGACCCAAACATACCATCATCTACTTGTGTTCTTGAAGGAGATCCTTTTATGGCCGTGTATAAAAATGCATCCTCACCATATTTACTTGCGTCAGAAAATCAGCATGGTGTCGTGTCCCTCTTAAATATCACCTCAGCTCTAACCCCTTTTAAAACTTCTACCCTGATATCGGACCTGTCACCTTTCCCGCAACCGATTACCCGGACTGTTGACAACAATGGACAAACACTTATCTCATCACCAGTAAAAACTCATGGTGAGGTATGTAATGACTTTTTTTGTTCCACTCACGATGGTGCAGACATAGCAACTGTCAATCAAACAAGCGCAGCTGTGTCTTCATACCAGTTGTATCCAGCGCCTCTTATTCGATGTAGAGGTAAAAAACGTGTCCGAAATTATGACGATTTGGAAGAAATTAAAAGAAAACGCTTAGCTAATGCATGAAAAGAATACATCTCCAAAAAGGGCGTTGTTGTTCAAGCAAAAACTATAGGTAGGTCTTGCACGTGTAGATATAAATGTTACACTATGTTGACTCTCGAAGAAAGACAGGATGCATTTGAAAAGTTTTGGAAGTTAGGTGATCTTGAGAAACAATGGTTGCATGTTGCGAATTATACTACAAACAGAAGAAGAAAAGGGGCAAGCATAACCGTTAAAGCATAACCGTCAATTTACTTACAATAAATTTTTGCCAAAGGGCTCATCAAAAATAGAGGTTTGTAAAACCATGTTTTTAAGTACGTATTCGATTAGCGAAAAGTTAGTTCGGACAGCTTGGAATAAATATGACGGAAGCACTTTAATAGAAAAAGACATGAGAGGGAAACATAAAAATCATAATCGGGTGGTTGACGATGAAATGGTAAAGTCAGTTTGTGCCCATGTTAATTCATTTGGTACCTGTAGAATCTCATTATAACAGAGCAGCGTCCAAACGACTGTATTTAGATGGTGACTTGAGCATCGCTAGGATGTTCAATTTATACAAAGATTGGCCTGAACTTAATTTAAATTATTCAAATACAGCTTCCAGTCTTAGACAGTACAGAGTTTCTCAAATACAGCTTCCAGTCTTAGACAGTACAGAGACATAGTTAACAATGATTTTAATTTGAGTTTTCATCTACCCAAAAAGGATACTTGTGATCAGTGCCATAGTTTTAAACTAGCACAAAATCCGCCTGATGAACTTAAACAACAGTATGCAAACCATTTAAATAGCAGAAAAGTGTCTAAGATCTTGAAACAGTATGATAAAAAATGACGCTGTTAATTCTAATGGACGCATAGTTTGTGCTACCTTTAATTTTCAGAAGGTTTTGTCATGTCCTCACGGGCAAATGAGTGTATTGTATTACAAGCGAAAGCTGTCATGTTATAATTTCACCATCTACGATATGATCGGCAAACAAAGTTATTGCTATATGTGGGATGAAAGTGTTGCCAAACGTGAGGCCAACGAAGTAGCCAGTTGCGTTTATGACTTCATAAAGAAGTTTGTATCAAAAGGTGTGAGAGTTTCGATTCTGGTCAGACAATTGCGCGGGCCAGAATCGAAATCGCATAGTGTTTATTATGTATGCTCATGTAGCTAAAGAATATGATATAACTATAACACATAGATTCATTGAAAAAGGCCACACCCAAAACGAGGGGGATTCTGTCCACAGTGTGATAGAAAGGGCTGCTGAGCATAAAACAATTTATACACCAGATGAATGTAAATTACATGTACGTTGGGCTAAAGTAACAGGTGATTCTTATGAAGTCATAGACGTAAATCAGTCTTCAGTGTTTGACTTTAAAGATCAGCTAAAAAATAAAAACTGGGTAAAAACACAGTTAACAACAATGTTACTTGGACAATCATAAAAGAAGTTTGTGTCGATGGAACTCAGAGCAGTAAAATCCGGTACAAATATGCTTTATGTGATGACTGCATGACCCGGGTACTTCGAAAGGAGACTAGACAATACAATAATCCAATCTTACATAAAGCTTACGTGGGGCCAATTCCAATCACTAATGATAAATATAAGAATCTTATTAGCCTTTGCGATTCTTCAATAATACCTACCAAATATCATAACTATTTCAGAAGTTTACCTCATGGGCGTAATGTTTCTGATAATAACAATGAATCTGATTGAATAATTGTGCTAAAGAATTGTGTTTAATAATCCTAGTTACTTAATTTTTACTATTTTGATCTCTGAAGTTGTGATTTTTAAGGATCTATTCATTTTTATTTTAATTAACGTTTTTACTACCCTATCTACTTATAAAAATGATTGTGATAATATAACTTTGCTAACAAATGGTTAGTGTTTAAGTTTTAGATTAGTATTTACCAAAAAGAGAGAAATCAGGTCCAAATAACTTCAACATTATAGTCTTCTTAATCAATGTAGTACAAAACAATGTTGTTTATAATTTCTTAATGCAAATTCAGTATAAAGACTAGACCAAATAGTCTGTTTTATTTATATGATACCCTACCTACCCCAACCTACTTACCTACTGTACTATTTACTTATCGAACACCTGCCTACCTTCATACTCATGGTCAAACTAGAATATAACAGATAACACATCCGCCAAAATATTATTCGCTAAGTCAGTAGAACATGACTGGAAAGTAACATCCGTCATTCTTTGAACAGTAACTTTCCGAAGAAAAATGTCGGATAATACTATGTGACTGACTTGACTCCAAAGTAAAATGAAGCATCTGATTTTTCAGGAAAACAATATATTTAAATGTCATTATTTTTATTCCAGTTTTAAAAAAAAATTTAAACTGATATGCCAATTTTCATAATTACAGATTTAGAATTAAAAAAGTTATGTCAAAAAATCTAACTTAATTATTTGAAATGGCTGCCCTGTAAAGTTTAATAATTGTCAGATCCGTCACTATTCTACGACTATGACGATTTATAAACAATAAAAATGTTAAATTATAATAACTACATATTTACAATCTCATTACGCAATTTTATCTCATTTCTTTTTTTGTTTATTTAAAAATGTTATCTTTACACTAGGAATTTCTCCTGTATGCTGGGGGCAGTTGACGTACATAAACACAAGCATAAACATCCAGACCCGAAACAATTATTTGAGATGATTATCTTTAAACAACAGAACTAGGATCATAAAAAACCAAAAACATACAGATACGCAGTTACATATGTTAAACTTATAACACTCTGTCTGTTTTCATGGGTTAAAATATAAGGATTGAAAATATAAAAACGTACACTCGAAGGGCTAACCTTCTTTATGTTTTGACATTGGCTTCAATAGCGCTAATCAACACAAGCAACACCGTGTGTTGGTGAAAAAAAGGGAACTAACCACCCCCATCTTATTTTGTGAGTGTAAGATGCTAATGCGGCGTTTTTAAACGACATAACAAGGACCACACCTGGACGTCAAGAGTGGTCCCTTGTGAATTAAATTAAATTAAATTTGGTGAAAAATTTCCCCCCTAAAGATGGAAAATGAGGGAACAAGCGGGACTGCAAGTGCAGTTTTTTTATATTTGTGAGCGTTTATCAGGAAGTTGATGGTGACCACCTCGTTTCATTTCTCTCTGCCGCCTTTTACGACACTCATGAAACGATATGAATTAGTGGATGATCTCACACCGCTATTTAACAGCACGTACTTTTAATAGACAAGAGTGACAAACGAGGATACAGCCCACCCTCTGGTATGTGGACGTTCTGGTCCATAGATATCTACATCTACAGATACAGACGCGTTGTCTAAGTCGTTCTAAGTTGGCTAAGATGGAATGTATCTAGTTGAAAAGGTCTCTGATTCTTTACACTCAACGTCCGTAAAACAGCATTAAGCCGTTATTTCACGTTGGTAGTCTGTGATTGCGTGGTCCTGACCCGATGGAGCTGACCCAGTCGTGCTTCAACTAAAACATAGCTGCAGCGTACAATCACGTATTCATATTTTAAGTAGCTAAACACAGATTTTGAATATTTTTACTATGAAATGAATACTAAAATTTCAACAAATGGTATAACGTTTTTCATTAATATAATTTATAAATTTTAACAAGCTCAGTTTTGCTATAGAATACCATAAGAGTCGTGGGTATTTCCAACTTATCCTTGGGTCAAAATGTACGTTTAGGGTCAGCGCACACCAAGAGCAGAGCAGAGCAGAGCATTTTCTGAGAACACTAAAATAATAATTTTATGATTATTGACAGACAGTGCAAAATTATACACATGTCCAAACTTGGTGCTCGACCATGCTCGAGCTTGCAGGATGCATGTTCGAGGATGCGCGAGCGCGCTTGCATCTCTGCCACCCGCGCTCAGTATTGCCGCAGAGAAAAAACTGTTTTCTTAATTATAATTAAAAAATGTTTAAATAAAAAATTGTTACTATTACATACTGTTTGTAAATAATTATTTATGTTAATTAATAATAAATAAATACTGTTAATAAATAATAATTATATAAGTTAAGAGTTTCTTTTTACTAACCTTAAACATATTATGGTGAGTCGTTTCTCAACAGAAATGCTAGGTCGATAGTTCTTATTTTGTTTTTGGATATGCAAGCTTAGCAAATTAACTAAAATTTTTGTAGGTAAAACTATAATAATCCTAAAAACGAACAATTCTTAATGGTAAATTCTTACACAATGTGTAATATTCGCCTGAGGTACATCTTTCCCGCCACGTTTCTTCTACCCATACTGTTCTTCTAATTTTCTGACGTCTGATTTCATTAATATGTTCTTCATGTTCCTCTTCCTTTGCCAAAAGGGCAATAATCACCAAATCCCAATCGATCATATTGAGCACGTCTACCAACGTTGGATTTTGGCATGGAATTGGTCATGCACGCCCTCCTAGCAACCCAGAGCACTTTCAATGGATCTTGCTCGCGGAGGCGCGCGGATGCCGCCTGCATGGTCGAGTAGTTAATCTATATTCTGATAGGCTGTGATGAGTGATGAATCAGTCACTATATACTTCTATAACAACCATTTATACAACAAGTATAGTATGCCGTTACAATGTTCGACTTTATGGCAATATATAGAAGGTCTATATTCAGCAGTGCACTTCTGACAGGTTGTGATGAGTGATGAATCAGTCACTATATACTTCTATAACAACCATTTATACAACAAGTATAGTATGCCATTACAGTGCTCGACTATATGGCAATATATAGAGAAGGTTTATCAGTCACTATTTAATACGTGGTAGAGCCATGCTGCAGTTATATTAGATGTATAGTTGTAGCACGAATGGGTTGGCTCGACCGGGGAAGGACCACGCTCTCACAGAATACCAGCGTGAAATAGTAGCTTAATGCTGCTGTATTTCGTATGGTGAGTGTAGAGAACCGGAGACCCATTTTACTGGAAACGAGGCATTCCATCTTAGTCCTCACGGGTGACAACGCATCTGCATTTTGATTCGTAATCGAGGATATATGTAGATGTCTATGGGCCACAGCAACCACTTACCATCAGGTAGACTGTGTGCTCGTTTGTCACCCTATACTATAAAAAAAACTATATACTTCTATAAAAACCATTTATACAACAAGTATAGTATGCCATTACAATGTTCGACTATATGGCAATATATAGAGAAGGTTTATATTCAGCGGTGGTTCTGACAGGCTGTGATGAGACACCACATCCATACAACAAGTATAGTATGCCATTTTAATGTTCGGAAATGTTTCATTTGCAAAATTTATATTATATAATTATAAATAGCACGCTTTGAACAAGAGCTGTGAACAAACTAGATCATAGTCATGAAATTACTGTATTGTCATTGGTTTTAATACGATTGTAAAATTTCAGATCATTCAGTTTTAACATACAGTTTAAAGCAATAAAATAAAGCGGTTATTTTCTTCATTTGGGATAGAAACAGCCATTAACTTAGAATACTTAGTTACATAATGTTAGAATCTTCATAGGCCAATTACAGTGTGTGCGTGCGTGCGAGTGTTTGATATGGGGTAGTTATCATTAAAGCAAGCGGATTGGATTTTATTTTATTTTTTAGTTGTTATTAGGTAGACGCTGCTTCCATCCTCCTGGTTTGTTTCCCTCCGTAGTTTCTAACGACAACACAGGACTATATTCCTCCACGAAACGGTGAATGATGATGTTATATTTATTTATTTATTTAAACAAACAAGAAACTAACATGAGATTGGTAGAGAATACCGTGATAATAAAATATCGAACCCGAAAATATTTGTATTTATTTTCGCTTAACTATTTGAAAGTATTACGCAGGGACTCAAAACAAGTGGAAGTAAATTGATCAAATTTGTTGATCAATTTTCAATAGTGGCCTAAAACTAAAATAATAGATAAATTGATTATTTAGTATAGCTTAAACTTGCAATTGTGGTCACTTGGTGAAACTTCATCTGCATTATTTGCTGAGCAAGTTCATATATTTACTTCAAGTACCCTGATGATTCGATGAGGCGAAGCCGGTCAGTTCTTTACAAAAATATTACGTTCTACATAACATACATAAACACTCACGCCTGTCACCCAGAGGGGTAGGCAGAGACTACGGACTTCCATTTGACACGATCCTGACATACCTTTTTCGCCTCCTTTACATCCATATATCTACGCATACATGCTCGTCGGTTAAGGGTACTTTTAACGAGGCCCATTTTCAAAATATCGCCAATTTGTTCGATAAACTTTTTTCTAGGGCGTCCCTTCCCGACTGTCCCGTTCACATATGCCATATAAATTTGCTTTGTCACTCTTTCTTCATTCATTCTTTCTACATGACCAAACCACCGAAGCATTCCTTTCTTAATCCTTATCACAACATCATCTTGCATACCACATTTATCTCTATTCACGCAATTTCTTACCCTGTCATTCAGATTCAACCCTAGCATACTCCTTAAAGACCGCGTTTCTACAGCATTTATTCTACTTTCGTGCTTCTTCTGCCACACCCAGCTATCACTACCATACATTAAAGTAGGGACTAACACAGCATCATGAATTACCATTCGTGCCTTTTTTGATACATTCTGGTTCTTCACAATAGAGTGTAGTGCCCCATTCACTCTATTCCCTGCATTTACTCGTCGTTCTATATCCTTATCATATCTACCATCCCTGCTAAATACACATCCCAAATACACAAACTCATCCACTTGCTGAATTAACTATCCTCCTATTCTTATTTCACATACCGTTTTGCTTTCCTCTCTTTCAAAAACCATTACTTTCGTCTTACTTGCGTACACTTTCATTCCCCTTTCTTTTAATGCCCAGTTCATTAATTTAACCATCATTTGCAACTCAGCCGCCGATGACGCAAATATGACTTGATCATCGGTATACAAAAGGCATTTGACGGTTAACTCACCCATTCTTAACCCACATTCTTCATTTTTCAAAGTTTGCAAACACCTGTCCATAAATAGGTTGAACAGCCAAGGGGAAGCGACACAGCCCTGTCTGACACCTTTTCGGATGCCAAACAAGTCCGAGTAGACCCCATTGATCCTGACACAAGCACTAGAATTTCTATAAAGAGACCTCAATGCCTGTATCAAACCAGCACTCAACCCATATGAGTTGTGTTTGCCATAACACATTCCTGTCCACTCTGTCATAAGCCTTTTCCAAGTCCATGAACGCACAAAAAACTTAGCAAGCTGATACCACGGTAGTTTTTGCAGTCCTGCTGTGACCCTTTTCCTTTATATATTGGTACTATAACTGCTTTACACCAGTCATCCGGCACCCGTTTTAATTCCCAACACAAATGAAACAAGGTGTGCAGCAGGCCTGCCACCACTCCCTCTCCAGCCCTTAGCATCTCGAGTGATACTCTATCATATCCAGCTGCCTTACCTGCTTTCTTGCTTTACGTTCTAATCCAAACCAAATCACAAAATGAAGATTTTTAGTGACCAGTGTCTTTGAAAAAATAATATTTTATTTTACTTGTTTAAGCCAGCAGTTAGCTAGGCTGAAGGTAGGTAGTGATGCAGTCGATGATGGTGAAGCGCACTGACTTAACAAAAGCCTGTTCACTCGTGGCTTAAATATATTGTGATCGAATGGAAAGACATAAGATGATAATTTATTCCACTCCTTTGTTGTACGCACGACGAATGAGTTATATTGATGCATTCAACTGCTTCAGAAGCAGGTTAGAGTTTAAATTGATTTATATTTATTTGCTACTCGAGAACATTGAACAGGAACTTTGAGATTATTACCCCGCCCTAGGTGTATAATAATATAATAATGTATAACACTGACCGCAACGCTGCGTTAAAGGATCTCATTAATTCATTAGCTGTTAGTGTTTTTCCATTGTACTCGCACTTATTTAAATATTTAACAGTAAATACTTTACCAATATATTTCAAAATATTAATTTACTGGCTATTATTTTATTTACTAACATTAAAGTATGATTATAATTTTAGTAAAAACTAAAATTATAATTCAGTCCTACCATTCCGGAACGGTTGGCGACATTGCATTCTCAGAGCTTTCGCACGCGTACCTAGGTGGACAAGGATATCGCACTTAGACAAAGTCGTTAAACAACATACAACTGTCATCCCAGTAGGCGGAAATACATGAATGGAAGAAACACCTAAGACTACAGTACAACAGACTCACAGTTCTGGTATAAGGACGCAGAGTTAGAGGAGTCCAAGAGTCTAAGCATTGCCAGTCATCAGTTGTTGCGAAGAGCGCGACCCTCACGGCCGGTGGTACCAGCGCCACCATCACAAGTAACGTCTCCACAACACGAGAATACCGAACCCTGCCCGGTATGAAAAATCGTGATCATGCTTAAGGTATATGCCAAGAACGCTGGTTGCGTTTTCTCGCTGTGGCTGTACTAAGCCTTTAAGCTGGAAAAGAACCAGCCATATCACGAGCCGCGTATACAGTACTTTAAGAAAATTCACTAAATCAAATAAGGGGTTGTCAAAGTGTCTATGCTCGTTACATCGCAAATAGGCTCCCTCCCGAGTGATCAAAGTAATACCATCGGGTCGCCTTTTATATATATTCTTCAAGGCTCTAACACCGCAGCAACATTTATTATTTTTAAGGCAAGAACTCTCTGGATAATATCGTTTAGATAACCGTGATGTTATAATAATTCACCAGTTCTTTTCTTACGTTAAAGTCCATGAAACCCAAACTTGTCGACACTAATACCAATAAAAACCCGATGAGGTTGATATCACAACTTCTAGTTAGATTCCTAAGGCAATGCGCAAGCTTTCCCGTCGGGCTATGTACCTGGATTACGTGATGGTAAATCTTAAGCCACAGTAGCTAGATTCCTTCGTTGAAATATCTAAAAAGCGGGCCTGATCTTGATCACGTAGCATCGCACACTAGGGCTTTGCCTCTCTTCTCTTAATCTTCTCCAATGAAATAAATTTAAGAACTTTACAACAATAATTAAATACATTGCTTATTAAAACAATGTAATAATTTTAAAATGGTTTACCATACGTTACATTTATGTTTAGCACTCGCGATTTTTCCCGATCAAAGAAACGAGCTTACTCCTTTTTAAAAGGCCGGCAACGCATTTTCATTCTCCTAGTTTTTGTTCATGAACGGCGGTGGAACCTTAGAATTAAGTGAGCCGCATGCACTTTTACTTCCAATTCTAGAAAAATGTGTTATTTTACTATAGGGACTTTGAGTTTAAAAAGTTAAGAGATTGCATAAACACCACTTTATACGGATACGAAATATTATCTCTTCAACAAAAAAAAATAATAATTTAATCGTCCACAATTGACGAACATATCGCGTAACAAACAAACAAAACAAGAATAATCTATTTAAAATCCTTCATTTTTCTCTGATGCATAGATTACTGTATATATACTAGAGATAGATGTGCGACTCAAGTTTAATTTTAGTTAAAGTTCTTGTTTTGCCTAATAGATGGCGTTAAAATATTGGTGCTTTGGGCTCGCCCTTTTTTTGCACTTTAATATTTTTATTTTATATACAACCACTAATTACATTGCGCAAGTGCTGCAATGTAATTAATAGTTGTTTATGTTTCTCGTGGTAATTGTAAGTTCCTATACCAAAAAATAAAAAACAGGTTATTTTTAAAACGTTTATTGTTTAAAAATTCTTTGCTTAGTTATTGAATAACATTAGATGTGTTAAATTTAACAGTATTTGCACAATATCAATTGATTTCTTTATACAATGTCCCTACTAGTTAGTAAATATCTTATATTACAGAGAATAGAACATTTTTTAATTAAATATAGAATATTACATAATACTTATTGGAAATCGTGTTTTATTTACCACCGATACCACTCTCCTGGGAAGAACCAACAAGAAACCCAGCGTGACTTTTTTTTAAACATATTTCACTTTACAATATCATTTTTTAAATAAATTTTAATAGTACATACAAGCATGATTGCGATCACCTCATACCCAGGAGTTACTTTATGTATTCTTTGATATTATAATAACACTTTTTGTACATTTTTCCTTTGATAAAACATTTCAAATTGTTAATTGACAAATTTTGTACATTTTCTGCAATTTTATTGTAAAAGCCTATAATACATAGCCCCCATAAAAGCACTATTGACTCAGTGGATTCTAGTAACTGGTATTACAAGCCTATTTTTGTTCCTAGTGTTTAAAGTTTGAACATCTTTATTCTTATGAAAGCTATTTATAACAGTTTTGTACATTTTTCCTTTAATAAAACATTTCAACTTGTTAATTGACAAATTTTGTACTTTTTCTGAAATTTTGTTGTAAAAGCGTATAATACATTGTCCCATAACAGCACTACTGACTCAGTGGATTCTAGTAATTGGTATTACAAGTTTATGTTTGTTCCTGGTGTTTTCTTTATTCTTATGAAAGCTATGTTTTTATGTACGTACATATTATATTACATTTTCATAAATATATTGCTATGCCAAAGTTAATGTGTTTATTTCTTAAAATTTTTTAAAAGGCTCCTTAAAATTTAAGAGAAAAAATGACCGTGCGGCTCTCTTTTATAATCAAAATATGGCTTCAATATCAGTCACATGACCCCAATATTAATACAGGGAAACAGTGGTATCATCCACAAGACTCAACTCCTTCCCATTTAAGAGCACATTGGTAATTGAATCCTCTCCAAAGGTTTGCTCCTCTTCCATAATTTTATGAATTAGTATTTAAAATTAATTAATTTAATAAAAAAGATACATTTTGGAGCAGCATTATTAATCTTTAAAATGTAAACTTGATAATGTTATCATACTTTAGTAACATAACAAATCTTTTTAAATGTGTGTAATAACCACAATTTTAAAAAACACAAATAATTTACAAAAGTGACTTTCTTATGCCCACTCTACCATTGTTTTACATGCGTAATCATTATATTTTTTATTACAAAACCAGCATTTTATATATTATAACATACTCATACATTATACAACTTTATAAACTATTTGCGAAATTATAATCAATCTAATAAATTGGGGAATTTTGATAGTCAAAAATAGCCAAAGTTTTATTCTACACCCACGAATTCCTGAATATGCAGTTAGTACAAGTAAAACATTAATGTCGTGGAAGATGATAAAACTTTGAAGACAAATTGTTTAGAAATTTCAATAAAAAGAAAAATATATATCCTTACAAGATATATATTTTTAAGGAAATTGTTCACTTTGTCCTCAAGACGGACATTAAAAATGTCCTTAAATAAATACTAATTAAACCAGGTATAAACTTAATTATATTTAGGCAAATGAAAGAACAAAGCTTGAACATGGCAGATTGCTTGTGTTTCTTAATGTTTGATGAGATGCTAGTGTTCTAAACTACATTACAATACAACTGTCATAGTTTCCGAAGACTGAGGATGTTAAGAGTGAAAATATAACCATAAACATGTTTTGGTTTGATGATAAAGGAGATAAAGCTCATATTAAGCTATCAATTTGTTATAGATTTTTGCAAAAATGCTACGATGGCAGTAATTAAAAAAATATATATAATAAAAGATTTATAACAAACATGATTAAATGTTGTCTATGATTACATATACATAACATACATAAACACTCACGCCTGTCACCCAGAGGGGTAGGCAGAGACTACAGACTTCCATTTGGCACGATCCTGACACACCTCTCTTGCCTTCTTCACATCCTACCTACGCATACATGCTCGTCGGTTAAGGGTACTCCTAATTTGGCCCGTTTTCAATAAATCGCTAATTTGGTCGATAAATTTTCGCCTAGGACGTCCCTTTCCGACTCTGCCATTCACTTCTGCACCATAAATTTTCTTTGTCACTCTTTCCTCATTCATTCTTTCCACATGACCAAACCACCGAAGCATTCCTTTCTTAATCCTGGTCACCACATCATCTTGCAAACCACACTCTTCTCTTATTACACAATTCCTTACACTGTCATTCAGATTCAGCCCTAACATACTCCTTAACGACCGCATTTCTACTGCGTTTATTCTACTCTCGTGCTTCTTCTGCCACACCCAACTTTCACTACCATACGTTAAAGTAGGGACCAACACAGCATTGTGAATTGCCATACGTGCCTTTTTAGACACATTTTGACTCTTCACAATAGAGTGCAAGGCGCCATTTACTCTATTTCCCGCATTCACTCGTCGTTCTATATCCTTATCATATCTCCCATCCCTGCTAAATACGCAGCCCAAATATACAAACTCATCTACTTGCTCGATCAACTCACCTTCTATTCTTATTTCACAAATCGTTTTACTTTCTTCTCTTTCAAAAACCATAACCTTCGTCTTATTTGCGTTCACTTTCATACCCCTTTCTTTTAATGATCCGTTCATTAATGTAACCATCATTTGCAACACTGCCGCCGACGACGCAAGAATAACTTGATCATCGGCGTACAAAAGGCATTTGACGGTTAACTCACCCATTCTTAATCCGCATTCTTCAACTTTCAAATTTTGCAAACAACTGTCCATAAATATGTTGAACAGCCACGGGAAAGCCACACAGCCCTGTCTGACACCCTTATGGATATAAAACCAGTCCGAGTAGACCCCGTTGATCCTAACACAAGCTCTAGAGTCCCTATAAAGAGACTCCAATGCCCGTATCAAGCCAGCGCTCAACCCAAATGAGTTCAGTGTTTGCCATAGCAAATCCCTATCCACTCTGTCATAGGCCTTTTCCAAGTCCATGAACGCACAAAAAACCTTCTAGTTTTTGGCCAGAAACTTCTCCGCGATCATGCGCATGGAAAAGACTTGATCTGTACATCCCATTCCCTTTCTAAATCCCTCTATGATTAATTTACAATTAATACCAAAGTAAGCAATAATTAAGTTAATAGGACAAAAACAAGCAAGAATGCTTTTGAAACTTAAAATTAGAAATAATTCTCTTTGTTTGATCCTACACTTATCGAAAGGGGAAATTTTATTTCAAAATAATTAAGATTTATACGCATGACATAGTAGACTGCTAAATGGGAGCATTTAAAATTAATTACTACTTTTAGATATTGATGCGGGAGAAAATGAACTACTGGATGATGGATAAGTAAGCTGACAGATACCTCAGTGTAACCTGATAAAATACCTAAAATTAAGAGTAAAGTACGAAATTTAACCAACGTGTATTAGTAATAGTGTAATAGTAGGTGGTATTAGACTTTGCGCAAATAAGTTTTTACAACTGAAACATATTACTAACCCCAAGAGAGCAAAGATACTGCAGATATGACTGACTGCCTGAAGTTAGTCACTTTTGTTTGAATTTGTTTAATTCCTTTAATCAAAGATTTTATAAAAAGTGTCTAAAACATAATTCAGAACGTATATGCTGTGAAACAAAGTTTTACCTATTACAATGAGATTTAAGGAAGTTAAAAAAGATATGGAAACAATTTTTGTCTTCGCCATTTTCATTGCTGCTTTTATTTGACATTTTTGTTTTTTAATTTTGCTTTTTAAAATCATGATTTTGTTAATTATTTTTATTTTCACATCTGTACACCATTCTTGTAATCAATGTACCTGAAAAAAGTACGACAATCAGGTATGCATATAGAGATCAAATGAAACAATGACGGCATAGATCAAATTGTATTGGATTCTCCTTTTTTAATGAATGTTGTGCCTTAGGATAAAATAATAAATAAATGATATAATATATATTATGCAATATGCTATTAGAATGCTTTTGGAGCTGGCGCAGTGCTGCAGTGTACACAGTGCAAAAATGTAGCATTTCCATTGCATGGCTTGCGGCTCAGTGATAACAAAAGGAGGATGGCCAAATCGTACCAGACAACGAAATTACAGCGTCCCAATATGAAATATTTATGTAAAATACCTTATTGTTAAGGTATAACTCTCTAAGTAGCCACAAAAAAAAGTTATTAATTTATTTCTATTGTTGTAACTGTTCAAAATTATTTCAAATAATAGTTTCAGAACGCACCTAATGACGATTCATTTCATGTGTGAAAGGACCTGGTATTCAAAGACTATAATTATTCACGTTTTTATGAATAGTTGTTAATTTAAATTCAATTCAATTAGTATGTAGACATCAAATCAACTACTATGCTGATTTATTATGTACTGGATTAATATCAATCATTATTAATCAGTTCCACGTCATTGACCATCTTATGTACCATGTTTTTAAGCAAATACATTTTCTATTCTAAGAATATGTATTTTTATAGAATAAGGGTGACATTCCAATAGCAAAGTGCAATCGGCAAGTGCATGCTGAAGCTCATAGACACCTAAATTAATAATATAATATATAAAGAATCAAAATGCAGACACCGCTTGTCACCCCTACCCCATGAAATTCCTTGTTTTCAGTAAAAAGGGTCTGATTCTCTACGCTCACTGTAAGAAACAGAGCATCATTAAGCTGGTATTTTGCGCTGTTAGTCTGTGAGAGCGTAATCCTTCCCCGTTCGAGCTGACTCATTCGTGCTACAACCATAACATAGTTGAAGCTTGGCACGTAATAAGGTATAATAGAATATAAGATATAATGAGTTCATATCGATACCTTTTCCCAAAAACTGGGTTAGTTTTACAGGAACATTACAGTGATGTATTTGATATTTAAGTCTAATTAAATAGTTTAATTAACTTAGACAGTTTCATGTACTTTTGTACTTAAGCTGTGCATAACTGCTTAAGTGCAACTGAATGTCTGTGGAAATTGTTTTCGCTAATTTAAAACTCACATTTAATTGTACACACATGTATTTTACTAAAAAGCTGTATGTTTTCCTTATATAAATAACTGAGTAATAATGTCCTCCAGACCGAATTTCGGCCACGGCAGCCTGCCTCAACGGAGGCTAGCAATCGGCGCAGGACAGGATTATAGTGCCCAAGTGTATGCGCAAGCATAGGTGCACTCTCTACTCCCTCACTTTCATAATCCGATGGGATGGTAAACTGACAAGACCGGAGAGAGATCAGGCGCAGGACCAACGGCTTTACGTGCTTTCCGAGGCATGGGGTGAGGCACCGCCAACTTCCTGGCTCCGGGCAATTACTGAGAATTTCTCGACGGAAAACTCAATAATTAATTTTTTGGTATGACCCGGGATTCAAACCCAGGATCTCATGATCAGCAGTCGCACTACTACAACCACTAGACCAACGAGGCAGTCTGAACTGAGTAATTAATTAATTAGTTAAATAATTAATCGACCATAATTTTAATATCAAAAATTTAAAATTAACAAGTAATCATCAGGTTACGTTATTTATAGGATTATTGAAAATACCAGGATTCAATTAATTTGAGAAACATCCACTTTAATTTAATTTAACATTCAACATGTTGAGCAGGAGTGCCGGTGTCACACAAACACTGACGTGAACCGAGGACGTTGTCATGAGGTGCAATTGCCACTTAAGGATGTGATTATGTTAATATTATTATCCCTCATGATAATGTATCCATATATGGGTAAATAACAATATATAATAATACAAATTGTCATCATTTTTTTAAAACCACTGCTAAACACTGATTAATAACGCTAATTACCCCCCTCACTTATCGCTTACACTTTTAGGCTACATAGCAGTCGGATAAAGCGGCCAAGCAAGGTTTTTCGTTATTAATTAAAATGTGCAATAAATTGCCTTTAGAAATAAAGACTTCCATTAAACGCGTTTCGACAATTGACAAAAACATACTTTTTGAATCACGCTTTCTACAATATAGAAGAATATACGAAATGTTCATTTTTTGACTTGCTTGACATGTAAATGTAGATGAATTTTATTTTGTAATTTTAATAATCTAATGTAATGTAATATCATTTGCATTGATTGTAATTTTGACAAACCAATGTTATAACAAAATGGTCAATAAATAAAAAAGTAAGAGGTATTTGTTGATTTAGCCTTAAACGTTATTATATAAAATATAGACGTTATTATAAAAAATCGTGGCTATTTAGATATTATTTTTAAACGTGATTGTGTTTACAACATAAAAACAAACCAATCTAACTATAGTTTGTTTTGGGACATGAAAAAAAAGTCCAGCTCCTATAGAAATTTGGCCATCCTCCTTTCGAAGTTATAAATACAAGAGTTGTAACCGCTTTCTACATTTGAACCATTATTAGTCGTAGTTGTTACTATTATAGTAATCTTTAACTTATCACATGGAAAACTTACTGGTATAGTAATAGAATATAGTTACAGTAATTACTAATTATTAATGTATGACCACCAGAGAATTTACTGGACAGATACAACTTGAGCTTTCAAGAAAAGAACCTACTCTTTTGTAAATGCCCCCGGGTGTTGTGGTTCTTCATGGGCGGTGAGTTACTTACCATCAGGTGAGCTACATGATCGTCCCCCCCCTCTCCTTTAAAAAATAAATTAAATACCTCTTATAGGATTATCATGTGAACTTGGCAGAATCTTGTGAAGTACATTCAGTATATGTGGTGTGGGTTCCATTTCTAATCCTTCAGCATGTAAGCCTGTAATAGTGGTGAAAGTATATGAGTAACACAAAACTTTCTTTATTGGGCTTGCTTTATTCACTGCTACGTACCACATATATAATGATAATAATAATAATGTCCTCCAGACCAAATTTTACAGTGCCCAAAGTGTATGCGCAAGCACTGGTCATTATTACTATTTCCAATTTCTTAACTCTAACTTAAAAATTTAAAACTGCTGAGAATTTCTTGATAGAAATACCCAAAAACAGATTTAGGACCGAACTGGGATTCAAACCCGGGATCTCATGATCAAATTGCATTTATGACACTAGACCAACGAGGCAGTCAAGTGTTATTATAGTATTAAGGAATAAATTAATGTATTTTCATTATAATCATTAAAACCTAAAAATAAAAAATGGTGCTCCTTGAAAAATGCCGATATGTGTCCATAAAGCAGTCAAATACTTAAAATTTGCAAAAAGATTAGGTTACACTCCACATGTATTTTTATTATGATATATGCTTTTTTAGGGTTCCGTAGTCAACTAGGAACCCTTATAGTTTCGCCATGTCTGTCTGTCCGTCCTCGCTTAATCTCTGTGACCGTTAGCACAAGAAAGCTGAAATTTGGTACCAATATGTGTATCAATCACGCCGACAAAGTGGTAAAATAAAAATTGGAAAAAAATGTTTTATTAGGGTAGCCCCCCTATACGTAAAGTGGGAAGTGATTTTTTTTTAATTTCAACCCTTACGTGTGATATATTGTTGGAAAGCTATTTAAAAATGAATAGGGGTTTACTAAAATAATTTTTTGATAATGTCAATAATTTCAGAAATAATCGCTCCAAAAGTAAAAAACAATGTGTACCCCCCCCCCTCTAACTTTTGAACCATAGGTTTAGAAAATATGAAAAAAATCTGAAAGGTAGAACTTTATAAGGACTTTCTAGGAAAATCATTTTGAACTTGGATGGAAACAGTTTTTGTACAAAAAAGACAAAAAGTTGTACAAAATAATTTCTGGACTTAGTTTGTAGTATAATCGTTTAAGCAAGCATTTTTTTTAACTTCGTTTGCATATTTTATTATCCTGAACGTAAGTTTTTTCAAACCAAAAAAGAATTATTAAAATCGGTTCTCGAAATCCAAAATTACCACCGAAAACTTCTCGCACGTCTATGTATTAATTAGTAACCCAATTCCCCGAGAGATGGCGCTGTAGGTACTTATTACATTGGGTCGGTTATTATCGAATTGTTCGGTTGGTCTCTCCTTGGCATCGCCTACCGCGGAGCGTGCAATGTTGCACCCTCCATGTTCGCGCACGTACCCACTACCGGGAGCAGTTGCAGGAGCGCGGAGCGCTGCTGGAGCGCGAACATAATGGATACCCATTTTTAATCTCATAAGTGGGAACACTTATTGTGACGGACGGGAAACTACGGAACCCTACACTGAGCGTGGCCCGACACGCTCTTGGCCGATTTTTTTTTCTATTAAAAATTGTTTAAAGTTATGTCATAAGTAATAATCGAAAACTATACCGATTAGGTAATCTACTACAACTGCCCTGATTTATCCTGAGGGTCGCCCGCATAAACCAAGAGTATTACAAATGAAACTGTATCAGGCTTTTTGATTGTATGAATACTTTGATTGAGACAACAATATCTACCAACTAAAAAATAAACGAAAATAGTAAGATTTCTTCAAAATATGTTTATTTCTTACAGTTCACAATAACAATACAAAGTTATAATGCAGCTAGTTTTATGTCATTTTCTATGGAGTTGTAACGAAATTTTTACCAATCCAAGTTCAATTAATAAGTTGGTATTTATTTTATTTTTTTTTATTTTATAGTATAGGGTGACAAACGAGCACACAGTCCACCTGAAGGTAAGTGGTAGCTGTGGCCCTTAGACATCTACATCTGCCCTGGATTACGAATCAAGGTGCAGATGCATTGTCACCCATGAGGACTAAGATGGAATGCCTCGTTTCCAGTAAAAAGGGTCTCCGGATCTCTACACTCACCATACAAAACACAACAGCATTAAGCTACCATTTGACGCTGGTATTCTGTGAGAACGTGGTCCCTCCCCGATCGAGCCGACCCATTCGTGCTATAACTATACTACTAATATAACAGCAGCATGGCTCTACCACGTAAAATATGGTAGACTATTACTCGTTAAAAATCCGTTAACTTGTTAATTCTGTCCCCCCCGTGACCATGGGCGCTGTAAAGCACCCGAAACGTCGGGATAATAATAACAATAAATTAATGTAATTAAACGCGATAGAATCCGTAAAGGAATGTCTAGAACAGGTAAATGAAATTGTATACTTGGGGAGTGCTTTCAGCCGGGATGGAAGATGTGATTTAGATGTGGATAGGCGTGTCGCTGCCGGAAACAAAGTCAATGGTGCCCTGAATGCATTAGTAAAAAGGCAAGGCGTGGTGAAGAGTGCACGCCTTGCAATACATAACGCAGTGTTGGTACCGACTTTGTTATATGGCAGCGAAACCTGGGTATGCCAGAAGAAGCATAAAAGCAAGTTGAATGCAGTGGAGATGCGATCTCTTCGTAAAATGTGTGGCGTTACCATAGCCGACCGAAAGCGAAACGAAGAGATTCGCAATATGGCAGGATTGAAAGATGACCTTATCACAAAAATTGATAGGGGCGTACTCCAATGGTTTGGACACGTTGAACGAATGAGTGAAGACCGAATGGTGAAGAAAATATATAGAGCGAAAGTAAATATTAAAAGGTGTCGAGGTAGACCGAGACTAACTTTCGAAGACCATGTGAGCAAATTGCTCGAAGAGGGGAGGGTCAAGAGTACTCGGAACCTAGACGTGCATGTATGAAGAAGTTAATGAACCTGAAAGAAGCGAAAGAGGTATGTAAGGATCGTGACACTTGGCGATCTGTTCTCTCTGGCTACCCCGTTAGGGATTGTGCGTGACGATAAGTAAGTAAGTAGTAAGTAAGAATCCGTAAATAATAGTTTTATTCAATTGTTAATTCTGATTTGATGCGACAGTTTTCCTTTCAACTTCATTATATATGCTACTATTGAGTATACTTTCCACATTTCCGAAAATAGCAGTTTAGTTGGCAGAGGAGACACATGACTCTAATGAAAAATACGACTTTAAAGCTTAATATTTCGGTAACAAACCCCTGAATCGTAAAGGTGTTCTTCCATACTCGCAATGTTTTTGAAATACCTATCCAACAATACCTTACAGGATGGAATATATGGCTAAAAATAATCATTCATTTACCTGCATAGGAGGTGTACCCAAAATAAAAATGTTTTTAAGATTTTATTTCACAGTTTTGTAGACATGATTAATGCCTATAAACTATGCAAAATTACAAATTTGTAACACTTAGTGTCTCTGAGTAAAACTGCGTTGGGATGAACATGGAGAAACTATAAGGTTTCCTTGTTGTGTGTAAATATGGAACCCTAAAAATCTAAAATATTATTAATTTACTATCTAGGGCTTTATAACCATTTACTACCAGGTGGAGTTGTAGTAGTTGTTGTCAAGTTATACACTGACATACCATTGTCTTTAATTTAAAAGTGAATAAGCTTTTTTTTTCTTATTTTATTTAGGGATTTTTGTTAGTTAACATGTCAATCCTATTAAAATCTATATGTTGCTATTAATCTGCACATATTCAATGCAATATCCAAGGTGGGGGCATGTAGGATGCCCTGCATAATACCTATATTGTCCACATTTATCTTATATGTCCTTCCAAATAATTCCCTTTCCCCTAGTTGCCGTTCACATTCCATCAAAAAGTGATGTAAGTTTTCTATTACTCCACAAGTTTCACATTAGATGGAATCAGTTCTTTTCATCAAATAAGAAATCTTTTTCATGGAATGTGACCTGTTCTTATTCTAAATATTAATTTAATAGATTTTTTTTTTAATTTTGTATCTACAAACCAAGGTATTCGAGGTGGTTCACTCTGTATTGTTTTGTACCAAACACCTTTCGTTTTAGAGCGTTCATTGAAAAATTCTTTCAATTTGTTATGACATTAATTTTTGAATTTTGGTAGTACTTCTGAGTAGCAAGGGTCAATATTATATTCTACACCATTTATACAAGCAGAGTTCACTAATCTACCTGCCTTGTCATTATAATAATATTTAACCCAATATTTGGTCTATGTGCTGGAATCCACTGCACTCTTGCACATGTGTCGTGTAGACAACTGATATATTATTTGGGCAAGTATGCAATAGGCTTTCGAAACACCTACGATTCCAGAGGCAGATCGAGCCAAATATTGGATAGCAGTTTTCCTGTCGGAGTATATAATAATTTAGTTACAGTTATAGCTTGCAGCATACTTTAGGGCTTCGGATATTGCAATGAGTTCAAGGGTCATAATACAAATGTCATTAGTAACTTTATAGGATTTAGAAACTGCTTGATATGGGTCGAAAAAAGCTGCCCCTTGCAACTTTAGCACTTTTTGATCCGTCTGTGTAGATTTTGTGCCAATCGTGATATTTATTTTCAAGTTCTTCAATAACATTTACTTTAACGGAATTTATTCCTACCCCTATCCTATCCAATCCTATCCTTTAGTTATTGATAAGACAGTGCTTTACTATCTATGGCTTTATAACCACTGACCACCAGGTGGGGTTGTAGTAGTTGTCGCAGTCAAGCTATACACTGACATACCTATAATAAGTAAAAATATAAAGTTTGCTTGCCCACCTTTACTAATATTACAATCATGAAAGTGAGTTTCTTTAGTCTGCATTGCTAAAACAATTGCTAATTAACATGACAATGAGAAAGTTTTTAATAAACTTACCAAGGTCTTTTAGTTCGAGGATATAGAAAACGGTCCTCAAAGTGCCGACCGAAAATGCGGTAGTTATAGTAAAATTCACGATCGGTTTTATATTTTAGATGTTCCAGCTATATTTTTCAACTGCTGAAACCTTTCTAGTGAGGTATTCTGGTTTCGGAACATAGTGTAAAACATCTGGAATAATAAAATATAATCATTAATTCCGAGGCGAGAGAGGGAAACTGAAACAGGAGATGGGCAATAACCCGTCTGCCAAGCGTGGCAGCTATGGCAAGTAGTACCTATGAGGCAATCCGTGGAGGTGCCTTGAACCTTCAATTTCTTAGATATTAGCTGTTAGCTGTTGTTAAAAAAGTCCTTACTTGGTCACATTTAAAAACACATTGCCATTTTTCTTCTTCTTCACATTTTTGCACACATTAAAAAACACTGGGTCGCAAATATTTATTTTAATACAAGAAAGCATATAAACAAACGAGAAATCAGAATAATTTGAAATTAATATTAATATCAAATTAACCTCAACTATCAGTGACCGCCATTTAACTGCGTAGGTAGTGGCGTGGTGCGTCTAATTTAGTCTAGTGCTTTGGAATGTAGATGGCAGCACAAAAAAAATATCATTTTGTTCTCAAAATAATGTTCTAAGTTGCACGCCCATGCTCTGATGTCAACTAAGACCGAAGTTTTTTTTTTGAAAAAATGTCAATTAAGTTAGATCAAGAAAATAAATTAAATCCTTCATGGTTTCATTAGCACGGCAGCTTTGATCTTTGTGAACGCGTATTATGATAAAAGCGCCTCTTTTATTAAGTTGATGATGAACTGTCAATTATGTTAAACACCGTTTGGGTATATTGTCTCCTTAGGGAAATAGTATAATAATATATTATCAGGCCTTGGGGCTTGATAATGGTAAAAATTATATTTTAAAGAAAACTGAAACAATTGAACTATATCTACACTACTTCTTAAATATTTTACGAATTTTGTCACATTAAATTTTTTTTATTTCCAACTTCTTGGGTGCTTTACAACACCCATGAATTACTTTGTTTTTACGCGATGATTTCATTTGTTTATACTTATGGGTTTGAAAAATTAATGAAATAATATTTTAAATATTCAAACTTACACGACTGACAAACCAAACCGTAAACCTAAAAGAACCAATAAAGTTTGACCCACACAATATTGACTTAAACATTACTGCAACTACGAATATTTACTGAAAGGTTATTTCCTTAAACTGGTTGAATTGCCTCCATTTTAGCGTGTGACGGTAATTGTCAGACTTCCACATTGTTATGGAAAGAAAACTGCCACATTATCAGTTCTGCTGACCTCGCACCGAACTGAATTTATATCCTACATCGGTAGCGGCAGCTGAAAGCAGATGCGCCATAGCAATAATCTTACCTCGGATATTAGCAGAGATGTGAATAAAATTCTTTGTTCGAGTAAAAATATTAAGCAATAGTAACCGCTATCCGTTTTAAAAAAATCCTATATGTATTTAAAAAGTTGTGACCATGTTGTTATACCAGTTCTATCGTTCCCCTAATCTATAAATTTACCGTTTAGTGGTGGAGTAAGAATATCCACTACCCCATATAGTCTCGTGTGTCGTAATAGGCAACAGATGGAAATGGAAACAAGTGATGTGCAGCAACATCTTCCAGATAAAAACTCAAAATAATAAAAAACCGCGGTTGCTAACGCGCTAGCCAAGCGTGGCAACTAAGGCAAAATCCCCCCCTATGATACAATCTACGGGGACGGCCTATGTTTAGCAGTGGAATTTTATAGGCTGTAATGGATGGATACATATTATACCTAAATAAAAAGTATTTGTCTGTAATATTAAAATAACTGGCTTATCTTAAGCTCAGGGCATTATTTGCATGCTACTAAGACATTAAAAAATTATTTGTCTGTATGTCCGGGCTAATACTCTAAAATGCTGAATCAATTGTAATGAATGAGAGATGAGATGAAAGATCTATGTCAAGAGGGATCTTTTATATATTTTATCTGAAAACTTAGGTGTGCCGGACGGGCGAAACTCTTCGGAGTAAATGTTGTCGAAGATACTTCGCGAGTCGCTTACGTCCTACACCTATAGGTTCCGGAAGGTACTTCCACTGGCGTCTTTGTGGGTGCCGCTGAGATATTGTAGACTGAGGTTCAAATCAAAATGCACTATTTATAAATACAAATAGCACGGTAGTGGCCAGCGGTTCAACTTATTTATTAGTTGCGAAATTTTATATCTATTTTTTATTGACCACGGTTGTTCAACTACGGTTGTTCACTGTTGGTTGGTCACTGTATATTTTTAAAAGATTTCTTTAAATTGTACGGTAGTATCAAATATCTATTGGTAGTAGCTGGTTTTCTAACACTAATGACTAGCAGCTATTATCAACTAAACTAGCTGATTTTATCACTTGTCGTAACTGAGAATATCAGTTACGACCTTTTTCGGCTAGCTAACACTTTCACTATTCACTATATACGGTAGTTCTTCACACTACTACACTACTACTGGGTCCCGAGCCCCTAAGGTAGACTTTGGCTATACCTTACAGTGAGCCGCTTGCCATTTTACGTTTTCCTTCTTTATTGCATAAACTTTTCACTATGCAAATGGCATAAATTACGATACTTTCTATACAAAACTATCATCGCTACACTAACATGCTATACATCATCAAATCGGTAGTCTAGTACTTTATTAGTATATCATAAAGGTTACTTAAAACATTAACATTGTAAAAAGTTATTAAACGAAATGTCCCAAATTTTCATAATATTTGGGTACACCAATTCTTTGATTTTTCTATAACTACCAAATGCGTTTAATTATACAAAATATTCCTACACTTCCTTAATCTATAAGCCATATGCTAATTTAATGTCATATTTACAACACTTTTAGAACATAAAATTATTCTTATTATTTTTAGTACGGACGCAGTTAATTAAAAACTTCTGGAGAGTTCTACGATACAACGCGCTGCGATTGGTCGATTTTTCTTAATACAATAAAAGTTGTTTACATCAATTGTTATCAAAACGACATTATATACAAATATACTAAGAGTTTTAAACATGCTATACGACTATAACACGTTTTCACCCAGTTTTGTCGGTAATTTCACTATTAATACAAAAACAATATTCCAAACGCTAAGAAACAAAATATTCCATCACTTTGTTTCTTAGCGTTGTTAGGCCGTCGCGAACATTAGGAGTTTATTTTTATTTTTTGAGAAATCATTTTATTATTTTTATATAATACTGGCTGGTACCCGGCGCGTTGCTGACAAATAAAAAATAACTGTTTGAATATCACTTCAAATTTGGAAGAGTTTGGAATGTTTAATTTAGGAGGTAATCTGTGTTTAATTAGGAATAACAATACATTCATTGAAATTGAATGATATATAACTTTTAAATAAATTTGTAGGTACGATGCGCGAGCCACCTAATGTAAGAAAATTGTATTTTACCTACTTTTATCACTACCATACCAGTTATTGAGTCCAAACACATACCTCTTCACCATTTCGATGGTTGGCAATTTACAGTTTGTGCGGTTTACTACGGATTTTCCGATAAATATATTGTAAAAACTGTTGTGGCTGGAGGTTCCGTGGAGAAGTAGAATCTTCAATAAAAGAACCCTTGGAAGAACCTACTCATTTTTCTAGAAGGCAATGAACCTGCAATACAATACCTAATGGTATTTACTAATAGGCAAGTGTCTATCACCAAATACCATCAGATGAGTCGCATGCTCGTGTGTTACCGTACCGTACCGTTACAGCCTATTAAAGTCCAATTTTGAACATAGGCGTCCCCTATAGATTTACTCACGTACATATTCTTACACTGCCACTACTAGTTTGCTCCTACTTATAGATGTACTCTCTATTCCCTTCACTCTCATAAACCGATGAGACGATAATACAACACGACTGGAGAGAGATCACGCGCAGGACCTATAGATTTACATGCTTTTCAAGGTACGGGGGTGAAACTCCTCCGTAAAACTCAAAATTCTTTTAGCCCGACCCGGGATTCGGACTCGGGATCTTATCAGTATCGCAGTAACGACCACCAGATCATCGAGGTAGTCGGAGTCGGCATGTTGACTTAGCAATGAACCAAATCAGTGAGAAAGGCTATTGATATTTGATATGACTGAGCAAGGTAGAAATAGCTATCTTTACATACATTTTACTGGTTCCTTGGTCTAGTAGTTGTAGTAGTGCGACTGCTGATCATGAGGTCCTGGGTTCAAACCACGGGTCGGGCCAAAAATCGATTATTGAGTTTTTCCGTCAAGAAATTCTGAGTAGCTGCCCGGAGTCAGGAAGTTGGCGGTGTCTCACCCCCGTGCCTCGAAAAGCACGTAAAGCCGTTGGTCCTGCGCCTGATCTCTCCCCGGTCGTGTCGGCTTACCGTCCCATCAGATTATGAGACTGAGGGAATAGAGAGTGCACCTGTGCTTGCGCATACACTTGGGTACAGTATCCGGTACTGCGCCGTATTGTTTTGCTTTTATATTAAGTATTCGTTATTGTTGCGCGCCTAAGTTGACGTCAGGTACCTGGCACTAGCGCCATCTAGTGTCGGGGACCAGAGCGAGGAGGGCTTCCTAGAAAATGTCAATCTTGAACTTTCGACCAACAGCGCCATCTAGTATCGAACAGAAGAATAAAGCTTCCTAGAAGCCCCACACTCGAACTTTCTGCGTCTGGTCGGTCGGCACCTGTATCTACTGGAATATTCTGGATGTTTCGGTGTAAAAGGTGTATTTAAAGCCGCTGCATGCCGCGATCGGTGCAGTATTGAATTGGAGAAACAAGCGAAGCTCCGGCGCGTAATAAAGTGAACTAAAGTGATCAGTGCGAATAATTATTAGTGTGTTTTAAGTTTTAATTGGTGTTCGGGAAATAAAGTGTCAATTTTGGTAATTGGTATCATTATAATTAAGCGTGGTGAGATAAGTTGTCAACATATTATATTGTTTCATCCGATAACAGTGCAGCATAACAACTTTCTTTGCATCACCACTTACCATCAGTTGCGATGGTAAGTGGTGATGCAAAGAAAGTTGTTTTTATTTCAAAATCCGGACTTACTACTTGCCATATGTTTCTTTCTCACACGTAATATCTTTTAGTAAGAGCTTCACAGTTAAGTCTCAAATCAATTTATTGAAAATTTGTCTTTATAAAGCACTTTTAAAGTCAAAAAAGCTACGCCATCGCTACAACAAATCCCTAATGTGGGATACTTTCTGAGAAGGAGCGGTAAGATACTCCCCAATAGACTATATTATACAGTTTTCTAGAAGATTCTAATTTAGTTGTTAACCATATTTATTATAACTATGACAGTAAATATTTATTTATATAGTACAGAGACAGAAACTTTTTTATTCAATGTAGATTATAAACAATACTTATTGAAAGTCAATTTTTTTCATTACCACTGGTTCGCAATAAAAAAACCTCTGTCCTGGGAAGAACCAGCAAGAAACCCAGCGGGACTATTTTTTTTTTTCAAATAACAGCTTACAATCACGTTTACAATTAACAACACAAGACAAATTAGAAATAGCTTGGTAGCGATCACCCTTCCCAGGGGTTTTTATCATCTATAAATTCCTTAATATTATAATTACCCTTTTTATACAATCTTTTGATGATCAATAAACAAATTTTGTATATTTTCTGGGATTTCGTTGTAAAAGCGTATACATCGCCCCAAGAATGAATTACTGACTCGGTGGAGTCGAGTAACTGGTACTGCTAGCTTGTGTTACAATAACATGAAGTTAATGAGACGTAGTTGACGGCTGCGTGGTGCAGTAACTTAGGAACAATTGCTTGTACGCCCTACAAATGACTGTTTCGAGCATGGATTTTTTTATGGGATAGGGTGACAAACGAGCACACAGTCCACTTGATGGTAAGTGGTTGCTGTGGCCCATAGACATCTACATCTATCCTCGATTACGAATCAAAGTGCAGATGCGTTGTCTCCCGTGAGGACTTATATGAAATGCCTCGTTTACAGTAAAAAGGGTCTTCGATTCTATACTCTCACCATACATAACACAGCAGTATTAAACTACTATTTGATGTTGGTATTCTGTGAGAGCGTGGTCCTTCCCCAGTCGAGCCGACCCATTCGTGCTACAACTATACTACTAACATAACTGCAGCATGGCTCTATCGCGTAAAAATGGATGTTTGTCCTTGTAAAATTGATGTATATGTACTGTCTCTATAATTTAGGAAAAAAACCTAGTATGGAGGTAACGTTTATAATTTAAAAAATGTTTCGGGTTGCATCAAATAAGTATAAAATAAAATAAAACCTTAAGTATTTAAAAGCACCACTTAGTAAGAGGCTACTTCATATTGCTTTTATTAGAGTTATGAAAGTACTTTAATTCAATGGGTCACTAACGTATTACAGACTAGTTGTTCCCCGCGCTTGCGTGTAATTTGGGGTTACAATTTTATTGCTCAGAACTCTAATTCTACTTCTAAAATAAACGTATCCTAATAAGCTATTCCTCTGTTGATTATGCACTGGAGGTCCAGTCAATTGGCGCCGTGCATTTCTTAGCCGATGCTGTGGGTGGCTGCCTGATCCTGGAGGAGTTCGGGGAGGACTTGCGGGACCTCCAACTGTTGGTGGTGTGCAGGGTGGAGACTGAACCATCGGTAAAGGGCTTAATGATACCTAGAATTGAATATATTAAGTGCTAAAATTGTGTAATAAAGAAATTTTAAATATCCGTAGTAGATTACTCACCATGCGAAATACACTTGGCCTAGATGATGGCCCAGATGTTCGAGGTAGGCATAAAATAGCCTGTCTTTCAATCGCATGCTGTTCTGTTGCCTGAAAAAAATATTGATAACTGACATACTCTTGTATCAAAATTTTATGTAAATATACATAGAATCAATATTTTATTAGCTCTATCTAGATACTACAATAATATACAGTCTACATCCTAATTTATATGGAAACTTAAACAAATTACGTAAATAAAATGCGCGGTATAAATGGTAGGAATTGCGACCAGGAAGAAGCAGTAAATGATAATAAAATCAAAGCGAAGGACCCTCATTACTCTGTATTGTCTCTCTAATACCGCTGACTAGCACTAACACGTGTGGGCTATAAAAGACTATGACAGAATTGGGGTCAAGTGATTTTATTAGCTGGATTAACATGTCTTGACATATATGCGTACTAATAAGAAATTGATAATTATAATTTCTGAGAGAGTTGTGGAGAGATAATCGTACGAGTATATAGAACCAGACACCATATTAACTGGTCCCATCATATGCCTCAGCTACGATTTTAGGCATTATGCATATGACTAACATTGAAGGCAAGTCTATGGCAAGCATCATCTCTATGAGGTAATCTGGATTTGATAGGATGAAATTTATGAGTTAGGGTCAATTTTTCAATCCTCAGACAAAATTTATTCATGGGATAGAATACAACATAAACTATTTTAAAATTATACTTGTATTGAATAAGTTGTTCAATTGTTTCCCTTTTATATTCAGTTAGGTTATAATTTATTTGATTTTCATCTACTTGAATTAACTTTCTTTAATTTTTTAAGTTATTACTTAATTGTATTATATTTCATTGAATCTAAGAAATTTATTTTCTTTGTGATATAATGTCAGTTTTCATATTTGACGCTTCTATAATTAAATGTCCCAGTACCCGGATGACCGAGCTTTGCTCGTTTTTTTTTTAAATTACATTTAGGTACAAATTACATATTACTGATGAATAATATTTTTTGATCTTATTGATATAATAGAAAAAACTAAACTGGTTATTTGAATAAAAAATCATGAGTTCAATTAGTTTAATTAAAATTTTCAAATTTTTAAAAAAATACTATAAAAGGGCTCGGAATAATAGATTTCTTCCAAAAGAAGGAAAATAAAAGAAAAAAAAATCGGCCCGAAGACAGGACGCGAAGCAAGGCATTACGATTTCGCGACCGCTCGATATCCAACTGAGCTTATTACGATCATTAACACAATAATCTTGCATTAAAATTTTATATATATATATATATATATATATATATATATATATATATATATATATATATATATATATATATATATATACAAAGAAGGAACCTTGAGGCAGAACTTAATATTAATTGGTATATACATAAGATACCGGTGAGCAGGCTGTGAAATTCTCACCGGTAGGTAGGTCTAAGAGAATCCACTACCCTATATCATCCCGAGCTGTGGCAGCTCAGATGGTTAGCGCTTGCTGTAAATTTCTTAATACGCGAGCAAACCGGGTTCGATCCCCGCCGGCACCAATGAAATTGTTAATTGCAATTTTAAGAGCTGATTTACCACGTGCTCGGCGGTGAAGGAACACATCGTGATATAGAGTGAGGAAACCTGCATGTCTGAGAAATAAGGTAATAGCATAATATATTTGTTGTATAAATGGTTGTTATATAAGTATATAGTGATTGATTCATCATTCATCACAGCCAATATTCATACATTTTGACCCAAGGATAGGTTGGAAATACCCATGACTCTTATGGTATTCTATAGCAAAACTAAGCTTGTTAAAATTTGTAAATCATATTAAGAAAAACGTTACACCCTTGAACGAATTAACCACGTGGTTAATCCGTTCAAGGGTATAACATTTGTTAAAATTTTTATATTCGTTTTATTGTAAAATATTCAAAATCTGTGTTTAGCTACTTAAAATATGAATACGTGATTGTACGCTGTAGCTATGTTTTAGTTGAAGCACGACTGGGTCAGCTCCATCGGGTCAGGACCACGCAATCACAGACTGCCAACGTGAAATAACCGCTTAATGCTACTGTTTTACGGACGTTGAGTGTAGAGAATCAGAGACCTTTTTAACTAGAAGCATTCCATCTTAGCCCTCAGGGATGAGAACACATCTGTGTCTGTAGATGTAGAACTCTATAGGCCAGAACATCCACATACCAGAAGGTGGACTGTATCCTCGTTTGTCACTCTTATCTATTAAAAGTACGTGCTGTTATGTGGCGGTGTGAGATTATCCACTAATTCATATCTTTTCATGAGTGTCGTAAAAGGCGGCAGAGAGAAATAAAACGAGGTCGTTACCTGCAACTTTCTGATAACAGCTCACAAATATAAAAAAACTGCACTTGCAGTCCCGCTTGTTCCCTCATTTTCCCTCTTTAGGGGGGAAATTTTTCACCAAATTTAATTTAATTTAATTCACAAGGGACCACTCTTGACGTCCAGCTGTGGTCCTTATTATGTCGTTTAAAAACGCTGCATTAGCATCTTACACTCACAAAATAAGATGGGGGTGGTTAGTTCCACGGAGCAAATATTGCTCCGTAGTTAGTTCCCTTTTTTTCACCAACAGACGATGTCGCTTGTATTGATTAGCGCCATTGAAGCCAATTTCACAACAAAAAGGAGGTTAGCTCTTCGAGTGTATGTTTTTATATTTTCAATCCTTATATTTTTAACTACGATGAAAACAGAGGTGGTGCTATAAGTATAACATAAGTAAACTGTGTATCTGTGTGTTTTTGGTTGGAAGGTGACTTGATCGAGAGCGTGCTTAGCTATGGTCCAGGAAAATTTGGTTTGTTGTTTAAAGATAATTATCTCATATAATTGTTCCGGGTCTGGATATATATCCTTGTGAAATTTATGTATGTAAACTGCCCACAGCATACAGGAGATATTCCTAGCGTGGTAATAACTTTTTAAAATAAACAAAAAAAATGAGAAATAATTGCGTAATAAGATTGTAAATAGTTATTATAATTTTACATTTTTATTGTGTATAAATGTGTTCATTATTGAAGACTATAGAAAGGTACCGTCTTAGATTAAACACTCAAAAGATGTTATCTTTAATACGAACCTGTTATGTTAAAAGGGACTTCTTGAATAAGTAGCTTTATTCCTTTTTGTTTTTAGGTTATCTTGTTAGGGCAAACCTTTTAAGTGTTTCTTACCTATTTTTTTTATTTTATCTTGAGCAAATTACAATGCTTTTAAGATTACCTTTTTGGCACGTCTAAAATAAATTTAGTAAAATACTGACAACTCTCCTAACGTAGGATTAGCATAACAAAATAATTTTTCCTCAATATTCAAAAATATTTTATAAAACGTGCATGCAGGTAATTGAAGTATGCACCTGGCACATCACCGTACTGGCTTTCTTTGCGCGAATGACTATGTTCAGCAGTGAACTTGTGATTGACTCTATTCACGATGATGATCACCATCAGGTTACTTGTTAATGATGGTGAACGTTATGACCTTTTAAAAGTCCACTGCTGAACATTGGCCTCCCCATAGAAATAGAATAAAAGTTGCTATGTTTTACACAATAAATACCAATTAAAACTCCCTTAATATAAGCAGGATTTCGTAATCAAAATAGAAATAAGTAATTAAATATATATACATAACCATAAACATACTTATCTAAACTCTCTCGCTTATCAAACAGGTTTAATCCAGGGTGACAAACGAGCAAACAGTTTACCTGAGGGTTAGTAGATTTTGTGGCCCATAGACGTCTACATATTATATCCTCGATTGAGTATCAAAATCCAAATGTGATGTCACCCCTGGGGACTAAGATGGAATGCTTCGTTTCCTATAAAAGGACTATAATTTTTTTATTAATATTTGGCACGATCTTGACACACCTCCCCCGCTTTTGTCACAACCATATATCTACGCATACACGCTCGTCGAATAAAAGTACTTTTAATTTGGCCCATCTTCAATATCTAGCTCTCAATTTAGCCAATCTTAATTTGTCCCATCTTCAATATATCGCGAAATGTTCGACAAACTTCCGTCTGAGGTATGAGATATTACTAACAATCTTTATTTACACTCATTAATCTTCGTTCCACACAATTTCGAAACTGAATTTGTATCCGTCTTTCGCACAACTTCGCGTATAAGAATTAATGACACAAGGAGCATAGCATTTAAGAAATCGATTATGATATTAGATATACGAGCACGATAAGACAAAACGCAGTCAGTAAAATACACAATAACATTTTCGTTGTTTCTAGTTTTTGTGGTAGAATGAAACGCAACAATGACAAAGAAACTGGGAGCGGTTCGTCGTTACAAATATTGTAATGCTAGTATAACCAGCAGGCTATTATTGGAAGACACTGCTGCCTATCTACTGGTTAGTTTCCCTCTGTCGCCTGTTGCGACACCCACGGGACGATATAAGATAGTGGATATTCTTACACCGTCACTACATTATTTCACTACGTTATTTTAACAAAAACGTAATATTATATACTATACTCACGCCTGTCACCCAGGGGGGTAGGCAAAGATTACGAACTTCCATTTGTCACGATCACGGCACACCTTTTCACCTCCTTTACATCCACGTAGGTATATACCTACACATACAAGCTCGTCGGTTAAGGGTACTCTTAATCTGACCCATTTTCAATATTCCGCCAATTTGGTCGGTGAACATTGATTTATTTTAGCGAAATTGAATATACTAATACTCTTACACTACATTATAAATTCTATATTTTATACAGGTTTCGCGAAGGTAGGGATATAAATGCTACGTTCTTTGGAAATTGAAATGAGCTAAGAACGAACGCAAATTAAGTTCGTATTTAATATTTATTGTGTCAAGTCGACCTGATACCGTTAGATGTTAACGTTCGACTTCCATCCGTAAGACCAATATTTAAATAATATTTCATCTGTCTTTTTGGAAGAAATCTTACATTTCTGTTTTGAGACGCTTAAATTTTGACGTGACAACGTCTTATAAATTGGTTTGCCGGGTGACACTTCAAGAAACTGCGTTACGCTCCGCTCACGTTATGCGCTCACAATGAGAGCGAGTGAGAGGCACGCGTCCCTTCCACTCGGGCATGGTTAGCCCGCCTAAGAGCGAGAGAGACAGACATAAAAAGTGTTATTTCATCCTTCTTCCTACTATACGAATGAATATTCACATTAAAATTATTTTACCACTCAAAGTCGTTGTCACGTAAAACTTTCGCCCGTATACCGACTTTACAGGCAACCAATTTTTTTTAATTAATGCAGACTCCGTGGCGCAATGGCTTAGCAATGAGAAGCATCGCTAAGGGCCGTGAGTTCGAATCTTGCACGGAACAAGTATTTGTATGGCTTACAAATATTTGTTCCGTGTCTGGATCTTTGCTCTTGTGAAATTTATGTATGTAAACTGCCCCCATGATACAAGAGAAAATATCAGTGTGGAGGTAATTTTTTTGCAGTGAAATAAAAAAATATACATACATTTTGAGAACACAATGTTCTCCTGACCGAGCTTTTGTCACGGCGTCCAGTCTCAACGGAGACCAGCCACGTGTGCGGGACAGGATTATAGTGCACGCATGTTTCTCTATTCCCTCACTCTCATAGTCCGATGGATGTTTATCAGACACAACCGGGAAGAGATCAGACGCAGGCCCAACAGCTTTACGTGTTTTCCGAGGCACAGGGTAAAACACCGCCAACTTCCTAACTGATTTTGGCCAGACCTAGGATTCTAACCCGGCACCTACCACTATCACTTGAATGTAACATAAGTAAGCGCAGTGGCGTAGAAAGAGTAGGGGCGACAGATTTCACGGATTGGCATTTTGGAATTGAAATTTATAAATAATATCTGAAAATAAGCTGGTACTGGATAGTTTTGATTAAAATATTACGAACAATGTTGCATCTTTTAAAAATAGAATATATCATGATCTGTATATTGACTTCTATTTATATTACTTGACGGGTTTTGCTACATGCAAGAAATGAGATAAGGTCTGATCCCAGCAGTAAGACGTAGGCTGTAACTTTATTTATTTATTTATTTGTAGGCGAAAGAGCATCATTTTCACAGCAACATAAAATACAAGAAAGTACTATAAGCAGATCGTTAGCAATTTGTAGCAAATGTACGTTACGCTTCCCGATAAGGTTTTTCACTAAAATCCTATAAACAACAACGGTTGCTACGTTACCACAAACACGACGCTTTGATAGAGTATCTTAATCCAACCAGTACTTTATAGATATGCCGACACATTTATTTGGTTCACCAACAAATCTTTCACTTAATCTTACGATTAATTCTAAGACAGTAATATAAATTAATTACAAATTTAATAATAGGTAAACACCACATGCTTAGTGCTCACAGTGTCAAATAACTAAAAATATAAAAAATGTAACAATATACAAATATTTTAAAATAAAAAATTAAAAAAATACAAAAAAATTACCACAAAGAAATATTAGTACGTTGATAAATTTTGTGCCGAAAAACGTTTTAAAAGTGTAGTGTTGAATATCTCCTACATTATTATAAGTATTGAAAATTCTGCAATGTCTGGATGTTGGGGAATTAAATCCAAGTACAACTCTACGAAGGGCTGGCGAAAGGGGAGTAATGAATTTGGGAGGATATCTAGTTGGGACACAAAAATTAAATTAACAATTTAAAAAAGTCGTGAAGCTTATATACTTCAATCAACTAATTATATATTCTATATAAATTGAGTGTAGAGAACCGGAGACCCTTTTTACTGGAAACAAGGTATTTCATCATAGTTTCAGGGATGAGTTGGCATTCTGTATTTGATTCTTAATCGACAATAAATGTAAATGTCTGTGGGCCACAGCATCCATTTACTATCAGGCGAAGTGTATGATCGTTTGTTATCTTTATTCTATAAAAAATCACATATTTTATGTTTGATGATCATCGTAATACTGCTATTATAACTTAAAAATGGAATCCTTCATTTTTATTACTATTCTGTTAGTTTACCTTATGTAATGAATTCTATTGGGACCATAAAAATGGCAGACGTACTCAGTCTGCTTAAATTTCCGTAGGGAGGGCGACTGTTCCAACCATCGTAAATTAAAAACGTCCTTAATGCTGCCTCAAGCCTGCTGTATATAACTAATGTACACATTTTATTAACTTTGTCCTTTTCATATAAATTCAAAAGATATGAAAGACTAGCTATTCCCCGCGACTCCGTCCACATGGAATTTATTACGATTGGTTTTCATGGGCTTAAATTTTTTTACACTTAATCTAACACGACTTTGGAGAAAATACACAGGATCAACGGCTTTACGTGCTTTCCGAGGCAAGGGGATGAAACGCCGCCAACTTCCTGACTTGGGCCGACTTCTGCGTATTTCTTGACAGAAAAACTTAATAACTGATTTTAACCCGACAGATCGAAGCCGTAACCACATGATCAACAGTCACGCTTACGACGACTTAACCAAAGACGCATTCACTAGACAACATAAATCAAATAATAAGCAGTATTTAAATATAATAACGCAGTCTACAATTATTTCGATTTTCCCTATCAAATTCATTTTTATCGTAAAATTGTGAAGAAAACTATTAAAAAAAAGAGTCCCTTATATAAGTGATCGTATACAAACCAGAAACCTGTTAAAAACAGTAAATGTTCCGGCCTTCACAAAGTTTTTACGCAAACGAGGTTTTTTTAGTCCCCAGTGAGACAAGGCATCTGCAATATATTTCTTATTCCAGGATAGACGTAGACTTCTTTGGGCCACAGCATCCAGTTACCAACAAGTAGACTATGTGTTCGATTGTCACCCGTGGTTCTATTAAAAAAATATTTTATTTCTTATATTATATATGCAAGCTTCTTATCACATTTCCCTTTCACCATTGAGCACGAGGTAAATCAACACTTAAGATAGCTATTAACAATGTTATATATGCCGGCTGGCCTCTAAGCTCTCTTTTTTTAAGTAAATAACGAGAACAAAAAAGCCTTTTTGCTAGCAAAGAGGTATTCCATGTTAGTTCTCAAGGCTGACAGCGCATCTGCATTTATATTCACAATTGAGAATAGATGTAGGTGGCTATGGTGGTAAACATAAGAATTTTTTTGACAAAAAACACACAAGCGAAATACAAAAAAAAATTGTTCTTACATATGCCGTTAATAGAGCCGGTTCGTGACTTAGCATTCATTAATTTACTTCCTTTTTCCACTATTTGCCCTGGAAGTAAAATAATATAAGAAAATTTTATATTATTTTACTTCCAAGGCAAATAGCGTTTTATGGTACAGTTGTGAAAATATCGTTAATATTATAAGAGTTTCAATTAATCAAATCAAATTAAAATCAAATTAAAAGCTTCTTAAAGGAAGAGAAAATAAGTAAAAAGGGATTTAATCCCAAAAAATAAATATAAAACGTCTAAGTTTATTCCCAGTCGAGGGATACTCATCCCAATTTACCTGTCCGGTAGTTGTGGTATGGTATACGGGTACGCGACCCCGGCTACCCTAGCTATTACTGTCCTATCCCTTGCCCTCATGGACGGTAATATCCTACATTTCCTATTTCCTACCCTAACTTACCTTACTTTTCCTTTTCACACCACCTATCCTTCCCGTTTTCCTATTCCTACCCTCCGCCAATCCAACGTCGGCCGTGCGGATGGATGCATGGCTAGGGGCGAGCCTAGTCGTTAGCGTGCCACACTGCCCTGGGACCGGGCGACCCCAGAATTAGGCTAGCCTTACCCTGGCATGCGGGGCTCTGCTGGGGGGGACAAACCTTTCCTTCGCTATTCGTGGGAACGCAACGGATATTCAAAAAATTAACCAAAATGGCGGCGATGTGGTTCGCCACCCATCACGTCTCGTTTCTCGCGGGGGCGAAAAGCGGGCCACGGAGAGCCGCTTCGCTACGTTGAATGTAAGAGGAGGGATGGATGGAAAGGTAGATGGAGTGTGTCAGATGATAGATGAACGTTGCATTGATATTCTGTGCGTGAACGAAACCAAGAGGAAAGGATGTGACACCACGGTTCATGGCCCCTACACGGCATACTGGTCGGGAGTCCCCCAAACCAGCCGAGGCTGTAGGGGAGTTGGTGTGATTCTTTCATCTCGAATGGTTGAATGTGTGATGGAGCATGAATATGTAAGCCCAAGACTCCTCTGGATTAGATTAAAAGTCGGACTCACCCGCTTGTTTATCCTTGGGGTCTATGCACCGACAGATCTGCGTGGAGGTGGGTCACTAAAATCACAACAAGAGAGAGAGGAATTTTGGGATAGCATGAGAGAGGTCTTGAATAAATGCGGAGAAAATGAACGGATCGTGATGTTAGGGGACTTTAATGGATGGGTTGGAGTAAAGCGTGATGGGTATGAAGGAGTTCTGGGTATGTTTGGGGACGAGAGAGTGAATGACAATGGGAGAAGCCTGCTTGAAGTATGCTTGGAATGGAATCTGTGCGTGGCCAACACAATGTTTGACCACAAAAAGATCCATTTGTATACAAGAGATGAGGGTGAGTCTAGAAGTATGATTGATTTTGTAATTGTGGATGAAAGACTGAAGAAGAAAGTGCTAGACACTCGGGCATACCGCGGTGTAGGCCTCGACACAGACCACTTCCTGGTCATAGCCCGAATGCGTGGCCTCTTTAAACGGTGGCGACACCGAGGGGTCGAGCTTACGAGTGTTTTAGACAGAGTAAAAGTGGAAAATCTACAAGAAAAAGAAAAGAAAGACGAGTTTGTAGAGAAACTGAAAGAAAGTTTTAAAGGGATAGAAGAGACAGGAAGGATTGAAGATTTGTGGGAGACATTTAAGAAAGGGGTTGTAAATGTTGCGATTGAGGTATGCGGGGTAGCTAAAAGAAGGAAAGGGAGAAAGAATGATAACGTGTGGATGGATAAAGATGTACAAAGGGTTGTGCAAGAAAAGAAGAAAGCGTGGTTGGATTGGTTAGCAACAAAAGCTAACCAAAAAGTTCAAAAGGCAACGGATGACGAGATAAAGGAAGCAAGAACGAACGAAGTATAAAAGATTGAAAACAGCAGCGAAAGAAACTGTGTCTAGAAAGAAAGAAGAACGAAAAGATGATTTCGATAGGAGGCTCACTAAAGATTTCCAGTCAAACATTAAGTTTTTCTGGAAAACCATCAAAACGGTCAGAGGAAAAACTTCTACCTCGGAGCTGAGTACAATCAGGAGTTAAGATGGGAGCATTATAAAAGGAGAAGAATGTGTGTTAAAGAGATGGAAAGAGTATTTTGAAAGTTTGTTTGAAAGAGAGGAAGTGCAGGTACAGCATCTGCCACCTTCCACGGAAACGAATATAAATGTTGATGAAAATGAGATAAGCATGGATGAAATAGTGAAAGCGTTGAAAAGTATGAGATTAGGTAAGGCTGCAGGGTATGACAGGATTACCGTCGAGATGCTGAGGGTTGGACAGGGCCTGCTGGCTAGTCAGCTGTACCGCCTTTTCAATCTGTGCTGGCGAAATGGGCAAGTGCCGGGAGACTGGTGCAAAGCCGTAATCGTGCCATTGTATAAAGGAAAAGGGTCACGGCAGGACTGCATAAATTACCGTGGTATAAGCCTTCTTAACGTCGTCGGTAAATTGTATGCGAAAGTGTTGATTGAAAGGGTTGTGAATGAAACAGACGAGAAAATATGGGATGTACAGGCGGGATTTAGAAAGAGAATGGGATGTACGGATCAGGTCTTTTCCTTGCGGTGCATAGCCGAAAAGTGTTTGGCTAAAAACAAGAAAGTCTACTGCGCCTTCGTAGATCTAGAAAAGGCCTATGATAAGTGGTGAGGAATGAATTGTGGTCAGCACTGTCCGTGTACGGTGTGAGCAGTGTCCTCATACGAGCATTGCAATCTCTTTATAGGGATTCTAGTGCTTGTGTAAGGATAAACGGGGCATACACATTCAGTGTATGCCCCGTTTATCCTTACACTTAACTTGGTTTAATATCGAAAAAGGTGTTAGACAGGGATGTGTAGCGTCACCGTGGCTGTTTAATCTGTTCATGGACAATTGTTTGACAGATTTAAAAGAGAATGAAAGTGGGTTGAGAATGAATGAGTTACTCGTCAAATGTCTTCTCTATGCTGATGACCAAGTATTACTTGCGTCTTCGGCCGAGGAGTTGCAGGAGATGGTAACTGCTATGAGTGGAGCTTTTGTTAGAAAGGGAATGAAGATGAATGTAAGGAAAACGAAAGTGATGGTGTTTGAAAAAGATGAGGCAGTGACAGACTGCAATATCGTGATTGAAGATGAACAAATTGAACAGGTGAAAGAGTTTGTGTATCTGGGGTCAAAGTTTACAAGAGACGGAAAGTGTGAGAGTGATATCGAAAGAAGAGTGAATGCAGGAAACATGGTGAATGGAGCTTTGCACTCCTTTATGAGCAGTCGGAGGGTGTCTAACAAGGCTCGTTTGGCTGTGCATGAGAGGGTGTTGGTTCCGACACTCATGTACGGAAGTGAAAGTTGGGTATGGCAGAAGAAACATGAAAGTAGAATAAATGCAGTTGAGATGAGGGCATTAAGAAGTATGATAGGAGTTAAACTGAGTGACAGTATAAGAAATAGTGAGATAAGGAAACGTTGTGGTCTGAAAGAAGATGTAGTGACAAAAATTGAGAAAGGTATGCTGAGATGGTTTGGCCACATCGAGAGAATGAATGAAGAACGATTGACGAAAAAAGTGTATAAGGCGAGTGTGAATGAAAGTGCTGGAAGGGGTAGACCTAGGCGGACTTTTCTAGACCAAATTAGGGACGTCTTGAAAAAAGGCCAGGTTAAGTACCCTAAACCTTAGAGCATGTATGAAGGGAATAATGAAAGTGGACGAAGCGAAACAAGTATGTAAGGATCGTAGCAAGTGGAAAGAAGTGGTCTCTGCCTACCCCTACGGGAAAGAGGCGTGATTATATGTATGTATGTAAGTTTTGTTTACAATATAAGCAACAGTTATCCCAACTTCAAAGCGAAATAATCCACAAAGTTTCGCCCGGTGCATGTGCACATTAACATTATCATAATACTTTAAGGCCTGGCAAACATAGCTTGAATATCTCCATTCCTCTCTCCGTAGATTTAACAGCTCAACATTTTTCCACCACTGTCAGCCAAAACCGTAGAAATAGCGTTCATTTGTCTCCGCCTCAACCCTGCTTTGGAATTTGCTACATAACATTACTGCGTTAATAGCACTTAGTGTGTTTTGTCTATGTATAGAGGCTTTATTATTTTGTGCGGATAGAAATTAGACGCTATGTTTGTGTATGATCGATGTAAAAGGAAACAATAAACTTCACTATATATTCCTTATATTTTTTTTTAAATTCTCACAATGAGGTTTGTGTTTCTCATCACGTAACTCGACCAATAAAGGGTCTACCCATTTTCTGGAACTGAATAAATTTCCGTTATTAGATTGCGGTTACAATAGGCAACAATTTGTTTTTTGTTTGTCAGTAACTTTGAGACAATTCAATTTTTGCGAATATTACAACGCGCAGTTCATCGAGCTACGGTGAGAATTGAGGATATCCACGGTAGAACTAGATTAATCAACCAATCCAAATTCAGCAAGCTGAAGTGACAATGGACCGACAGAACAGATGTGGATAAAATGTTGTCGAGTGGCAGTCTCGCAATGGTAAGCGAAGCGTATGTCGGCACCACGCTAGTTTGCTTTGTGGCATTTCTTGAGGCAAGCCTTTGTTAAGCAGTAGACTTGCGAAGGACTGTTATGATGATGATTTTCATGATATTATGTGTATAAATAAAACTTTTATGAAAAAGCCAAAGCCGACAAATAATTTAATAAAATACTTTCGCATTATCGCTTCAGAAGTCGGTGCTCAATGTATTAAAGTTATAAGAAGTATTAGAGCTGTGAGCTATTCTTATTAGTTCTTTGAAGTCGGTATTTTTATATATTTATATAATATCCTCCAGACCGAATTTCAGCCACGGCGGCCTGCCCTAACGGAGACTAGCCATCGGCGCAGCACAGAATTATATGGCCCAAGCGTATTCGCAGGCACAGGTGTACACTTTATTTCCTCACTCTCATAGTCCGATGGGGCGGTAAACTGACACGACCGGAGAGATTTCAGGCGCAAGACCAACGGTTATACGTGCTTTCCGAGGCACGCAGGTAAATGAGACACCGCCAACGTCCTGACTCCGGGCAGCTACTGACAATTTCTTGACGTAAAACCCAATAACTGCTTTACGCTTTGATCCAGGCCTAGAACCAGGGACCTCATGATTAGCTGTCGCGTTTACAACCACTAGACCAACCAGGTAGTATATATTTATATATTTTATAAACGATGTGTTGCGTATACATTTTGTAAACAAGTGAAATCCACCAATACGCTCATAGGCAGCGCGGCGGTTACTTCCTTGTTTTAAAAACCTATTCAGAAATAGTGACACTTCCTTGCACTAAAAATGCTGTTAGGGTTTTGTCTAGAAGTGAGACCGCTATATACTAGAGTGTGACTTTAAATAGTGAAAAAGAAAAAAAAATTCAACTAATTAAAAAAAAGTGAACGCGCAGCCACGCAACGCTCTTTAGCTTCAACACTCTTAAACGGAGTTTACCTCCTAACGAGGAAGCCTGACACCGTGTGTGGCGACTTCATTTCACTTCATGGATATTTCCATGAATATTTCAAAGGTTACTCTTTTTCCACTTTTTGCCAATTTTTGAATGTATAAAATAAAACGCTAATTGTTTCAGGATCTCGGACCGCTTTTCTTTCAAAAGATTTCCACAACTGCCATTTAATAGACTTGATAATTTATAAAAAAATAATACATAAAAAGCATAATATAAAAACACTCACGCCTGTCACCCAGAGAGGTAGGTAGAAACTACAGACGTCCATTTGGCACGATCCCGACACACCTCTCTCGCCTCCTCCACATCCATATACCTACGCATACATGCTCGTCGGTTAAGGATACTCCTAATTTGGCCCGTTTTCAATACATCGCCAATTTGGTTGATAAACTTTCGCCTAGGAAGTCCCCTTCCCACTCTGCCGTTCACTTCTGCAACATAAATTAGCTTTGTCACTTTTTCCTCGTTCATTCTTTCCACATGACCAAACCACCGAAGCATTCCTTTCTTAATCCTGGTCACAATATCATCTTGCAAACCACACTTTTCTTCTATCACACAATTTCTCACCCTGTCGTTCAGATTTAGCCCTAACGTACTCCTTAATAACCGCATTTCTACTGCGTTTATTCTACTCTCGTGCTTCTTCTGCCACACTCAACTTTCACTACTATACGTTAAAGCAGGGACCAACACAGCATTGTAAATTGCCATACGTACCTTTTTTTACAAATTCTTACTTTTCACAATTGAGTGTAGGGCCCTATTTATTTTTTTTCCTGCATTTGCAAAAAATAATACTGGGAATAAAATATATTATGGACTTGCTTTTAGAAATATTTATATAGGAATCACTTTTTAATTTGGAGAAAAAAAGTTGAAATTTCTCCCGTATCGTGAAGACTTTGATTGGGTATACTCACATAAATTATATATGGACTAATATTTATGCGCGGAACAGTCATTTTTAGGCTATACATATACTTGTACCTAAAGCAGTGCAGTGCCACACTCAAACGCTACCGAAGGTAGTGCGCTACGGAAACGTCAATTATTACGAGTACGTTAAAGTAAAGGCTTTTACTAGCATCGAAGAATAAAGTAAATTTTTCCCATTTTTTGTTTTCAGATTTACCTGTTTTGTTACGGTATAGGATTTTCTCCTGTACCGTAGAGCCATAGAGCCGAAATAATTATTTGTAGGCCATGGAAACAGCTGTTCCACCCGGGATTCGAGCCCTATTCGATTTCTTCGCTCTTCGATGCCTTTGCTTTGTGCGCTGCCGCAAGGCAAATCCTTCCTACAGTGGGAGAGTCTCTTGCCCTGCAGTGAAATTTTACGAGCTCAAGAAGATATACTTCCCAGTGACCATGGGTGATGAAAAGCACCCGAAACTTCGGTAATTAAAATCAACTAAATTAAACGCGATAAAATAAAAAAGTTGTTTCATTCAAAATATACTTCTTAAAATAATCTGATTAAAAGGAACACTTACTTGCTTTGTCTACTTTAACTAGAGTGCACGCGCGGGCTACATATGTAACCCAGCGTGTAATATTGTCGTATATCATTTTAACTTGCCGCACTATAGCGCAATCGTCTAGGTGTATTCCTCAAGTATTACCCCCCGCTACCGCCAGCAGCGTGCCGACTCCCGTGGCTCAAGGATGTCCGCAAAAATCGTCCTTGAAGTTGGTGGGCTGCTACGCCTGTAGCCCGCGCGAGCGTTGGAGGAAAATAAGTGTTTAGTGTGCAAGTGGTGAAATTGAGGTAAATATGACACATTTCTTGCAGTATTACTACAAAATGTACAGTTAATTAATTTTTAAGTGTTTGTTGTTGGTATTTGTAGACTTTTCATGTAGCTTTATACTGTTTTGTTCACTTTTTAGGTGACGAGTAACTCGATCAGATTGTGCGACTAAATACAAAGATGGCTGCTGGAGGATAATGAATACGACGACATTTGGAGCGGGTATTGTTATTGTCTACCCTACTACCCGATGCTAGAAAACCTGAAATCATCACATTGTATAATTACATAATTAAACGAACTTACCTTAAGTGAAGTTCAATTTTAATTATATGAAGAGCTTAGTCCGAGATAACTTGGTAGATAACTTGGTAGTATCGTCTACACCTTGCTCGATGAACGCGTCCTTTTAGAGTAGATCTAAAACAAAAAAGTTGTAACACGAACGCAACCTAAGGCCTCTTTTCCATTACACGGTTTCTCGCCGTGAAAATCTACGGTTAATTCGCCGCGTGTAGGCACGGTCGTCAGTGTGGTATGGATCACTATATGAGCTTGTCGACATGCACGGTGGCGCCAAGGCACGGCGCCGCGGCCGCGTGCGCCGTGACTGCCCCTCGGCGCGCCGCGTCTACGCACGGCGTGATTTTCACCAGTGTTGTATGGCAGTCTATCGGGGTGTGTCGACGGTGCCGGACGTACGCACGGATTCGTGACCGCTTATATACGCTGTTTCGCGATTTTATTATAAAATGAACATAAATCAAGAATTATTAATTACGTTGATTCAAGAAAGGCCTGTAATATGGGATAAGACCATCGACGATTATAAAAATAAGCGGCTTAAATATGATTCCTGGAAAGAAATATTTATTCATTTCCAGCCCACATTTGAAGATTTAAGTGGTGATGAGAAAAACAAGTTTGGTAAGTTACAGATATTTAATTATTAACTTTTTACTTATGCATAGTTGTTTTGATAGGAGAGGCGACCTTCGTTAGATACAAAATATTGTGCAAATCTGTTGCGAACTTCATTAGCCGCCAAACTTCCGCGAACTGCATTCGTGATAGGTAACTGGATTAGTTCCGATTCTGAATCAAGGGTGGACTCATTTTCACTCGCATTGTGAAACTGAAAGTTTTCCTGCTTATGTATAAAATTTTGCAAAACACAACATGTTTTCACAATATCAACTGCCAAATCGATGGACACATTCATTGGCCGGTGAAAAATTCGCCATTTATTGGATAAAATGCCAAACGCACATTCAACAAATCTTCGCGCTCTTGTGAGTCTGTAGTTAAATGTACGTTTTAATTGATCAAGCTGATGACCACCAAATGGACGAAGCAAGTGATAATGCAAAGCAAAGGCTTCGTCCGCAACGAACACATATGGCAAATCGTAGTCAATTCCAGGCAAACGTGTTGCATCGGGTAGATTTAATCCGTTGTTTGTTAAATTTTTCCAAAATGGGGTCTCTTTAAACACACTGGAATCACACTCCTTTCCGTAGGCGCCAACGTCAACAAATATAAAGTTGTAATCGCTATCTACTACTGCCATCAAAACTATAGAAAAAAAATGTTTGTAATTTAAAAACATCGAGCCACTATCAATTGGCTTAATAAGTCTGATGTGTTTTCCATCGACCGCTCCTAAGCACAGCGGGAAGTTGGAAGATTCTTGAAATTTGCTTGCAATGTGTAGCCAGTCTTCTTTAGATGGCATTTTCATATATTCTTTATACAGTTCTAACCAAATGTAGTGGCATACTTCATGTACGATGCAACTTATGGTTTTTATTCCAATTCTATAGCTGTAGTATAGGTCAGTAAAGGTATCTCCTGTTGCTAGATACCTGAAATATAAAACAAAACGGTTCAGGTTCAAATACTAAAACCCCATTTTAGGTCGGGGTCGATTCAGTTTAGGTCGGGGGTTTTCATAAATTTTGAATTTAATAATTATTATTTATTTATTTTCAGGGCAAATGGTGATGAAGAAGTGGACCAATATGAAAGATAGCTGGATAAAATATGACAAAAAAATTAATGAATGTAAGTCTGGTTCTTCAGCAAAAAAAATAAGAAAATATATGTTCTATGATGAAATGATGTTCCTAAAAAAAATGTTGAGCATCGCAAGACCGATTCTAACATGACTGAACATGTTCATGATTCTAGCCTCAGTAATGAAAATTTTGATAGTGCAGTCCCGAATCAATCAAGCTCGGGATACACTGAACGGAGTGAGACGCAAAGGGCTAAAAAAAAAAGAAAAAATGAACTAAGTGAAGTTGACATTAGGTTTATGAAGTTTATGGATTCAGCAGAACGAGATGAGAAAAAGAAAAGCCGTAGTATGAACTTTTTTATGGGAATCGCTGATACAGTTGACAAGTTCAGTGATGAAAATATGATAGACTTTCAGTTTCAAGTAATTTCAATAATTAAAAATATTCAACAAAGACAGTGTACTCAGTATATACCTACATCAAGAAACCAATGGGATCAAGGCCATCAAGGATATTTAAGTGGTACAGCATCCTCAAATGCGCAATCGTCAACATATGGATATTCTACAGCTGCTAGATCGAGCTATGGAATAAGTCGTCCACAGACGTCTTCTCATGATTTTGGACACGGTTCTGGTTTAGAGCCAATCCACTACCGACCCGAATCACAATTATCTGTACATAGTGTAAATGCGGAAAGTATCTCGGCAGATTCTCAAGTTTCTATTGAAGACGAATTCGATTTTAGTACCGCACTTGAGTAGCATTTTCAGCGTAGTGTATTTTTTGATTTACTTGTTCTTAAATTAATAATTATTAAAATTCAATTACATGTAATAATTTTGTTTGTGTGCAATAAACAATTTTAAACTAAAATATGTCATTTAATTTTGTACCTACTTACCTCAGAGTTACAGCCAATCTTTCTGCGGGCGATATACTCTCTCGCATAAAAGTATCTTGATGTTTTAGTTCCTGGGATAATTTTTGGAGCAAGTTGTCGAATGTAGTTTTCTGCATTCTAAAATAATTGTAAAACTTGTCTTCATCTTCTCTCAATTGATTCTTGACAAGTGTATGAAACGCGCCATATTCCTCCCTTTTTTCTAAAATCGGATGTATCCAAAACCTTACTTCCCTTTTTTTTCTATTTTCTTTTTCCTATATATGTAATAAGCAACTATAATCTTTTTTTTCGTAAGAAAATTCATGACGCAGCACGTCCTACACAGCCCGAGTAAAAAGCGCTACTAGCCAGTACTTACCAATGTCTCGCGCGGTGATTTTGCCGTATCATGTACAAGCTAGCACGTTTTTTCAACCGTACGGCTTACACACCGTACGTTTGAACAACCGTGTAATGGAAAAGATGCCTGACGCTTCTCGAATGTCGTTCCTTTTATAGTAAATATTAGAATCTACTGTTTACTTGGGTTAATAAGTTGCAAACTTATTAAGTGAGGTGGGTGGGAAATTTATATCTCGGACTAAGCTCTTCATATAATTAAAATTGAACTTCACTTAAGGTAAGTTCGTTTAATTATGTAATTATATTCAAGCTTAGTCCGAGATAACTTGATAGATGTTTAGAGTTAATGAGTAAACATATAGATTCTTCTTGCATTTGCACATTAAATTGGAACTTAAAATTATAAGAAAGAAAGATTCAAAGAATACTAAATTTGAAAATCAACTTTTATTAAAATGTTACTTCACTGAACAAAAAATTAAAATAGGTTGCTATCACAACTAAGTAGTAATTATATGTAAATTACAAATATTTTTTCCAAACTAAATTTTAATCAAGTAGAGTTTGTCCTACATACTGTTTTTGCAAACCGGTGATTATCATTTAACAGAGGTCTATTATAATGCCTTGCAAATGTTTGAGAGTTTGCTGACCATCCAACTGTCTTTAATATGTTATCTATTGTAAGTCCTTGTCTTAGAGCACTAGACGTTGAGGCATGTCTAGTTGAATGTGGAGTAAATGTGCTTGTATCAATACCACTTTCGCTCATTACTTGTTTAAGCCACCTACTTATGCTTTGACATGTGGCTGCTATATACGGTTTTCTAAATGTTATAAAAATATTTTGTGTACTTCTACCCTGATCTCTTAATTTTTTAGTGGTATCAATGTAAAATAACAAAGTTTTTGCTGAACAAATCTCAGGCTTTTCTTTAAAATATGGTAGGATTAACATTGGCTGTTGTCTTCCAGGAGCCGATGTTTTAAGTAAGTCTGAAACCAGTATTGTAACATGTGTCTCAGTCACATTTACATCACTCAATTTAATTAAAGATAGTGTTTGTATCCTTTGTCCAGTGCTGAGTGCAATCAACATAGCACATTTTTTGGTAAGTTTATCTAAGGCAAGTGATTCAAGTGGATACAATTTTTGCAAAAAATTTAGGACTATTGAAGGGTCCCATGTCACACTATATTTTGGAGTTTGTGGTCTAAGCCTATATACTCCTTTAAACCACCTTTTTATTGTTTCATCTGTTCCCAGATGTGAGCCTATTATTAAGGAAAGAGTTGATCTATGGCAATTAAGGGTCTGATAACTACACCCTTTATTATATAACTCTGTTAAGTATGTTATTATATATGGCACTGATGCCCTACAGATATCATGATTGTTTTGCATACAGTAATGCCACCACTGTTTTAAACATGTATTATACTGTTTTAATGTATTTGAGGACAGAGATGCTAACATCAAATCACATGCTGACTCCGGGGTTTTATTTAGCTGGAACGCTGTCCTGATAATATGCATGCCCCCAGGGTAAGTTGTGCATGTAGTGGGTGAGGTGTCCTGAAAGGAGAAGATAAGAGTTCTAATGAAGGTGGAAAGTAAATTACTTCCGAGTCTATCATTGATTCCATCATAGGATACCAGGGCTGAGCAGTCCAAACAGGGAAAATAATGATGCACCTTGCCTTTTCATTCTTAATTTTTTGAATTGTTTTTAAAAGAACTGAAAATGGTGGAAATGCATAAAAATAGAAATCAGACCATCTTAATGTAAATGCATCTATATTCCAGGCCTCTGGATCTCTTTGCCATGACACATATTTAATGCATTTTGTATTAATCCTAGATGCAAAAAGGTCAATGTCTGGCTGGCCAAACATTGTAACAACCCTGTTAAAACTATCATCTGATAGTTCCCATTCAGCATCTATATTCCTATTTCGAGACTCAAAATCTGCTTCTTTATTGTCTTTTGATTTAATGTAAGAGGTAAAACCCATATCATTCTCTTTTCACAAAATTGCCACAATAATCGAGATAAGTTGTTAAGCTTAGGATATTGAACTCCCCCCATACGATTAATATATGAAATTGCAGTTGTATTATCAACTCTCAATAATATTTCACAATTTTTTAAGTCTTTTGCAAAACATTTTAAACCAAAGTATGCTGCTAAGAGTTCTAAATAATTTATATGATTTTGTTTATCTTGAATGGACCAAAAACCTCGTGTCACTTTACCATCACAGTGTACTCCCCAACCCGTACTAGAAGCGTCTGACCAAATTTCTAATATAAACTGATACTGTTTTATTGGATTATATGCGGTATTAATCTTATTTTGCCACCATGATAAATCTAACTTCACATTTTCATTTATTTTCATTTGTTTTTCATAGTCCCCATTTGATCTCTGTAAAGCTATGTATTTCTCCCTCTCAAATATTTTTGTGTATATAAATCCATATGATACTGCCATACATATAGATACAAAACTACCTACCAAGGCAGCAAATTCTCTAATAGAACAGTACTTTAATTTAAGAAATTTATGTATTGCAGATAATAAAGATTTCTTTTTATTTTCTGTGGGTTTTATTATCATTTTTTGTGTATTTATGACAAAACCTAAATATTCTCTTTCTTGTGATGGAATTAAATTACTCTTTTTCATATTAATTATAAAACCTAAACACTGGAGTAAATTTACAGTTTTATGAACATTGTCTAGGCACTCTGCATAAGAGAGTCCTATGCAATTAAGATCATCTAAATAGGCAACATTTATGAGTCCTTGACTTCTGAGATGTTCTACTACTGGTTTTAATAATTTTGTAAAAGTATATGGTGCAGTAGACAATCCAAATGGTAAACAATTGAACTCATACAGAATTCCTTTATATTTAAAACGTAAAAACTTTCTGAAATCATCATGAATATTAATTAAATAGTATGCATTTTGTATATCTAATGTACACATATAACTGTCCTTAGTCACTAATTTGCATAAGGTACGAATATCTTCTAATTTGAAGTGTGGAGGATTTATGAATTTATTTAGGGGCTTAAGATTTAAAATAAATCTATGTGATTTATCATGCTTTGGAATACAAAAAATATTCGATAAATATTGACCTTTTACAGGAGTACACTGTGAAATAGCATGTAATTTCATTAACTTTTTAATTTCTATAGATATAATCCTATCTTCTAAACCTGACAACTTATCATTCAGTGGTAAGCAATTTTGAGTTGGATTATCAATAAAAGGGATTTTATAGCCCTGTATTCATGATAAAATAGTGTTATGATTTGTAAGCTTATTCCAACAGTTATAAAAATGTTTAATTCGACCAGCAAAATGTGTTACCTCTATGGGTATTTGGCACGTTGTTGTCTGTAATTCTTTTGTTTGTGAGGCTGGCTGCGAGTCACTGCCGGTGTTTGGACCTTGGTTGCCGGCCGTTGAAAATTTTGATTTCCCCTGAACATCTTCCTCTGGGTCCCTTGATGTTGAGGGGGATAGTAGATTTTTGTAGTAGAATTTTGCCTTAGCTTAAAAGGTTTTGGAATAGATTTCTTTAAAAGATTTGAAGCAGATTTTTGTAAAATTGTTGCACTCTTTACACATTCACTCAATTTTTCTCCAAATAAGAATTTATCCCGTTTGAGATCCGCAAGAGTCTTAGATATGGTTTTATCTAAGTGAGGTATTAACAAATTTTTTCTTATTACCGTATCTTCTGAATGGAGGTGGGCTAGAATCCTGGCCGCCTCTGTCATGTTTTTTATGATATCTAATTTATTAATATTTTGTTTGGTTAAATTATCAACACATTTTAATATTGTGCCTGTGGCTAATCCTAATAAATTTTGGCGGTTCTCAATTTTTTTTTATCTCTTGTTTTTACTGACTCTTGTATCATGTGTAATTCAGGATTCAGTAGTGGTGCCTCTAACAAAATGGTATTTTCCAGTATTAGTTGTTCTTTTTTATATGTTTCAATTTTTTCTTTAGTCAAGCCTTCCATCAAAATACCTTCGACCCTTTTATAAATCTCTGGATGTATTGGTTGACCATATGAAGATTCAGTACTAATCGGAGGACCCATGGCTTCTATAATATCCTCTTCTAAATGTTCTTTTTTAACTTCCATAAATTCTACCTCCTCCTCCTCCTCCTCTGGTTCGATATTTTCCAGAATAATCTCCTCTTCTGATTCAATACTTTCCACTGAAATTTTATAATTATAGTGGTATTGTATTAAACTAATTTTCTTATTTATGCCTTCATTTCTCTCCCTCCTTTGTTTACAGACGTAATGCCCATAAATTAATGGTATTCAATTGCTATAGTACCAATATAATGGTTTAATAGTGACACTCACTTTAAGAGGCCTCCATATTAAATGGTATGGCATGACTATTATCCCCACGGGATAAGTCAAAAGTGACACTCGCTTTTACGAGTTTGTGACATATGTATCCAGGCATATTATGACTGGTCGACTAATCCCCACGGGAAAGTCGTGACTATGCCCCACGGGATAGTCTCAAAAGTTAATACACATAAAATTTTGGATGGTAAAATTGAGGTTAAGTAAACCTCATTTTAAATTTTTTAGAAAACATTAGCGGTCTACATGCTAATTTTAATGATCTTTTAAAACTTTTTGTTTTATTTTAATGAAATATTATATATCCATAAAGTTCCGCATAATGCAATTGATTAATTATAATAAATTGAGTCATGATAAAAACAGACTTACCAATATCGCCAACATCATTTTCGTTTCTATTATCTTTTGAATGTTCGTCTTTACGTCTTTTACAACGTTCATATTTTTTCTTATATTTGTTCAACTTCCTTTCTAAACGTTCTTCTTTTGACTCCCTTCGTCTTTTAGGCATTTTAAACCAATGTAATCAGAATAAATTGCACAAAAACTTTCGAGATTTAGTGCGCAAATGCAAATGGATGATCGTTCATCAAACGCGGTAAAACGAATGACATTCGAGAAGCGTTAGGTTGCGTTCGTGTTACAACTTTTTTGTTTTAGATCTACTCTAAAAGGACGCGTTCATCGAGCAAGGTGTAGACGATACTACCAAGTTATCTACCAAGTTATCTCGGACTAAGCTTGAATATAATCACGTAAATACAGCGTTGACATTTTTGATAAAGTGTGTAGACAATATGACGTTTCTCGCAACAGTAACCGATGGCCTCTCACGATATTATACAATTTTTTAAACATGGCGGGCATAAATAGTTTGGTGATATATCAGATGAACAACCATCAAATGGAATTGATTCGTCGTCAATACCTCCTAGATGTTGAATTTGATCTTGCACGACCTTCTATTGAGTGTCGTATATCCCAACAAAATATACCCAGAGGTATTAAACTGAAAGGCAACAAAATATACTTCTAGGATTGGCAGAATAACCCCTACAACAAAATATGCCTTTGGATCGATGTGCTTTTTACAGCAGGGCTCGTGACCGTAGCACGCTCTAACAATGCAGCAAATGTATGAGGCGTATTTGTGACGAACATCAGGCAGTCGTGTGTCCTGAATGGAAGCCAATAGACTGATTTTTTACCCGTTACTTTGATTATAGACTCAATTAGGCCAAATAAGTGCCTTAAATGAAAAAATGATATTATGTTCTTAAATGAAAATAAGACTTAGAGATATCAACCCTTCCAAATTTTTGTTGATTTCTAAGAGGTTTACGTTTAAGTTTCAAATTATATTAAGGAATCAAAATTTTGTTGATTTATAAACCAATTTCATAAAAATAAAGATGTTTAGTAACTATATGCTGTGTTTTACTCATTGTTTTGTCTTATTCAGAGAAATAATTGATCCGCAACTGGTCTACACATGTAGCCCGCGCGTGCGCTCAAGGAGTATTTAAGGGCGCGTGCACTCTAGTGTTAAGTAAAGTTATGACTGCAAAAGTCTAGATACATGTATTGTATATATTTTAGTGACGTTGAAATCTGCAACTCTCAGTTAAGTTGTTGCTTTTTAATATATATACCTTCGCTCCCTAAGGGCTCCTATAAATATTAAAATAATACGTACAGAAAAGTTTACCGTGAGATCCACCTAACCTCTCCATTGTTCAAAAAACTTTTAAATGTGATTTAAACTGGAAAATTAAGAACTCTTTAATAAATATTTGATTGTATATAATACGAAGTTTAAGTATTTATAACAAAAACTTTATGAAAAATATGATTGTAATATTAATAAATACATGGTTGATAACAAAGTAGTTTTCTGCCGCGTTTTTTTTTTTTTTTTTTTTTTATAGAAGAGGGGGCAAACGAGCATGCGGCTCACCTGATGTTAAGTGACTACCGCCGCCCATGATCAACCGCAACACCAGGAGAATTGCGGGTGCGTTGCCGGCCCTTTAGAAAGGAGTAAGCTCTTTTCTTGAAGGTCCCCAGGTCGTATCGGTCCGGAAAAATCGCCGATGATAAACTAAAACCGTACAACCTCTCTGTGGAAAAGTTTACCACCGGCGATTTTTTCGGACCAATGTGACTTCCTTCCTTCCGACTTCCGACCTTCAAGAAAAGAGCTTACTACTTTCTAAAGGACCGGCAACGCACCTGCAATTCTCCTGGTGTTGCGGTTGTTCATGGGCGGCGGTAGTCACTTAACATCAGGTGTACCGTATGCTCGTTTGCCCCTCTTCTATAAAAAAAAATCCCTGGGAATTCCAAGTTGTTTCTTATAAAAGTTTTGTGAGTAGCTTTTTACCATAAATTTTGCTTTCTTAAAAAATCTGCTGGCTTACTAGTTGGTTCTTCCCAAAACAGAAGTTTTTTTTCTGAACCAGTGATTATAGTAAAAAAATTATTTTCAATAAGAATAAAATTGTTGTAATTTGTATGCGAAGTGGAGTGATAAAAAGTAAAGTCGTTGTATTGCACCTCCGTACAACACATTCGCGCTTCTTATACTGATGGTCGTAAACGCGACTAAGGTCTTGAAGTTCCTACTTCGAATCCGAGGTCGGGCAAAAAAGAGTTTTTCTGTCCAAAAATGTTTAGTATGGCTCGGGATCAGAAGCTGTGTTTCACCACCGTGCTTTGTAAAATACATAAAGCCGTTGGACCTGCGCCTCATCGAATCGTAATGTTATGTAAGAAATAAGTTTTATTTTAGTTTTATTGGTTATATTAATAATGTAATACTAAAGTTTAAGCTTTGTTTTATACGCGTTTCGCCAAGGTAAGATTAAAAGAGAATGGTATATTCTTTATAATTTGAAATGAGCTGAGGACAAACGCTAATGAAGTCCGTGTTTAACATTCATTGCGTCAAGTCGACTTGATACCGTTAGATGTTTACATTCGATTTCCACCCGTAAGACTAATAGAAGACTAACATTTAAATGACGTGTTTATGTTATATAGTATTTTCTCTCAGTTTTTGTAATGAGGCGCTTAGATTTGAATTATTGTTTTTAAATTAATGCATGCTCTGGTACTATCATAATATTGTTTATATATACGGCATCACGGCGCAGTTCATCTAGGGCGTTCCTTCCTGACTCTGCCGTTCACTTCTGCAACATAAATTTCCTTTGTCACTCTTTCCTCGTTCATTCTTTCTACATGAACAAACTACCGAAGCATCCCTTCCTTAATCCTGGAAACAACATCATCTTGCAAACCACACTTTTGTCTTATGACGCAATTTCTCACACTGTCATTCAGATTCAGCCCTAACATATTCCTTAATGACCGCATTTCTACAGCATTTCCTCTACACCCGTGCCTCTGTTGCCTCACCCAGCTTTCACTACCATGTGTGAACTAACACAGTATTTTCAATTGCCAACGTGTCTTTTTGACACATTCTAACTTTCCACAATAGAGTAAAGATTCCCATTTAGTCTACGTCCTGCGTTCACTCGTTCATTCTATATCCTTATTATATCTATCATCCCTGCTAATGCTGCTGTTTACATTTTTGAATCTTTGTATTAAAAAAATGTCTAAGAAATAAAAAGCGACAACATGTATGAAGTCCGTAAACCTAACTTAAAGCTGAGGCTTAAAATATTTTTTTTAATATATTTTTTGTTGAAACGAAAAGTAATTTTTTCTCCGTCTGCCCTGCATTTCTGCTTTGTTTGTGCCAAATTAACGTATTTCTTTCTACTTTTTTTCTATCTTTCCCAAACACTGGTGTAGTGCAGTATATTCTTTCTTCTGAGCTTAGTCAAGTTGACTTTCCACTATTTTTAACGCTAATAGAAAACTATAAAAATAAATAAAATCATCGTAAAGTAACGTAAACATTTAATAATCAACGTTAAACGAAATATGTGATTCCCATTCATTTTATAATTTTGTATTAGCGCTAAAGTTGCAGTCTATAAACTTTGCACTTCTGGGTTTATACCCATAAGAGTAGGCCTATGTATATAGTACTAATAGGACTTACCATGAGATGGACTGTGTGCTCGTTAGTCACCCCATACTATAAAAAAGCAACATATCTCAGGAAAATTTTTGAAAAAATAATTTTGGATCACTTTTTTTTTGGTTATTTTTTGATACAAATACTCGTAAACTCAATTTAGTTTGACAAGGGGTCGCTCGACGCCTGACGCAGGTGCTAAGCACATCACATAAATATTTTCAGTGCTTTAGAGAATTAACAAAATTACTTGGGTATTTTTGTGATATTTCCAAGGCTTCGGTTGTGTTTTGCATGAGATATTAATCAGGAAACTACAACATTATGGTACTCGTATCAAAGATATTGCGCTTAGACTTATTATTTCTTATTTAAATAACAGAATTCAAAAAGTCGTCGTCAATGGCAAAGATTCCTTCAGATCAGTATTACCAATGGGCGTTCCTCAGGGCTCGATTTTTGACCTATCCCTGTTCTTAATATTTATTAAAGGCTTACGTTATCTTGTAGGGGACAATTACGATATAGTATTATTTGCTTATGATACTTCTTTAATTTTCAAACTCAAACGGCAGTCAATTAATTTTCAAAATACAAATAATGCTCTATCGATAAATTTGTACATTGGTTTAATGCCAACAATTTGTTCTTAATGCTGCTCTGCAGTAAGACAAATTGAATTAAATTTAAAATACTAATGTTCAACATTCGAATACCAATATGCTGTTAAATCGGGCGGAGTTGGTTCTAATGGATATCACTATTTTTCTTGGTTTTACTATTGACACGAAGCTTCAATGGGGCCCACATAAAACAAAATTAGCAGGCAGACTTAGATCAGCAGCAATGGGGTAATTCGACTGATATTGAAGCCATATTTGTTTTGCAAAAAAGAGCAATGCTCTATCCTATCCATGTGTATGATCTATAACTTAGAATGTAAAGAGTCTCTTAGAGAAAATTTTCTAGAAATAAACATATTTACTTTGGCATCGCAATACAGTTAAGAAAATGTAATGTATGTAGTTTTGATGAGAATAAAGATGTTCATACTTTACGCATTGGGAACAAACATAAGCTTGTAATATAAGTTACTAGACTCCACAGAATCAGTAATTTGTGTTTTGTTTATGGGGCAATGTACTCTTTTATTACGCTTATTTTATGTACGCTTGTACAACAAAACTCCAGAAAAGGTTAGAAATTTGTCAATAAACAAAGTTTAAATGTTTAATTAAAGAATATATATTTTGTCGGAGCCACATTTACGAGTACGCTGTGGATAAAGTGCAGATTGTACTATGTTGCCCTGTACAATAATTACATTATAATATTTTTATAGAAGACAGAGCAAACGAGTATACGGCTCACGTGATGGTAGGAGACTACCGCCACTGAAGAACAACAACAACACCAGGGAAATTGCATGTGCGTTGCAGGCCTTTTAGAAAGGAGTAAGCTCGTTTCTGGAAGTTCCCTACGTCGTACTGGTCCCGAAAATATCACTGGCGGTAAATGATTCCACAAATAGGTCGTTCGGAGAAGAAAACTCCAAGAAAACGCACAGAGGGAGAAAATAATCCGTAAAATTCCTCAGAGCACTCCCTGTGATAGATTCGATAGAAAATGCAAAATAATTACTGAATAAAATAATGACTGAATGTAATATTTAATAAATGATTTTATTCAATATTACATAACACTTATAGAAAATAATATTTATATACCTCTGTCCTGGGGAGAATCAGCAAAAAAACTCAGCGGTACATTTTTTTAAACATATTTCACTTTATAATAATTATAAACTTAAAAAAAAAACAGCGCAGAGCCGCTCGAATTGTCGACGACCGAGTGCTTTTCGATCGGCTCGATTCACTGGCACTGCGAAGAGATGTTGCATCCCTTTGAATGTTCTTTCGCAAATACCATAGAGAGTGCTCTGAGGAATTGTTCGGATTAATCCCAGCCGCCAAATTTCGTGAACGCACTACGCGGCAAACGTCCCGATACCATCCACACCATCTGGATGCTTTGCGGTCCACCACTGTACGTTTCAAAAGGAGTTTTCTTCCGCGTACAACCTCTCTGTGGAATAGTTTACCACCGGCGATTTTTCCGGACCGATACGACCTGGGGACCTTCAAGAAAAGAGCTTACTCCTTTCTAAAGGGCCGGCAACGCACATGCAATTCCCCTCATATTGCGGTTAATCATGGGCGACAGTAATCACTTAACATCAGGTGAGCCGCATGCTCGTTTGCCCCCTCTTCTATAAAAAAAATGCTACAAAGCACGGTCAAAGGCCAAATGGATTCCACGACTACCTGCATTGATTACCAGATGATCACTAGTAAAATCACCTAAACTTCGCGTACCGGTGTATGACTGCAACTTAAGAACCTTTCTTCTCGATTGATTTACGGTTTTTCAAGATTTTGCTTTCCACCATTAAAAATTTATACAGCCACGGCACAGCCATAAAATGATCTATCACAGACTACCGGCGTAAAATAGCAGTTTAGTGTAGAGTGTTAGTATTGAGAACTGGAGGCCCCATTTACTGAAAATGAGGCATTCTTTCTCAATCCTCAGGGGTGGCAACGCATGCACATTTTGATATTTAGTCGAGGATAGAGTAGCTGTGTATATACCCAGAATCTGCTTACCTTCAGGTGCACTGTGGGCTCGTTTGTCAACTTTGCAAAACCTGCAAGTCGGCAACCCCTATAAATAAAACCGAAGTGACAGCAATTATTTTTCGTAACATAAAAGTACATTCCCGCGCAAATCCCCTCTGTTAGCAATTCAATGTTCTCTGTGTTCGTTACATTTTGTTATATTGTCGTTTGTTGTGAACATGTGTCAAGCGCCCGCTGTTTGCGAATTGTCGTAGGAGACTAGGAGATTTACTGAAGGAAGCATTGCTATATCTCTGGATGTCTGCCAACAAAGCGCTTAATCAACGGACGCTGTTGGTAACATAAGATCTACGAGCAAACTAGTCAGGGAACTGGAGCAAAGCGGATTATGATAAACACAATACAGAATAAAACACTCTTCAAAAGTTGGGAACTGACACCGCTATTAACAAATGTACGATTCGTAGACGCGTGAAGATTAATACATAACTTCTTTTTCGTTTGTCGTGTAGTAAAGAGAGCGAAGAAGAGTAACTTCAAACTTTTTTATGTTGAAATTGAAAGTCTGGTAATTACTAACTATCAACATAACATTATGCTATTATGCTAAGTAATTAAAAAATATCATTACTTAGCATAATAGCATAATGTTATGTTGATAGTTAGTAATTACCAGACTTTCAATTTCAACATAAAAAAGTTTGAAGTTACTCTTCTTCGCTCTCTTTACTACACGACAAACGAAAAAGAAGTTATGTATTAATCTTCACGCGTCTACGAATCGTACATTTGTTAATAGCGGTGTCAGTTCCCAACTTTTGAAGAGTGTTTTATTCTGTATTGTGTTTATCATAATCCGCTTTGCTCCAGTTCCCTGACTAGTTTGCTCGTAGATCTTATGTTACCAACAGCGTTCGTTGATTAAGCGCTTTGTTGGCAGACATCCAGAGATATAGCAATGCTTCCTTCAGTAAATCTCCTAGTCTCCTACGACAATTCGCAAACAGCGGGCGCTTGACACATGTTCACAACAAACGACAATATAACAAAATGTAACGAACACAGAGAACATTGAATTGCTAACAGAGGGGATTTGCGCGGGAATGTACTTTTATGTTACGAAAAATAATTGCTGTCACTTCGGTTTTATTTATAGGGGTTGCCGACTTGCAGGTTTTGCAAAGTTGACAAACGAGCCCACAGTGCACCTGAAGGTAAGCAGATTCTGGGTATATACACAGCTACTCTATCCTCGACTAAATATCAAAATGTGCATGCGTTGCCACCCCTGAGGATTGAGAAAGAATGCCTCATTTTCAGTAAATGGGGCCTCCAGTTCTCAATACTAACACTCTACACTAAACTGCTATTTTACGCCGGTAGTCTGTGATAGATCATTTTATGGCTGTGCCGTGGCTGTATAAATTTTTAATGGTGGAAAGCAAAATCTTGAAAAACCGTAAATCAATCGAGAAGAAAGGTTCTTAAGTTGCAGTCATACACCGGTACGCGAAGTTTAGGTGATTTTACTAGTGATCATCTGGTAATCAATGCAGGTAGTCGTGGAATCCATTTGGCCTTTGACCGTGCTTTGTAGCATTTTTTTTATAGAAGAGGGGGCAAACGAGCATGCGGCTCACCTGATGTTAAGTGATTACTGTCGCCCATGATTAACCGCAATATGAGGGGAATTGCATGTGCGTTGCCGGCCCTTTAGAAAGGAGTAAGCTCTTTTCTTGAAGGTCCCCAGGTCGTATCGGTCCGGAAAAATCGCCGGTGGTAAACTATTCCACAGAGAGGTTGTACGCGGAAGAAAACTCCTTTTGAAACGTACAGTGGTGGACCGCAAAGCATCCAGATGGTGTGGATGGTATCGGGACGTTTGCCGCGTAGTGCGTTCACGAAATTTGGCGGCTGGGATTAATCCGAACAATTCCTCAGAGCACTCTCCATGGTATTTGCGAAAGAACATTCAAAGGGATGCAACATCTCTTCGCAGTGCCAGTGAATCGAGCCGATCGAAAAGCACTCGGTCGTCGACAATTCGAGCGGCTCTGCGCTGGATGCGGTCAAGTGGAAGGAGCTGGTACTGGGGAGCCCCAGCCCAGAGATGGGAACAGTATTCCATATGTGGCCGAACCTGCGCCTTGTAAAGTTGCAGGCGGTGTGCCGGCATGAAATACCGTCCTGCTCTGCTGAGCACGCCAAGCGTTCCTTGTAGGAGGCCTATGTTCAGCAGTGGACTTGTGAAGGGATGTAGGTAATGATAATTATAATGATGATGAATCAGAAGAAAGAAAATGCCATGCGGTGGTGGTGTAAGAGAATCTATCCCCCAATCTCATCTCATGGGTGTCGAAAAAGGTGACTATGGGTAACGTCAGAAAATTTTAAAGGATTTCGTTAGATGACGGTATAAGATTCTGTGATCTTTCGATCTTGTCGAAATAACCTCCCATCAGATTATGAAAGTAAGGGAATAGATAGTGCACCTGTGTTTGCGCACAAACTCGCGCCTTATAATACTGTCCTGCGCAAATATTCAGCTTCCGTTGAGACTGACCTCCGTGTGGATATAACGTCTGCCGATACAGGAGGATTTGCCCAGATTATCACGCAAGGCAGGTGGTTGACGGTCAAAGTACCAGACGTAAGGACCTTTGACGCAGCTGCCCGGCGACGATTTGGGTTGTTATTTATTTATTAACATGACGAATAGAGCTTTTTGCAATTGCACATACGAAAACAAATTATGCCCAAAATTTGTTAGTCTCTTGGATACACAGAGAATATAACAAAACATTTCAATCTGTAGACATATTCTATGGAAGTGAATTAAACTCTGCGGAAGAAATTTTGAAAATAATGAATTGATTAGGTATTTCACATAACTCACATATAGACTTATACATTTATCGGGAGCCGTTATTATTTTCTGGCATTTTTGGACGGACAATAGACGATGGATTTATCAAGAAACTATAATAAAACTCTAACACGACGATTTCTGTGCATTGAATATATTTTTGTTACATTTGAATTGGGGTAAAATTTGTTATAGATACAAATGCCAAACTAAGAATTTTCAAAATCAGACCAAATTTTAGGAATTCTTATTTATTTTGTTTAAAAATAGTTTTTTAAACGAAATAAATAAGAATCATAATTTGAAATTTCATTTCAATGAACATACTTAAATCCAACATACAATATAATTTTATTAGTCGTAGATTTAGTTTTGTCATTTACCGAATGGAATCAATCACTGTTTACCATTTGTCCTTAGAGTAATTACATACACACGTATGCATAGAGAGAACCTACAATTCAACATAAATTGAGTCCATATACTTTGCTTGCTTTACTATGCTTTTTCTTATTTAATTTTTGAATAAGGCAAAAATAGACGAATCCATTGAAAGATGTTACTTAGAACTGTAACTGTAACTGTGTGGAAATAGAAATGTGAAATGGTCATCTTTGGTCTCTTTTTACTATGCCAAATACGAGAGTAAGTACACTCGTGTAATGGGACTAGCAGTTCCAGAGATTAGCGTATTTAAGCTAACAGGAAAACTCTTCCGCTTTATTATATAATGATATAGATAGATTATTACAAAATACTTGTTGAAAGTAGTTTTTTTATTTACCGCTGGTACTGAAAATACCTCTGTCCTGGGAAGAACCTGCAAGAAACCCAGCGGTATTTTTTTTAAACACATTTTACTTTAGAATAATTTTGTTTGTACAATTTTTAAACTAATTTAATAGAAACAGCGTGTTGGCGATCACCTCAACTCCTGAGCTATTTTCTTTTTCTTTTATATCTATATCTTTTCTTTTATTTTATATATATATATATATACTAGCTTGCCAGGCAGACGTTGTTTTTCCCTTTTCAATCAACCTTTGCCATGTCCTATTAAAAATCCTTAAATTCGCAAAAAAATTGTGGGTCACTCATCGGCAAAAAAACATATCATATCTCTCAAGTTAGACCAAACTGCACACGTTGTGAAAATTTGATTCAAATCGGTTAAGTAGTTTAGGAGTCCATCGCGGACAAACAACGTGACACGTAACATATATGTATATATACAGGCTGTTATTGTAAACACCGTTGTCCTTGAAACCAGTGGTTTCAATTAAAGAACGTAAATACAATACATTTTGAAAGAAAAACGCTATTCTTTTTCATAAAATTTAAAAAGTTTGTGTCCGACACTGTCCGTAAATTCATGGATACTCTATGCGCCCTAGTGACGTAATCACTGTAAAGATCACCGTCTGCGCTAGCTACCTACACTACATTCCAATAAAAACACAATAGGTACACATAACCAGTGATGTAATTTTTCCTTCATACTTTCATCCTCGCTGAGGACATGCAAAAATTGAGGAATTGAGGAAAAATTGGGATTTTACTAAAACAGTGTTGTTATTTTTCATTGGATTTACGTTCTATAAGTGAAACCAAACCACTGGTTTCAAGGACAACGGTGTTTACACTAACATTCTGTATATATATATATGTATGTATGTATATATATATAAATATATATATATATATATATATATATATATATATATATATATATATATGTATTTTAAATTTTTCTTTTAAGGATTCTTTACAATTTAATTTATAAATCGCCCGTACGATCGTGAACCGGATACTTCTCGTTTTTAGTCCTCAGGGGTACGCAACTGCATTTTGATTCTTAATTGAGGATAAATGGCTACAGTATCTACTTACCATCGGGTAGACTTTGTGCTCGTTTTCACCCTTATTCTATAAATATATATATAACATTCGAATATTCCACAACAATAACGACAGAAGCAACTTTATTTCCAATTTTAACACACTTTGCAGGTGTCAGCACAATTTTCCCAGAGCGCAGCCATTGGGGATAATACAGTGTAACGTAAGAGTAGAAATATTTTTAAACTTCTCAGTTGCTTCTCAGTTGATTACGTACTTTTGTTGAAGTTATAAATATTTCGGTGACTCTACACTTCTACTATCTAAGTAAAGCCGCTTCATTGGTTAAGTGGTCGTAAGCCACTGCTGATCAAATCCTGGGTCGGGTCAAAATCAATAAGTCCTGCACTGATTGCTGGTCTCCATTTAGACTGAACGCCGAGACCGAAATTCGGTCTGGAGGACATTAATATTATCTAAGTAAAAATAGTTTCCGGTAGGCAGAGTATATTTGACGAACTGTTGTCAATAATATTACATGTATAATTAGTAATATAACATTTTTATTCTCCGTGTTATGGCGGCATAAGAATAGAATAAGAGTAATATTTTTATTCAATATAGGTAACAATAATACTTATTAATGGTCGTTTATGCTTTTATCACTGGTTCGAGATTCTATCCTGGGAAGAATCAGCAAAAAATCCAGCGGGACTACTTTTTAAACATTGTACAATTAAATATGAAAATATTTAGAAACAGCGATCACCTCCATGATTCAATGGAATTAGAAAACCAATCACCCACTAGTCCCTTTGATATTGTAAGTGGTGCTTATGGAAGATGTCATAAAAATCTTACAGATGTAAATGACTCAGGCCGGCGACAGGCAACAGCGAAGACGTGAGACCTCTGATATGTAATTTGGGTTGCCAGGTTGCCACCGGTACTTTATAATGAGTGGTGTACATTGTTTCGGGCAAATTTTACTTTATTCTTTATTAGACCAATAAAATATGTGAAAGTGTTCTATTTTAATATCATTTAAACAATTTAAAGATGTCAATTATACAAAACGAGCTATTTATGAGTAAGTTATATGAACAAGGAAATAATCTCGATAATTGTTGTGATTCATCCATGTCCATCCACAATAGAGGCACAAAGTATTTTTCTATGTAATAATAATTTTGTAAATTTATACAAGACCGTAAGTGCTATAAGTTACTAACAATAAGGATGACAAAAGATGTGTCCACCTGATGCTAAGTGTAAGTGTCGCCCATAGACTTCTACATTTATACTCGATACATAATCAAAATGCAGTTGCATTGTCCCCCATGAAGACTAAGATGGAATGTGTCGTTTCCAGTGAAAAGGGTCTCCAGATCTCTACACTCACCATACGAAAAACAGTAGTATAAACCATTCGTGCTGCAACCATTATGTAGGTGCAGCGTGGCTCTACTACTTAGAAAAACCCAGTCGAACAATTTCAACCGATGGGGGAACAATTATCAAGTACCTCATACCGATGAGCGAAATGTAGGGCAGCTATACACTAGATAGAGTAACGACTTGGTAAGACATCCAGGGAGTCGATGGATGCAGGTTGTTTAGAACCTTGCTTTGTGGCATTCCTTTGACGAGGCCTATGTTCAGCAGTGGACTTGTGAGCTGCAATGCCTGTAGAAATATAAGTTAATAATTTTAGCTATTTTTTTTTTTCTTTGGAACACCAACAGCATATAAACGTTACATGAATACAAATTGGACACTTCGACAAAGCCATTTACAGGTATTCGCATATGGTTGATAGGTGGTAAATATGTAGCTATTACGTATATTATGTAGTTTAAACAGCAAACTAACACAGTACAAGATTTAAAACTATTGCCTTAGCATCAAACTTCTTATAATGCAAAGTCTACTATTCTATAAAGGAACACTGCATTTATCCACAAAGGATCAAAACAAAATTACATCCCATTGCAGAGATACACAGTCACAAAAATGTTTACCTGGAACGTTTATTTTCAATTCACTTTAGTTAATTTCCCGCGCTTTATGAAAGGAATTCCTTTTTACCGCTTTAGACAGTTTGTAGAGCAGTCGTTGATTACAAACATTTTCCGGCTTCGCTAAAGTTTTTCATTTTGTAAAAATGAATGTCGATGGTAGAGTTTGCTATATTACGTAAAGAGCACGCGACTTTTTTTACAGAAATTAGGTAAGAGGTGGTACTTATCCATATGTACTTCTAGGCAGGAAATAGTCCCATCACCTAGTAAAAGGTCCAAGAACAGCAGTACAGCTTCGTGGTGTATATAAATACGAAGTAGGTACCAACTCATACGGAGTTCTACGTAGAAAAGCAAACTAGACTACTGACGCTGCTACTCAGTGTAACAACTCACTGGTAATAATAATAATGTCCTCCAGACCGAACTTCGGCCACGGCGGCCAGCCTCAACGGAGACTAGCCATCGGCGCAGCACTGGATTATAGTGCCCGAGTGTATGCGCAAGCACAGATGCACTCTCTATTCTCTCACTCTCATAATCCGATGGGATGGTAAACCGACACGACCGGAGAGAGATCAGGCGCAGGATCAACGGCTTTACGTGCTTTCCGAGGCACGGGGGTGAGACACCGCCAACTTCCTGAATCCGGGCAGCTACTGAGAATTTCTTGACGGAATAACTCAATAATTGATTTTTTTAGCCCGACCCGGGATTCGAACCCAGGACCTCATGATCAGCAGTTGCACTACTACAACCACCACTAACCACTAAACTAACGAGGCAGTCATATCGATAATAATATTGATATTGAGAGGCGATATTATCGATATTATTGGATTTAAAAAAAACTGCCGTGACCGTTTAGGTAGACTTGTCACTTTACCTGGAAATTTGTATCTCTACATCTGTCTGTGTATTTTTACTTTTCTTAGTTTAGTAAATAAAGTTAAATAAAGCTACAATGGTAAATTGGCAGTATATAGGCATTTTTCACTACACTGGCAGGTTTTGGCCGGTTTTTATCCATGATACGGCAGGATCTGTATTTTAAAGATGGTGACACTGTTGATGAAATTCTTTTACACTGTCCCTGTTGTCTCTACACATTGAAATAATTAATTTGTACTACGTACTAAAAGAGATACCGCAGTTTGTGCAGCAATGCCGCGTTACCAATAACCAAATCAATGCTCCACACTCCATGCCTCTTATAATAATGTTATATAGTATTATGTTATTTTATACTGACCATAATTGGAGTTTCTTTCAAAATCTCTTCGGCTGTAATAAATTTACATAATAATGCGATTCAAAAATTTCATCGTTTGTGTACCTGATGTTCAGTGCAAGGCACGTCTCGAAGCGTACTTCACGCTGACGATTATTGAATTCGCGAGGCACCAATTTGTCATGCTTTTTTACCTTGCCGATTTAACGCAAATGGACCAACATTGTTTTGATGCTGACGTCAAAAGCTACTGCTAATTCAGCCGTAGAAATAGTAGTGAAAATGTTTATCGCATTGTTTGGAGATATCCATAAAATCATTCATAAAGGTTGTATCTCCTGTTAAGGTCTTTATTAGACTTGTCACTATTTTCGTTCGCACGTTCGTTCCAAATTTAAAGTGTTGCTTGCTTGATGCAATTAACTTGACAACAGCACATTGTTTTAGGTAAATATAACAGGTGTCCTTTTCCTTTATGGGCATAAGTTTGTCGTATGGGTCCGGAAAAACCGCAGGTGACAGAAAATTCCGCAGTTTGGTCGTGCGAAGCAGAATATTCCACGTAAATCGCACAGTAGTGGATCGCCAGCCATAGCTCTAGCCCATTATCTTTGAGGATGGAATTTGGTGTTGGCAAAAAAATAGTAAGACTTTGTTCATAATTTTAAAATTCTTTATATATTCAGCCAAATCTATTTTATTACCCTCAAATTAATCCCCCCCCCCCCCGCCGCAATACACTTATGTCAAAGTTTTTTTCAATCCTCGTAACAGTTGTTAAAGTCGAATTCCGGAATAGCCTTCAATGCGCGTAGCGATTCACGTTTAATATCTTCAATTGAATCAAAACGGTTTCCCCGGAGCGGTCGCTTGAGTTTGCTGAACAGCCAGAAGTCTCACAGAGCTAAATCAGGCGAATACGGTGGTTGTGGAACGACATTGGTTGAATTTTTGGCAAAAAACTCAGGAAGGATCAATGCAGTATGCGACGGTGCATTATCGTAGTGCAAAAACCAAGAGTTGGCCCATAATTCCGGCCTATTTTTACGAATAGCTTCACGCAAACAACGCATAACACTCAAATAGTATTCTTTGTTGACAGTTTGGCCGGTTGGAAGGAATTCGGAGTGCACTAGACCTCGATGATCGAAGAAAACTGTCAACGTGACCTTGATTTTTGACTTGTTTTGACGTGGTTTTTTCGGCTTCGGCCCACCTTTGGCACGATATTCGGCCGATTGATCGTCTGTTTCCGGGTCGTTAGCGTAGATCCAAGATTTGTCATCAGTTATAATATGTATCACGACATCCTGGTAATCGGAAAGCATTGTTTTATAGACGTCAACGCGACGCTGTTTTTTAAGAAAATTGAGTGATTTTGGAACCAATCGTGCATTCACTTTTCTTAGGCCCAAATGATCTTTTAAAATGGTTTTCACTGATCCTTCCGATATTGCCCCGATTTCAGTAAGGTCTCTGACTGTTAATCGTCGATTCTCGAGCACCAATTCCTTGATTTTATTGACGTGTTGACCATCAGTTGATGTTAATAGCCGTCCTGGACGTGGTTCGTCGTCAACGTGTTCTCGATCCTCTTTGAATAATTTGTACCAATCAAAACACTAGCTCGTGACATACAATTAGCACCGAAGGCTTTTTGTAACATTCTGAACGTTTCGGCACAAAAAATTTGATTCCGCACACAAAATTTAATGGAACATTTTTGTTGAATAATTTCAATGATTGTAAAAATCGCCGAATACACTTTTTGTACATCAAAAAACAAGCGTCAACTAAACTTGTGGACCACCAGCATTCACAGGCTTGGAGTCGGAGCACGCACTGTCGACTACGACCTTAATACTCTGACCTGTAAGAAAACTAGTGACCCAATTGCATAATTTCCCAGGAAGCCCATAAGTGGGAAACTTTGAAAGAAGTGCTTTGTGCCAAACCCGCTCGAAGGCCTTCGCTTGTCCAAACTAACCACTATGGCCTCCCCCTGTTCTCGACTGCCTCCGCCCATCGGTTATCGGTGAGTCGGGTGAACAAAAAGACCACCAACTAAGCAACCTCGACAGATAATGATAATGATAATGATAATTTATTACTTTAAAACAAGTAGTAAGTTGTTACAATATTGTTGGGCACCCTCTTTTAAGTAAATAGATACCTGTAGTAGAGGGCCCCGCTCTTCCTTATTACAATTATATTACTACTTTAAATTAGAATTAAGTATATAACACAAAACAATAAAATAACAAAAAAAACATAAAAAAAATCAAAAGCTAAACAAAGCACAACTGCATGTAAGGTATAATTAGCGATATTTGCGTGATAGTGTGAAAAAATGTGCGTGTGTGTGTGTGTGTGTGTGTGTGTGTATGGATGAGCGTGGGAAGTCTGTATGAATGTAAAAATTCATAAGGCAGTGTTTTCGAGAAGGAATTCGATTTCTTCGTAGGAAAGTTTTCTTAACCAGTCTGTTACGGTTTTTTTACAGTCATGGTAATTCATAGAGTAAATATTGATTTTTTGGTTTATTTTATTATATAAGTAAACTGAACGTCTAGTATACTGTCTTGATGCAAACTTAGTCTTAAATGAATCTTCGTAGGGTATTTTATATTTTCTACGTCTGGTGATTGAAGATATGTGGTAATTTATGGAACCATGAAGTTTTAAAACTGTTGCTAAAATGTAAAGTTTTCTTACCGAAAGTAAATTACTCCATTCATAAAGTTCAGTTGTAGAGAATCTATAGGGCTTTAAGTACATAGCTTTAATTAAGCATCTTTGAGCCCTTTCAAGCTCAAGGAACCTAGTTTTTGCTGCCCCACCCCATATAGGAATACAGTAGCCCAAAGATGACTGAGCCAGAGCTATGTATATTTTATTAAGTAAAGACTTCGTGGAGACATGTCGTAGAGACTTAAATATCCAAATAAGTTTTCTGAGCCGAGTTTCCATTAATTCTAGATGTGAATACCAAGATAGTCGTTGGTCAACCATGACTCCAAGGTACTTTATATTTGAGACTTTATTTATTTGGGAGCATTTACAACTAGAGCTTTGGACGTCCGAGCAATCGTGAATTTTAATATGAAAATCAGGTGTAGGTTGGGTGCTGTTATACATAGTAAAGCAGATATATTTAGTTTTGGTTATATTCAAGGTTAGTAGATTTTGATTGAGCCAATTTGCAACCCTAGCAAGGCCTAATTCTGCTGCTTTCCTTACAGAGTCCCATGTGTTTCCTGTAAATACAATGGCAGTGTCATCTGCATATGAAAAAATATGCCCATTGTATAGTTTCATATTACATAGTTCATTAATGTATATCAAAAATAGAGTTGGACCCAACACACTTCCTTGTGGGACTCCATAGTTAACAGTTACGGTTTCACTTACAGTTGTTCCAATTTTTACCAACTGTTTTCTGTTTCTAAGATAGCTGCCAAAAAGAGATAGAGTTTTATCTCTTAAGCCAATGCTTTCTAGTCTTTTTAACATTATGGGTACGGAGACTGTATCAAATGCTTTCTTTAGATCCAAAAATACTGTTATACATTTTTTATTTTTATCAATGTCCTGCACAAATAATTTAGTAAGATCCCCAACAGCATCTTCAGTAGATAAACCCTGTCGAAAACCATACTGCGACTTTGAAATTAAATTATATTTATTAAGATAGCCTAGTAGTCTTTTATTTAATATTTTTTCCATAATTTTAGAAATTGATGTTAATACTGACATTGGCCTATAATTAGTTACTTCATCTCTGTTACCACTCTTATATACGGGTGTGATTATAGATTTTTTAAAGGCCTCCGGAAATATACCCTTTTCGAAGCTTAAGTTTATTAAATTACTAATTGCAATGGCGACAATATTTTTAGACTTCTTAAGAAAATTAGTCGGAATATTATCCCATCCTGTTGCACTATTTGAATTTAATGACATAAGTGAACTCTCTACTTCAGTTGGATCTGTATTTAATAAGACAAATGAATTCATCTGAAAGTCAGCAATAACTATGTTAGTAGAGGTTTGGATGTTACCATTATTGATAATGGCTTCGGCGAGAGATTTTCCTATTACCGAAAAGAAGCTATTTACCTGGTTGACTGAATGTAAAGGATTCTGTGTTAGGGTAAGAAGATCAGAGCTAGGAATTTTTGGAGCTTTAAATTGTGTTATGTCGTTAATTGTGTTCCATAATAATTTTGTGTTATTCGTAGAAAGAAGTAGTTGTTTTTTGTAATACTGCCGTTTCAATTTTTTGACCAGGTTGTTACAGAAGTTTCTGTACCTTTTATATGTAATTTTTAAAATTTCATCACATGGATTAGAACGTAGCTTTTTTGCATATTATTTCTTACGCGGATGCAGCGTAAAATTCCCTCAGTTACCCACGGTTTAAGTAGGCGTTTATTACTTGTGATGGGGGTGATTTTGGTGTTTTCTTTTAGGGCTGTTTGAATCTTTTCAATCAATATGTTTGCAAAGGTATTAGGGTCACTTTGTTTGTCTAGCTCTGAAAGATTTTGTAAAACTAAACTATGATAAGCTTTATCAAAGTTTATGACAGTTTTGTAAAGTCTATTCTCATTATGATTTCTATTACAAGAAATCGATGGGAATATCATGAAGTGATCAGTTATTGTGGTGTTAAGAACTGCAGTAAAGGCAGAATACTTCTTTTTTCAAGTTTTGTAATAATGTGATCAATGCAGCTATTTTCCCTTGTTTGTAAGTAGTGTCCAGGAAGTAGTCCGTGAAGGGATAAAGCGTTAACATAATTACATCTATTGTTTCACTCATATGTTTGTTCAGATGCTTTTGGAATTATGTTTATGTTTATATCACCTGTCAGTATAACATTTCGTCGGGATTTAAGTAGCTCTAGATGGTTGTTCATAGAGTTAATAAAAGCATCTGCATTATTGTTAGCCAGCGATCGATAAACACCTAAAATCACGAAGCAGGCCGTAGTAATTTGAATACAGGAAGCGTCTGATAATATTATTTCGTTAACATGGGCTTGAACGCCATTTTTGATAAATGCGACTACCCCGTCGTTTTGATTCACGTGATTTGTCGTCGAATACATTTTGTAAATTTTAATATTTGGAATAGGTTTATCTATATGAATTCTACACTCGGTAAGAATTATTATATCCACCTTAAATTTAAATTGAAGTAAGTTTAAGGTTAGGTCGTCAAGGTTGCGGTACACACTTCTTATATTTTGGGACACAACAGTGAATTTTACATTATTTGAGTTTAAGTGTTTAGGTAATTCATCAATATTGCAATAAATAGAGGTAGCAGTTTCGCTACTGTCTATCTCTTTCAAAGTTTGAAGTTTATTATTCATCATGGACTGTTAAGTTACGATGTATTTTTACATAATTCAATATATTTTTTTCGATATTTATAATTAGTGAGATGAAGAAACCGATTAAAAAACTGTACGTATGCCTTAGTATTTTGCAGAGAAGAAATGTTTATTATTTGGTTAGTGGTATATATAGTTTGTGTATTTAAAATTATTGTGCATTTCTGTATATGAGTGAAGTTATTCATTGCAGCAATGATTACTACATGCTTTATAATTACATATTTTATAAGTAATATAGCGACTGCGAAAATCTGCCTTATTACCAAAAAGAAAAAATAGAAAAAAATGTTGCAAGTTAATTAAATTAGTAACATAAAATAGTCACTCCTTTTGCATAAGACTATTAACATGAGCTTCATTTTTAATAACGATAATAGGCGAATTTTCATTTTTCCTGATATATATTTTACCGTTGGACGTCCAGCAGAACTTGTAGTTCTTAGACTTGGCAAGATCTCGGGCTAGAAAATGTAGGCGTGCTCCTCTTGCTGTCAGTTGTTCTGATACGTAAATGGGTACATTCTCATTTTTTGTAAAGCCTAAGTGTTTTGTGCACAGTTTTTCTTTGTGTCTTATATTATAGTTTTTGGCTAGTTTTAAAAACTCTGTTTTTTGCATAGTAGACGTCATCTCCGTTATAACTTGACTTTTATACTGGTCACTTTTCCTATGTACTCTGTAGATGTCTTTTATATCATTTTTTTCAATGTTACAGCCAATGTTATTGGATATAGTTAGGAACAACTTTAATAAGCCTTCCTTGGACTCATTAGGCACTTTCGGAACATTTTTTATTTCAATGTTGGCCTTACGGTTTTCTCGCTGTAGATCCTCGATCTTGTCCTCTAGTATTGTTATATAGTCCTTGTCCTTCTTTGTTTGAAGTTCCAACTGCTCTATTTTCTTTTTTAGTTCCTCATTCTGAGATACAAGAAATTCTATAGAGTTTTGTATGTTGCTACTTGTAGTTCTTATGTCCATTAGAGTAGGGCGAATTTTCTTAATTTTATCCTGCTGTACAGCCATTAATTTAGAAATCATTAATTTTATTTCCTTCCGAAAAGTGTTAAAATCATATTCATAATCATGTTCTCTGCCCCGTTTATTGCGTTGAGTGACAAATTTAGGTGGTGTATGCTCCAGTTGCTTTGAGATATTTGAATCAGACGAAGATTTGTCGAATTAGTTCATTTTAGTACCAGGAAATAATAAGCTGCTAAAGATTTTTACTTTGAACTCGCTAAACACCACTATGAGTGGATAGGTTGGGACACGCCTTTGCGTTCCCTCAAACCAATATAAATCAGGGGTGTGGCTTTATTTTTGACGACAAAAGATGACGTTCCTGCGCGTGCACTGATTTGATAAAGTCAATAAAACAACAATAATTCACAGTAGCTTTTCACTTGGCGACAAGTTCGAAAGTACCAGGGCAAAAGCGTTGTGCAGGAGATTGCTAATTATTATTGGCTGGCCTTTGCGTTTTCCCAAACCAATATAAATCAGGGGTGTGGCTTTGTTTTTGACGACAAAAGCTGACGTTTCTGCGCGTGCACTGATTAGATAAAGACAATAAACAACAATAATTCACAGTACCTTCTCACTTGATGACAAGTTTGAAAGTACCAGGGCAGAAACCGTATTGACACTCTAACCAGCTGATGCTACTTTGAAGAACAAGGAGGTGATTGCGAAAGGCCTGTAGTTGGACGGGTCCGAGTAATCACCTTTTTTAGGCATCGTGTGCACTAAGATTGTATTTCATGAACCCGAAACGATGCCTGTAGAGTAAGAGAACCTGAAAAGACGTGTTAGAACCGATGCTAACTCTATATTACACGTCTTCACCAGAATTTGGGGGATTCCATCGGGTCCACCAGACTTGTGGGCTTTGTGCTTTGGGCACCGAGCGCTGTGTAAACAGCACATCTGGCATGGAGCGCGGGATGTTCAGCGGTATAACCCCCCTGTCGCAGAGAGTCAAGTAGTAAGCAAAAAAAGTCATAAAAGATAGGCTTTCTCATTTGCGGCATGGCCAAGCGAGTCATTCTTCTTGCGCAAAGATGGTAATGATGGTTTACAGAAATTTCCTTAGCTAAAACTAGTTTCTCGCCAATTCTCCCAATGTGCTCCGACTTTGCCCCAACGATCTCTTTTAAAGGAGAGCTGGAGCTGCCTGGAGGCAGAGTTGTATTTCTTCTTGAGTGTGCTAGTGGTGAACGGACGGACCGGGGTGGCTATGCGTTAGCCAAGGCCTTGTAAAACTCCTGCTTTTGCCGCGACGCAAATTTGCGGGATAATTTCGTAGAAATTCGTAAATTTATTACATTGTGTAATATTAATAATTTAGTTTTTATTATTGTTGTGTACATTATGAAAAATCTATTAAGTTATAAATAAGCAACCCTTAGGTATTTTACACCTATGGGAAAATAATCCAGTGCTAACATACTTACCTATATTATAGAATTTTTGCATACTTTATTTTTACGTAACAGTTTATAATACCATATAATATTATATAGTACTTAATGGAACACATGATTGTTAAGCCGGCATTTAGGCTTTGGCCTTTTCGTAATTTTAGTTGTCTCAAATCCCGGGACTTTCGGGTCGAGACTCGAGACGAGACAAGATTGTCGAAATTGTTATGTAATCATTTTTATTTTCAAATAATTAAAGGAGCCTAGTGCCATCTGTTTGTTTAATGGATAATTACTTGGTCTACTACGTAACTACTGAGTACACAACGCAATAAATGCGTTTGCCGCACACCATCATGCCGCCATATTAGTTGGTCTGTAGTCAGTCGTCAATTTCATTTATGACGTGAGTGTTGTGTGGTGTTTCTTTTGAACTCAGTTTACTACTGGATGTTAAAATAAGGTGGGATTCAATTATTGTGATGGTGGAACGGTTTTTGAAGCTAAAAAATTGCGTGAAGAAAGCGTTGATTAATTTAAACATGTTAGACAAGTGGAATGAAGACAATTTTCTTCCTTTGTATTCAGTTGTTGAATTGTTGCAGCGAGTAAAGATAGCTGTAGAAGCCTTAGGCCGACAAAAAGCTTCATTACTTACAGCCGAAGCAATAATTGACGGATTAAACGAAATCATTATTGGACGACAACGACCAATAATGATTTGGTTAAGCGGTTTTTCTAAACTTTGAAAGTTCATCTAGAAGGGAGAAGACCACAACGAGTTAAATGCTTGCTAAAATATTTGCACACTGGCTTCCTCACAGTCTCAAAACACGGACTTTTTACCTCGAATATTAGTAAAACTGCACTAATTGCAAAAAAAAAAGAAAAAAAGAAATAGGGATATTTTAAAATATCCCTAGTATCCGGAACCCGGAAATAATGACGCTGAACCTGGTACTAGCAGCTCTCAAGTACGCAATGAACCTGATGAGTATTTTATAAATCAAATGGAACAATCAATAAAAATATCCAAGAAAATGTACCCGAGATTCTGGAAAAAAAGAGCTAAATTAAAAAAGGAGTTTCAGTTTTTTGAAGCAATCGCAGAAAGTTTGGAACTACTGCTTAAAGCCTTAAACACAACTAAACAGACATCTGATGAAAACGAGAGAGTATTCTCCTTGTCCGGTGACATTATTACAAAAATCAGAAACAGATTGTCGGACAAAGCTGTTGACACTGAGTTTTTAAAAGCCTATTTTATTTAATCAGCAAAGAAGTCTAATTAATGTGTTAGTTGATCATTTAAAAGACTGATTTATAACTGTGGTTTATTATTTATGTTTAGATTATTTAATTGCGAAACGAATCCGTGATTATGAGAATTAACAATGTTGTGATAATGACTAATATTAGATACTAGAATTACTAGAAAAAAAAAGTAAAATTATTAGTTAAGATTTAACTGCTTAAAAGTGAATTTGTGTATGATAAAAAAAATAAACAAAGCAATATTAAGACTGAAGCAACTGAAATTAACGAACGTTAAAGTTATTAAGATTTAATTTTATGTTTAATAAATGTTCTTAAGTCTCGAAGTCCCGGGGATTCCCGGGAATTTGATTGTAGGCTGTCTCGTGTCCCGGGACTTTGAAATTGTCGAGAATTCCCAAACCATACCGGCAATACATGTTGGCCAAGCCAAAACCAACGCGAGCGTAGCGTAGGCAAACTGATACAAGGCGAGTGCTACAGTCTACATGTTGGCCAAGCCTCAACCAACATGAGCGTAGCGGAGGCAAATTGATACAAGGCGAGTGCTGCAGTCTACATGATGCCCAAGTTTGAATGAGTGGACGTACTGTCATGGCCGACTAACATAAGGACATGACAGTATATTATATATATGCCGAGTGCAGACGAGCGCCTTTGATTCGTGCAGAAAACCGATGCCGTTCAGGAATAAGACGAGTCATACCGAACGATCCCGAGTGGTGACAAGGCACGCCAAGCGAACCGTAAACACGTTGGCGCTCTCCTGCACTCGGCTTGCTAGGCGAGCGTCGAGGAGCAATGGCGAGGCGAGACAAATCTACACATTTCCGTCTATACTACGCTTCACAGCTCAACGTTAAAAAAAACTATAAGATAGTAAAGCAATCGGGATAACATTAACAAGTTCCTTTTTATTCATTAGCATAAACATTTCACTGCAATGAGTGTAAGCTTAGAGTTTAGTAAGATTTTAACCAAATTCACCTGTTCACTAAATATTCGTCTACGTCATCTGGATAATGTTTATACTTTACGAACGACAATAAAGCAATGAATTTAATAGGCATCTTAGACCTTGTCAATATTTCTAATAAACTCATAACTTTGAAAAATATTTATTAGTTTTTATAGCCGGTACAAATTTCACATCTTTAATGGTATCCTCTTATTTAAGTGTTTAACTTTCTCCTCGTGTATCTTTAATTTTTGATCCGAATTATGTCGTATGTTACCTATTCACGAACTTTTTTAATGACACAATTAACTTGAAGCCATCACAAATATTCTCTCTGAAATTTCTACCAAAAAATTACGATTACGGTTTTTTAAATAAATTTCGTGCCTATGTTCGAAAATTAACTCTCTCACCTTCATTTTCACTAAAACTCATGACCCTTGACAGCTATTGTCTTTTCTGGGGGCTTGGGTCCCTTTATATCAATAGGGTCCTGAACTGCAGCCCAAAAAGCTTATATAGATCCGCCCCTGTCTAAAAGAGACACTTCAATTAAAAATTTCAATCATATTTCTCCAGGAATATAAACTGTCTGTGTGGAATCGCTATATGGTCTAGGTGCCCATTTGTTTTTCGATTTTTATAATGTATAAACTTGTTTTAAAAACAACTTTTGATCAGATTTTAAACCACGTTGACAAATTGTACATCCTCAACCCCGAACCCCACATTGTTACCTTACTATTTTAAAATATTATTTTTTTGTACCTTGATTTACATAGAATTACTCCGCTCGAGTCCAGTCTGTAAATGTTTGGATATTTTAAAAGATATTGATAATAATCTTAAAATTGGTATAGAAAAAATTCCAACCTTAACTTTAAATACAAAAGTTGGACTGAAGCTACTTTAACTAATAAATCGGTGTTGTTGGTGTGAGAACTCTTTCCGGTGTTGCATTGCTTGCTTTATTTGCTTCCGTGAATAGTGTCAGTGAGTTATGTAACATAATTTTAAACAATAAAGTAGACCTGTGTTTTGCTGCGGAGGCAGGGCATACAGGCAAACGCTCTGTCCCGGTGAAAATGTTCCAACGTTAACCAAAGAAACCAGTGGGATATTCCGTTGGTACGGATTGTGCAGAAAGAATCCGATTTGGCAACCTTATCAGTGCCCTTGTGGTAGCAGCGTAGACGAGTTTGGGCTCTACGGACTTTTACGTAAGAAATGTGCTGGTAGGTTTTCACGGCACGGTTCTTTGAAAGATGTCATCACAAGCGATATTGTCTAAATGTTCTCTCGGTTTTAGAGCCTTGTGGAATGTTTAGAGACGAAGATCGCAGGAGACCCGATGTTATGACATTGGTCAGTTGGGAGAGGCGTAAAGCCCTAATGTGGGATGCTACTTGGGAAACTACTTACGTAGACACTTTGGCAGTCTCTCATTTCGGGGGTACCTTATTTAAAGCCAGGCGGCATCATAGACAGTTGAACAAAGTAAGTGACGAAAATATGAGTCGAGTATAAATATTGTATTAATATTATTATGATATACAACTAATATTCCCGCCATGATGTCGTTGTGTGTGATAGAAAAAGTATGGTATAAAAATAAATTTGTTAGTTTTTCTGCAAGTAGCCAGTTCCAATTGGCTCAAATATTTTATGTGTTTTCATGAGCAGCTTGTTCCGAACATTTGGATATACTTCGGTTTCCAGATGTTAGGAATTTGTGACAAGAAGAAGAAGACAGAACTTAATGGTTCACAATACGGACCTCGGTTTGGACTCGGGTTTGAATCCGCCATTAGTCGAATGTCGAGAACGACCAATAAAAGCATTTGAGGCACTCGTCACTCAAGCAGATGACAGCACTCCTATTACTTTTTAAATAACTTTGTTCTTGTTTAGGCAAAAAAATGAAGTTTTTTAAATAAAACTCTTGAGATTAATCGTAATTTGTGATTATAACAAAACATATTTACACACGAGCAACGTTATAGACAGTTTATTTAATTGGTAAAACTGGTTTTATTTAATGGTTTTTGCTCGTGTAAACATAAGAAATCATTAAATTACGTAAAACTCTTCATCATTTTTTAATAAATCTCACTATTTGTACATTTTTAATAACGAAGACCAGACATTTGTATTTTTCTTATTTATTTGAGTGCAATAGAGTACAAATAAAGATAGGTAATCGGTAGAAACAGAAACAGAAACTTTTTTTATTCAATGTAGATTATAACAATACTTATTGAAAGTCAATTTTTTCATTTACCACTGGTTCGCAAAAAAAAACCTCTGTCCTGGGAAGAACCAGCAAGAAACCCAGCGGGACTATTTTTTCCAATAATAGCTTACAATCATGTTTACAATTAGCAACACAAGACAAATTAGTAAATAGATTGGTAGCGATCACCTTTCCCAGGAATTATTATCATCCATAAATTCCTTAATATTAAAATAACCCTTTTTATACAAGCTTAGTTTAATAACATTTTTGAACTTTGTGTATGACAAATTTTGTATATTTTCTGGGATTTTGTTGTAAAAGAATCATCGCCCCAAGAATGAATTACTGACTCGGTGGAGTCAAATAACTGGTACCACTAGCTTGTGTCTGTTCCTAGTATTTACAGAATGAATATCACTTATTTTCGCAAAACAACTTTTATTTTTGTGTAAGTACATTACATTTTCATAAATGCATTGAGAGGCTAGAGTTAATATATTAATTTCTTTAAATTTTTATCTCAGTGACACTTTTGGTATAAATTATATATTGCTCTAATGGCCCTCTTCTGTAAAATAAATATAATTTCAGTGTCAGACGCGTGTCCCCATAGCAAAATACCATACGACATAATGCTATGGAAATAACTAAAGTAAACATTACTAGCTGTTTCAACACTGGTATTTTTCGATATCAATAAAGGATTTTGATTTATAATATTATGGATATTAAGGGCCGAAATTATCAATATTACAGAATTTAATAAATGCCGTGACCGAAATTGAGCAAAAAAGGGCACTGATCTGTTCCTATACGTTTAGGTTTTTTCATAGGGTAGGGTGACAAACTAGCAAACAGTCCACCCGATGGGAAGTCGTTGCTGTGGCCCATAGACACCTACATGTATCCTCGATTACGAATGAAAATGCAGATGCGTTGTCACCCGTGAGGACTAAGATGGAATGCCTCATTTCCAGTAAAAAGGGTCTCCGGTTCTCTACACTCACGTACGAAACACAGCAGCAATAAGCTACTATTTTGCGCTGGTATTCTGTGAGAGCGTGGTCCTTCCCCGGTCGAGCCGACACATTCGTACTACAACTATGCTACTAGTTTAACTGCAGCATGGCTCTATCACGTAAATACGTACCTACTTACATTTCACGCTGGTATTCTGTGAGAGCGTGGTCCTTCCCGGTCGAGCCGACACATTCGTACTACAACTATGCTACTAGTTTAACTGCAGCATGGCTCTATCTCGTAAATACGTACCTACTTACATTTCACGCTGGTATTCTGTGAGAGCGTGGTCCTCCCCCGGTCGAGCCGACACATTCGTACTACAACTATGCTACTAGTTTAACTGCAGCATGGCTCTATCACGTAAATACGTACCTACTTACATTTTGCGCTGGTATTCTGTGAGAGCGTGGTCCTCCCCCGGTCGAGCCGACACATTCGTACTACAACTATGCTACTAGTTTAACTGCAGCATGGCTCTATCACGTAAATACGTACCTACTTACATTTTGCGCTGGTATTCTGTGAGAGCGTGGTCCTCCCCCGGTCGAGCCGACACATTCGTACTACAACTATGCTACTAGTTTAACTGCAGAACGGCTCTATCACGTAAATACGTACCTACTTACATTTCACGCTGGTATTCTGTGAGAGCGTGGTCCTTCCCCGGTCGAGCCGACACATTCGTACTACAACTATGCTACTAGTTTAACTGCAGCATGGCTCTATCACGTAAATACGTACCTACTTACATTTTGCGCTGGTATTCTGTGAGAGCGTGGTCCTCCCCCGGTCGAGCCGACACATTCGTACTACAACTATGCTACTAGTTTAACTGCAGCACGGCTCTATCACGTAAATACGTACCTACTTACATTTCACGCTGGTATTCTGTGAGAGCGTGGTCCTTCCCCGGTCGAGCCGACACATTCGTACTACAACTATGCTACTAGTTTAACTGCAGCATGGCTCTATCACGTAAATACGTACCTACTTACATTTCACGCTGGTATTCTGTGAGAGCGTGGTCCTTCCCCGGTCGAGCCGACACATTCGTACTACAACTATGCTACTAGTTTAATTGCAGCATGGCTCTATCACGTAAATACGTACCTACTTACATTTCACGCTGGTATTCTGTGAGAGCGTGGTCCTCCCCCGGTCGAGCCGACGCATTCGTACTACAACTATGCTACTAGTTTAACTGCAGCATGGCTCTATCAAGTAAATACGTACCTACTTTTATTTCACGCTGGTATTCTGTGAGAGAGTGGTCCTTCCCCGGTCGAGCCGACACATTCGTACTACAACTATGCTACTAGATTAACTGCAGCAGGGCTCTATCACGTAAATACGTACCTACTTACATTTCACGCTGGTATTCTGTGAGAGCGTGGTCCTCCCCCGGTCGAGCCGACACATTCGTACTACAACTATGCTACTAGTTTAACTGCAGCATGGCTCTATCACGTAAATACGTACCTACTTATATTTCACGCTGGTATTCTGTGAGAGCGTGGTCCTTCCCCGGTCGAGCCGACACATTCGTACTACAACTATGCTACTAGTTTAACTGCAGCATGGCTCTATCACGTAAATACGTACCTACTTACATTTTGCGCTGGTATTCTGTGAGAGCGTGGTCCTCCCCCGGTCGAGCCGACACATTCGTACTACAACTATGCTACTAGTTTAACTGCAGCATGGCTCTATCACGTAAATACGTACCTACTTACATTTCACGCTGGTATTCTGTGAGAGCGTGGTCCTTCCCCGGTCGAGCCGACACATTCGTACTACAACTATGCTACTAGTTTAACTGCAGCATGGCTCTATCACGTAAATACGTACCTACTTACATTTCACGCTGGTATTCTGTGAGAGCGTGGTCCTCCCCCGGTCGAGCCGACACATTCGTACTACAACTATGCTACTAGTTTAACTGCAGCATGGCTCTATCACGTAAATACGTACCTACTTACATTTTGCGCTGGTATTCTGTGAGAGCGTGGTCCTCCCCCGGTCGAGCTGACACATTCGTTTTACAACTATGCTACTAGTTTAACTGCAGCATGGCTCTATCACGTCAATACGTACCTACTTACATTTCACGATGGTATTCTGTTAGAGCGCTGTCCTTCCCCGGTCGAGCCGACACATTCGTGCTACAACTATGCTACAAGTTTAACTGCAGCATGGCTTTATCACGTAAATACGTACCTACTTACATTTTGCGCTGGTATTCTGTGAGAGCGTGGTCCTCCCCCGGTCGAGCCGACACATTCGTACTACAACTATGCTACTAGTTTAACTGCAGCATGGCTCTATCACGTAAATACGTACCTACTTACATTTTGCGCTGGTATTCTGTGAGAGCGTGGTCCTCCCCCGGTCGAGCTGACACATTCGTTTTACAACTATGCTACTAGTTTAACTGCAGCATGGCTCTATCACGTCAATACGTACCTACTTACATTTCACGCTGGTATTCTGTTAGAGCGCTGTCCTTCCCCGGTCGAGCCGACACATTCGTGCTACAACTATGCTACAAGTTTAACTGCAGCATGGCTTTATCACGTAAATACGTACCTACTTACATTTTGCGCTGGTATTCTGTGAGAGCGTGGTCCTCCCCCGGTCGAGCCGACGCATTCGTACTACAACTATGCTACTAGTTTAACTGCAGCATGGCTCTATCACGTAAATACGTACCTACTTTTATTTCACGCTGGTATTCTGTGAGAGCGTGGTCCTCCCCCGGTCGAGCCGACACATTCGTACTACAACTATGCTACTAGTTTAACTGCAGCATGGCTCTATCACGTAAATACGTACCTACTTACATTTTGCGCTGGTATTCTGTGTGAGCGTGGTCCTCCCCCGGTCGAGCCGACACATTCGTACTACAACTATGCTACTAGTTTAACTGCAGCATGGCTCTATCACGTAAATACGTACCTACTTACATTTTGCGCTGGTATTCTGTGAGAGCGTGGTCCTCCCCCGGTCGAGCCGACACATTCGTACTACAACTATGCTACTAGTTTAACTGCAGCACGGCTCTATCACGTAAATACGTACCTACTTACATTTCACGCTGGTATTCTGTGAGAGCGTGGTCCTTCCCCGGTCGAGCCGACACATTCGTACTACAACTATGCTACTAGTTTAACTGCAGCATGGCTCTATCACGTAAATACGTACCTACTTACATTTCACGCTGGTATTCTGTGAGAGCGTGGTCCTCCCCCGGTCGAGCCGACGCATTCGTACTACAACTATGCTACTAGTTTAACTGCAGCATGGCTCTATCACGTAAATACGTACCTACTTTTATTTCACGCTGGTATTCTGTGAGAGCGTGGTCCTCCCCCGGTCGAGCCGACACATTCGTACTACAACTATGCTACTAGTTTAACTGCAGCATGGCTCTATCACGTAAATACGTACCTACTTACATTTTGCGCTGGTATTCTGTGAGAGCGTGGTCCTCCCCCGGTCGAGCCGACACATTCGTACTACAACTATGCTACTAGTTTAATTGCAGCATGGCTCTATCACGTAAATACGTACCTACTTATATTTCACGCTGGTATTCTGTGAGAGCGTGGTCCTTCCCCGGTCGAGCCGACACATTCGTACTACAACTATGCTACTAGTTTAACTGCAGCATGGCTCTATCACGTAAATACGTACCTACACACATTTTGCGCTGGTATTCTGTGAGAGCGTGGTCCTCCCCCGGTCGAACCGACACATTCGTACTACAACTATGCTACTAGTTTAACTGCAGCATGGCTCTATCACGTAAATACGTACCTACTTACATTTCACGCTGGTATTCTGTGAGAGCGTGGTCCTTCCCCGGTCGAGCCGACACATTCGTACTACAACTATGCTACTAGTTTAACTGCAGCATGGCTCTATCACGTAAATACGTACCTACTTACATTTCACGCTGGTATTCTGTGAGAGCGTGGTCCTTCCCCGGTCGAGCCGACACATTCGTACAACAACTATGCTACTAGTTTAACTGCAGCATGGCTCTATCACGTAAATACGTACCCACTTACATTTTGCGCTGGTATTCTGTGAGAGCGTGGTCCTCCCCCGGTCGAGCCGACACATTCGTACTACAACTATGCTACTAGTTTAACTGCAGCATGGCTCTATCACGTAAATACGTACCTACTTACATTTCACGCTGGTATTCTGTGAGAGCGTGGTCCTTCCCCGGTAGAGCCGACACATTCGTACTACAACTATGCTACTAGTTTAACTGCAGCATGGCTCTATCACGTAAATACGTACCTACTTACATTTCACGCTGGTATTCTGTGAGAGCGTGGTCCTTCCCCGGTCGAGCCGACACATTCGTACTACAACTATGCTACTAGTTTAACTGCAGCATGGCTCTATCACGTAAATACGTACCTACTTACATTTTGCGCTGGTATTCTGTGAGAGCGTGGTCCTCCCCCGGTCGAGCCGACACATTCGTACTACAACTATGCTACTAGTTTAACTGCAGCATGGCTCTATCACGTAAATACGTACCTACTTACATTTCACGCTGGTATTCTGTGAGAGCGTGGTCCTCCCCCGGTCGAGCCGACACATTCGTACTACAATATGCTACTAGTTTAACTGCAGCATGGCTCTATCACGTAAATACGTACCTACTTACATTTCACGCTGGTATTCTGTGAGAGCGTGGTCCTTCCCCGGTCGAGCCGACACATTCGTACTACAACTATGCTACTAGTTTAACTGCAGCATGGCTCTATCTCGTAAATACGTACCTACTTACATTTCACGCTGGTATTCTGTGAGAGCGTGGTCCTCCCCCGGTCGAGCCGACACATTCGTACTACAACTATGCTACTAGTTTAACTGCAGCATGGCTCTATCACGTAAATACGTACCTACTTACATTTTGCGCTGGTATTCTGTGAGAGCGTGGTCCTCCCCCGGTCGAGCCGACACATTCGTACTACAACTATGCTACTAGTTTAACTGCAGCATGGCTCTATCACGTAAATACGTACCTACTTACATTTTGCGCTGGTATTCTGTGAGAGCGTGGTCCTCCCCCGGTCGAGCCGACACATTCGTACTACAACTATGCTACTTGTTTAACTGCAGCACGGCTCTATCACGTAAATACGTACCTACTTACATTTCACGCTGGAATTCTGTGAGAGCGTGGTCCTTCCCCGGTCGAGCCGACACATTCGTACTTCAACTATGCTACTAGTTTAACTGCAGCATGGCTCTATCACGTAAATACGTACCTACTTACATTTCACGCTGGTATTCTGTGAGAGCGTGGTCCTTCCCCGGTCGAGCCGACACATTCGTACTACAACTATGCTACTAGTTTAACTGCAGCATGGCTCTATCACGTAAATACGTACCTACTTACATTTCACGCTGGTGTTCTGTGAGAGCGTGGTCCTCCCCCGGTCGAGCCGACGCATTCGTACTACAACTATGCTACTAGTTTAACTGCAGCATGGCTCTATCAAGTAAATACGTACCTACTTTTATTTCACGCTGGTATTCTGTGAGAGCGTGGTCCTTCCCCGGTCGAGCCGACACATTCGTACTACAACTATGCTACTAGTTTAACTGCAGCATGGCTCTATCACGTAAATACGTACCTACTTACATTTCACGCTGGTATTCTGTGAGAGCGTGGTCCTCCCCCGGTCGAGCCGACACATTCGTACTACAACTATGCTACTAGTTTAACTGCAGCATGGCTCTATCACGTAAATACGTACCTACTTACATTTTGCGCTGGTATTCTGTGAGAGCGTGGTCCTCCCCCGGTCGAGCCGACACATTCGTACTACAACTATGCTACTAGTTTAACTGCAGCATGGCTTTATCACGTAAATACGTACCTACTTACATTTTGCGCTGGTATACTGTGAGAGCGTGGTCCTCCCCCGGTCGAGCCGACACATTCGTACTACAACTATGCTACTAGTTTAACTGCAGCATGGCTCTATCACGTACATACGTACCTACTTACATTTTGCGCTGGTATTCTGTGAGAGCGTGGTCCTCCCCCGGTCGAGCCGACACATTCGTACTACAACTATGCTACTAGTTTAACTGCAGCATGGCTCTATCACGTAAATACGTACCTACTTACATTTCACGCTGGTATTCTGTGAGAGCGTGGTCCTCCCCCGGTCGAGCCGACACATTCGTACTACAATATGCTACTAGTTTAACTGCAGCATGGCTCTATCACGTAAATACGTACCTACTTACATTTCACGCTGGTATTCTGTGAGAGCGTGGTCCTTCCCCGGTCGAGCCGACACATTCGTACTACAACTATGCTACTAGTTTAACTGCAGCATGGCTCTATCTCGTAAATACGTACCTACTTACATTTCACGCTGGTATTCTGTGAGAGCGTGGTCCTCCCCCGGTCGAGCCGACACATTCGTACTACAACTATGCTACTAGTTTAACTGCAGCATGGCTCTATCACGTAAATACGTACCTACTTACATTTTGCGCTGGTATTCTGTGAGAGCGTGGTCCTCCCCCGGTCGAGCCGACACATTCGTACTACAACTATGCTACTAGTTTAACTGCAGCATGGCTCTATCACGTAAATACGTACCTACTTACATTTTGCGCTGGTATTCTGTGAGAGCGTGGTCCTCCCCCGGTCGAGCCGACACATTCGTACTACAACTATGCTACTTGTTTAACTGCAGCACGGCTCTATCACGTAAATACGTACCTACTTACATTTCACGCTGGAATTCTGTGAGAGCGTGGTCCTTCCCCGGTCGAGCCGACACATTCGTACTTCAACTATGCTACTAGTTTAACTGCAGCATGGCTCTATCACGTAAATACGTACCTACTTACATTTCACGCTGGTATTCTGTGAGAGCGTGGTCCTTCCCCGGTCGAGCCGACACATTCGTACTACAACTATGCTACTAGTTTAACTGCAGCATGGCTCTATCACGTAAATACGTACCTACTTACATTTCACGCTGGTATTCTGTGAGAGCGTGGTCCTCCCCCGGTCGAGCCGACGCATTCGTACTACAACTATGCTACTAGTTTAACTGCAGCATGGCTCTATCAAGTAAATACGTACCTACTTACATTTCACGCTGGTATTCTGTGAGAGCGTGGTCCTTCCCCGGTCGAGCCGACACATTCGTACTACAACTATGCTACTAGTTTAACTGCAGCATGGCTCTATCACGTAAATACGTACCTACTTACATTTCACGCTGGTATTCTGTGAGAGCGTGGTCCTCCCCCGGTCGAGCCGACGCATTCGTACTACAACTATGCTACTAGTTTAACTGCAGCATGGCTCTATCACGTAAATACGTACCTACTTTTATTTAACGCTGGTATTCTGTGAGAGCGTGGTCCTCCCCCGGTCGAGCCGACACATTCGTACTACAACTATGCTACTAGTTTAACTGCAGCATGGCTCTATCACGTAAATACGTACCTACTTACATTTTGCGCTGGTATTCTGTGAGAGCGTGGTCCTCCCCCGGTCGAGCCGACACATTCGTACTACAACTATGCTACTAGTTTAATTGCAGCGTGGCTCTATCACGTAAATACGTACCTACTTATATTTCACGCTGGTATTCTGTGAGAGCGTGGTCCTTCCCCGGTCGAGCCGACACATTCGTACTACAACTATGCTACTAGTTTAACTGCAGCATGGCTCTATCACGTAAATACGTACCTACTTACATTTTGCGCTGGTATTCTGTGAGAGCGTGGTCCTCCCCCGGTCGAACCGACACATTCGTACTACAACTATGCTACTAGTTTAACTGCAGCATGGCTCTATCACGTAAATACGTACCTACTTACATTTCACGCTGGTATTCTGTGAGAGCGTGGTCCTTCCCCGGTCGAGCCGACACATTCGTACTACAACTATGCTACTAGTTTAACTGCAGCATGGCTCTATCACGTAAATACGTACCTACTTACATTTCACGCTGGTATTCTGTGAGAGCGTGGTCCTTCCCCGGTCGAGCCGACACATTCGTACAACAACTATGCTACTAGTTTAACTGCAGCATGGCTCTATCACGTAAATACGTACCCACTTACATTTTGCGCTGGTATTCTGTGAGAGCGTGGTCCTCCCCCGGTCGAGCCGACACATTCGTACTACAACTATGCTACTAGTTTAACTGCAGCATGGCTCTATCACGTAAATACGTACCTACTTACATTTCACGCTGGTATTCTGTGAGAGCGTGGTCCTTCCCCGGTCGAGCCGACACATTCGTACTACAACTATGCTACTAGTTTAACTGCAGCATGGCTCTATCACGTAAATACGTACCTACTTACATTTCACGCTGGTATTCTGTGAGAGCGTGGTCCTTCCCCGGTCGAGCCGACACATTCGTACTACAACTATGCTACTAGTTTAACTGCAGCATGGCTCTATCACGTAAATATGTACCTACTTACATTTTGCGCTGGTATTCTGTGAGAGCGTGGTCCTCCCCCGGTCGAGCCGACACATTCGTACTACAACTATGCTACTAGTTTAACTGCAGCATGGCTCTATCACGTAAATACGTACCTACTTACATTTCACGCTGATATTCTGTGAGAGCGTGGTCCTCCCCCGGTCGAGCCGACACATTCGTACTACAATATGCTACTAGTTTAACTGCAGCATGGCTCTATCACGTAAATACGTACCTACTTACATTTCACGCTGGTATTCTGTGAGAGCGTGGTCCTTCCCCGGTCGAGCCGACACATTCGTACTACAACTATGCTACTAGTTTAACTGCAGCATGGCTCTATCACGTAAATACGTACCTACTTACATTTTTCGCTGGTATTCTGTGAGAGCGTGGTCCTCCCCCGGTCGAGCCGACACATTCGTACTACAACTATGCTACTAGTTTAACTGCAGCATGGCTCTATCACGTAAATACGTACCTACTTACATTTTCCGCTGGTATTCTGTGAGAGCGTGGTCCTCCCCCGGTCGAGCCGACACATTCGTACTACAACTATGCTACTAGTTTAACTGCAGCATGGCTCTATCACGTAAATACGTACCTACTTACATTTCACGCTGGTATTCTGTGAGAGCGTGGTCCTTCCCCGGTTGAGCCGACACATTCGTACTACAACTATGCTACTAGTTCAACTGCAGCATGGCTCTATCACGTAAATACGTACCTACTTACATTTTGCGCTGGTATTCTGTGAGAGCGTGGTCCTCCCCCGGTCGAGCCGACACATTCGTACTACAACTATGCTACTAGTTTAACTGCAGCATGGCTCTATCACGTAAATACGTACCTACTTACATTTCACGCTGGTATTCTGTGAGAGCGTGGTCCTCCCCCGGTCGAGCCGACACATTCGTACTACAACTATGCTACTAGTTTAACTGAAGCATGGCTCTATCACGTAAATACGTACCTACTTACATTTCACGCTGGTATTCTGTGAGAGCGTGGTCCTCCCCCGGTCGAGCCGACACATTCGTACTACAACTATGCTACTAGTTTAACTGCAGCATGGCTCTATCACGTAAATACGTACCTACTTACATTTTGCGCTGGTATTCTGTGAGAGCGTGGTCCTCCCCCGGTCGAGCCGACACATTCGTACTACAACTATGCTACTAGTTTAACTGCAGCATGGCTCTATCACGTAAATACGTACCTACTTACATTTTGCGCTGGTATTCTGTGAGAGCGTGGTCCTCCCCCGGTCGAGCCGACACATTCGTACTACAACTATGCTACTAGTTTAACTGCAGCATGGCTCTATCACGTAAATACGTACCTACTTACATTTCACGCTGGTATTCTGTGAGAGCGTGGTCCTCCCCCGGTCGAGCCGACACATTCGTACTACAACTATGCTACTAGTTTAACTGCAGCATGGCTCTATCACGTAAATACGTACCTACTTACATTTCACGCTGGTATTCTGTGAGAGCGTGGTCCTTCCCCGGTCGAGCCGACACATTCGTACTACAACTATGCTACTAGTTTAACTGCAGCATGGCTCTATCACGTAAATACGTACCTACTTACATTTCACGCTGGTATTCTGTGAGAGCGTGGTCCTCCCCCGGTCGAGCCGACACATTCGTACTACAACTATGCTACTAGTTTAACTGCAGCATGGCTCTATCACGTAAATACGTACCTACTTACATTTTGCGCTGGTATTCTGTGAGAGCGTGGTCCTCCCCCGGTCGAGCCGACACATTCGTACTACAACTATGCTACTAGTTTAACTGCAGCATGGCTCTATCACGTAAATACGTACCTACTTATATTTCACGCTGGTATTCTGTGAGAGCGTGGTCCTTCCCCGGTCGAGCCGACACATTCGTACTACAACTATGCTACTAGTTTAACTGCAGCATGGCTCTATCACGTAAATACGTACCTACTTACATTTTGCGCTGGTATTCTGTGAGAGCGTGGTCCTCCCCCGGTCGAGCCGACACATTCGTACTACAACTATGCTACTAGTTTAACTGCAGCATGGCTCTATCACGTAAATACGTACCTACTTACATTTTGCGCTGGTATTCTGTGAGAGCGTGGTCCTCCCCCGGTCGAGCCGACACATTCGTACTACAACTATGCTACTAGTTAAACTGCAGCATGGCTCTATCACGTAAATACGTACCTACTTACATTTCACGCTGGTATTCTGTGAGAGCGTGGTCCTTCCCCGGTCGAGCCGACACATTCGTACTACAACTATGCTACTAGTTTAACTGCAGCATGGCTCTATCACGTAAATACGTACCTACTTACATTTTGCGCTGGTATTCTGTGAGAGCGTGGTCCTCCCCCGGTCGAGCTGACACATTCGTTTTACAACTATGCTACTAGTTTAACTGCAGCATGGCTCTGTCACGTCAATACGTACCTACTTACATTTCACGCTGGTATTCTGTTAGAGCGCTGTCCTTCCCCGGTCGAGCCGACACATTCGTGCTACAACTATGCTACTAGTTTAACTGCAGCATGGCTTTATCACGTAAATACGTACCTACTTACATTTTGCGCTGGTATTCTGTGAGAGCGTGGTCCTCCCCCGGTCGAGCCGACACATTCGTACTACAACTATGCTACTTGTTTAACTGCAGCATGGCTCTATCTCGTAAATACGTACCTACTTACATTTCACGCTGGTATTCTGTGAGAGCGTGGTCCTCCCCCGGTCGAGCCGACACATTCGTACTACAACTATGCTACTAGTTTAACTGCAGCATGGCTCTATCACGTAAATACGTACCTACTTACATTTTGCGCTGGTATTCTGTGTGAGCGTGGTCCTCCCCCGGTCGAGCCGACACATTCGTACTACAACTATGCTACTAGTTTAACTGCAGCATGGCTCTATCACGTAAATACGTACCTACTTACATTTTGCGCTGGTATTCTGTGAGAGCGTGGTCCTCCCCCGGTCGAGCCGACACATTCGTACTACAACTATGCTACTAGTTTAACTGCAGCACGGCTCTATCACGTAAATACGTACCTACTTACATTTCACGCTGGTATTCTGTGAGAGCGTGGTCCTTCCCTGGTCGAGCCGACACATTCGTACTACAACTATGCTACTAGTTTAACTGCAGCATGGCTCTATCACGTAAATACGTACCTACTTACATTTCACGCTGGTATTCTGTGAGAGCGTGGTCCTCCCCCGGTCGAGCCGACGCATTCGTACTACAACTATGCTACTAGTTTAACTGCAGCATGGCTCTATCACGTAAATACGTACCTACTTTTATTTCACGCTGGTATTCTGTGAGAGCGTGGTCCTCCCCCGGTCGAGCCGACGCATTCGTACTACAACTATGCTACTAGTTTAACTGCAGCATGGCTCTATCACGTAAATACGTACCTACTTTTATTTAACGCTGGTATTCTGTGAGAGCGTGGTCCTCCCCCGGTCGAGCCGACACATTCGTACTACAACTATGCTACTAGTTTAACTGCAGCATGGCTCTATCACGTAAATACGTACCTACTTACATTTTGCGCTGGTATTCTGTGAGAGCGTGGTCCTCCCCCGGTCGAGCCGACACATTCGTACTACAACTATGCTACTAGTTTAATTGCAGCGTGGCTCTATCACGTAAATACGTACCTACTTATATTTCACGCTGGTATTCTGTGAGAGCGTGGTCCTTCCCCGGTCGAGCCGACACATTCGTACTACAACTATGCTACTAGTTTAACTGCAGCATGGCTCTATCACGTAAATACGTACCTACTTACATTTTGCGCTGGTATTCTGTGAGAGCGTGGTCCTCCCCCGGTCGAACCGACACATTCGTACTACAACTATGCTACTAGTTTAACTGCAGCATGGCTCTATCACGTAAATACGTACCTACTTACATTTCACGCTGGTATTCTGTGAGAGCGTGGTCCTTCCCCGGTCGAGCCGACACATTCGTACTACAACTATGCTACTAGTTTAACTGCAGCATGGCTCTATCACGTAAATACGTACCTACTTACATTTCACGCTGGTATTCTGTGAGAGCGTGGTCCTTCCCCGGTCGAGCCGACACATTCGTACAACAACTATGCTACTAGTTTAACTGCAGCATGGCTCTATCACGTAAATACGTACCCACTTACATTTTGCGCTGGTATTCTGTGAGAGCGTGGTCCTCCCCCGGTCGAGCCGACACATTCGTACTACAACTATGCTACTAGTTTAACTGCAGCATGGCTCTATCACGTAAATACGTACCTACTTACATTTCACGCTGGTATTCTGTGAGAGCGTGGTCCTTCCCCGGTCGAGCCGACACATTCGTACTACAACTATGCTACTAGTTTAACTGCAGCATGGCTCTATCACGTAAATACGTACCTACTTACATTTCACGCTGGTATTCTGTGAGAGCGTGGTCCTTCCCCGGTCGAGCCGACACATTCGTACTACAACTATGCTACTAGTTTAACTGCAGCATGGCTCTATCACGTAAATATGTACCTACTTACATTTTGCGCTGGTATTCTGTGAGAGCGTGGTCCTCCCCCGGTCGAGCCGACACATTCGTACTACAACTATGCTACTAGTTTAACTGCAGCATGGCTCTATCACGTAAATACGTACCTACTTACATTTCACGCTGATATTCTGTGAGAGCGTGGTCCTCCCCCGGTCGAGCCGACACATTCGTACTACAATATGCTACTAGTTTAACTGCAGCATGGCTCTATCACGTAAATACGTACCTACTTACATTTCACGCTGGTATTCTGTGAGAGCGTGGTCCTTCCCCGGTCGAGCCGACACATTCGTACTACAACTATGCTACTAGTTTAACTGCAGCATGGCTCTATCACGTAAATACGTACCTACTTACATTTTTCGCTGGTATTCTGTGAGAGCGTGGTCCTCCCCCGGTCGAGCCGACACATTCGTACTACAACTATGCTACTAGTTTAACTGCAGCATGGCTCTATCACGTAAATACGTACCTACTTACATTTCACGCTGGTATTCTGTGAGAGCGTGGTCCTTCCCCGGTTGAGCCGACACATTCGTACTACAACTATGCTACTAGTTTAACTGCAGCATGGCTCTATCACGTAAATACGTACCTACTTACATTTTGCGCTGGTATTCTGTGAGAGCGTGGTCCTCCCCCGGTCGAGCCGACACATTCGTACTACAACTATGCTACTAGTTTAACTGCAGCATGGCTCTATCACGTAAATACGTACCTACTTACATTTCACGCTGGTATTCTGTGAGAGCGTGGTCCTCCCCCGGTCGAGCCGACACATTCGTACTACAACTATGCTACTAGTTTAACTGAAGCATGGCTCTATCACGTAAATACGTACCTACTTACATTTCACGCTGGTATTCTGTGAGAGCGTGGTCCTCCCCCGGTCGAGCCGACACATTCGTACTACAACTATGCTACTAGTTTAACTGCAGCATGGCTCTATCACGTAAATACGTACCTACTTACATTTTGCGCTGGTATTCTGTGAGAGCGTGGTCCTCCCCCGGTCGAGCCGACACATTCGTACTACAACTATGCTACTAGTTTAACTGCAGCATGGCTCTATCACGTAAATACGTACCTACTTACATTTTGCGCTGGTATTCTGTGAGAGCGTGGTCCTCCCCCGGTCGAGCCGACACATTCGTACTACAACTATGCTACTAGTTTAACTGCAGCATGGCTCTATCACGTAAATACGTACCTACTTACATTTCACGCTGGTATTCTGTGAGAGCGTGGTCCTCCCCCGGTCGAGCCGACACATTCGTACTACAACTATGCTACTAGTTTAACTGCAGCATGGCTCTATCACGTAAATACGTACCTACTTACATTTCACGCTGGTATTCTGTGAGAGCGTGGTCCTTCCCCGGTCGAGCCGACACATTCGTACTACAACTATGCTACTAGTTTAACTGCAGCATGGCTCTATCACGTAAATACGTACCTACTTACATTTCACGCTGGTATTCTGTGAGAGCGTGGTCCTCCCCCGGTCGAGCCGACACATTCGTACTACAACTATGCTACTAGTTTAACTGCAGCATGGCTCTATCACGTAAATACGTACCTACTTACATTTTGCGCTGGTATTCTGTGAGAGCGTGGTCCTCCCCCGGTCGAGCCGACACATTCGTACTACAACTATGCTACTAGTTTAACTGCAGCATGGCTCTATCACGTAAATACGTACCTACTTATATTTCACGCTGGTATTCTGTGAGAGCGTGGTCCTTCCCCGGTCGAGCCGACACATTCGTACTACAACTATGCTACTAGTTTAACTGCAGCATGGCTCTATCACGTAAATACGTACCTACTTACATTTTGCGCTGGTATTCTGTGAGAGCGTGGTCCTCCCCCGGTCGAGCCGACACATTCGTACTACAACTATGCTACTAGTTTAACTGCAGCATGGCTCTATCACGTAAATACGTACCTACTTACATTTTGCGCTGGTATTCTGTGAGAGCGTGGTCCTCCCCCGGTCGAGCCGACACATTCGTACTACAACTATGCTACTAGTTAAACTGCAGCATGGCTCTATCACGTAAATACGTACCTACTTACATTTCACGCTGGTATTCTGTGAGAGCGTGGTCCTTCCCCGGTCGAGCCGACACATTCGTACTACAACTATGCTACTAGTTTAACTGCAGCATGGCTCTATCACGTAAATACGTACCTACTTACATTTTGCGCTGGTATTCTGTGAGAGCGTGGTCCTCCCCCGGTCGAGCTGACACATTCGTTTTACAACTATGCTACTAGTTTAACTGCAGCATGGCTCTGTCACGTCAATACGTACCTACTTACATTTCACGCTGGTATTCTGTTAGAGCGCTGTCCTTCCCCGGTCGAGCCGACACATTCGTGCTACAACTATGCTACTAGTTTAACTGCAGCATGGCTTTATCACGTAAATACGTACCTACTTACATTTTGCGCTGGTATTCTGTGAGAGCGTGGTCCTCCCCCGGTCGAGCCGACACATTCGTACTACAACTATGCTACTTGTTTAACTGCAGCATGGCTCTATCTCGTAAATACGTACCTACTTACATTTCACGCTGGTATTCTGTGAGAGCGTGGTCCTCCCCCGGTCGAGCCGACACATTCGTACTACAACTATGCTACTAGTTTAACTGCAGCATGGCTCTATCACGTAAATACGTACCTACTTACATTTTGCGCTGGTATTCTGTGTGAGCGTGGTCCTCCCCCGGTCGAGCCGACACATTCGTACTACAACTATGCTACTAGTTTAACTGCAGCATGGCTCTATCACGTAAATACGTACCTACTTACATTTTGCGCTGGTATTCTGTGAGAGCGTGGTCCTCCCCCGGTCGAGCCGACACATTCGTACTACAACTATGCTACTAGTTTAACTGCAGCACGGCTCTATCACGTAAATACGTACCTACTTACATTTCACGCTGGTATTCTGTGAGAGCGTGGTCCTTCCCTGGTCGAGCCGACACATTCGTACTACAACTATGCTACTAGTTTAACTGCAGCATGGCTCTATCACGTAAATACGTACCTACTTACATTTCACGCTGGTATTCTGTGAGAGCGTGGTCCTCCCCCGGTCGAGCCGACGCATTCGTACTACAACTATGCTACTAGTTTAACTGCAGCATGGCTCTATCACGTAAATACGTACCTACTTTTATTTCACGCTGGTATTCTGTGAGAGCGTGGTCCTCCCCCGGTCGAGCCGACGCATTCGTACTACAACTATGCTACTAGTTTAACTGCAGCATGGCTCTATCACGTAAATACGTACCTACTTTTATTTAACGCTGGTATTCTGTGAGAGCGTGGTCCTCCCCCGGTCGAGCCGACACATTCGTACTACAACTATGCTACTAGTTTAACTGCAGCATGGCTCTATCACGTAAATACGTACCTACTTACATTTTGCGCTGGTATTCTGTGAGAGCGTGGTCCTCCCCCGGTCGAGCCGACACATTCGTACTACAACTATGCTACTAGTTTAATTGCAGCGTGGCTCTATCACGTAAATACGTACCTACTTATATTTCACGCTGGTATTCTGTGAGAGCGTGGTCCTTCCCCGGTCGAGCCGACACATTCGTACTACAACTATGCTACTAGTTTAACTGCAGCATGGCTCTATCACGTAAATACGTACCTACTTACATTTTGCGCTGGTATTCTGTGAGAGCGTGGTCCTCCCCCGGTCGAACCGACACATTCGTACTACAACTATGCTACTAGTTTAACTGCAGCATGGCTCTATCACGTAAATACGTACCTACTTACATTTCACGCTGGTATTCTGTGAGAGCGTGGTCCTTCCCCGGTCGAGCCGACACATTCGTACTACAACTATGCTACTAGTTTAACTGCAGCATGGCTCTATCACGTAAATACGTACCTACTTACATTTCACGCTGGTATTCTGTGAGAGCGTGGTCCTTCCCCGGTCGAGCCGACACATTCGTACAACAACTATGCTACTAGTTTAACTGCAGCATGGCTCTATCACGTAAATACGTACCCACTTACATTTTGCGCTGGTATTCTGTGAGAGCGTGGTCCTCCCCCGGTCGAGCCGACACATTCGTACTACAACTATGCTACTAGTTTAACTGCAGCATGGCTCTATCACGTAAATACGTACCTACTTACATTTCACGCTGGTATTCTGTGAGAGCGTGGTCCTTCCCCGGTCGAGCCGACACATTCGTACTACAACTATGCTACTAGTTTAACTGCAGCATGGCTCTATCACGTAAATACGTACCTACTTACATTTCACGCTGGTATTCTGTGAGAGCGTGGTCCTTCCCCGGTCGAGCCGACACATTCGTACTACAATTATGCTACTAGTTTAACTGCAGCATGGCTCTATCACGTAAATATGTACCTACTTACATTTTGCGCTGGTATTCTGTGAGAGCGTGGTCCTCCCCCGGTCGAGCCGACACATTCGTACTACAACTATGCTACTAGTTTAACTGCAGCATGGCTCTATCACGTAAATACGTACCTACTTACATTTCACGCTGATATTCTGTGAGAGCGTGGTCCTCCCCCGGTCGAGCCGACACATTCGTACTACAATATGCTACTAGTTTAACTGCAGCATGGCTCTATCACGTAAATACGTACCTACTTACATTTCACGCTGGTATTCTGTGAGAGCGTGGTCCTTCCCCGGTCGAGCCGACACATTCGTACTACAACTATGCTACTAGTTTAACTGCAGCATGGCTCTATCACGTAAATACGTACCTACTTACATTTTTCGCTGGTATTCTGTGAGAGCGTGGTCCTCCCCCGGTCGAGCCGACACATTCGTACTACAACTATGCTACTAGTTTAACTGCAGCATGGCTCTATCACGTAAATACGTACCTACTTACATTTTCCGCTGGTATTCTGTGAGAGCGTGGTCCTCCCCCGGTCGAGCCGACACATTCGTACTACAACTATGCTACTAGTTTAACTGCAGCATGGCTCTATCACGTAAATACGTACCTACTTACATTTCACGCTGGTATTCTGTGAGAGCGTGGTCCTTCCCCGGTTGAGCCGACACATTCGTACTACAACTATGCTACTAGTTTAACTGCAGCATGGCTCTATCACGTAAATACGTACCTACTTACATTTTGCGCTGGTATTCTGTGAGAGCGTGGTCCTCCCCCGGTCGAGCCGACACATTCGTACTACAACTATGCTACTAGTTTAACTGCAGCATGGCTCTATCACGTAAATACGTACCTACTTACATTTCACGCTGGTATTCTGTGAGAGCGTGGTCCTCCCCCGGTCGAGCCGACACATTCGTACTACAACTATGCTACTAGTTTAACTGAAGCATGGCTCTATCACGTAAATACGTACCTACTTACATTTCACGCTGGTATTCTGTGAGAGCGTGGTCCTCCCCCGGTCGAGCCGACACATTCGTACTACAACTATGCTACTAGTTTAACTGCAGCATGGCTCTATCACGTAAATACGTACCTACTTACATTTTGCGCTGGTATTCTGTGAGAGCGTGGTCCTCCCCCGGTCGAGCCGACACATTCGTACTACAACTATGCTACTAGTTTAACTGCAGCATGGCTCTATCACGTAAATACGTACCTACTTACATTTTGCGCTGGTATTCTGTGAGAGCGTGGTCCTCCCCCGGTCGAGCCGACACATTCGTACTACAACTATGCTACTAGTTTAACTGCAGCATGGCTCTATCACGTAAATACGTACCTACTTACATTTCACGCTGGTATTCTGTGAGAGCGTGGTCCTCCCCCGGTCGAGCCGACACATTCGTACTACAACTATGCTACTAGTTTAACTGCAGCATGGCTCTATCACGTAAATACGTACCTACTTACATTTCACGCTGGTATTCTGTGAGAGCGTGGTCCTTCCCCGGTCGAGCCGACACATTCGTACTACAACTATGCTACTAGTTTAACTGCAGCATGGCTCTATCACGTAAATACGTACCTACTTACATTTCACGCTGGTATTCTGTGAGAGCGTGGTCCTCCCCCGGTCGAGCCGACACATTCGTACTACAACTATGCTACTAGTTTAACTGCAGCATGGCTCTATCACGTAAATACGTACCTACTTACATTTTGCGCTGGTATTCTGTGAGAGCGTGGTCCTCCCCCGGTCGAGCCGACACATTCGTACTACAACTATGCTACTAGTTTAACTGCAGCATGGCTCTATCACGTAAATACGTACCTACTTATATTTCACGCTGGTATTCTGTGAGAGCGTGGTCCTTCCCCGGTCGAGCCGACACATTCGTACTACAACTATGCTACTAGTTTAACTGCAGCATGGCTCTATCACGTAAATGCGTACCTACTTACATTTTGCGCTGGTATTCTGTGAGAGCGTGGTCCTCCCCCGGTCGAGCCGACACATTCGTACTACAACTATGCTACTAGTTAAACTGCAGCATGGCTCTATCACGTAAATACGTACCTACTTACATTTCACGCTGGTATTCTGTGAGAGCGTGGTCCTTCCCCGGTCGAGCCGACACATTCGTACTACAACTATGCTACTAGTTTAACTGCAGCATGGCTCTATCACGTAAATACGTACCTACTTACATTTCACGCTGGTATTCTGTGAGAGCGTGGTCCTCCCCCGGTCGAGCCGACACATTCGTACTACAACTATGCTACTAGTTTAACTGCAGCATGGCTCTATCACGTAAATACGTACCTACTTACATTTTGCGCTGGTATTCTGTGAGAGCGTGGTCCTCCCCCGGTCGAGCTGACACATTCGTTTTACAACTATGCTACTAGTTTAACTGCAGCATGGCTCTGTCACGTCAATACGTACCTACTTACATTTCACGCTGGTATTCTGTTAGAGCGCTGTCCTTCCCCGGTCGAGCCGACACATTCGTGCTACAACTATGCTACTAGTTTAACTGCAGCATGGCTTTATCACGTAAATACGTACCTACTTACATTTTGCGCTGGTATTCTGTGAGAGCGTGGTCCTCCCCCGGTCGAGCCGACACATTCGTACTACAACTATGCTACTTGTTTAACTGCAGCATGGCTCTATCTCGTAAATACGTACCTACTTACATTTCACGCTGGTATTCTGTGAGAGCGTGGTCCTCCCCCGGTCGAGCCGACACATTCGTACTACAACTATGCTACTAGTTTAACTGCAGCATGGCTCTATCACGTAAATACGTACCTACTTACATTTTGCGCTGGTATTCTGTGTGAGCGTGGTCCTCCCCCGGTCGAGCCGACACATTCGTACTACAACTATGCTACTAGTTTAACTGCAGCATGGCTCTATCACGTAAATACGTACCTACTTACATTTTGCGCTGGTATTCTGTGAGAGCGTGGTCCTCCCCCGGTCGAGCCGACACATTCGTACTACAACTATGCTACTAGTTTAACTGCAGCACGGCTCTATCACGTAAATACGTACCTACTTACATTTCAGGCTGGTATTCTGTGAGAGCGTGGTCCTTTCCTGGTCGAGCCGACACATTCGTACTACAACTATGCTACTAGTTTAACTGCAGCATGGCTCTATCACGTAAATACGTACCTACTTACATTTCACGCTGGTATTCTGTGAGAGCGTGGTCCTCCCCCGGTCGAGCCGACGCATTCGTACTACAACTATGCTACTAGTTTAACTGCAGCATGGCTCTATCACGTAAATACGTACCTACTTTTATTTCACGCTGGTATTCTGTGAGAGCGTGGTCCTCCCCCGGTCGAGCCGACACATTCGTACTACAACTATGCTACTAGTTTAACTGCAGCATGGCTCTATCACGTAAATACGTACCTACTTACATTTTGCGCTGGTATTCTGTGAGAGCGTGGTCCTCCCCCGGTCGAGCCGACACATTCGTACTACAACTATGCTACTAGTTTAATTGCAGCATGGCTCTATCACGTAAATACGTACCTACTTATATTTCACGCTGGTATTCTGTGAGAGCGTGGTCCTTCCCCGGTCGAGCCGACACATTCGTACTACAACTATGCTACTAGTTTAACTGCAGCATGGCTCTATCACGTAAATACGTACCTACATACATTTTGCGCTGGTATTCTGTGAGAGCGTGGTCCTCCCCCGGTCGAACCGACACATTCGTACTACAACTATGCTACTAGTTTAACTGCAGCATGGCTCTATCACGTAAATACGTACCTACTTACATTTCACGCTGGTATTCTGTGAGAGCGTGGTCCTTCCCCGGTCGAGCCGACACATTCGTACTACAACTATGCTACTAGTTTAACTGCAGCATGGCTCTATCACGTAAATACGTACCTACTTACATTTCACGCTGGTATTCTGTGAGAGCGTGGTCCTTCCCCGGTCGAGCCGACACATTCGTACAACAACTATGCTACTAGTTTAACTGCAGCATGGCTCTATCACGTAAATACGTACCCACTTACATTTTGCGCTGGTATTCTGTGAGAGCGTGGTCCTCCCCCGGTCGAGCCGACACATTCGTACTACAACTATGCTACTAGTTTAACTGCAGCATGGCTCTATCACGTAAATACGTACCTACTTACATTTCACGCTGGTATTCTGTGAGAGCGTGGTCCTTCCCCGGTCGAGCCGACACATTCGTACTACAACTATGCTACTAGTTTAACTGCAGCATGGCTCTATCACGTAAATACGTACCTACTTACATTTCACGCTGGAATTCTGTGAGAGCGTGGTCCTTCCCCGGTCGAGCCGACACATTCGTACTACAACTATGCTACTAGTTTAACTGCGGCATGGCTCTATCACGTAAATACGTACCTACTTACATTTTGCGCTGGTATTCTGTGAGAGCGTGGTCCTCCCCCGGTCGAGCCGACACATTCGTACTACAACTATGCTACTAGTTTAACTGCAGCATGGCTCTATCACGTAAATACGTACCTACTTACATTTCACGCTGGTATTCTGTGAGAGCGTGGTCCTCCCCCGGTCGAGCCGACACATTCGTACTACAATATGCTACTAGTTTAACTGCAGCATGGCTCTATCACGTAAATACGTACCTACTTACATTTCACGCTGGTATTCTGTGAGAGCGTGGTCCTTCCCCGGTCGAGCCGACACATTCGTACTACAACTATGCTACTAGTTTAACTGCAGCATGGCTCTATCTCGTAAATACGTACCTACTTACATTTCACGCTAGTATTCTGTGAGAGCATGGTCCTCCCCCGGTCGAGCCGACACATTCGTACTACAACTATGCTACTAGTTTAACTGCAGCATGGCTCTATCACGTAAATACGTACCTACTTACATTTTGCGCTGGTATTCTGTGAGAGCGTGGTCCTCCCCCGGTCGAGCCGACACATTCGTACTACAACTATGCTACTAGTTTAACTGCAGCATGGCTCTATCACGTAAATACGTACCTACTTACATTTTGCGCTGGTATTCTGTGAGAGCGTGGTCCTCCCCCGGTCGAGCCGACACATTCGTACTACAACTATGCTACTAGTTTAACTGCACCACGGCTCTATCACGTAAATACGTACCTACTTACATTTCACGCTGGAATTCTGTGAGAGCGTGGTCCTTCCCCGGTCGAGCCGACACATTCGTACTTCAACTATGCTACTAGTTTAACTGCAGCATGGCTCTATCACGTAAATACGTACCTACTTACATTTCACGCTGGTATTCTGTGAGAGCGTGGTCCTTCCCCGGTCGAGCCGACACATTCGTACTACAACTATGCTACTAGTTTAACTGCAGCATGGCTCTATCACGTAAATACGTACCTACTTACATTTCACGCTGGTATTCTGTGAGAGCGTGGTCCTCCCCCGGTCGAGCCGACGCATTCGTACTACAACTATGCTACTAGTTTAACTGCAGCATGGCTCTATCAAGTAAATACGTACCTACTTTTATTTCACGCTGGTATTCTGTGAGAGCGTGGTCCTTCCCCGGTCGAGCCGACACATTCGTACTACAACTATGCTACTAGTTTAACTGCAGCATGGCTCTATCACGTAAATACGTACCTACTTACATTTCACGCTGGTATTCTGTGAGAGCGTGGTCCTCCCCCGGTCGAGCCGACACATTCGTACTATAACTATGCTACTAGTTTAACTGCAGCATGGCTCTATCACGTAAATACGTACCTACTTACATTTTGCGCTGGTATTATGTGAGAGCGTGGTCCTCCCCCGGTCGAGCCGACACATTCGTACTACAACTATGCTACTAGTTTAACTGCAGCATGGCTCTATCACGTAAATACGTACCTACTTACATTTCACGCTGGTATTCTGTGAGAGCGTGGTCCTTCCCCGGTTGAGCCGACACATTCGTACTACAACTATGCTACTAGTTTAACTGCAGCATGGCTCTATCACGTAAATACGTACCTACTTACATTTTGCGCTGGTATTCTGTGAGAGCGTGGTCCTTCCCCGGTTGAGCCGACACATTCGTACTACAACTATGCTACTAGTTTAACTGCAGCATGGCTCTATCACGTAAATACGTACCTACTTACATTTTGCGCTGGTATTCTGTGAGAGCGTGGTCCTTCCCCGGTCGAGCCGACACATTCGTACTACAACTATGCTACTAGTTTAACTGCAGCATGGCTCTATCACGTAAATACGTACCTACTTACATTTCACGCTGGTATTCTGTGAGAGCGTGGTCCTCCCCCGGTCGAGCCGACACATTCGTACTACAACTATGCTACTAGTTTAACTGAAGCATGGCTCTATCACGTAAATACGTACCTACTTACATTTCACGCTGGTATTCTGTGAGAGCGTGGTCCTCCCCCGGTCGAGCCGACACATTCGTACTACAACTATGCTACTAGTTTAACTGCAGCATGGCTCTATCACGTAAATACGTACCTACTTACATTTTGCGCTGGTATTCTGTGAGAGCGTGGTCCTCCCCCGGTCGAGCCGACACATTCGTACTACAACTATGCTACTAGTTTAACTGCAGCATGGCTCTATCACGTAAATACGTACCTACTTACATTTTGCGCTGGTATTCTGTGAGAGCGTGGTCCTCCCCCGGTCGAGCCGACACATTCGTACTACAACTATGCTACTAGTTTAACTGCAGCATGGCTCTATCACGTAAATACGTACCTACTTACATTTCACGCTGGTATTCTGTGAGAGCGTGGTCCTCCCCCGGTCGAGCCGACACATTCGTACTACAACTATGCTACTAGTTTAACTGCAGCATGGCTCTATCACGTAAATACGTACCTACTTACATTTCACGCTGGTATTCTGTGAGAGCGTGGTCCTTCCCCGGTCGAGCCGACACATTCGTACTACAACTATGCTACTAGTTTAACTGCAGCATGGCTCTATCACGTAAATACGTACCTACTTACATTTCACGCTAGTATTCTGTGAGAGCGTGGTCCTCCCCCGGTCGAGCCGACACATTCGTACTACAACTATGCTACTAGTTTAACTGCAGCATGGCTCTATCACGTAAATACGTACCTACTTACATTTCACGCTGGTATTCTGTGAGAGCGTGGTCCTTCCCCGGTCGAGCCGACACATTCGTACTACAACTATGCTACTAGTTTAACTGCAGCATGGCTCTATCACGTAAATACGTACCTACTTACATTTTGCGCTGGTGTTCTGTGTGAGCGTGGTCCTCCCCCGGTCGAGCCGACACATTCGTACTACAACTATGCTACTAGTTTAACTGCAGCATGGCTCTATCACGTAAATACGTACCTACTTTCATTTTGCGCTGGTATTCTGTGAGAGCGTGGTCCTCCCCCGGTCGAGCCGACACATTCGTACTACAACTATGCTACTAGTTTAACTGCAGCACGGCTCTATCACGTAAATACGTACCTACTTACATTTCACGCTGGTATTCTGTGAGAGCGTGGTCCTTCCCCGGTCGAGCCGACACATTCGTACTACAACTATGCTACTAGTTTAACTGCAGCATGGCTCTATCACGTAAATACGTACCTACTTACATTTCACGCTGGTATTCTGTGAGAGCGTGGTCCTCCCCCGGTCGAGCCGACGCATTCGTACTACAACTATGCTACTAGTTTAACTGCAGCATGGCTCTATCACGTAAATACGTACCTACTTTTATTTCACGCTGGTATTCTGTGAGAGCGTGGTCCTCCACCGGTCGAGCCGACACATTCGTACTACAACTATGCTACTAGTTTAACTGCAGCATGGCTCTATCACGTAAATACGTACCTACTTACATTTTGCGCTGGTATTCTGTGAGAGCGTGGTCCTCCCCCGGTCGAGCCGACACATTCGTACTACAACTATGCTACTAGTTTAATTGCAGCATGGCTCTATCACGTAAATACGTACCTACTTATATTTCACGCTGGTATTCTGTGAGAGCGTGGTCCTTCCCCGGTCGAGCCGACACATTCGTACTACAACTATGCTACTAGTTTAACTGCAGCATGGCTCTATCACGTAAATACGTACCTACATACATTTTGCGTTTGTATTCTGTGAGAGCGTGGTCCTCCCCCGGTCGAACCGACACATTCGTACTACAACTATGCTACTAGTTTAACTGCAGCATGGCTCTATCACGTAAATACGTACCTACTTACATTTCACGCTGGTATTCTGTGAGAGCGTGGTCCTTCCCCGGTCGAGCCGACACATTCGTACTACAACTATGCTACTAGTTTAACTGCAGCATGGCTCTATCACGTAAATACGTACCTACTTACATTTCACGCTGGTATTCTGTGAGAGCGTGGTCCTTCCCCGGTCGAGCCGACACATTCGTACAACAACTATGCTACTAGTTTAACTGCAGCATGGCTCTATCACGTAAATACGTACCCACTAACATTTTGCGCTGGTATTCTGTGAGAGCGTGGTCCTCCCCCGGTCGAGCCGACACATTCGTACTACAACTATGCTACTAGTTTAACTGCAGCATGGCTCTATCACGTAAATACGTACCTACTTACATTTCACGCTGGTATTCTGTGAGAGCGTGGTCCTTCCCCGGTCGAGCCGACACATTCGTACTACAACTATGCTACTAGTTTAACTGCAGCATGGCTCTATCACGTAAATACGTACCTACTTACATTTCACGCTGGTATTCTGTGAGAGCGTGGTCCTTCCCCGGTCGAGCCGACACATTCGTACTACAACTATGCTACTAGTTTAACTGCAGCATGGCTCTATCACGTAAATACGTACCTACTTACATTTCACGCTGGTATTCTGTGAGAGCGTGGTCCTCCCCCGGTCGAGCCGACACATTCGTACTACAACTATGCTACTAGTTTAACTGCAGCATGGCTCTATCACGTAAATACGTACCTACTTACATTTCACGCTGGTATTCTGTGAGAGCGTGGTCCTTCCCCGGTCGAGCCGACACATTCGTACTACAACTATGCTACTAGTTTAACTGCAGCATGGCTCTATCACGTAAATACGTACCTACTTACATTTCACGCTGGTATTCTGTGAGAGCGTGGTCCTCCCCCGGTCGAGCCGACACATTCGTACTACAACTATGCTACTAGTTTAACTGCAGCATGGCTCTATCACGTAAATACGTACCTACTTACATTTCACGCTGGTATTCTGTGAGAGCGTGGTCCTTCCCCGGTCGAGCCGACACATTCGTACTACAACTATGCTACTAGTTTAACTGCAGCATGGCTCTATCACGTAAATACGTACCTACTTACATTTTGCGCTGGTGTTCTGTGTGAGCGTGGTCCTCCCCCGGTCGAGCCGACACATTCGTACTACAACTATGCTACTAGTTTAACTGCAGCATGGCTCTATCACGTAAATACGTACCTACTTACATTTTGCGCTGGTATTCTGTGAGAGCGTGGTCCTCCCCCGGTCGAGCCGACACATTCGTACTACAACTATGCTACTAGTTTAACTGCAGCACGGCTCTATCACGTAAATACGTACCTACTTACATTTCACGCTGGTATTCTGTGAGAGCGTGGTCCTTCCCCGGTCGAGCCGACACATTCGTACTACAACTATGCTACTAGTTTAACTGCAGCATGGCTCTATCACGTAAATACGTACCTACTTACATTTCACGCTGGTATTCTGTGAGAGCGTGGTCCTCCCCCGGTCGAGCCGACGCATTCGTACTACAACTATGCTACTAGTTTAACTGCAGCATGGCTCTATCACGTAAATACGTACCTACTTTTATTTCACGCTGGTATTCTGTGAGAGCGTGGTCCTCCACCGGTCGAGCCGACACATTCGTACTACAACTATGCTACTAGTTTAACTGCAGCATGGCTCTATCACGTAAATACGTACCTACTTACATTTTGCGCTGGTATTCTGTGAGAGCGTGGTCCTCCCCCGGTCGAGCCGACACATTCGTACTACAACTATGCTACTAGTTTAATTGCAGCATGGCTCTATCACGTAAATACGTACCTACTTATATTTCACGCTGGTATTCTGTGAGAGCGTGGTCCTTCCCCGGTCGAGCCGACACATTCGTACTACAACTATGCTACTAGTTTAACTGCAGCATGGCTCTATCACGTAAATACGTACCTACATACATTTTGCGTTTGTATTCTGTGAGAGCGTGGTCCTCCCCCGGTCGAACCGACACATTCGTACTACAACTATGCTACTAGTTTAACTGCAGCATGGCTCTATCACGTAAATACGTACCTACTTACATTTCACGCTGGTATTCTGTGAGAGCGTGGTCCTTCCCCGGTCGAGCCGACACATTCGTACTACAACTATGCTACTAGTTTAACTGCAGCATGGCTCTATCACGTAAATACGTACCTACTTACATTTCACGCTGGTATTCTGTGAGAGCGTGGTCCTCCCCCGGTCGAGCCGACACATTCGTACTACAACTATGCTACTAGATTAACTGCAGCATGGCTCTATCACGTAAATACGTACCTACTTACATTTTGCGCTGGTATTATGTGAGAGCGTGGTCCTCCCCCGGTCGAGCCGACACATTCGTACTACAACTATGCTACTAGTTTAACTGCAGCATGGCTTTATCACGTAAATACGTACCTACTTACATTTTGCGCTGGTATTCTGTGAGAGCGTGGTCCTCCCCCGGTCGAGCCGACACATTCGTACTACAACTATGCTACTAGTTTAACTGCAGCATGGCTCTATCACGTACATACGTACCTACTTACATTTTGCGCTGGTATTCTGTGAGAGCGTGGTCCTCCCCCGGTCGAGCCGACACATTCGTACTACAACTATGCTACTAGTTTAACTGCAGCACGGCTCTATCACGTAAATACGTACCTACTTACATTTCACGCTGGTATTCTGTGAGAGCGTGGTCCTTCCCCGGTCGAGCCGACACATTCGTACTACAACTATGCTACTAGTTTAACTGCAGCATGGCTCTATCACGTAAATACGTACCTACTTACATTTCACGCTGGTATTCTGTGAGAGCGTGGTCCTCCCCCGGTCGAGCCGACACATTCGTACTACAACCATGCTACTAGTTTAACTGCAGCATGGCTCTATCACGTAAATACGTACCTACTTACATTTTGCGCTGGTATTCTGTGAGAGCGTGGTCCTCCCCCGGTCGAGCTAACACATTCGTTTTACAACTATGCTACTAGTTTAACTGCAGCATGGCTCTATCACGTCAATACCAACCTACTTACATTTCACGCTGGTATTCTGTTAGAGCGCTGTCCTTCCCCGGTCGAGCCGACACATTCGTACTACAACTATGCTACTAGTTTAACTGCAGCATGGCTCTATCACGTAAATACGTACCTACTTACATTTTGCGCTGGTATTCTGTGAGAGCGTGGTCCTCCCCCGGTCGAGCCGACACATTCGTACTACAACTATGCTACTTGTTTAACTGCAGCATGGCTCTATCTCGTAAATACGTACCTACTTACATTTCACGCTGGTATTCTGTGAGAGCGTGGTCCTCCCCCGGTCGAGCCGACACATTCGTACTACAACTATGCTACTAGTTTAACTGCAGCATGGCTCTATCACGTAAATACGTACCTACTTACATTTTGCGCTGGTATTCTGTGTGAGCGTGGTCCTCCCCCGGTCGAGCCGACACATTCGTACTACAACTATGCTACTAGTTTAACTGCAGCATGGCTCTATCACGTAAATACGTACCTACTTACATTTTGCGCTGGTATTCTGTGAGAGCGTGGTCCTCCCCCGGTCGAGCCGACACATTCGTACTACAACTATGCTACTAGTTTAACTGCAGCACGGCTCTATCACGTAAATACGTACCTACTTACATTTCACGCTGGTATTCTGTGAGAGCGTGGTCCTTCCCCGGTCGAGCCGACACATTCGTACTACAACTATGCTACTAGTTTAACTGCAGCATGGCTCTATCACGTAAATACGTACCTACTTACATTTCACGCTGGTATTCTGTGAGAGCGTGGTCCTCCCCCGGTCGAGCCGACGCATTCGTACTACAACTATGCTACTAGTTTAACTGCAGCATGGCTCTATCACGTAAATACGTACCTACTTTTATTTCACGCTGGTATTCTGTGAGAGCGTGGTCCTCCCCCGGTCGAGCCGACACATTCGTACTACAACTATGCTACTAGTTTAACTGCAGCATGGCTCTATCACGTAAATACGTACCTACTTACATTTTGCGCTGGTATTCTGTGAGAGCGTGGTCCTCCCCCGGTCGAGCCGATACATTCGTACTACAACTATGCTACTAGTTTAATTGCAACATGGCTCTATCACGTAAATACGTACCTACTTATATTTCACGCTGGTATTCTGTGAGAGCGTGGTCCTTCCCCGGTCGAGCCGACACATTCGTACTACAACTATGCTACTAGTTTAACTGCAGCATGGCTCTATCACGTAAATACGTACCTACTTACATTTTGCGCTGGTATTCTGTGAGAGCGTGGTCCTCCCCCGGTCGAACCGACACATTCGTACTACAACTATGCTACTAGTTTAACTGCAGCATGGCTCTATCACGTAAATACGTACCTACTTACATTTCACGCTGGTATTCTGTGAGAGCGTGGTCCTTCCCCGGTCGAGCCGACACATTCGTACTACAACTATGCTACTAGTTTAACTGCAGCATGGCTCTATCACGTAAATACGTACCTACTTACATTTCACGCTGGTATTCTGTGAGAGCGTGGTTCTTCCCCGGTCGAGCCGACACATTCGTACAACAACTATGCTACTAGTTTAACTGCAGCATGGCTCTATCACGTAAATACGTACCCACTTACATTTTGCGCTGGTATTCTGTGAGAGCGTGGTCCTCCCCCGGTCGAGCCGACACATTCGTACTACAACTATGCTACTAGTTTAACTGCAGCATGGCTCTATCACGTAAATACGTACCTACTTACATTTCACGCTGGTATTCTGTGAGAGCGTGGTCCTTCCCCGGTCGAGCCGACACATTCGTACTACAACTATGCTACTAGTTTAACTGCAGCATGGCTCTATCACGTAAATACGTACCTACTTACATTTCACGCTGGTATTCTGTGAGAGCGTGGTCCTTCCCCGGTCGAGCCGACACATTCGTACTACAACTATGCTACTAGTTTAACTGCAGCATGGCTCTATCACGTAAATACGTACCTACTTACATTTTGCGCTGGTATTCTGTGAGAGCGTGGTCCTCCCCCGGTCGAGCCGACACATTCGTACTACAACTATGCTACTAGTTTAACTGCAGCATGGCTCTATCACGTAAATACGTACCTACTTACATTTCACGCTGGTATTCTGTGAGAGCGTGGTCCTCCCCCGGTCGAGCCGACACATTCGTACTACAATATTCTACTAGTTTAACTGCAGCATGGCTCTATCACGTAAATACGTACCTACTTACATTTTTCGCTGGTATTCTGTGAGAGCGTGGTCCTCCCCCGGTCGAGCCGACACATTCGTACTACAACTATGCTACTAGTTTAACTGCAGCATGGCTCTATCACGTAAATACGTACCTACTTACATTTTCCGCTGGTATTCTGTGAGAGCGTGGTCCTCCCCCGGTCGAGCCGACACATTCGTACTACAACTATGCTACTAGTTTAACTGCAGCATGGCTCTATCACGTAAATACGTACCTACTTACATTTCACGCTGGTATTCTGTGAGAGCGTGGTCCTTCCCCGGTTGAGCCGACACATTCGTACTACAACTATGCTACTAGTTTAACTGCAGCATGGCTCTATCACGTAAATACGTACCTACTTACATTTCACGCTGGTATTCTGTGAGAGCGTGGTCCTCCCCCGGTCGAGCCGACACATTCGTACTACAACTATGCTACTAGTTTAACTGCAGCATGGCTCTATCACGTAAATACGTACCTACTTACATTTTGCGCTGGTATTCTGTGAGAGCGTGGTCCTCCCCCGGTCGAGCCGACACATTCGTACTACAACTATGCTACTAGTTTAATTGCAACATGGCTCTATCACGTAAATACGTACCTACTTATATTTCACGCTGGTATTCTGTGAGAGCGTGGTCCTTCCCCGGTCGAGCCGACACATTCGTACTACAACTATGCTACTAGTTTAACTGCAGCATGGCTCTATCACGTAAATACGTACCTACTTACATTTTGCGCTGGTATTCTGTGAGAGCGTGGTCCTCCCCCGGTCGAGCCGACACATTCGTACTACAACTATGCTACTTGTTTAACTGCAGCATGGCTCTATCTCGTAAATACGTACCTACTTACATTTCACGCTGGTATTCTGTGAGAGCGTGGTCCTCCCCCGGTCGAGCCGACACATTCGTACTACAACTATGCTACTAGTTTAACTGCAGCATGGCTCTATCACGTAAATACGTACCTACTTACATTTTGCGCTGGTATTCTGTGTGAGCGTGGTCCTCCCCCGGTCGAGCCGACACATTCGTACTACAACTATGCTACTAGTTTAACTGCAGCATGGCTCTATCACGTAAATACGTACCTACTTACATTTTGCGCTGGTATTCTGTGAGAGCGTGGTCCTCCCCCGGTCGAGCTAACACATTCGTTTTACAACTATGCTACTAGTTTAACTGCAGCATGGCTCTATCACGTCAATACCAACCTACTTACATTTCACGCTGGTATTCTGTTAGAGCGCTGTCCTTCCCCGGTCGAGCCGACACATTCGTGCTACAACTATGCTACTAGTTTAACTGCAGCATGGCTTTATCACGTAAATACGTACCTACTTACATTTTGCGCTGGTATTCTGTGAGAGCGTGGTCCTCCCCCGGTCGAGCCGACACATTCGTACTACAACTATGCTACTTGTTTAACTGCAGCATGGCTCTATCTCGTAAATACGTACCTACTTACATTTCACGCTGGTATTCTGTGAGAGCGTGGTCCTCCCCCGGTCGAGCCGACACATTCGTACTACAACTATGCTACTAGTTTAACTGCAGCATGGCTCTATCACGTAAATACGTACCTACTTACATTTTGCGCTGGTATTCTGTGTGAGCGTGGTCCTCCCCCGGTCGAGCCGACACATTCGTACTACAACTATGCTACTAGTTTAACTGCAGCATGGCTCTATCACGTAAATACGTACCTACTTACATTTTGCGCTGGTATTCTGTGAGAGCGTGGTCCTCCCCCGGTCGAGCCGACACATTCGTACTACAACTATGCTACTAGTTTAACTGCAGCACGGCTCTATCACGTAAATACGTACCTACTTACATTTCACGCTGGTATTCTGTGAGAGCGTGGTCCTTCCCCGGTCGAGCCGACACATTCGTACTACAACTATGCTACTAGTTTAACTGCAGCATGGCTCTATCACGTAAATACGTACCTACTTACATTTCACGCTGGTATTCTGTGAGAGCGTGGTCCTCCCCCGGTCGAGCCGACGCATTCGTACTACAACTATGCTACTAGTTTAACTGCAGCATGGCTCTATCACGTAAATACGTACCTACTTTTATTTCACGCTGGTATTCTGTGAGAGCGTGGTCCTCCCCCGGTCGAGCCGACACATTCGTACTACAACTATGCTACTAGTTTAACTGCAGCATGGCTCTATCACGTAAATACGTACCTACTTACATTTTGCGCTGGTATTCTGTGAGAGCGTGGTCCTCCCCCGGTCGAGCCGACACATTCGTACTACAACTATGCTACTAGTTTAATTGCAACATGGCTCTATCACGTAAATACGTACCTACTTATATTTCACGCTGGTATTCTGTGAGAGCGTGGTCCTTCCCCGGTCGAGCCGACACATTCGTACTACAACTATGCTACTAGTTTAACTGCAGCATGGCTCTATCACGTAAATACGTACCTACTTACATTTTGCGCTGGTATTCTGTGAGAGCGTGGTCCTCCCCCGGTCGAACCGACACATTCGTACTACAACTATGCTACTAGTTTAACTGCAGCATGGCTCTATCACGTAAATACGTACCTACTTACATTTCACGCTGGTATTCTGTGAGAGCGTGGTCCTTCCCCGGTCGAGCCGACACATTCGTACTACAACTATGCTACTAGTTTAACTGCAGCATGGCTCTATCACGTAAATACGTACCTACTTACATTTCACGCTGGTATTCTGTGAGAGCGTGGTTCTTCCCCGGTCGAGCCGACACATTCGTACAACAACTATGCTACTAGTTTAACTGCAGCATGGCTCTATCACGTAAATACGTACCCACTTACATTTTGCGCTGGTATTCTGTGAGAGCGTGGTCCTCCCCCGGTCGAGCCGACACATTCGTACTACAACTATGCTACTAGTTTAACTGCAGCATGGCTCTATCACGTAAATACGTACCTACTTACATTTCACGCTGGTATTCTGTGAGAGCGTGGTCCTTCCCCGGTCGAGCCGACACATTCGTACTACAACTATGCTACTAGTTTAACTGCAGCATGGCTCTATCACGTAAATACGTACCTACTTACATTTCACGCTGGTATTCTGTGAGAGCGTGGTCCTTCCCCGGTCGAGCCGACACATTCGTACTACAACTATGCTACTAGTTTAACTGCAGCATGGCTCTATCACGTAAATACGTACCTACTTACATTTTGCGCTGGTATTCTGTGAGAGCGTGGTCCTCCCCCGGTCGAGCCGACACATTCGTACTACAACTATGCTACTAGTTTAACTGCAGCATGGCTCTATCACGTAAATACGTACCTACTTACATTTCACGCTGGTATTCTGTGAGAGCGTGGTCCTCCCCCGGTCGAGCCGACACATTCGTACTACAATATTCTACTAGTTTAACTGCAGCATGGCTCTATCACGTAAATACGTACCTACTTACATTTTTCGCTGGTATTCTGTGAGAGCGTGGTCCTCCCCCGGTCGAGCCGACACATTCGTACTACAACTATGCTACTAGTTTAACTGCAGCATGGCTCTATCACGTAAATACGTACCTACTTACATTTTCCGCTGGTATTCTGTGAGAGCGTGGTCCTCCCCCGGTCGAGCCGACACATTCGTACTACAACTATGCTACTAGTTTAACTGCAGCATGGCTCTATCACGTAAATACGTACCTACTTACATTTCACGCTGGTATTCTGTGAGAGCGTGGTCCTTCCCCGGTTGAGCCGACACATTCGTACTACAACTATGCTACTAGTTTAACTGCAGCATGGCTCTATCACGTAAATACGTACCTACTTACATTTTGCGCTGGTATTCTGTGAGAGCGTGGTCCTCCCCCGGTCGAGCCGACACATTCGTACTACAACTATGCTACTAGTTTAACTGCAGCATGGCTCTATCACGTAAATACGTACCTACTTACATTTCACGCTGGTATTCTGTGAGAGCGTGGTCCTCCCCCGGTCGAGCTGACACATTCGTACTACAACTATGCTACTAGTTTAACTGAAGCATGGCTCTATCACGTAAATACGTACCTACTTACATTTCACGCTGGTATTCTGTGAGAGCGTGGTCCTCCCCCGGTCGAGCCGACACATTCGTACTACAACTATGCTACTAGTTTAACTGCAGCATGGCTCTATCACGTAAATACGTACCTACTTACATTTTGCGCTGTTATTCTGTGAGAGCGTGGTCCTCCCCCGGTCGAGCCGACACATTCGTACTACAACTATGCTACTAGTTTAACTGCAGCATGGCTCTATCACGTAAATACGTACCTACTTACATTTTGCGCTGGTATTCTGTGAGAGCGTGGTCCTCCCCCGGTCGAGCCGACACATTCGTACTACAATATGCTACTAGTTTAACTGCAGCATGGCTCTATCACGTAAATACGTACCTACTTACATTTCACGCTGGTATTCTGTGAGAGCGTGGTCCTTCCCCGGTCGAGCCGACACATTCGTACTACAACTATGCTACTAGTTTAACTGCAGCATGGCTCTTTCACGTAAATACGTACCTACTTACATTTCACGCTGGTATTCTGTGAGAGCGTGGTCCTCCCCCGGTCGAGCCGACACATTCGTACTACAACTATGCTACTAGTTTAACTGCAGCATGGCTCTATCACGTAAATACGTACCTACTTACATTTCACGCTGGTATTCTGTGAGAGCGTGGTCCTTCCCCGGTTGAGCCGACACATTCGTACTACAACTATGCTACTAGTTTAACTGCAGCATGGCTCTATCACGTAAATACGTACCTACTTAGATTTTGCGCTGGTATTCTGTGAGAGCGTGGTCCTCCCCCGGTCGAGCCGACACATTCGTACTACAACTATGCTACTAGTTTAACTGCAGCATGGCTCTATCACGTAAATACGTACCTACTTACATTTCACGCTGGTATTCTGTGAGAGCGTGGTCCTCCCCCGGTCGAGCCGACACATTCGTACTACAACTATGCTACTAGTTTAACTGAAGCATGGCTCTATCACGTAAATACGTACCTACTTACATTTCACGCTGGTATTCTGTGAGAGCGTGGTCCTCCCCCGGTCGAGCCGACACATTCGTACTACAACTATGCTACTAGTTTAACTGCAGCATGGCTCTATCACGTAAATACGTACCTACTTACATTTTGCGCTGGTATTCTGTGAGAGCGTGGTCCTCCCCCGGTCGAGCCGACACATTCGTACTACAACTATGCTACTAGTTTAACTGCAGCATGGCTCTATCACGTAAATACGTACCTACTTACATTTTGCGCTGGTATTCTGTGAGAGCGTGGTCCTCCCCCGGTCGATCCGACACATTCGTACTACAACTATGCTACTAGTTTAACTGCAGCATGGCTCTATCACGTAAATACGTACCTACTTACATTTCACGCTGGTATTCTCTGAGAGCGTGGTCCTCCCCCGGTCGAGCCGACGCATTCGTACTACAACTATGCTACTAGTTTAACTGCAGCATGGCTCTATCACGTAAATACGTACCTACTTACATTTTGCGCTGGTATTCTGTGAGAGCGTGGTCCTCCCCCGGTCGAGCTGACACATTCGTTTTACAACTATGCTACTAGTTTAACTGCAGCATGGCTCTATCACGTAAATACGTACCTACTTACATTTTGCGCTGGTATTCTGTGAGAGCGTGGTCCTTCCCCGGTCGAGCCGACACATTCGTACTACAACTATGCTACTAGTTTAACTGCAGCATGGCTCTATCACGTAAATACGTACCTACTTACATTTCACGCTGGTATTCTGTGAGAGCGTGGTCCTCCCCCGGTCGAGCCGACACATTCGTACTACAACTATGCTACTAGTTTAACTGCAGCATGGCTCTATCACGTAAATACGTACCTACTTACATTTCACGCTGGTATTCTCTGAGAGCGTGGTCCTCCCCCGGTCGAGCCGACGCATTCGTACTACAACTATGCTACTAGTTTAACTGCAGCATGGCTCTATCACGTAAATACGTACCTACTTACATTTTGCGCTGGTATTCTGTGAGAGCGTGGTCCTCCCCCGGTCGAGCCGACACATTCGTACTACAACTATGCTACTAGTTTAACTGCAGCATGGCTCTATCACGTAAATACGTACCTACTTACATTTTGCGCTGGTATTCTGTGAGAGCGTGGTCCTTCCCCGGTCGAGCCGACACATTCGTACTACAACTATGCTACTAGTTTAACTGCAGCATGGCTCTATCACGTAAATACGTACCTACTTACATTTCACGCTGGTATTCTGTGAGAGCGTGGTCCTCCCCCGGTCGAGCCGACACATTCGTACTACAACTATGCTACTAGTTTAACTGCAGCATGGCTCTATCACGTAAATACGTACCTACTTACATTTTGCGCTGGTATTCTGTGAGAGCGTGGTCCTCCCCCGGTCGAGCTGACACATTCGTTTTACAACTATGCTACTAGTTTAACTGCAGCATGGCTCTATCACGTAAATACGTACCTACTTATATTTCACGCCGGTATTCTGTGAGAGCGTGGTCCTTCCCCGGTCGAGCCGACACATTCGTACTACAACTATGCTACTAGTTTAACTGCAGCATGGCTCTATCACGTAAATACGTACCTACTTACATTTCACGCTGGTATTCTGTGAGAGCGTGGTCCTCCCCCGGTCGAGCCGACACATTCGTACTACAACTATGCTACTAGTTTAACTGCAGCATGGCTCTATCACGTAAATACGTACCTACTTACATTTCACGCTGGTATTCTGTGAGAGCGTGGTCCTCCCCCGGTCGAGCCGACACATTCGTACTACAACTATGCTACTAGTTTAACTGCAGCACGGCTCTATCACGTAAATACGTACCTACTTACATTTCACGCTGGTATTCTGTGAGAGCGTGGTCCTTCACCGGTCGAGCCGACACATTCGTACTACAACTATGCTACTAGTTTAACTGCAGCATGGCTCTATCACGTAAATACGTACCTACTTACATTTCACGCTGGTATTCTGTGAGAGCGTGGTCCTTCCCCGGTCGAGCCGACACATTCGTACTACAACTATGCTACTAGTTTAAATGCAGCATGGCTCTATCACGTAAATACGTACCTACTTACATTTCACGCTGGTATTCTGTGAGAGCGTGGTCCTCCCCCGGTCGAGCCGACGCATTCGTACTACAACTATGCTACTAGTTTAACTGCAGCATGGCTCTATCAAGTAAATACGTACCTACTTTTATTTCACGCTGGTATTCTGTGAGAGCGTGGTCCTTCCCCGGTCGAGCCGACACATTCGTACTACAACTATGCTACTAGTTTAACTGCAGCATGGCTCTATCACGTAAATACGTACCTACTTACATTTCACGCTGGTATTCTGTGAGAGCGTGGTCCTCCCCCGGTCGAGCCGACACATTCGTACTACAACTATGCTACTAGTTTAACTGCAGCATGGCTCTATCACGTAAATACGTACCTACTTACATTTTGCGCTGGTATTCTGTGAGAGCGTGGTCCTTCTCCGGTCGAGCCGACACATTCGTACTACAACTATGCTACTAGTTTAACTACAGCATGGCTCTATCACGTAAATACGTACCTACTTACATTTCACGCTGGTATTCTGTGAGAGCGTGGTCTTTCTCCGGTCGAGCTGATACATTCGTACTACAACTATGCTACTAGTTTAACTGCAGCATGGCTCTATCACGTAAATACGTACCTACCTACATTTCACGCTGGTATTCTGTGAGAGCGTGGTCCTCCCCCGGTCGAGCCGACACATTCGTACTACAACTATGCTACTAGTTTAACTGCAGCATGTCTCTATCACGTAAATACGTACCTACTTACATTTTGCGCTGGTATTCTGTGAGAGCGTGGTCCTCCCCCGGTCGAGCTGACACATTCGTTTTACAACTATGCTACTAGTTTAACTGCAGCATGGCTCTATCACGTAAATACGTACCTACTTACATTTCACGCTGGTATTCTGTGAGAGCGTGGTCCTCCCCCGGTCGAGCCGACGCATTCGTACTACAACTATGCTACTAGTTTAACTGCAGCATGGCTCTATCAAGTAAATACGTACCTACTTTTATTTCACGCTGGTATTCTGTGAGAGCGTGGTCCTTCCCCGGTCGAGCCGACACATTCGTACTACAACTATGCAACTAGTTTAACTGCAGCATGGCTCTATCACGTAAATACGTACCTACTTACATTTCACGCTGGTATTCTGTGAGAGCGTGGTCCTCCCCCGGTCGAGCCGACACATTCGTACTACAACTATGCTACTAGTTTAACTGCAGCATGGCTCTATCACGTAAATACGTACCTACTTACATTTCACGCTGGTATTCTGTGAGAGCGTGGTCCTCCCCCGGTCGAGCCGACGCATTCGTACTACAACTATGCTACTAGTTTAACTGCAGCATGGCTCTATCACGTAAATACGTACCTACATATATTTCACGCTGGTATTCTGTGAGAGCGTGGTCCTTCCCCGGTCGAGCCGACACATTCGTACTACAACTATGCTACTAGTTTAACTGCAGCATGGCTCTATCACGTAAATACGTACCTACTTACATTTTGCGCTGGTATTCTGTGAGAGCGTGGTCCTCCCCCGGTCGAGCCGACACATTCGTACTACTACTATGCTACTAGTTTAACTGCAGCATGGCTCTATCACGTAAATACGTACCTACTTACATTTCACGCTGGTATTCTGTGAGAGCGTGGTCCTTCCCCGGTCGAGCCGACACATTCGTACTACAACTATGCTACTAGTTTAACTGCAGCATGGCTCTATCACGTAAATACGTACCTACTTACATTTCACGCTGGTATTCTGTGAGAGCGTGGTCCTCCCCCGGTCGAGCCGACACATTCGTACTACAACTATGCTACTAGTTTAACTGCAGCTTGGCTCTATCACGTAAATACGTACCTACTTACATTTTGCGCTGGTATTCTGTGAGAGCGTGGTCCTCCCCCGGTCGAGCTGACACATTCGTTTTACAACTATGCTACTAGTTTAACTGCAGCATGGCTCTATCACGTCAATACGTACCTACTTACATTTCACGCTGGTATTCTGTTAGAGCGCTGTCCTTCCCCGGTCGAGCCGACACATTCGTGCTACAACTATGCTACTAGTTTAATTGCAGCATGGCTCTATCACGTAAATACGTACCTACTTACATTTCACGCTGGTATTCTGTAAGAGCGTGGTCCTTCCCCGGTCGAGCCGACACATTCGTACTACAACTATGCTACTAGTTTAACTGCAGCATGGCTCTATCACGTAAATACGTACCTACTTATATTTCACGCTGGTATTCTGTGAGAGCGTGGTCCTTCCCCGGTCGAGCCGACACATTCGTACTACAACTATGCTACTAGTTTAACTGCAGCATGGCTCTATCACGTAAATACGTACCTACTTACATTTTGCGCTGGTATTCTGTGAGAGCGTGGTCCTCCCCCGGTCGAGCCGACACATTCGTACTACAACTATGCTACTAGTTTAACTGCAGCATGGCTCTATCACGTAAATACGTACCTACTTACATTTTGCGCTGGTATTCTGTGTGAGCGTGGTCCTCCCCCGGTCGAGCCGACACATTCGTACTACAACTATGCTACTAGTTTAACTGCAGCATGGCTCTATCACGTAAATACGTACCTACTTACATTTTGCGCTGGTATTCTGTGAATGCGTGGTCCTCCCCCGGTCGAGCCGACACATTCGTACTACAACTATGCTACTAGTTTAACTGCAGCACGGCTCCATCACGTAAATACGTACCTACTTACATTTCACGCTGGTATTCTGTGAGAGCGTGGTCCTTCCCCGGTCGAGCCGACACATTCGTACTACAACTATGCTACTAGTTTAATTGCAGCATGGCTCTATCACGAAAATACGTACCTACTTACATTTCACGCTGGTATTCTGTGAGAGCGTGGTCCTCCCCCGGTCGAGCCGACGCATTCGTACTACAACTATGCTACTAGTTTAACTGCAGCATGGCTCTATCACGTAAATACGTACCTACTTTTATTTCACGCTGGTATTCTGTGAGAGCGTGGTCCTCCCCCGGTCGAGCCGACACATTCGTACTACAACTATGCTACTAGTTTAACTGCAGCATGGCTCTATCACGTAAATACGTACCTACTTACATTTTGCGCTGGTATTCTGTGAGAGCGTGGTCCTCCCCCGGTCGAGCCGACACATTCGTACTACAACTATGCTACTAGTTTAATTGCAGCATGGCTCTATCACGTAAATACGTACCTACTTATATTTCACGCTGGTATTCTGTGAGAGCGTGGTCCTTCCCCGGTCGAGCCGACACATTCGTACTACAACTATGCTACTAGTTTAACTGCAGCATGGCTCTATCACGTAAATACGTACCTACTTACATTTTGCGCTGGTATTCTGTGAGAGCGTGGTCCTCCCCCGGTCGAACCGACACATTCGTACTACAACTATGCTACTAGTTTAACTGCAGCATGGCTCTATCACGTAAATACGTACCTACTTACATTTCACGCTGGTATTCTGTGAGAGCGTGGTCCTTCCCCGGTCGAGCCGACACATTCGTACTACAACTATGCTACTAGTTTAACTGCAGCATGGCTCTATCACGTAAATACGTACCTACTTACATTTCACGCTGGTATTCTGTGAGAGCGTGGTCCTTCCCCGGTCGAGCCGACACATTCGTACTACAACTATGCTACTAGTTTAACTGCAGCATGGCTCTATCACGTAAATACGTACCCACTTACATTTTGCGCTGGTATTCTGTGAGAGCGTGGTCCTCCCCCGGTCGAGCCGACACATTCGTACTACAACTATGCTACTAGTTTAACTGCAGCATGGCTCTATCAAGTAAATACGTACCTACTTTTATTTCACCCTGGTATTCTGTGAGAGCGTGGTCCTCCCCCGGTCGAGCCGACACATTCGTACTACAACTATGCTACTAGTTTAACTGCAGCATGGCTCTATCACGTAAATACGTACCTACTTACATTTCACGCTGGTATTCTGTGAGAGCGTGGTCCTCTCCCGGTCGAGCCGACGCATTCGTACTACAACTATGCTACTAGTTTAACTGCAGCATGGCTCTATCACGTAAATACGTACCTACTTACATTTCACGCTGGTGTTCTGTGAGAGCGTGGTCCTTCCCCGGTCGAGCCGACACATTCGTACTACAACTATGCTACTAGATTAACTGCAGCATGGCTCTATCACGTAAATACGTACCTACTTACATTTTGCGCTGGTATTCTGTGAGAGCGTGGTCCTCCCCCGGTCGAGCCGACACATTCGTACTACAACTATGCTACTAGTTTAACTGCAGCATGGCTCTATCACGTAAATACGTACCTACTTACATTTCACGCTGGTATTCTTTGAGAGCGTGGTCCTTCCCCGGTCGAGCCGACACATTCGTACTACAACTATGCTACTAGTTTAACTGCAGCATGGCTCTATCACGTAAATACGTACCTACTTACATTTTGCGCTGGTATTCTGTGAGAACGTGGTCCTTCCCCGGTCGAGCCGACACATTCGTACTACAACTATGCTACTAGTTTAACTGCAGCATGGCTCTATCACGTAAATACGTACCTACTTACATTTCACGCTGGTATTCTCTGAGAGCGTGGTCCTCCCCCGGTCGAGCCGACGCATTCGTACTACAACTATGCTACTAGTTTAACTGCAGCATGGCTCTATCACGTAAATACGTACCTACTTACATTTCACGCTGGTATTCTGTGAGAGCGTGGTCCTTCCCCGGTCGAGCCGACACATTCGTACTACAACTATGCTACTAGTTTAACTGCAGCATGGCTCTATCACGTAAATACGTACCTACTTACATTTTCCGCTGGTATTCTGTGAGAGCGTGGTCCTCCCCCGGTCGAGCCGACACATTCGTACTACAACTATGCTACTAGTTTAACTGCAGCATGGCTCTATCACGTAAATACGTACCTACTTACATTTCACGCTGGTATTCTCTGAGAGCGTGGTCCTCCCCCGGTCGAGCCGACGCATTCGTACTACAACTATGCTACTAGTTTAACTGCAGCATGGCTCTATCACGTAAATACGTACCTACTTACATTTTGCGCTGGTATTCTGTGAGAGCGTGGTCCTCCCCCGGTCGAGCCGACACATTCGTACTACAACTATGCTACTAGTTTAACTGCAGCATGGCTCTATCACGTAAATACGTACCTACTTACATTTCACGCTGGTATTCTGTGAGAGCGTGGTCCTCCCCCGGTCGAGCCGACACATTCGTACTACAACTATTCTTCTAGTTTAACTGCAGCATGGCTCTATCACGTAAATACGTACCTACTTACATTTCACGCTGGTATTCTGTGAGAGCGTGGTCCTCCCCCGGTCGAGCCGACACATTCGTACTACAACTATGCTACTAGTTTAACTGCAGCATGGCTCTATCACGTAAATACGTACCTACTTACATTTTGCGCTGGTATTCTGTGAGAGCGTGGTCCTCCCCCGGTCGAGCCGACACATTCGTACTACAACTATGCTACTAGTTTAACTGCAGCATGGCTCTGTCACGTAAATACGTACCTACTTACATTTTGCGCTGGTATTCTGTGAGAGCGTGGTCCTCCCCCGGTCGATCCGACACATTCGTACTACAACTATGCTACTAGTTTAACTGCAGCATGGCTCTATCACGTAAATACGTACCTACTTACATTTCACGCTGGTATTCTCTGAGAGCGTGGTCCTCCCCCGGTCGAGCCGACGCATTCGTACTACAACTATGCTACTAGTTTAACTGCAGCATGGCTCTATCACGTAAATACGTACCTACTTACATTTCACGCTGGTATTCTGTGAGAGCGTGGTCCTTCCCCGGTCGAGCCGACACATTCGTACTACAACTATGCTACTAGTTTAACTGCAGCATGGCTCTATCACGTAAATACGTACCTACTTACATTTCACGCTGGTATTCTGTGAGAGCGTGGTCCTCCCCCGGTCGAGCCGACACATTCGTACTACAACTATGCTACTAGTTTAACTGCAGCATGGCTCTATCACGTAAGTACGTACCTACTTACATTTTGCGCTGGTATTCTGTGAGAGCGTGGTCCTCCCCCGGTCGAGCTGACACATTCGTTTTACAACTATGCTACTAGTTTAACTGCAGCATGGCTCTATCACGTAAATACGTACCTACTTATATTTCACGCCGGTATTCTGTGAGAGCGTGGTCCTTCCCCGGTCGAGCCGACACATTCGTACTACAACTATGCTACTAGTTTAACTGCAGCATGGCTCTATCACGTAAATACGTACCTACTTACATTTTGCGCTGGTATTCTGTGAGAGCGTGGTCCTCCCCCGGTCGATCCGACACATTCGTACTACAACTATGCTACTAGTTTAACTGCAGCATGGCTCTATCACGTAAATACGTACCTACTTACATTTTGCGCTGGTATTCTGTGAGAGTGTGGTCCTCCCCCGGTCGAGCCGACACATTCGTACTACAACTATGCTACTAGTTTAACTGCAGCATGGCTCTATCACGTAAATACGTACCTACTTACATTTCACGCTGGTATTCTGTGAGAGCGTGGTCCTCCCCCGGTCGAGCCGACACATTCGTACTACAACTATTCTACTAGTTTAACTGCAGCATGGCTCTATCACGTAAATACGTACCTACTTACATTTCACGCTGGTATTCTGTGAGAGCGTGGTCCTCCCCCGGTCGAGCCGACACATTCGTACTACAACTATGCTACTAGTTTAACTGCAGCATGGCTCTATCACGTAAATACGTACCTACTTACATTTTGCGCTGGTATTCTGTGAGAACGTGGTCCTCCCCTGGTCGAGCCGACACATTCGTACTACAACTATGCTACTAGTTTAACTGCAGCATGGCTCTATCACGTAAATACGTACCTACTTACATTTTGCGCTGGTATTCTGTGAGAGCGTGGTCCTCCCCCGGTCGATCCGACACATTCGTACTACAACTATGCTACTAGTTTAACTGCAGCATGGCTCTATCACGTAAATACGTACCTACTTACATTTCACGCTGGTATTCTCTGAGAGCGTGGTCCTCCCCCGGTCGAGCCGACGCATTCGTACTACAACTATGCTACTAGTTTAACTGCAGCATGGCTCTATCACGTAAATACGTACCTACTTACATTTCACGCTGGTATTCTGTGAGAGCGTGGTCCTTCCCCGGTCGAGCCGACACATTCGTACTACAACTATGCTACTAGTTTAACTGCAGCATGGCTCTATCACGTAAATACGTACCTACTTACATTTCACGCTGGTATTCTGTGAGAGCGTGGTCCTCCCCCGGTCGAGCCGACACATTCGTACTACAACTATGCTACTAGTTTAACTGCAGCATGGCTCTATCACGTAAATACGTACCTACTTACATTTTGCGCTGGTATTCTGTGAGAGCGTGGTCCTCCCCCGGTCGAGCTGACACATTCGTTTTACAACTATGCTACTAGTTTAACTGCAGCATGGCTCTATCACGTAAATACGTACCTACTTATATTTCATGCCGGTATTCTGTGAGAGCGTGGTCCTTCCCCGGTCGAGCCGACACATTCGTACTACAACTATGCTACTAGTTTAACTGCAGCATGGCTCTATCACGTAAATACGTACCTACTTACATTTTGCGCTGGTATTCTGTGAGAGCGTGGTCCTCCCCCGGTCGATCCGACACATTCGTACTACAACTATGCTACTAGTTTAACTGCAGCATGGCTCTATCACGTCAATTCGTACCTACTTACATTTCACGCTGGTATTCTGTTAGAGCGCTGTCCTTCCCCGGTCGAGCCGACGCATTCGTACTACAACTATGCTACTAGTTTAACTGCAGCATGGCTCTATCACGTAAATACGTACCTACTTACATTTCACGCTGGTATTCTGTGAGAGCGTGGTCCTTCCCCGGTCGAGCCGACACATTCGTACTACAACTATGCTACTAGTTTAACTGCAGCATGGCTCTATCACGTAAATACGTACCTACTTACATTTCACGCTGGTATTCTCTGAGAGCGTGGTCCTCCCCCGGTCGAGCCGACACATTCGTACTACAACTATGCTACTAGTTTAACTGCAGCATGGCTCTATCACGTAAATACGTACCTACTTACATTTTGCGCTGGTATTCTGTGAGAGCGTGGTCCTCCCCCGGTCGAGCCGACACATTCGTACTACAACTATGCTACTAGTTTAACTGCAGCATGGCTCTATCACGTAAATACGTACCTACTTACATTTTGCGCTGGTATTCTGTGAGAGCGTGGTCCTTCCCCGGTCGAGCCGACACATTCGTACTACAACTATGATACTAGTTTAACTGCAGCATGGCTCTATCACGTAAATACGTACCTACTTACATTTCACGCTGGTATTCTGTGAGAGCGTGGTCCTCCCCCGGTCGAGCCGACACATTCGTACTACAACTATGCTACTAGTTTAACTGCAGCATGGCTCTATCACGTCAATTCGTACCTACTTATATTTCACGCTGGTATTCTGTTAGAGCGCTGTCCTTCCCCGGTCGAGCCGACACATTCGTGCTACAACTATGCTACTAGTTTAACTGCAGCATGGCTCTATCACGTAAATACGTACCTACTTACATTTCACGCTGGTATTCTGTGAGAGCGTGGTCCTTCCCCGGTCGAGCCGACACATTCGTACTACAACTATGCTACTAGTTTAACTGCAGCATGGCTCTATCACGTAAATACGTACCTACTTACATTTCACGCTGGTATTCTGTGAGAGCGTGGTCCTCCCCCGGTCGAGCCGACGCATTCGTACTACAACTATGCTACTAGTTTAACTGCAGCATGGCTCTATCACGTAAATACGTACCTACTTACATTTCACGCTGGTATTCTGTGAGAGCGTGGTCCTTCCCCGGTCGAGCCGACACATTCGTACTACAACTATGCTACTAGTTTAACTGCAGCATGGCTCTATCACGTAAATACGTACCTACTTACATTTCACGCTGGTATTCTGTGAGAGCGTGGTCCTCCCCCGGTCGAGCCGACACATTCGTACTACAACTATGCTACTAGTTTAACTGCAGCATGGCTCTATCACGTAAATACGTACCTACTTACATTTTGCGCTGGTATTCTGTGAGAGCGTGGTCCTCCCCCGGTCGAGCCGACACATTCGTACTACAACTATGCTACTAGTTTAACTGCAGCATGGCTCTATCACGTAAATACGTACCTACTTACATTTCACGCTGGTATTCTTTGAGAGCGTGGTCCTTCCCCGGTCGAGCCGACACATTCGTACTACAACTATGCTACTAGTTTAACTGCAGCATGGCTCTATCACGTAAATACGTACCTACTTACATTTTGCGCTGGTATTCTGTGAGAACGTGGTCCTTCCCCGGTCGAGCCGACACATTCGTACTACAACTATGCTACTAGTTTAACTGCAGCATGGCTCTATCACGTAAATACGTACCCACTTACATTTTGCGCTGGTATTCTGTGAGAGCGTGGTCCTTCCCCGGTCGAGCCGACACATTCGTACTACAACTATGCTACTAGTTTAACTGCAGCATGGCTCTATCACGTAAATACGTACCTACTTACATTTCACGCTGGTATTCTGTGAGAGTGTGGTCCTTCCCCGGTCGAGCCGACACATTCGTACTACAACTATGCTACTAGTTTAACTGCAGCATGGCTCTATCACGTAAATACGTACCTACTTACATTTTACGCTGGTATTCTGTGAGAGCGTGGTCCTTCCCCGGTCGAGCCGACACATTCGTACTACAACTATGCTACTAGTTTAACTGCAGCATGGCTCTATCACGTAAATACGTACCTACTTACATTTTGCGCTGGTATTCTGTGAGAGCGTGGTCCTCCCCCGGTCGAGCCGACACATTCGTACTACAACTATGCTACTAGTTTAACTGCAGCATGGCTCTATCACGTTAATACGTCCCTACTTACATTTCACGCTGGTATTCTGTGAGAGCGTGGTCCTCCCCCGGTCGAGCCGACACATTCGTACTACAATATGCTACTAGTTTAACTGCAGCATGGCTCTATCACGTAAATACGTACCTACTTACATTTCACGCTGGTATTCTGTGAGAGCGTGGTCCTTCCCCGGTCGAGCCGACACATTCGTACTACAACTATGCTACTAGTTTAACTGCAGCATGGCTCTATCACGTAAATATGTACCTACTTACATTTCACGCTGGTATTCTGTAGGAGCGTGCACCTCCCCCGGTCGAGCCGACACATTCGTACTACAACTATGCTACTAGTTTAACTGCAGCATGGCTCTATCACGTAAATACGTACCTACTTACATTTTGCGCTGGTATTCTGTGAGAGCGTGGTCCTCCCCCGGTCGAGCCGACACATTCGTACTACAATTATGCTACTAGTTTAACTGCAGCTTGGCTCTATCACGTAAATACGTACCTACTTACATTTCACGCTGGTATTCTGTGAGAGCGTGGTCCTTCCCCGGTTGAGCCGACACATTCGTACTACAACTATGCTACTAGTTTAACTGCAGCATGGCTCTATCACGTAAATACGTACCTACTTTCATTTTGCGCTGGTATTCTGTGAGAGCGTGGTCCTCCCCCGGTCGAGCCGACACATTCGTACTACAACTATGCTACTAGTTTAACTGCAGCATGGCTTTATCACGTAAATACGTACCTACTTATATTTCACGCTGGTATTCTGTGAGAGCGTGGTCCTCCCCCGGTCGAGCCGACACATTCGTACTACAACTATGCTACTAGTTTAACTGCAGCATGGCTCTATCACGTAAATACGTACCTACTTACATTTTGCGCTGGTATTCTGTGAGAGCGTGGTCCTCCCCCGGTCGAGCCGACACATTCGTACTACAACTATGCTACTAGTTTAACTGCAGCATGGCTCTATCACGTAAATACGTACCTACTTACATTTTGCGCTGGTATTCTGTGAGAGCGTGCTCCTCCCCCGGTCGAGCCGACACATTCGTACTACAACTATGCTACTAGTTTAACTGCAGCATGGCTCTATCACGTAAATACGTACCTACTTACATTTCACGCTGGTATTCTGTGAGAGCGTGGTCCTCCCCCGGTCGAGCCGACACATTCGTACTACAACTATGCTACTAGTTTAACTGCAGCATGGCTCTATCACGTAAATACGTACCTACTTACATTTCACGCTGGTATTCTCTGAGAGCGTGGTCCTCCCCCGGTCGAGCCGACACATTCGTACTACAACTATGCTACTAGTTTAACTGCAGCATGGCTCTATCACGTAAATACGTATCTACTTACATTTTGCGCTGGTATTCTGTGAGAGCGTGGTCCTCCCCCGGTCGAGCCGACACATTCGTACTACAACTATGCTACTAGTTTAACTGCAGCATGGCTCTATCACGTAAATACGTACCTACTTACATTTTGCGCTGGTATTCTGTGAGAGCGTGGTCCTTCCCCGGTCGAGCCGACACATTCGTGGTACAACTATGCTACTAGTTTAACTGCAGCTTGGCTCTATCAAGTAAATACGTACCTACTTTTATTTCACGCTGGTATTCTGTGAGAGCGTGGTCCTTCCCCGGTCGAGCCGACACATTCGTACTACAACTATGCTACTAGTTTAACTGCAGCATGGCTCTATCACGTAAATACGTACCTACTTACATTTCACGCTGGTATTCTGTGAGAGCGTGGTCCTCCCCCGGTCGAGCCGACACATTCGTACTACAACTATGCTACTAGTTTAACTGCAGCATGGCTCTATCACGTAAATACGTACCTACTTACATTTCACGCTGGTATTCTGTGAGAGCGTGGTCCTCCCCCGGTCGAGCCGACGCATTCGTACTACAACTTTGCTACTAGTTTAACTGCAGCATGGCTCTATCACGTAAATACGTACCTACTTACATTTTGCGCTGGTATTCTGTGAGAGCGTGGTCCTCCCCCGGTCGAGCCGACACATTCGTACTACTACTATGCTACTAGTTTAACTGCAGCATGGCTCTATCACGTAAATACGTACCTACTTACATTTCACGCTGGTATTCTGTGAGAGCGTGGTCCTTCCCCGGTCGAGCCGACACATTCGTACTACAACTATGCTACTAGTTTAACTGCAGCATGGCTCTATCACGTAAATACGTACCTACTTACATTTCACGCTGGTATTCTGTGAGAGCGTGGTCCTCCCCCGGTCGAGCCGACACATTCGTACTACAACTATGCTACTAGTTTAACTGCAGCTTGGCTCTATCACGTAAATACGTACCTACTTACATTTTGCGCTGGTATTCTGTGAGAGCGTGGTCCTCCCCCGGTCGAGCTGACACATTCGTTTTACAACTATGCTACTAGTTTAACTGCAGCATGGCTCTATCACGTCAATACGTACCTACTTACATTTCACGCTGGTATTCTGTTAGAGCGCTGTCCTTCCCCGGTCGAGCCGACACATTCGTGCTACAACTATGCTACTAGTTTAATTGCAGCATGGCTCTATCACGTAAATACGTACCTACTTACATTTCACGCTGGTATTCTGTAAGAGCGTGGTCCTTCCCCGGTCGAGCCGACACATTCGTACTACAACTATGCTACTAGTTTAACTGCAGCATGGCTCTATCACGTAAATACGTACCTACTTATATTTCACGCTGGTATTCTGTGAGAGCGTGGTCCTTCCCCGGTCGAGCCGACACATTCGTACTACAACTATGCTACTAGTTTAACTGCAGCATGGCTCTATCACGTAAATACGTACCTACTTACATTTTGCGCTGGTATTCTGTGAGAGCGTGGTCCTCCCCCGGTCGAGCCGACACATTCGTACTACAACTATGCTACTAGTTTAACTGCAGCATGGCTCTATCACGTAAATACGTACCTACCTACATTTTGCGCTGGTATTCTGTGTGAGCGTGGTCCTCCCCCGGTCGAGCCGACACATTCGTACTACAACTATGCTACTAGTTTAACTGCAGCATGGCTCTATCACGTAAATACGTACCTACTTACATTTTGCGCTGGTATTCTGTGAATGCGTGGTCCTCCCCCGGTCGAGCCGACACATTCGTACTACAACTATGCTACTAGTTTAACTGCAGCACGGCTCCATCACGTAAATACGTACCTACTTACATTTCACGCTGGTATTCTGTGAGAGCGTGGTCCTTCCCCGGTCGAGCCGACACATTCGTACTACAACTATGCTACTAGTTTAATTGCAGCATGGCTCTATCACGAAAATACGTACCTACTTACATTTCACGCTGGTATTCTGTGAGAGCGTGGTCCTCCCCCGGTCGAGCCGACGCATTCGTACTACAACTATGCTACTAGTTTAACTGCAGCATGGGTCTATCACGTAAATACGTACCTACTTTTATTTCACGCTGGTATTCTGTGAGAGCGTGGTCCTCCCCCGGTCGAGCCGACACATTCGTACTACAACTATGCTACTAGTTTAACTGCAGCATGGCTCTATCACGTAAATACGTACCTACTTACATTTTGCGCTGGTATTCTGTGAGAGCGTGGTCCTCCCCCGGTCGAGCCGACACATTCGTACTACAACTATGCTACTAGTTTAATTGCAGCATGGCTCTATCACGTAAATACGTACCTACTTATATTTCACGCTGGTATTCTGTGAGAGCGTGGTCCTTCCCCGGTCGAGCCGACACATTCGTACTACAACTATGCTACTAGTTTAACTGCAGCATGGCTCTATCACGTAAATACGTACCTACTTACATTTTGCGCTGGTATTCTGTGAGAGCGTGGTCCTCCCCCGGTCGAACCGACACATTCGTACTACAACTATGCTACTAGTTTAACTGCAGCATGGCTCTATCACGTAAATACGTACCTACTTACATTTCACGCTGGTATTCTGTGAGAGCGTGGTCCTTCCCCGGTCGAGCCGACACATTCGTACTACAACTATGCTACTAGTTTAACTGCAGCATGGCTCTATCACGTAAATACGTACCTACTTACATTTCACGCTGGTATTCTGTGAGAGCGTGGTCCTTCCCCGGTCGAGCCGACACATTCGTACTACAACTATGCTACTAGTTTAACTGCAGCATGGCTCTATCACGTAAATACGTACCCACTTACATTTTGCGCTGGTATTCTGTGAGAGCGTGGTCCTCCCCCGGTCGAGCCGACACATTCGTACTACAACTATGCTACTAGTTTAACTGCAGCATGGCTCTATCAAGTAAATACGTACCTACTTTTATTTCACCCTGGTATTCTGTGAGAGCGTGGTTCTTCCCCGGTCGAGCCGACACATTCGTACTACAACTATGCTACTAGTTTAACTGCAGCATGGCTCTATCACGTAAATACGTACCTACTTACATTTCACGCTGGTATTCTGTGAGAGCGTGGTCCTCCCCCGGTCGAGCCGACACATTCGTTTTACAACTATGCTACTAGTTTAATTGCAGCATGGCTCTATCACGTAAATACGTACCTACTTACATTTCACGCTGGTATTCTGTGAGAGCGTGGTCCTTCCCCGGTCGAGCCGACACATTCGTACTACAACTATGCTACTAGTTTAACTGCAGCATGGCTCTATCACGTAAATACGTACCTACTTACATTTCACGCTGGTATTCTGTGAGAGCGTGGTCCTCCCCCGGTCGAGCCGACACATTCGTACTACAACTATGCTACTAGTTTAACTGCAGCATGGCTCTATCAAGTAAATACGTACCTACTTACATTTCACGCTGGTATTCTGTGAGAGCGTGGTCCTTCCCCGGTCGAGCCGACACATTCGTACTACAACTATGCTACTAGTTTAACTGCAGCATGGCTCTATCACGTAAATACGTACCTACTTACATTTCACGCTGGTATTCTGTGAGAGCGTGGTCCTTCCCCGGTTGAGCCGACACATTCGTACTACAACTATGCTACTAGTTTAACTGCAGCATGGCTCTATCACGTAAATACGTACCTACTTACATTTTGCGCTGGTATTCTGTGAGAGCGTGGTCCTCCCCCGGTCGAGCCGACACATTCGTACTACAACTATGCTACTAGTTTAACTGCAGCATGGCTCTATCACGTAAATACGTACCTACTTACATTTCACGCTGGTATTCTGTGAGAGCGTGGTCCTCCCCCGGTCGAGCCGACACATTCGTACTACAACTATGCTACTAGTTTAACTGCAGCATGGCTCTATCACGTAAATACGTACCTACTTACATTTCACGCTGGTATTCTGTGAGAGCGTGGTCCTCCCCCGGTCGAGCCGACACATTCGTACTACAACTATGCTACTAGTTTAACTGCAGCATGGCTCTATCACGTAAATACGTACCTACTTACATTTTGCGCTGGTATTCTGTGAGAGCGTGGTCCTCCCCCGGTCGAGCCGACACATTCGTACTACAACTATGCTACTAGTTTAACTGCAGCATGGCTCTATCACGTAAATACGTACCTACTTACATTTCACGCTGGTATTCTGTGAGAGCGTGGTCCTCTCCCGGTCGAGCCGACGCATTCGTACTACAACTATGCTACTAGTTTAACCGCAGCATGGCTCTATCACGTAAATACGTACCTACTTACATTTCACGCTGGTGTTCTGTGAGAGCGTGGTCCTTCCCCGGTCGAGCCGACACATTCGTACTACAACTATGCTACTAGATTAACTGCAGCATGGCTCTATCACGTAAATACGTACCTACTTACATTTTGCGCTGGTATTCTGTGAGAGCGTGGTCCTCCCCCGGTCGAGCCGACACATTCGTACTACAACTATGCTACTAGTTTAACTGCAGCATGGCTCTATCACGTAAATACGTACCTACTTACATTTCACGCTGGTATTCTTTGAGAGCGTGGTCCTTCCCCGGTCGAGCCGACACATTCGTACTACAACTATGCTACTAGTTTAACTGCAGCATGGCTCTATCACGTAAATACGTACCTACTTACATTTTGCGCTGGTATTCTGTGAGAGCGTGGTCCTTCCCCGGTCGAGCCGACACATTCGTACTACAACTATGCTACTAGTTTAACTGCAGCATGGCTCTATCACGTAAATACGTACCTACTTACATTTCACGCTGGTATTCTCTGAGAGCGTGGTCCTCCCCCGGTCGAGCCGACGCATTCGTACTACAACTATGCTACTAGTTTAACTGCAGCATGGCTCTATCACGTAAATACGTACCTACTTACATTTCACGCTGGTATTCTGTGAGAGCGTGGTCCTTCCCCGGTCGAGCCGACACATTCGTACTACAACTATGCTACTAGTTTAACTGCAGCATGGCTCTATCACGTAAATACGTACCTACTTACATTTTCCGCTGGTATTCTGTGAGAGCGTGGTCCTCCCCCGGTCGAGCCGACACATTCGTACTACAACTATGCTACTAGTTTAACTGCAGCATGGCTCTATCACGTAAATACGTACCTACTTACATTTCACGCTGGTATTCTCTGAGAGCGTGGTCCTCCCCCGGTCGAGCCGACGCATTCGTACTACAACTATGCTACTAGTTTAACTGCAGCATGGCTCTATCACGTAAATACGTACCTACTTACATTTTGCGCTGGTATTCTGTGAGAGCGTGGTCCTCCCCCGGTCGAGCCGACACATTCGTACTACAACTATGCTACTAGTTTAACTGCAGCATGGCTCTATCACGTAAATACGTACCTACTTACATTTCACGCTGGTATTCTGTGAGAGCGTGGTCCTCCCCCGGTCGAGCCGACACATTCGTACTACAACTATTCTACTAGTTTAACTGCAGCATGGCTCTATCACGTAAATACGTACCTACTTACATTTCACGCTGGTATTCTGTGAGAGCGTGGTCCTCCCCCGGTCGAGCCGACACATTCGTACTACAACTATGCTACTAGTTTAACTGCAGCACGGCTCTATCACGTAAATACGTACCTACTTACATTTTGCGCTGGTATTCTGTGAGAGCGTGGTCCTCCCCCGGTCGAGCCGACACATTCGTACTACAACTATGCTACTAGTTTAACTGCAGCATGGCTCTGTCACGTAAATACGTACCTACTTACATTTTGCGCTGGTATTCTGTGAGAGCGTGGTCCTCCCCCGGTCGATCCGACACATTCGTACTACAACTATGCTACTAGTTTAACTGCAGCATGGCTCTATCACGTAAATACGTACCTACTTACATTTCACGCTGGTATTCTCTGAGAGCGTGGTCCTCCCCCGGTCGAGCCGACGCATTCGTACTACAACTATGCTACTAGTTTAACTGCAGCATGGCTCTATCACGTAAATACGTACCTACTTACATTTCACGCTGGTATTCTGTGAGAGCGTGGTCCTTCCCCGGTCGAGCCGACACATTCGTACTACAACTATGCTACTAGTTTAACTGCAGCATGGCTCTATCACGTAAATACGTACCTACTTACATTTCACGCTGGTATTCTGTGAGAGCGTGGTCCTCCCCCGGTCGAGCCGACACATTCGTACTACAACTTTGCTACTAGTTTAACTGCAGCATGGCTCTATCACGTAAGTACGTACCTACTTACATTTTGCGCTGGTATTCTGTGAGAGCGTGGTCCTCCCCCGGTCGAGCTGACACATTCGTTTTACAACTATGCTACTAGTTTAACTGCAGCATGGCTCTATCACGTAAATACGTACCTACTTATATTTCACGCCGGTATTCTGTGAGAGCGTGGTCCTTCCCCGGTCGAGCCGACACATTCGTACTACAACTATGCTACTAGTTTAACTGCAGCATGGCTCTATCACGTAAATACGTACCTACTTACATTTTGCGCTGGTATTCTGTGAGAGCGTGGTCCTCCCCCGGTCGATCCGACACATTCGTACTACAACTATGCTACTAGTTTAACTGCAGCATGGCTCTATCACGTAAATACGTACCTACTTACATTTTGCGCTGGTATTCTGTGAGAGTGTGGTCCTCCCCCGGTCGAGCCGACACATTCGTACTACAACTATGCTACTAGTTTAACTGCAGCATGGCTCTATCACGTAAATACGTACCTACTTACATTTCACGCTGGTATTCTGTGAGAGCGTGGTCCTCCCCCGGTCGAGCCGACACATTCGTACTACAACTATTCTACTAGTTTAACTGCAGCATGGCTCTATCACGTAAATACGTACCTACTTACATTTCACGCTGGTATTCTGTGAGAGCGTGGTCCTCCCCCGGTCGAGCCGACACATTCGTACTACAACTATGCTACTAGTTTAACTGCAGCATGGCTCTATCACGTAAATACGTACCTACTTACATTTTGCGCTGGTATTCTGTGAGAGCGTGGTCCTCCCCCGGTCGAGCCGACACATTCGTACTACAACTATGCTACTAGTTTAACTGCAGCATGGCTCTATCACGTAAATACGTACCTACTTACATTTTGCGCTGGTATTCTGTGAGAGCGTGGTCCTCCCCCGGTCGATCCGACACATTCGTACTACAACTATGCTACTAGTTTAACTGCAGCATGGCTCTATCACGTAAATACGTACCTACTTACATTTCACGCTGGTATTCTCTGAGAGCGTGGTCCTCCCCCGGTCGAGCCGACGCATTCGTACTACAACTATGCTACTAGTTTAACTGCAGCATGGCTCTATCACGTAAATACGTACCTACTTACATTTCACGCTGGTATTCTGTGAGAGCGTGGTCCTTCCCCGGTCGAGCCGACACATTCGTACTACAACTATGCTACTAGTTTAACTGCAGCATGGCTCTATCACGTAAATACGTACCTACTTACATTTCACGCTGGTATTCTGTGAGAGCGTGGTCCTCCCCCGGTCGAGCCGACACATTCGTACTACAACTATGCTACTAGTTTAACTGCAGCATGGCTCTATCACGTAAATACGTACCTACTTACATTTTGCGCTGGTATTCTGTGAGAGCGTGGTCCTCCCCCGGTCGAGCTGACACATTCGTTTTACAACTATGCTACTAGTTTAACTGCAGCATGGCTCTATCACGTAAATACGTACCTACTTATATTTCATGCCGGTATTCTGTGAGAGCGTGGTCCTTCCCCGGTCGAGCCGACACATTCGTACTACAACTATGCTACTAGTTTAACTGCAGCATGGCTCTATCACGTAAATACGTACCTACTTACATTTTGCGCTGGTATTCTGTGAGAGCGTGGTCCTCCCCCGGTCGATCCGACACATTCGTACTACAACTATGCTACTAGTTTAACTGCAGCATGGCTCTATCACGTCAATTCGTACCTACTTACATTTCACGCTGGTATTCTGTTAGAGCGCTGTCCTTCCCCGGTCGAGCCGACGCATTCGTACTACAACTATGCTACTAGTTTAACTGCAGCATGGCTCTATCACGTAAATACGTACCTACTTACATTTCACGCTGGTATTCTGTGAGAGCGTGGTCCTTCCCCGGTCGAGCCGACACATTCGTACTACAACTATGCTACTAGTTTAACTGCAGCATGGCTCTATCACGTAAATACGTACCTACTTACATTTCACGCTGGTATTCTGTGAGAGCGTGGTCCTCCCCCGGTCGAGCCGACACATTCGTACTACAACTATGCTACTAGTTTAACTGCAGCATGGCTCTATCACGTAAATACGTACTAACTTACATTTTGCGCTGGTATTCTGTGAGAGCGTGGTCCTCCCCCGGTCGAGCTGACACATTCGTTTTACAACTATGCTACTAGTTTAACTGCAGCATGGCTCTATCACGTAAATACGTACCTACTTATATTTCACGCCGGTATTCTGTGAGAGCGTGGTCCTTCCCCGGTCGAGCCGACACATTCGTACTACAACTATGATACTAGTTTAACTGCAGCATGGCTCTATCACGTAAATACGTACCTACTTACATTTCACGCTGGTATTCTGTGAGAGCGTGGTCCTCCCCCGGTCGAGCCGACACATTCGTACTACAACTATGCTACTAGTTTAACTGCAGCATGGCTCTATCACGTCAATTCGTACCTACTTATATTTCACGCTGGTATTCTGTTAGAGCGCTGTCCTTCCCCGGTCGAGCCGACACATTCGTGCTACAACTATGCTACTAGTTTAACTGCAGCATGGCTCTATCACGTAAATACGTACCTACTTACATTTCACGCTGGTATTCTGTGAGAGCGTGGTCCTTCCCCGGTCGAGCCGACACATTCGTACTACAACTATGCTACTAGTTTAACTGCAGCATGGCTCTATCACGTAAATACGTACCTACTTACATTTCACGCTGGTATTCTGTGAGAGCGTGGTCCTCCCCCGGTCGAGCCGACGCATTCGTACTACAACTATGCTACTAGTTTAACTGCAGCATGGCTCTATCACGTAAATACGTACCTACTTACATTTCACGCTGGTATTCTGTGAGAGCGTGGTCCTTCCCCGGTCGAGCCGACACATTCGTACTACAACTATGCTACTAGTTTAACTGCAGCATGGCTCTATCACGTAAATACGTACCTACTTACATTTCACGCTGGTATTCTGTGAGAGCGTGGTCCTCCCCCGGTCGAGCCGACACATTCGTACTACAACTATGCTACTAGTTTAACTGCAGCATGGCTCTATCACGTAAATACGTACCTACTTACATTTTGCGCTGGTATTCTGTGAGAGCGTGGTCCTCCCCCGGTCGAGCCGACACATTCGTACTACAACTATGCTACTAGTTTAACTGCAGCATGGCTCTATCACGTAAATACGTACCTACTTACATTTCACGCTGGTATTCTTTGAGAGCGTGGTCCTTCCCCGGTCGAGCCGACACATTCGTACTACAACTATGCTACTAGTTTAACTGCAGCATGGCTCTATCACGTAAATACGTACCTACTTACATTTTGCGCTGGTATTCTGTGAGAACGTGGTCCTTCCCCGGTCGAGCCGACACATTCGTACTACAACTATGCTACTAGTTTAACTGCAGCATGGCTCTATCACGTAAATACGTACCCACTTACATTTTGCGCTGGTATTCTGTGAGAGCGTGGTCCTTCCCCGGTCGAGCCGACACATTCGTACTACAACTATGCTACTAGTTTAACTGCAGCATGGCTCTATCACGTAAATACGTACCTACTTACATTTCACGCTGGTATTCTGTGAGAGTGTGGTCCTTCCCCGGTCGAGCCGACACATTCGTACTACAACTATGCTACTAGTTTAACTGCAGCATGGCTCTATCACGTAAATACGTACCTACTTACATTTTACGCTGGTATTCTGTGAGAGCGTGGTCCTTCCCCGGTCGAGCCGACACATTCGTACTACAACTATGCTACTAGTTTAACTGCAGCATGGCTCTATCACGTAAATACGTACCTACTTACATTTTGCGCTGGTATTCTGTGAGAGCGTGGTCCTCCCCCGGTCGAGCCGACACATTCGTACTACAACTATGCTACTAGTTTAACTGCAGCATGGCTCTATCACGTTAATACGTCCCTACTTACATTTCACGCTGGTATTCTGTGAGAGCGTGGTCCTCCCCCGGTCGAGCCGACACATTCGTACTACAATATGCTACTAGTTTAACTGCAGCATGGCTCTATCACGTAAATACGTACCTACTTACATTTCACGCTGGTATTCTGTGAGAGCGTGGTCCTTCCCCGGTCGAGCCGACACATTCGTACTACAACTATGCTACTAGTTTAACTGCAGCATGGCTCTATCACGTAAATATGTACCTACTTACATTTCACGCTGGTATTCTGTAGGAGCGTGCACCTCCCCCGGTCGAGCCGACACATTCGTACTACAACTATGCTACTAGTTTAACTGCAGCATGGCTCTATCACGTAAATACGTACCTACTTACATTTTGCGCTGGTATTCTGTGAGAGCGTGGTCCTCCCCCGGTCGAGCCGACACATTCGTACTACAATTATGCTACTAGTTTAACTGCAGCTTGGCTCTATCACGTAAATACGTACCTACTTACATTTCACGCTTGTATTCTGTGAGAGCGTGGTCCTTCCCCGGTTGAGCCGACACATTCGTACTACAACTATGCTACTAGTTTAACTGCAGCATGGCTCTATCACGTAAATACGTACCTACTTTCATTTTGCGCTGGTATTCTGTGAGAGCGTGGTCCTCCCCCGGTCGAGCCGACACATTCGTACTACAACTATGCTACTAGTTTAACTGCAGCATGGCTTTATCACGTAAATACGTACCTACTTATATTTCACGCTGGTATTCTGTGAGAGCGTGGTCCTCCCCCGGTCGAGCCGACACATTCGTACTACAACTATGCTACTAGTTTAACTGCAGCATGGCTCTATCACGTAAATACGTACCTACTTACATTTTGCGCTGGTATTCTGTGAGAGCGTGGTCCTCCCCCGGTCGAGCCGACACATTCGTACTACAACTATGCTACTAGTTTAACTGCAGCATGGCTCTATCACGTAAATACGTACCTACTTACATTTTGCGCTGGTATTCTGTGAGAGCGTGCTCCTCCCCCGGTCGAGCCGACACATTCGTACTACAACTATGCTACTAGTTTAACTGCAGCATGGCTCTATCACGTAAATACGTACCTACTTACATTTCACGCTGGTATTCTGTGAGAGCGTGGTCCTCCCCCGGTCGAGCCGACACATTCGTACTACAACTATGCTACTAGTTTAACTGCAGCATGGCTCTATCACGTAAATACGTACCTACTTACATTTCACGCTGGTATTCTCTGAGAGCGTGGTCCTCCCCCGGTCGAGCCGACACATTCGTACTACAACTATGCTACTAGTTTAACTGCAGCATGGCTCTATCACGTAAATACGTACCTACTTACATTTTGCGCTGGTATTCTGTGAGAGCGTGGTCCTCCCCCGGTCGAGCCGACACATTCGTACTACAACTATGCTACTAGTTTAACTGCAGCATGGCTCTATCACGTAAATACGTACCTACTTACATTTTGCGCTGGTATTCTGTGAGAGCGTGGTCCTTCCCCGGTCGAGCCGACACATTCGTGCTACGACTATGCTACTAGTTTAACTGCAGCATGGCTCTATCACGTAAATACGTACCTACTTACATTTCACGCTGGTATTCTGTGAGAGCGTGGTCCTCCCCCGGTCGAGCCGACACATTCGTACTACAACTATGCTACTAGTTTAACTGCAGCATGGCTCTATCACGTAAATACGTACCTACTTACATTTTGCGCTGGTATTCTGTGAGAGCGTGGTCCTTCCCCGGTCGAGCCGACACATTCGTGGTACAACTATGCTACTAGTTTAACTGCAGCTTGGCTCTATCACGTAAATACGTACCTACTTACATTTTGCGCTGGTATTCTGTGAGAGCGTGGTCCTTCCCCGGTCGAGCCGATACATTCGTGCTACAACTGTGCTACTAGTTTAACTGCAGCATGGCTCTATCACGTAAATACGTACCTACTTACATTTTGCGCTGGTATTCTGTGAGAGCGTGGTCCTTCCCCGGTCGAGCCGATACATTCGTGCTACAACTGTGCTACTAGTTTAACTGCAGCATGGCTCTATCACGTAAATACGTACCTACTTACATTTTGCGCTGGTATTCTGTGAGAGCGTGGTCCTTCCCCGGTCGAGCCGACACATTCGTGCTACAACTATGCTACTAGTTTAACTGCAGCATGGCTCTATCACGTAAATACGTACCTACTTACATTTTGCGCTGGTATTCTGTGAGAGCGTGGTCCTCCCCCGGTCGAGCCGACACATTCGTACTACAACTATGCTACTAGTTTAACTGCAGCATGGCTCTATCACGTAAATACGTACCTACTTATATTTTGCGCTGGTATTCTGTGAGAGCGTGGTCCTTCCCCGGTCGAGCCGACACATTCGCGCTACAACTGTGCTACTAATGTAACTGCAGCGTGGCTTTACTCGTATCACGTAAATACGTACTTACACTTTGCACTTAACCTAGAAATAATTTTAATTTCTTTGCCTTGTAAGTGTTCAGGAGGGATGGGTTATATTAAATAGTGTTTGCCTTCACCTCCGAGCATGTAGAAAATTAATTAATACAAAAAAATAGAAATATAAAAGTAATAATTATATTTTAAACACTTCTATGAAATCTACGATGATCGCTTATCGTCTGAATTACTACGGCCACAGAATAAATAAATAAATAATAGTACTACTACGGCGTCAAAGTAAAGCTACCATGTAGCTCAGATGGTTAACGCTCGCTGTAAATATAACAGAACGCGAGTAACCCGGGTTCGATCCCCGCTGGCACCAATGAAATTGTTAATTGCAATTTTAAGTGCTGATTTACCACGTGCTCGGCGGTGAAGGAAAACGTCGTTAGGAAACCTGCATATCTGAAGAATAAGAAAAAAAAAATATTTCAAAGACATGTGAAGTTCGCGTACACGCATTGGAGCAGCACGACGGACATTTCCTTGCCCCAAAAACCTTCTCAGAAATGAGGGGTGCCCTGTGCCCAGCAGTGGAACGTATATAGGCTGTAACTTTACTTTTTACTTTTACAAATTAAAGTCATCGTGATACAGACAGTTCAGGACATTACGAGCGATGAACACAGAACTTTTTACCGACTTCAAAAAGGAAGAGGTATTCAATTCGACCGCATGTTTGTCTATGTGTGTTGCCTCTGAACTTTTCTCTGCGTGAACCGATTTTGATCTCAAATCAAAATCTGACCATTCGTTTTAGAGTTATTTTTAATAACGCGTATTTAATTGACTTCGAATACATTGATGATGTTCTCATTTTAGTTACATTAAAGTCGGTTATGCAAAATTTTAAATTCTACAACTCGCCAATTTTTGCCTTCTGCTCCCTCAACCTCATATAAAAATGATGAGTTAGAGTTACCCATCACTATTTTGATTGGAATATTATCGTCCGTAGGCTGAGGAAACTCAACCTCAAACGGACGTTCAAAAATATTTAGAATAGGTCGGCTCATTAAAATAAAACTAAAAATAAAACTAAATTTACGGATTTTATCGCGTTTATTTACTACTTTTACTTATTTTCAATTCCTGACGTTTCTGGTGCTACAGCACCCACGACTATGCCAGTAAAGAATTTATTACGACGCTTCTCAAATTAGATCCTGGGAGGAACGGAACTGAATCCTTGAAATAAATGAATATATTTTTAATAGAACCTGCTGAATAAGAGTGACAAAGGAGCACACCTGTTGGTAATTAGATCCTGGGAGGAACGGAACTGAATCTTTGAAATACGTGAACATATTTTTAATAGAACATGCTGAATAAGAGTGACCAACGAGCACACCTGGTGGTAATTAGATCCTGGGAGGAACGGAACTGAATACTTGAAATACATGAATATATTTTTAATAGAACATGCTGAATAAGAGTGACAAACGAGCACACCTGTTGGTAATTAGATCCTGGGAGGAACGGAACCGAATCCTTGAAATAAATGAATATATTTTTAATAGAACATGCTGAATAAGAGTGACAAACGAGCACACCTGTTGGTAATTAGATCCTGGGAGGAACGGAACTGAATCCTTGAAATAAATGAATATATTTTTAATAGAACATGCTGAATAAGAGTGACAAACGAGCACACCTGTTGGTAATTAGATCCTGGGAGGAACGGAACTGAATCCTTGAAATAAATGAATATGTTTTTAATAGAACATGCTGAATAAGAGTGACAAATGAGCACACAGTCCACCTGTTGGTAATTGGATGCTATGGCTCATAATACATCTATTCTCGATTAAGAATCAAAATGCAGATGCGTTGTCACCTCTAAGGACAAAGATGGAATGCCTCGTTTTCAGTAAAAATTGTCTCCGGTCCTCTACATTCATACTACGAAACATAGTAATATTGAGAATTGAGATCCTATTTTACGCTGGTATTCTGTGCATGCGTGATAGCTGCAGCACGGCTATACCACTTAGATTTCACATTCACGATCCATTTTTGGATGTACGTAAGTTTAACCATGAGTAGTTTTAGTTTAATTGACAGTACGCCCGAAAAAGTTGCAGTCAGTTAAAAATTTCAACTTCGGATTTCACACACACAATCAGTTTTTGGATGTACGTAAGTTCAAATGATCATTTTAACTGACCGTGTGTGGCGAGCATTACAGAGAAACTTTATACCTAATTGAAAGATATATATTACTTTTATTCAAAGTTAATTTTGTTCAAAAACATCACATTAAAGTTAAAAATAACGCGTGTATAGTGAAAAGCAAATATCATGGTTCATATTCGTATCAACAGCGGCGTGTTTGTTTATTTTGATTGAATTGCAATCGTTAAAACAATATCAACATTTATATAAGCATATGGACTTAACAAAAAGAAAAAAAGAATGCTTTTTGCGTATCTTGCTTTTAGGGTATAGTTATTTTAAGAGGGTTTTAGGGCAAGGAACTGTCAACCGCGCTGCCTCAATGCGTGTTGGCCACAGAGATTTAAATAAATTATTTAGATTTCTGTGGTGTTTTCGAACTTGACATGTTGTGTCTTCGAAATATTTTTTCTTATTTCTTATACGTGCAAATTTCCTCACTTCAGCATGTGGTAAGTCATCACTTAAAATTGCAATTAAACAATTTCAGTAATGCCGGCTGGGGTCAAACCCAGTTTGCTCGAGTACTATGAAATTGACAGCGAGCGCTAACCATCTGAGCTGCCACGGCTTCGTGCTCGTTTGTTATCCTTAGTCAACAAAACTTGTAATGCGGAAATTGTATTATTTTTAGCCCTTCAAAGTCTCAATTTACTGAATTTAGTTTAGCCGTGTCTCATAACTTGGATATTTCGATTTGATTTTAACATAAGTCACAAAAAATAATTTTGATTTTTTCAAATTAGAGAGTAACAAATGTAACGAATGAAAAGAAAATATCTACTTTGAATACATTTTCATTTACCGGACGCAACGTATGGACACTCTTTAACGTAAATTAAATTTCTCTGTGTTTTAAGGAACCAGACATCAAACTCATTAAGTCCTGTTTCGTTGTCCTGTTCGTTGCTAACAAAATTTCATCTCGAAAGATTCGCTTCAGCTCCACAAATTTATTTAAGCAAATTATTGCGGTTTTTTTCTATTTTGTATTACTTATTAGTTTTCAATTCCCTTTTTAAATAAAATTACAATATTAACACAGCGTCAATATGGTAGAAAATAAAATAATAGTTTAATAATAATAATAAAATAACATAAATCGATTTCACCGTTACACACACCATATCCGTTTTAATTATATATTAGTAAAACCACCAACAAAACTTACTTTAATGATATAATATAATAATTTTTGTTAAAAATACATAGAAAAAGTCTAAAATATACATAAATTTTAGACTTTTTAGTAAAATTAGGTAATAAATTAGTTCATGTACCTGGGGTGCCTGTCCGAGGCAATGCGTACTTACATGGACATGAACCCAGTGCCTCAAAAAAGCATACTCGGATTTCTCACTAATTACGTTAAGAATGCTGTTGGCGCTCCCACGAACCCTGTTAATCAGTGACGGAGTTCTTTTGCGAATAAGTGTTGAATAATTGTCTACGTGGGCGTCAACAAACATACCCGATGCACTACAGTAACGTGGGATCCCCAGCAACAATCTATAAAGCGTTATTATATTGTGTACGTAGGGTGTTGTATGCCCGCCGCATATATCTGACCCATAAGGCACACGTATAGAGGGATTGGCAATAGGCCTTTAATAAAGTAACTTTTACCTCGGCTGTACGGCGTGAGAACCGACGGGCCAGCATATTGCAGCGGACAGCCAGCGCCCTCCTTTCTCTTTTAATGTCTTTATCATCTTTTAAATCTTCGGTAACAACAAGGCACTTAAATTCAGTCACTCGTTTAAGTGCAACACTCCCTAAAGTTACAGATGGTACGAAATTTGGTTTCTTCGTGCCCACCTTAAACACTATGAGATCACTCTTCGCAACATTATATTTTAGACCGTGGGCTTCTGCATAAGCCTCACATATGAACAAAATCCGTCTGAGTGCACTGACTGACGGGCTCAGAAGCACCATGTCGTCTGCGTAACTGATGTTGTTCATGCAGAGTCCATCAATAGAGCAGCCGACACGTGCACTCCCGAGTCTATCAATCAGTTCATTGATATATAAATTAAAAAGCGTATGTGAGGTTAATCCCCCTTGTCTCACACCGCATTCCAATCTGTACTCGTCCGATGCACTAGACTACCTTACCTGATTAATTTGATGATCGTACCAATAGCTAAAAATACTAATGTACGAGACGGGTAGACCAGCCTTTCGCAATTTATCCCACAGAATGTGACACCTGACAAGATCGATTAGTGTATTTATAGAAATCATGATATGTAATGTGCTTCACTGCTTCACTGTGTTCTCGAGAAGCAGCCTTGTACCACTAAGCGAATTGTAGCCCCCCCCCAGATGGATCCGATCTGGTTAGAAATTCAGCAAGTAGCTCAGGACAGATACCGTTACAGCCTATCAGAAGCTTACTACTGAGCATAGCCCCCCCCCCCAATAGATTGCATTAGAGGGGAGGGGGGGTTATTTGCCATAGTTGCCATGCCCGACAGGTTGTTCGACTCGACAAACGCAGTTATTTATTTTCTAGCTTCGATCAATAATAGTACAAATCATGATCGAAGTTTTGTAGTTTTTGATTAAAACTACTTCTGCTCCATGTTCAATCCCCTGGTGCTGGAAAGCACCCATGGTAACAGGGGATTGAAGTGACTGACATCCTGATGTCAAAGTTAACCCGGAGTACCTTACCTTCAGCTTTTTAATTATTGTCTTTGGTCTGATTTCGAAGTCTTCGAAGATTTTGAAGTCTTGCAGTGGTATGCTTGGGTTTAACATAACATAACATAAACACTCACACCTGTCACCCAGCGGGATAGGCAGAGACTACAGACTTCCATTTGATACGATCCTGACACACCTCTCTCGCCTCCTTCACATCCATACACCTACGCATACATGCTCGTCGGTTAAGGGTATTCCTAATTTGGCCCATTTTTAATAAATCGCTAATTTGGTTCCCCAAGCAACGATACCATATTATATATTATAATATGGTATCGTTGCTTGGGTTTAGTTTTAATTTTACGAGTACCCGATGTTCACTAGACGACTTTTAATAATCCGTGATGGTAGCTGTACTCGTAAGTTCCTGAGGGTAATCTTTCATCTCAAAAATAAAAAGATTGACATCATTTCTTTCCCTTTCAGGGAGAAGGAAACATTTGTCTTTGCTGGATCTACTCGACGCAATTAAGCCAAAAGTTACAAAATCTGTGCAAATTTCATTCACCCAAAGTGGAACAAGAGTAAAACTTACTGCCACGACTTCGACTATCAACTAGTACTTTTAGAAACATTAATACCAGTGACACCAAGATCCAGGCCCATAGCTATAAGAAGTCTTGATGACGTCAAGCCAGGCAGCATGACGTCTATAATTGGTTAGGGTCATTTGCAATTAAGGTGAAGTATATTTTCGAGTTGATATTCTACTACACATTGAAATAATACTAGTTTTTACGGAATATATCGCGTATATTTAACTTTTTAAATACCCGACGTTTCGAACGCTTTACAGCACTCATGGTCACGGGCGGGACTGAGATGTTCAATGTCCATATGTCATAGTTAACCGCGGTTACCATAGATTAAAATTTAACTTTTGTTCCGATCTATGCAGTATGAACTTATGGTATCTTGAAGTCTTGCAGTTGTATGCTTGGGTTGGGATTTAATTTTATTTATTATAGGATCCCAAGCAGATGGTAGCACCCAGCCATCTTCTCTATTGAAATTAGGATGTTTTTTGATTTCAATAGCCTCGCGAATCATCCTTGGAAGGAATCGGTGTTCTTTAGCGAGGATCTGCGGTCTATCAAATCTGATGTAGTGACGGGGGCGATCCTGTACGTGTTCACAGACTGCAGACTTCCCGGAGCGTCGATTCTTCACATCAGCTATATGTTCTTTAACGCGGGTTTTTATTGATCTTTTAGTTTGTCCTATGTAGGAGAGACCACATTCACAATCAAGCTTGTACACTCCTGCATCTTGCAGAGGGACATTACACTTGACCGATGGTAAAAACTGACTAATCTTCTTCAGCGGCTTGAAGTATGTTTTGATGGAAGCGCGCTTCAAGATGTAGCCAATCTTGTCAGTGACTCCTCTAACATATGGCAGTACAGCAGGTACACGCTCGACTGTGGCCGGCTTCACTCGTTCACTGTGACGTAGGCGCGGGACTCGAAGCTTGTTGTCATGCAAAACTTGCTTGACATGGTGGAGCTCTGCAGCCAGGTGTTTACTGTCACAGATCCCTCGTGCTCTCTGAAACAAAGATTTACCCACGGTAGCTAGCTGTGAAGGATGGTGGTGAGAATCACCGTTTAAATATCTATCTGTATGGGTCTTTTTTCTATACACAGTATGGCTCAAGGTGTTATCAGGATTCCGAATTACTAACACATCTAGAAAAGCTAAGGAATTGTTTGCCTCTAACTCCATTGTGAACTGAATTTTAGAATTTATAGAGTTAAGATGGTCTAAAAATGCAGTTACTTTATCTAAAGGTAGAATTGTGAAAGTGTCGTCTACGTACCGCTTGTAGAACCTTGGATTTATGGGAGAACTAAGCAGGGCTTTCTCCTCAAAGTCTTCCATGAATATGTCGGCGACAATGGGAGATACAGGTGAGCCCATCGCCACACCATCTACTTGCTTGTAGAACTCCTCATTCCACAATAGGTAGCCAGATGTAAGGCAGTGTCTGAGTAATACTGCATATTCTACGGGCATGTTGTTTTCTTCCAGCCTTCTAGTTACAATTGAGATGCAATCTTCAACAGGTAAGCATGTAAACAATGACTGCACATCAAAACTGACCATAGTTTCATTGTCTGCCAGATGTAGGTCTTTAATCTCGCTGACAAAATGGTAGGAATCCTTTATGTGTGCTCTTGTATGTCCCCTGAGTGGTGAGAGTATTTTCGCTAAGTGTTGAGCCAATCTGTAAGTTGGTGAATCGATTTGGCTCACTATGGGACGTAATGGAGCATTGGGCTTGTGTATTTTTGGTAACCCATACAATTTTGGTGATTTGGCGCACGTAGGTATTATCCATTTTACGTCCAGATTTAATTTTTCGGAGTGTTTCTTTATGAGGTCACTAGTTGTTTTTAGTGTGCTATTTGTTGGGTCGTTTTTAACCTTTTTGTAAGTACTTACATCCGACAAAAGTTCTTGTATTTTAGAATTATAATATGACGTATCCATGACTACCGTGGCGTTTCCCTTATCTGCGCGGAGTATCGTAAGTTCGTGTTTATTGCGTAGGTTCTTTAACGCTATAAATTCGTCTTTGGGAAGATTCGGTTTAGGCACTGAACATCGACGTAACATAGACGAAATGTCTTGACGTATCGCCTCCAAATCTTCTTTCCGCATATTATTTTTAAATAAACAGTCCTCGACACTACAGATAATTTCTTCGTACGGTAATTTGCGGGGTGTAAGTGCAAAGTTTAGGCCTTTGGATAAAACCCTAATTGTTGCATCATCCAGTGTTTGTTTTGACAGATTATAGAGCGCGATTAATCTATGATCTGTGTTTGTCAATGGTTGCTTTCGGTTCTGGCATTGATTCAGATGTTTGACATTTGACTTGTTCGTTAATTTTTGATATTTTTCTATATGTTTGTTTTTGCATTCATTATATTTACTAATTTCGCGTTTATTTAATGTTTCCATGCAAAAATTATAGTCAAACGTCGTTAAAACTTTCTTCAATTCACTGGATGATGTGTCTATGGATTTGTTTATGTCATATAGATCGGAGCGTTTTTGTTGGATTACCGTCCGTAACAACTTTTTACTCGCCTGATTTAAGATCTTAGCGCTTCCTCGAATGTCCTTTTTGGTTGATATTTTGACACACGTAGGAATGAGATTATGGTCACGGCATCTCTTCAAGAAATTTAAGGCTGTTAGATATCTTGCGCGCTTGGTCTTTAGATCTTCTAATCGGCGTATTTTATTTGCAATTACCAGTCCGTACTGGTTTACATAATGATTTCTTATATTTACGCGAACACTACACATTGAAATAATACTAGTTTTTACGGAATATATCGCGTATATTTAACTTTTTAAATACCCGACGTTTCGAACGCTTTACAGCACTCATGGTCACGGGCGGGACTGAGATGTTCAATGTCCATATGTCATAGTTAACCGCGGTTACCATAGATTAAAATTTAACTTTTGTTCCGATCTATGCAGTATGAACTTATGGTATCTTGAAGTCTTGCAGTTGTATGCTTGGGTTGGGATTTAATTTTATTTATTATAGGATCCCAAGCAGATGGTAGCACCCAGCCATCTTCTCTATTGAAATTAGGATGTTTTTTGATTTCAATAGCCTCGCGAATCATCCTTGGAAGGAATCGGTGTTCTTTAGCGAGGATCTGCGATCTATCAAATCTGATGTAGTGACGGGGGCGATCCTGTACGTGTTCACAGACTGCAGACTTCCCGGAGCGTCGATTCTTCACATCAGCTATATGTTCTTTAACGCGGGTTTTTATTGATCTTTTAGTTTGTCCTATGTAGGAGAGACCACATTCACAATCAAGCTTGTACACTCCTGCATCTTGCAGAGGGACATTACACTTGACCGATGGTAAAAACTGACCAATCTTCTTCTGCGGCTTGAAGTATGTTTTGATGGAAGCGCGCTTCAAGATGTAGCCAATCTTGTCAGTGACTCCTCTAACATATGGCAGTACAGCAGGTACACGCTCGACTGTGGCCGGCTTCACTCGTTCACTGTGACGTAGGCGCGGGACTCGAAGCTTGTTGTCATGCAAAACTTGCTTGACATGGTGGAGCTCTGCAGCCAGGTGTTTACTGTCACAGATCCCTCGTGCTCTCTGAAACAAAGATTTACCCACGGTAGCTAGCTGTGAAGGATGGTGGTGAGAATCACCGTTTAAATATCTATCTGTATGGGTCTTTTTTCTATACACAGTATGGCTCAAGGTGTTATCAGGATTCCGAATTACTAACACATCTAGAAAAGCTAAGGAATTGTTTGCCTCTAACTCCATTGTGAACTGAATTTTAGAATTTATAGAGTTAAGATGGTCTAAAAATGCAGTTACTTTATCTAAAGGTAGAATTGTGAAAGTGTCGTCTACGTACCGCTTGTAGAACCTTGGATTTATGGGAGAACTAAGCAGGGCTTTCTCCTCAAAGTCTTCCATGAATATGTCGGCGACAATGGGAGATACAGGTGAGCCCATCGCCACACCATCTACTTGCTTGTAGAACTCCTGTACTGTAATACTGTGATTAATTAAAATTCAAAATGGCGACAATTTTCACTCATTTTCTAGTTCTGGCTAGTTTTTAAAAAAAATCAAATTGAAGTGAAATTCGAACTTACAGCCTACCTGATGATGAGAGACTATTGCAGCCCATGGAAAGCTGCAACCAGCTTGGAAAAAATCTGGATTATTTTTGTATGAAAGTAATGGAAGTTTTTTTACTACGTTAATTTTAAACTTCTCCAAGCGACGTGCATTTTTTGGAACAAACACGAAAGTATTCATTTGATCTGTCGCGATATGGCGTAGTGGATATTGTTCCACTGCCACTACTCGGTTAATGTAAAAGACTAACAGAAAATTAAAAGTAAAGTTTCTTATCTTAATTCTTAATGTAAAACAGTCTATTTTAAGTCAATTGTTGATTAAAAATTCTTTAAAATTAAACCTGGTTTTTAATTATTTATGGTCATCTACGTAATACATGTAACATGTTTTTATTCCCAAGGAGTTTCGGCAGCAACTTGACTGCCAGCGAATCGCTGCTCCTTTCAATGGTATGGTTATGACTTTTAATTTATCATTCAAAAATACCATACCATTTTTGACCATAGTAAAAAATCTAATAATAAAAACTTAAATTATCATACATTCTAACTCCCCCGGGTATTCCAAAAATGCTGGTTGGTCGAAAATTTATACTCAGTAAATATTTAAATCAAAAATCGCATTTGTTGGAAACAATTTTCCTAAGAAACAATAAGGCGTTTTTGTAAAACGTCTTCAAACCTTGGCTAATTTAACGATCCGCGCCTAAATCAACAACTCGGCAAATTGACTGCCTAACAAAAGAAAAACAGACAAACGATCCCAAGCTTGAATCCAAAGAAATTTATAAGTTAAAGAAGCGCGATGAAACTTGAAAATATTTACCGAGAGCAATCTCTGAGAATATTATTTCACAATATTTTGCTTCGCACCATTGTAGGTACAGGGTCATGCAGGATAAGAAAGTTAAAATAATGTGAAAGAAGATACGGCTTAGAGTTGGATAGCTAAGCTTTTGTTTTCTTAACATTCTTACAAAGTATTGAATGATGTAATATTATATTCGGCAGTTCTGAAAAAATGGGTGGGGGCGAGAATCGGTCGTCGCTAGCAACTCCTCATACCGTGTTAGTTCACAGTGTATATTGCATGATAGAGGCATGCTGCAGCTATATTATGGTTGTAGCACGAATGGATCAGCTTGACTGGGAAAAGACCACACCCTTACAGAATACATGAGAAAAACGTACCACGCTTACACAATATACCAGCGTTAAACTGCAGTTTAATAATGTTGTGTATCGTACGGTGAGTGCAGAGTTTCGGTGACATTTTTTACTGGAAAAGAGGCAATCCATCTTTATCGTCAGGCGTGAAAACGCATCTGCATTTTAATTTTTAATATCGAGGTTTGAACTGTCTATGGACCACAGCATCACTTACCATCAAGTGAACTATGTGCCCAAAAAAGTAAAAATAAACATTCTTAGCTATAGCCCCCCCCCCATTCATTTCTCAAGTCTCTTACAAACTCTTAGTATATTTTTAAATAAAAATATGAAAAAATTTATTTTTAAAAATAAAAAATATTATGTATTTTTTGATTCCTAGCCCTCCCAAGTGGGTAAAGATTCATACAAAAATTGAAGTAACTTTTCTATCATATTTAGGCTTAATAGTCTTTATTAATTTAGTTAGAACTTTCTTACTTTTGAGTTAAGGTAGCTTATATTGATAAAAATAGATAAAGTATAATGTAAAGTAAAGCTCTGACTGACAAAATATTGACCCCTTTAATCTGCCGCTCAGGCCCAGGAGGTAGGGGAACCTCTGGCTGCTACGGCAGGGTATCCCTATATAATTTATTTATAAGAATAAAATTGATTTGAAGAAGATGTCATTATCAAGTCATCATCACTTCTCAAAATAAGAGAGAGAAAAGTTCAATAACGGTACATAGACATGATTTTAAAGACCGAAAAAACAACTCTTATGGACCTCAAAATGTGGGAAAATGTTTAAATTGCAAATCTGAAAATCAGGGGGTAAGCTAGTTTCATGAAGTAGCGGTGAAAGAGAATTAAGCACATCTTTTGCCCCCACCGTCGCATGGCTCACAATTATGCTTTATATTTATACAACTTATCATATGTTAGTTAATAGGTCCTAAAGGTTGCTCAACAAGTTGTGTAGAGGACCATGCTCTCAGTTTCTCTGCATGATAGATTTCATGATGAAGATATGAGCTGTAGTACTTGAGTAACCTGCAAAGCCCAACAGATGGATCATGATCAACTTTCTAAAATAACAACAATTGCATCATATTGCTATTTTAAAAAGTTTTTATGAACCACCATTGCTCCCTTTCTGCATACTAGGTTCCAACCTCTTACCTGTATTACTGCCACCAAACAGCTGCTGTGTTCCAGTCTAAAGATTATACACATCCAGTATAAGAGTAATTACAGGTTGCGAGGCATTTCGTTTTAGCCCTCAAAGGTGAAGCATCTGTAGCCTTCTTTGTTTGACATTGGCTTCAGATGTCCACGGACTGCAGTAGCCACTAAGCATCAGGTAGACTGTGGATTCGTTTATCACTACAGTAAAATATAAAAATATTCTTTCAAATATATATATGTTTGTTATTATTATAAGCCCGTTAGAAGGCCATAAGGGGGCTATAAAGCTAATATTTATTTTGTACAATCTCCTTCATTTTTATTCTATGACGAGGTCAGCTAACAGGGGTTCAAGAGCGCAAGTTAGCGAATGGTTGTTTGTACAATATTCGCCGAATTTTTGCGAAAGGAGCGTGTTGGTTTTCTGCTTTTTGATATTTACTTTGTTTTTTGTTCTTTTAATTGAATCCACTTTTAATCTTGAAAATAGGTAGGAATAAGTAAGGTAGAAAAAGAATTTAATTTGGCACAACCATGTCACATCTCTTTCGCTTCTTTCTTCTTAACCTACGAATACATTTTTTAAAAGGGGGAAATGCCCACCTCGGGGGCAAGGACGGGTTATGTCGGACTCGCACCGTTTTAATGTTATACCACCTTCACCGCATACTGGCAGAATGCGCAAACACACATCCGCCGCCCCATAAGTGGACTTCTCCCTCTGCACCTTCGTGTACATTTGTCTTTCACCTATCTTTAATATATCGCCAATTTGTTCGAAAAACTTGCTTTGTCACTTTTTCCTCATTCATTCTTTCTACGAGTTCAAACCACCAAAGAATTTATTTTTTATTAATAGGCACAACATTTTCTTGCAAACTACACTCTTCTCTTAATAAACAAAAATAACTGGAAACAAATGGACACCTAGACATACATAATCTTTTTAACCTATTTCTCATTTAGTATTTTCTACAAAGAACAAATCTATGATCCATTTACTGTATTGTGGTAACTATTCATAATTTTCTAGAAACTTACGACGCTTTGTCCTTCTTCAGCCTAATTACGGTCAAGGCGGACAGTATCAACGAAGACTTGCAAACTAGAAAATTAGTATTTTTAAAACATCTTCCGACTCTTGTATAACACTAAGATTGACATACTTTGTTAGAAAATGAAAAACTTTGAAGCGTACCGAAGCCAGAAAACATTTGTAATCAACGATTGCTCTACAAACTGGCTAAAGTGGTAAAAAGGAATTTCTTTCATAAAGCGCGGGAAATTGAATAAAATACCTTGAAAATGAACGTCCCAGGTAAACGTTTGTCTTTGCCTGTGAAGCTTTGCAATGATATCTGATTTTGTTTTATTTTATTGTGTGTATGAATGCAGTCTCTCTTTTTGAAATAGTAGAGTTTGTTTTATAAGAAACGCTAATACTACTTACGTTTCACATGTCCACTGCTGAACATAGGCCTCCCAGAAAACCACCACAAAACACGGGCCTAAATCACCTACATCCACCAACTTCTGCATTTCTTACCTTTATATTTTATTAGTTTACAAGTACGTGGCTGCCATTCGAGAACTTTCTTTTATATCCTGTTGGTTGCCATTAACCTGCCAAGTGCAGGTAAGTCCAGATTCGATCAAGAGGTCAATCGACAATTTTAACTCGGCTGAGCAGCGTTCGGAAGAGGCCGATACATTTTCTTGTCACGTATTTTTCAAAATTTGAAAACAAGAGTGTAGACTTACGTATCCGAGATGTGGTCCCTCACCGTTAGTTATATGAGGAAACTCAAATGAATTAAAACCAGACAGAATATTAAATTGATATTTTATCTAAACAACTATAATTTTTAATTAATTTGTGTTTTATTTTATCTCATGTATAACTTTTTTCTTTAAACAATCGACCTTAATTATTTAAAACATCAATCTTCTAAGTTCCAGTTAGAACAAGACTAGTCTTGTTGCTTGTGCTTATTATCGCTTGGCACGTAATATGAGGATAGAAACGGCACTACATTTTACATTCAATATAGATCACAAGTAGATAATTCATATTAAAAGTATTTTTTTTTTACTTTTATCACTGGTTCAGAAAAATTCTTCGTCCTGGGAAAAACCAGCGAGAAACTTAGCGGAAATGTTTTTCAAAGTAAAATTATATTTTAAAAACACTGGTTATACATCCTACTTACAAAACTAATTTATGTAACAGCTTGGAGGTCACTTCATTCCCAGGAGCTGTTATCAATCACATGCAACCTATTTATAACTTTTTTGTCTATTAAACTTGGTAATAAAGACCTTGTATATTTTCTGGGACTTCGGAATAAAAGTCGTTAGTTTTTGTTTGTTCCTAATGTTTTTTTTTAGTTTTTATCTATTCATTTATAATTATTTTTATCTTGATAAACATACAATTTATATACACTACATTTTTTTAAATTCACTGAGAGGTCAAATTTAACATAAAATTGGTAAGATGATTATAATTATTTAATATTCCAGTTCGGGTTTTCTTCTTCCTTACCAGCCTGCACAATCCACATCTGGATGTATTCCTCTCACGTTGTGGTGAATTGGTTACACCACACATTTTTATTTAGTAAACGCTGTAATCTTCTTTTAGACGCGCGTCGCGTGTATTTTAAAATTTACTTTTTTAACTGCAAACTAACAATCGGCAGTACGTCAACAACTGTTCTTCTGAACACCAACTACTCAAGGAAATATTTGCCACTCTAACTTTATAACTATTTTTCTTTTCAATTAAATTTTTAACTTTGGAATCTTTTCCTTTTGACGTGCTCATACTGTCTTAGTTTTGGTTTTATAGGACGGCAAAGCTTCAGGTGACCATATTACGTACCTTATTAAATTTCTAATTACTACCATAGATCTAAACAACTACCATTAATAACATGTTAAATTAAATTGTTTTTATAACAGATGTTATTTTAAATAAGGATTTCTCAAATATTTGTGTGAAAATAAGAATTATTTTTCACAATCAATTAGCAAAAGATGTTCACGGGCTGCAGTAGCTACTTTACTATCAGATATTAAATAATGTTGAGTTTCGGAACTGATTAGTAAATTAGAATATATTTTCTCCAAACATCTAGACTGACTAAAACCTTCATTTAATTTATGAATTAAGACTTCAACGGGACATTCTAAAACCATAAATATTGATCAGTTGATATAATTCAGTCATGAACGTTACTGGTAATTGTCCACGTTTGATCTTCGGTGTCGTCACACGCATGCTATGAAGGTTTTTATCAACAATAGGACGAATTTGCACCTCCTATGACTTAACCAGTTCTTATTATAATGATATAGAGTCGAATGTTCGGTGCAATATAGTTGTGAAACATAGCCTATGATGCGGTTGAGCTTTCCTTCAGTCAAACGATCAATATAAATAGTGCAAGATGTTTCTGATAAAGTGTTCAACAGGTTCGTTTCATCTGGAACAGTTCAGTTTTAACGTGTAAAAGTGGGTAGATTTTTTTTATATTTTAATTATTATAAATTTTAACCGCATTGATTTAGGACGTTAATAATTTGGGTTAGAGATGTACACATTGTCGCTGTTGTATGTTCTCTTTGCCCACTTTCGTCCATAATCCAATGCGATCGGAATTTACAGCGTACCAATTCAGCTAAGCAGGACATCTTAAAGTGCAACAATACTACTATCAAACATAGAAATACATTTTTTATACAAGTGAGGGTGACAAATAAGTATGCTGTCTAACCTGATGGTTAGATGATGGATGCTGTGGCCCATATACAGATTCTTTGCCCTTTTTAGGAATAAAGATGGTACTTATATTACCAGTAAAATTGACTTTAGTACTAGTAACTAAACATTCGAAAGCAGCATACGGGTGCTGTTTTTCGCTGGTTTTCAGTTAGGACGTGAAATTTCCCTGGTCAAACTGAACCGTTTGTACTTCAGCTATAATGTCAGCTCATATGTGGTAGAGCCACGCGGCAGCTATATTATGGTTTTACCACGAATGGGTCGGCACGACCGGGGAAGGACCACCCTCTCCTAGAATACCAGCGTAAAATAGCAGCTGAATACTGCTGTGTTTCGTGTGGTAAGTGTAGAGTTCAGAGACCCTTTTTACTGGATACGAGGCATTTCATATTAATCCTCAGGGGTGACAACGAATCTGCATATGTCTACGGGCCACAGCATCCACTTACCATCAAGTGGACTGTGTGCTCGTTTGCCCCGCTTCTTGTGCAATAAAAATATGTAAAAACATTTCTTTTATTTCTTGCAGATGTTATTCCTTTTATTAAGTGTGTTCTCGTTCGCCATGGCTGAACCACCGATTGCGTAAGTTGCGTTTGATTATTCTATAATAGATGCATTATTTTACCGTCTGGAAACAGCCGTGTGTTACAGGTGAACGGAGTAGAAGCCTAAGGCACTGATATTTAACATTTTTTTTGCTTTTACATCAATATATTTTTATGAAATTGATCTATCAATAAATACTACTAATTTAAAATTAATATATCATTTTTATAACAAGTAGATAGCTCCTAAAAACGTCACAAATAACGACTAGTGCGGCATTTTGCACAAACACGCACCTTAAGGGAATTGATATGTTTAAATACTATAAAAATGAATCAATTCCATTAATTATTCATTCAATAAAGACTCTTACGACACCCGCTGGACGATATGGGGTACTGGATATTTTACACGTTACCACACTGTTACTCAAACTTACTTATCAAAATACACAGGAACCAGCGAACTACGAGTTCTCCTACAAAGTGAGCGACTACGAGAGCGGAAGTGACTTTGGCCACGCGGAAAACCGGCAAGACGATAAAGCAGAAGGGACGTACTTTGTCGTACTTCCTGATGAAACCAAACAGGTACGTTGAAATCATCTTTACCAGCTCTACTGCTTTGAAATCCGTGTAAATTCCACCTATCTATTTCTGCAAACACAAATGCGAATACTATTGTATTTTAGTGTAGTAAGACAAACTGAAATACAATATATTAATTTTCACAGTACGCGAGCAATATTAAGTGTTGATTTACCACGTACTCGATGGTGAAGGAAAACATCATAAGGAAACCTGTATGTCTGAGAAACAAAAAAAATATTTCGAAGATGTGTAGAGTTCTCCAACACACATTGAGGCAGCACGGCGGACATTTCTTTACTTCTAAACCCTCTCAAAAATGAGAGGAGACACAGGCCCTTTCTCATTTCTCTTACAGCCTATGTACGACCAACTACGTACGACGTATGTAACTGTTAACTGTAACTTTAACTTTATAGTAAGATAGTCAGCATTGTAAAAGTTTGTGAATCTTAGTTCTTTCTTTACTGGGAACTAGACATTCCGTCTTAGTCCTCAGGGGTGACAACGCATCTGCATTATGATTCGTCATCGGATACAGATGCACATGCCTATGGGCCACAGCCCCCACTTGCTATCAGGTGGAACATGTGCTCGTTTGTCACTATTATTCTGTAAAAAAATTGAATTAAGCGACAGTAGCCTAATGGCAGGGCGCGGATCGTGAACTCAAAATGTCGTGGGTTCGAATCCGCCATTTGACTACTGTCGGGAACCACTCCTAACACAAGCATTTTCAAACTTACCAGGAGTGGTTAAAAGGAATATTAGTAATGTTAATTAATAAGATTACTAATATTTTTATTAAAAAAAATGAATTGAATAACAAACTTACAATCCACCTGATAGAACGTGGCAGCAATCGGGTGTTCACCTGCAACCAACATAAATAAAGAATTGGCATCAATGAGGGCTAAGATGGAATACCTCATGGCCTGTTATTATACTGGTTTCTTCTATATTTCTCTACATCTGTTATACACTTCAGATATGGATGATAATAACCCCTGAGTAGGGTGATCGCTACCAAACTGTTTCTAATTTATTGTGTTGTTAATTGTAACATACATGATTGTAAGTTGTTATTCAAAAAACATCCCGCTGGGTTTTTTGCTGGTTCTTCCCAGGACAGACGTTTTTTTCCAAATCAGTGGTAAATTAAAATAGTGACTGTCAATAAGTATTATTTATAATGACATCAAAACATAACTTGTAAAAAGAACCAAGTCTCGCAACTCAGTTCTTCTACCGTAAAAAGTTGTGAGATCCATGTAATACCAATTCGGTTAATTTATTCAGTCCCTACTTAAGGATCCTTCTGTTTTAAGTTATTACGTAATTAGCAAACCTAACAACATTTTATGGTGACCATATCAATGTTAAAAATCTTTTATGTTTTAAATATATTATTATTAATATATATTATTAAAATATTGATTACCTTCCCGGTACCTTCTACTTCTTGAATACCAACAACGTACCTATCTACACCTATTATACACATACATACACAAGTACACTGATTCATTTACTGCAAATATAACTGTAATTCTATATATTCATATAGGATTACAAAGTTATTTATGCAGTTGGTGTATCTAGAAAACTGGACCGAAATTAAAAAATATTTTAGTTTTTCCTTGATCTATACACTAAACACTAATTGCATTCTAAATTTGAAGCTTCTATGTCTGCTAGAAGTGTCTTGGAGTTTTGATGATCGGTCAGTCAGTGAGTGACAAAATTAAGAAACTTTGACTAGTTATAATTCTTAAACTACTGGTTCAAATTGGATGAAATTTGAAATATATCATGTTTATATAGTGCCTACTTGGTTACTGAAAATTCAGGTTTCTAGTTTTATCAACTATGAAGTTATAGGTGGTTGAAAATGGCCTGAATTGCTTCGAGAAAACTGTAGTACGGCCGTGCCGCTTTTTTGCTCGACTTGGCGGGGGCACTGCCGTGCCCCCCGATCTATACTGAATAAAAAAAGTTTCTGTTTCTGTTTTTGATCTCTTAATTTTTATCCTTGGACTACAGTAACTAGTTGCTATAATTTGTCAACAAACGAAAGTGTACAAACAAGTATATTTTTTTAAGCTTTGTCCTAAGAAATAAATATACCACGTTTTTCACCTACAATTTCTGATTCTGAGCTATGATCAAAATTTCGAATCCTTAGCCCATCGGGAAGTGTTCGAAATTTGAGTTGCAAGATTCCACCCGGAACGGCAGAAAAACTAGAAAGTGACACGATGAAAACGTGGTAAAATTAATATATTTTTATGCCATGTATTCTGTTTTTTCCAGGTAGTAGAGTACGAGGCTGATGAAGATGGATTCAAGCCAAGCATCTCGCTTATAACAGCCGATACTGCATCTAGCCGTGTAGGTGACGGGCCTTATTGACACATCTCCATAATCCTATAGAAACGACGACAAATTGTTGTAAAATTTAATATTTATATAGTTTATAACCGGCAATATTTAATAATAGAATAAAAAATAAATAAATTAGAAATGTGTTTTAATTGGTTCTATAATCAAAGAATATAATAATTTCTATAAAAAATTGAAAAAAAACGCCGTCATAAGGTCTAAAATTGCGTAGCACCCGCGGCGATTAAAAGCGCTTAGAAATTGTCAGAATTTTAAAATATTATTTAAAAAATTATTAATTTAGGTAATCAAAATAATGAACAAGTAAATTATGAATATTGATGTTATGAATATATTTGAGTGATTCCCAAGTATATAAGATTAAGTAATTTGGTTGTAATTTCGACATAATGATTTTTTAGAGGTGGTTTCGCAAATAATTATGATCGACTCAAAATTATACAATCGTGTTTTTGTACAATCAAATTCAAGATAAAGACATGAATTTACCTAAATTCCACTTTCGTTAGTGGTGTCATAGTCCTATACTACTCGATGAAAGGAGGTGCATTTTTTCACGGTGTCGCCTTAAACTAAGTTTGTATATATATTATAAGAAATGTATTGATGATAATACCCCTGGATACGGTGATTGCTACCAAGCTATTTCTAATTTGTTATGTATTGTTAATTGTAACGTACATGATTGTAAGCTATTATTTAAAAAAAAAGTTCCCCTGGGTATCTCGCTGTGGTGGATATTGGCGTTTGGCCTTCAACCACCAAACTGCTGGTTCAAATGTATTAAATAATGTTATGCGGTGCGGCTATTAATTTAAATAGAGTAGTGGACTGTATATGAGCGCGGTGCGAGCGGTGAATGGAATTTAATTTATTCGTGATACTGCAAATCCCCTGAATTCGGGATATAGGAAGGACGTGAAGGAATGCATGTGCACCCACCTGGACTTCCGCTGATCTGCCTCGTGTCTCGATGGCTGCCGGCTGTCTTCACACTTATCAACTTCACAGATAATCACGAAATATAGCGTTATTGCAAATGTCTATACTTTTTACTATATGCTTGTATAATTCAATATCCAAATTACACAAGGGCGGGAGCGATGATGCGAGATATAAGCGGTGCGGTTGATTGCGTGTCTTCTCAACTTGTTTGCGCCCGTTAAACGAGAATGCACATGCTGGGCATAGAGGGCGGTAGATAGGAAACCGGAAATGGGCTTTGCAGTAATCTTATTGAATAATAATAAACGAATCCCTTGAGAGTTAAACGATAGTGCAAGTGGCGCGAACACCCCCCCCCCCCGGCCTTGAGGTATCCTCAACTAGCAAGTAAAGTATATATATATATATATATATATATATATATATATATATATATATATATATATATATATATATATATATATATATATAGATAAATACTTATATAGTAGCGAAATGAAGCGACGTTATTACCTAAGAATTAAACTAAATATATAAACGATAATGCAAAATTAACTATATTAATCACTGTGTTGGTAAAGGACACAGTTTGATAAGAGGGCGTTTTAAAGTGGAATTCTTAAGTTTAATTTGCGCAACGCGTACCACACCATCCTTACCGGGAAACAATTCGGTGACAACGCCTAGAGGCCACTGAAGCGGTGGAGTATTATCCACGTCTATTAGAACAATCGTCCCTACAGAAATGGCAGTAAAGTTCTTATTCCACTTCACTCTACTCTGTAATGTATGTAAGTATTCGAATCTGAAGCGTTTCCAAAAGGACTGAACTAGAGAATCTATTAAAGAAAAGCGTGATAAGAGATTAATGCGTTCCTTGCTTAAATCTGCAGCTGGTAAGCATTCAAGTGGTTTTAAATTTAGAAAATGTGCGAGTGTAAGAGCGGTAGGTTCCGATAGATCACTGCTTAATACATAAAGCGGACGAGAATTTAAGATACACTCGATCTGACAAAGAGTAGTAAGCATTTCTTCATACGTGAGGATTTGCTTACCTATTACGCGAAACAAATGGGTTTTTACAACCTTAATATTGGATTCCCACAAACCCCCGAAATGTGGAGCGCTTGGAGGGTTGAGTTTCCAAACAACATGCGAATAGATGACACACCCGTAAGCTTTTTCACTAGCGTCGGCGAAGGCTAGTAGCGACACATGGGATTTTTCATTTACGCCGATATGACGTGGAATCTGTAAATGTGAGATTAAAGGTAACTCTGATATATATCTCTGCCATGTATTGACAATATTAGTGGGTGGAGTCTCATCCCAGTTAAGTTTAAGAACCCACAAGGCTTTAATTAATAATTTGGCGTAAAGTATTACTGGACCGACAAGTCCTAAAACATCGTACAAGCGAACGGTTGCGGAGAGGATAGCGCGTTTGGTACAAGTGACCGGTGGCGGCGAAACAAGAAAGGAAAACTTATCGGTAGCGGGATACCAACGAAGGCCTCAAATTTTTAAAATGTCATTATCATCAAATGATACCGAGTCTTGTTGACGATGTGATGCTGGTATATGTTGTAAAAGCTCCTTGCAGTTACTTGTCCACTTAACCAAATCGAATCCACCTCGGCGAAACATTTGGATAAGTTGAGTGGCGGTGTTGACTGCGTTGTTGACGCAAGGCGCGGAGGAAACGAGGTCATCCATATAAATATCCCTTTCCACTACAGAAGCAGCAAGGGGATAGGACTCCCTTTCGTCAGCGGCTAACTGGCGTAAAGTGTGAAGTGCGAGGAAAGGGGAAGAGCGTAATACGAATGTGACGCGATTAAATTCATATGTTCGTATAGTTTCTTCTGAAGAAAACCGATATAAAATGCGTTGAAAAGCGCGATGGGATTTTTGGACTTCGATACACAAGTACATTTGCCTAACATCTGCAAAGAAAGCGATGCGATAAACTCTAACGTTTAATAAAATATTAAAAATGTCTGTTTGTAAATTTTGCCCGGTGTCCAAAATGTCATTCAAAGAAATATCGTTATTTACTTAGCACTAGCGTCTAAAACGATGCGCAACTTCGTTGTACCTTTATCATTCCGTACGACAGGGTGATGCGGCAAATAAAAAGAAGGCTGTATACAATCATTATCAGAAACAGCGGATAAAATACCCTTATTAATGTATTCCCGTATAACAACATTGTATTGATCGCGAAGATCGGGATATTTGTTAAAGCGTTTTTCCAAAAGTAAAAGGCGTTTTTTTGCATTCATTAAATTAAGAGTCACCCAATATGTCGGACCTTTTCTTAAATGGCAGGGCGACCACATACCGTCCGTCGTTTTGGCGGTAAGTAGTAGAAGTATAAATATCTTCACATTCCTGCTCATCACGGCTCAAATATATTTTTTGCGGAAGTTCTTCAATTTTCCAAAATTTTTCCATTATATCATTAAGACAATTTTGATTTAAATTTGTATCGTAAGAACAGGAAACAAATGAACGCGGGGAATGATGTGATATAGCGACTTCAGCATCACCCATAATAATATATCCGAGTGGAATGAATTAAGTTTTCAGGCGAGTATTAACCCCCAATAAAATATCTATAGACCCAGGTTGATAAAACTGATCATCTGCTAAGCGTATTTTATCTAAATAGCGAATTTTTGAAACATCTACTATTGAATCTGGCAACTGACCCGTGATGATCGGAACAACTAATGGTTCAATATGATAAAATTTGTTATCATTAAAACGAGACGTGAACTGCAGTGAAGTGACTCCTAAAATCTTTTGGGACACACCACCGATCCCATGTACTTCGGTAAAACGATTTTTATTCGAAACGGAAAGAAATAAGCGTTTACAACAATCCTTCGTAATATAGTCGCTTTGGGATCCGGGGTCAATACGAATAAAATGTTCATTGTCGTATTTATCTACGACCTTTATTTTTGCAGTCCCCAATAAAGTAGTATAGCGTGGGAGAGTACTATAATCGCGAGAAATATTACATGAAGAGGTAAGTGTTTTTTCATTTTCCTCCGTATTCGAATTGTGAGCGACAGAAGAATTTACCTTATTATCGTTAACTGCGTGGTAATTAATCGAATGCGCGCTGCATGCATTAGCGTTACGCGTCTGCACAACCTCTGGGTGTAACGTATTGCTACTACGAAAAGCAGTCTTAGAACCACTCTGATGCGGGTCAGAATGAATTAAAGAATGGTGACGCCGCGCGCAGTATATACACTTACGCTTAGATTTACAAAAAGAAGTCGAGTGTTTATTACTTAAACAATTAATACAACAATTGTTTTGTTTAATAATATCGTAACGTTGTTGTGTATTTAATTTTAAAAAGCGTGGATAAACATACAAGTGTTCATGATCACTTGATTTACAAAAGATACATGAATGCGAAGGATCTGTATTAATAAATGTTTTACTAAATTTTTTGAAAGTGATTCGTTTCGATTATTATTGGATGTAGATAAAGTATGCGAATTATTAAATGTATGGCATATAGCCCTATTCTGTTCGTATAAAAATTGTACTAAAGAGGCGTAGTTTGGTATGCTAATTGTGCGACAAGACATTTCAAATGACTTAACAGTGTCATGATCTAATTTTCTAAGTGCAATATTTAAAAACAAAAAATCAGCTAAGTCCTCAATTTTTAATTGCTTTAGAGCATTAATTGAAGCATCAAATTTGTCCATGAATTTATGATAACCTCCTGTTGTGTTTGCGTTCACCTGTGTTAAATCCAATAGTTGGTTAATATACGTAGATGCGAGTGTGCGTTCGTCATTATATCTTCTTATAAGCGCATTCCAAATAATGTAATAATTTTCTGCGGTAGGGGCTAACCCGGCACAAACTGATAACGCCCTGTCACTCAATTTGTTAACCAAATAATAAACACGTTCGGCATCAGGTAATTGTAAATTGTCGTGAAATGTTGATAAAACATTGACCACTGGCGTATGTCTCCGTTAAATGACATTAATTCAATTGGCGGAAGTGGAGTTTTAAATTTAGTAGGAAATCTATTTTCTAACGTAACAGTGGAAGGCGATGTGGATATTTTCGTAATTTGGTACTTAATACGACTATATAAATATTCAAATGAGTTCCAAGCCTCGTAATCAACGTCTGCATTAGGGTTTAATTTTAAATGTTTAGTATTATAGTTATCTAGAACTTCTTGAAACTCACTACGTAATTGTTCTATATTCGAAGCGATGCTAAGAAATAAATTCTGCTCGTCCAAGGAATTAAATGCGCCCTTTGAGGTCTCGTAAATTTTTTGTAATCATTCGTAAATATAATTACGTTTAGCGATAATAATTTTTGAACTAACTTCTTCATCCGAAACCAGTTTAGATTCTTTGCTTCTCGTCATCATTTTCAACAAACAAATGCGGACTAAAATTATTGCGATAAGTGACGGTAGAATTAGTTAACTGGGGAACGAAGCAATCTCGCGTTACTAGAAAGATGGCGGTTAATCAACAAGAAAAATATCATTAATGGAATAATGAAGCGGTGTGGTATGCGTTACAAAGGTATTATGGTTGCGCGGAAACCCATTCGTATTTATTTTATATTGGACGGTAGGTGCCAAGTCGCTTATTTTCCTTTCCGAAAACGATATCATTCATACCCTCCTATCGACACATCGGGGTGGTGGGGTGGGAGGGGCAAGAAGATGGTTCTAGAATGTCACGTTATCATCGGAACCGAGGATATATAAGGCACGCGCGACCGTTGCGTGGTCTCTTCCCGCCGCAGTCGTCGTTGAAACCACACCGCTAGTAGAAACCACTCCAGGAAACCCGCCTCACCTCGTGTGAGATATAGTCGCGCACCGCCTCTCTCCAGAGTGTCTGTCCAGAAGAAGTTCCGGAAGTCGCCGCTATAGTGCTCTACAGGATAGAAGAAACCCCGGTGAGTCAATATTCCTTTATTTACTGCCTGATAAACATAATTGTTTTAACCCGCTCCAATTCTGTGTTCTCCTAATCAGGCAGGATTCCTTTTCATCGATTTGGCACAATAATAGTTTAGTTTAGGGAAGAGCGAGTGCATTGTACCGCATGCTATAGTAGTCGCTTTTACGTAAGCGTAGAAGCATTCTCATATACAATCCACTTTAGTTAATATCTCGCGTAATAGGTTTAAGGTTCGACCGGAGAACTAGATTTTCGGCAGCCTTAGACACGTGGCTCCACCATTTTATGGTCACTTCGGCAGGATTTGGTCGAATTGTTGAATTAATTAATTAGATAATGCACTCTAATTTATGGAATAGACTTAAATAGTGTTCGTTTTGATAAGGTACTCGCAAACAGAATTATTCGTTTTATAGCGCTCGTATTTGATTAAATTTAAAGCTTATTAAATAATTGAAACAGTGTAATAGGAACCGTTTGATACGCTTACCCCACAATCTTGATAAAATTATTGAGTTTAGCAAACGACGCGTCACCTCGACTCGCTGCGCAGGTGTTCGATTTAATTACGTAATACGGCATACCGAGTGTCCATCCTTCATTGTTTGTGCGTTGTGAGATTAATTGTGATTAATATAACTTTATTATAATAATTTAAAATGGCAGATAGTGGAAGTGAAATCAAAATTAAAACGCTTTATGCATAGAGGGACATACTCTATTCGCGTATGCAGAATATAAGTGATTATATAAAGAACATTCATATAGAAGCAGTGCGGGAAACCTTTTTGAATGAAATCGAAACGGTAGATTCTTTGCGGATAGATTACGAAAGAATATTAGACCAAATTAATCATTTGGAATTACAAATCGACCCGAAATACATAGTGAACTACCAACCGCTGCTGGCATTCGAAAATATGTTGTGTCGCGTGAAAAGAAGTCCCTACAATCTCAAAACGAAGCAAAGGCGGAAACACAGGTACGTCCAAGTGACTCAATTAGGTTGCCGCCAATAGATATTCCGGTATTCAATGGTGATATTAAGACGTGGCCCTTCTTCTTCAGTAGTTTTCAAAACAATATACACAATAACCCATCGTTATCAGACGCTGAAAAATTATATTACTTAATTAGTAAACTTAGTGGCAGGGCACAGTCGATCTGCTCTGGTTTTACACCTACAGCAAACAATTACTTATTAATATTCGAAACGCTTAAAACTAAATATGAAGATAGGAGAATGTTAGCTTCCGAATATTTGAACCAGATATTCGATCTTAAACCTATATCATCCGCGAACATCAACGGCTTAGAGCAGTTTCTAGATAAATTTGTGGCATCGGTGGCTGCACTTAAGAATTTGAAATTTAATGATCTTATGGACGTGGTGTTTCTCCATGTTGCACTAAAGAAATTAGACCCCGACACCATGCGTGCGTTTGAAATGGAGCATCGTAGCTCGGAGATGCCTTCCTTTCATTCATTAGCATCGTTCGTGCGAGATCAAATAAAGGTGATGCAGCGCTCTCCGAACGTTAAACAGGAGATTAAAAGGTGCGTCGACCGTAGACAGACTCCACCATCTAAAATAGCAGGGTCGTTAACTTACGTAATCGCTACGCCAACAACACTCCAGCATACTTGTATAGTACGTAAAGATATACACGGTAATTTATATAATTGTGCGACTTTTCGTAAATATTCACCAAGCGAACGTTATAAATTAGTGAAGACAAACAACCTATGTTTGAACTGCTTAAGCGATAAGCATTTAGTTGCAAAATGCAATTCGAGTTCCGTATGTAGCAAGTGCGCCAGGAAACATCACACGCTATTACATTTTGAAAATAGCAACATAGCGGCGTCAAGTAAAGCGGACAAGGAATTCGCCCCTACTAAGGTCAACGATTCTAGCGGTCAACCTGGTGATGTCGCTCTGTGCTCATTGGCAAATATGGGAGCACAACCTCCTTCAACCGTGTTACTGGGTACGGCACGTATTTTGGTTAGGGATTCGCGTGGAAACGAACAAAGCGTCCGTGCACTGCTGGACAGCGGAGCCCAAAATAGCTTTATAACGCGACAATGTTGTCAGCGCTTAGGCTTAGTAATAAATAGGTCACTTTCATGTCCTGTAATTAAAGGCATCGGAGGTACTAGTAAAGCGACACAGGGATATATAAATTTAAAATTTTATTCTCGGATAGATCGTAATGTTAACTTTGGTATAAATGCACTAGTAGTAGATAGGGTCACTGAACGGTTGCCAATCGTTTCGGTTGACATCTCGGCAATGATTGAATTTAAGAATTTGACTCTGGCGGACGACACTTACGCCATTCCTGGAAACATAGACATGCTCATTGGAGCATCGCTTTTCTCTCATCTTTTGTTAAACAATAAGGTCAGGGGCAACTCCTCGCATACCGCGCCTTACGCACTGGAAACCGTATTGGGCTATGTGATCCTTGGCTCCGCCCCCATAATAGATAGTATTTCGGCAACCTCTTATTGTGGTATGGCTGTCGAACCGCTCGAGTTGTTAGTCCGCAAATTTTGGGAGATGGAGAAGGTGAACGTCCCACCCATAGCTAGCTCAGATGACAGGTTATGCGAGGAAATTTACGTCCGCACGACCGTTCGTGATCGCGACGGTAGATATAGTGTAGCGCTACCCTTTAAAGGAGATGTTTTATCTCTCGGCGATTCGCGTCAAATGGCGGAAAAACGTTTCTACAGCTTGGAGCGTAGGATGCTCGCTTCACCCCAGTTAAAGGAAGCTTACGACGGCGTCATTAACGAATATATAAGAGAAGGTTACATATCCCTTGTGACTTCGAAATTAGATAACTACGAAGACACACCGTCGTATTTCATACCACACCACGGGGTCATTAGAGAGGAAAAACTTACATCTAAGTTACGTGTAGTGCTCGACGCTAGTGCTAAAACTAGCACTCACCTGTCGCTTAACGATATCCTCTATAGTGGGCAAAATTTACAGGGCAGTTTATTTAATATAATAGTCAATTTTCGTTTGTTTAGTATAGCACTATCCGCCGATATTCGCCAAATGTTTCTTTGCATAGGGGTCCGTGAATGCGACCGTAGATTCCAACGCATTTTATATCGTTTCAACCCAAAGGAACCTCTAATGGTGTTTGAATTTAACCGCCTTTGTTTTGGTTTAAAGTCGAGCCCATTTCATGCGTTATGCACGGTGAGACAGCTCGCTCACGATGAAGGTCCCTCTTATCCTAAAGCTAGGAGGGCAATTGAGAGCGGATTATATATGGATGATTTTGTGTACTCGGTCGATAGCGTGGAGGAGGCAACCCTAACCACCGCCGAGGTTATAAGGCTCATGAAATCGGGTCAATTCGATCTTGTGAAGTGGACTAGTACTTCGCGTCCGGTTTTAGATACAATCCCACTATCACACCGTCTTTCGGCGATAAAGGAATTCGACGATTCCGATACACACAAGGTGCTCGATCTGTGTTGGTCACCAGAGTCCGACGTGCTTAGCCTTAAGGTAAATCCGCCCGTAGAGAAATGCACAAAGCGCACAATACTGTCATGCGTTGCTAGATTATGGGACGTCATGGGTTTCGTAGGTCCGGTGGTATTATACGCTAAGCTTTTGATTAAACAACTTTGGTTATTGGAATGCGACTGGTATGACTCGCCGCCTGACAGCATTGTTCGGTTGTGGCAGCGCTTTAGAGAGGAACTTCCTTTATTAAGAGAAATTAAAATACCGCGTCATATAAACGTAGATAGGAATAGCGTCATAACGGTCGTTGGGTTTGCAGACGCCAGCGAGAAGGCTTACGGGGGCGTTGTATATTTCCACGTCCAGAATAATGGTAGAAATTCGATTAGCCTCATTAGTTCTAAGTCGAGAGTCTCCCCCCGTAAGGTTGTCTCTCTGGCGCGCTTAGAGCTTTGCGCAATATTAGTACTCACCAAGCTTATTACCGCAGTTATCAGCGCATGTAAGGATAGAGTTCACATATTGAAATATTACTAGTTTTTACGGAATTTATCGCGTATATTTAACTTTTTAAATACCCGACGTTTCGAACGCTTTACAGCACTCATGGTCACGGGCGGGACTGAGATGTTCAACGTCCATATGTCATAGTTAACTGCGGTTACCATAGATTAAAATTTTAACTTTTGTTCCGATCTATGCAGTATGAACTTATGGTATCTTGAAGTCTTGCAGTTGTATGCTTGGGTTGGGATTTAATTTTATTTATTATAGGATCCCAAGCAGATGGTAGCACCCAGCCATCTTCTCTATTGAAATTAGGATGTTTTTTGATTTCAATAGCCTCGCGAATCATCCTTGGAAGGAATCGGTGTTCTTTAGTGAGGATCTGCGGTCTATCAAATCTGATGTAGTGACGGGGGCGATCTTGTACGTGTTCACAGACTGCAGACTTCCCGGAGCGTCGATTCTTCACATCAGCTATATGTTCTTTAACGCGGGTTTTTATTGATCTTTTAGTTTGTCCTATGTAGGAGAGACCACATTCACAATCAAGCTTGTACACTCCTGCATCTTGCAGAGGGACATTACACTTGACTGATGGTAAAAACTGACCAATCTTCTTCAGCGGCTTGAAGTATGTTTTGATGGAAGCGCGCTTCAAGATGTAGCCAATCTTGTCAGTGACTCCTCTAACATATGGCAGTACAGCAGGTACACGCTCGACTGTGGCCGGCTTCACTCGTTCACTGTGACGTAGGCGCGGGACTCGAAGCTTGTTGTCATGCAAAACTTGCTTGACATGGTGGAGCTCTGCAGCCAGGTGTTTACTGTCACAGATCCCTCGTGCTCTCTGAAACAGAGATTTACCCACGGTAGCTAGCTGTGAAGGATGGTGGTGAGAATCACCGTTTAAATATCTATCTGTATGGGTCTTTTTTCTATACACAGTATGGCTCAAGGTGTTATCAGGATTCCGAATTACTAACACATCTAGAAAAGCTAAGGAATTGTTTGCCTCTAACTCCATTGTGAACTGAATTTTAGAATTTATTGAGTTAAGATGGTCTAAAAATGCAGTTACTTTATCTAAAGGTAGAATTGTGAAAGTGTCGTCTACGTACCGCTTGTAGAACCTTGGATTTATGGAGAACTAAGCAGGGCTTTCTCCTCAAAGTCTTCCATGAATATGTCGGCGACAATGGGAGATACGGGTGAGCCCATCGCCACACCATCTACTTGCTTGTAGAACTCCTCCTTCCACAATAGGTAGCCAGATGTAAGGCAGTGTCTGAGTAATACTGCATATTCTACGGGCATGTTGTTTTCTTCCAGCCTTCTAGTTACAATTGAGATGCAGTCTTCAACAGGTAAGCATGTAAACAATGACTGCACATCAAAACTGACCATAGTTTCATTGTCTGCCAGATGTAGGTCTTTAATCTCGCTGACAAAATGGTAGGAATCCTTTATGTGTGCTCTTGTATGTCCCCTGAGTGGTGAGAGTATTTTCGCTAAGTGTTGAGCCAATCTGTAAGTTGGTGAATCGATTTGGCTCACTATGGGACGTAATGGAGCATTGGGCTTGTGTATTTTTGGTAACCCATACAATTTTGGTGATTTGGCGCACGTAGGTATTATCCATTTTACGTCCAGATTTAATTTTTCGGAGTGTTTCTTTATGAGGTCACTAGTTGTTTTTAGTGTGCTATTTGTTGGGTCGTTTTTAACCTTTTTATAAGTACTTACATCCTTTTAGTAAGTAAGTGGCGAGAGCAACTTCCCTTCTTATTTCTAGTTTATAATAACCTATCATGCCTAGTATAAATAAAGTAGGGTACAAACGTGGATAACCCGGGTACACACCATACTGTTTTAAATACATAAATCTCACAAATTTGTTCTGAATACGTTCTAGCATTAATTTATATTTGACTTCATGTGGTGACCAAACAACAGCATTGCATTCTAAATGACTTTCTACGAGTGCCTCGTATAGTGCTCTCAGAGCACAGATGTTTGTGAATCTGTTGGCTAGCCGTAAACCATCCCTAGGTTGCGGTATGCTTTTTTACAAACATTAGTAATGTGTTTTCGAAATTGTATGTCGGTAGTGAATCGCACGCCTAAATCATTAACCTCAAAAACTCGTTGCAGAGGGGTTCCATCCATATAGTATTGATGATGACTCGGGTTATGTGCACGGCTGAATGATAGGATAGAACATTTCGCCGCGTTGAAATATAATTTATTTTCCAAACTCCACTCTACGACTTTCGTTATATCCTGCTGTAGCATGTCATGATCCGCCCGCTGCTTTATTTTTAAAACTAATTTTAGGTCATCAGCAAATAACAAGGGTGTAGACTTATTGACTACTTCAGGCAAATCGTTGATTGTCAGAGTAAAGAGAAAAGGCCCTAAATTACTGCCCTGAGTGACACCTGATCTTGTAAAGTAGGGTTCGGAAAGCCGTCCGCTGCAGTCAACATACTGACATCGGTTTCATAAATAACAGGCGAAAAATGATAGCGTGTGCGGTGTGCACCCGACGCTAGCCAACTTCGCCAGTAGGACGTCATTGTCTACTGTGTCAAATGCCTTTTTAAAATCAAAATAGGCAACATCCACTTGTTGGCCAGCATCCACCGTTGGTAATATGTGTGTCATTAGCTCGAGCAAGTTCACCGTTGTCCCTCGCCCGGGACGGAAGCCGTGCTGTGCGTCGGACAACAGAGCACTTATTTGTGGGTACAAACTACTGTGAATGGTTGACTCAAAAACTTTAGCTGGAGTGCATAATACCGCCACGGGTCTATAATCACTGAGGGCTGAACCTCTGCTACCTTTCGGCACGGGTACTACCCGAGTGAGTTTCCAACGATCAGGAAACTTTGCAGCCTTAATACAAACGTTGAATATGTGTAGCAACGGCTTTACTAATACTGTACGACAGTCCCTAAAAATAAACGCCGGAATACCATCGGGCCCCGCCGAAGACATCGGCGGTAAACGCGCAAGTGTGCGCCGTACGTCAGCGGGACGTAAGCACGCGAGATGCGCCCACTCACCCGGCGCCGCACCCGTCGCCGCGCTTATGCTTGCCGCCGCCACGCTCAGCTTAGGAGGCGTCGGATTGTAAACCGACCGGAAGAACCGAGCGAACTCATTCGCACATTCTTGTTCTGATAGTACCCGTCCGTCATTGATTAACCTTCGATGATTCGAATCGCCTTTCCTAGATCTTATGTACCCCCAAAACGCTCACGGATCCTTTGCCAAATGTCGCTGCACACGGTCGCGGTACTGGTCATGTGCTCGTGCAGTCTCGGCTTTAACTCTTGCCCTACACCGAGAGAACTCCTCGTAATCATTGCGCGCTTTGCTAGATTTATATTTTTTATCTAATTTATATTTGAGCTTTATATCCTTAATTATTTCAGGCGTGTACCAAACCGGATAAGTATATCTCCTATTGACTGAATTCGTATATTTTTTTGGGGGAACACACTTGTCAAAAATATCATATATCTTATCATAAAATAAATTTAGAACGTCGTCCGGGTCTTGTATATAGTATATCTCATTCCAGTCTATTTTTGTAAATAAATTGTATAACTGAATAAAGTCGGCTTTATTAAAATTCCATAATTTCCGAGTTATCGGGGATCGTGAGCACGAGTATCGTATACACGGCGATTCAGAAGGTACAGTGGTTGCGGGGGGAAGCTGCGGCGCACGTGCGCCGAGCTCGATGCGCACGGCAAGCGGTGGATGGTACGCGTCCACGGGCTGCAGGCCCTCGTCCGCCGCACTCGCCGAGACGCCGCCGCTACTGCACAGCACGAGGTCCAACTGCCTATTGTTACAATTAGGTACCACATTACACTGAGTGAATTCATAGAAGGCCATGAAATATTCGTAATGATTAGATATATTATTATTACAAGAGTACATATTGAAGTCCCCTAATATAACTAAATTAGTTTTATATTTTACACATAGTTTTTCTAATATGCTAAACATTAACATATATTCGTTCTCGTCAGCCTGCGGCGGTATATACACGGCACAACAAGTAAATAAAAAATGGTTCTGAATATAAACAGCAGCACAAATTAATTCAAACTTTTGACTGTCAATATTAAAATCACCTGGCACAGTCACTCGTCGCAACTCGAACCGCTGTGTGGCCACTAAAAGTACGCCTCCCTGTTTGCGCCCATCTGCCCGGTCACATCGTAATATTTGGTATCCGGGGAGCACGAATTCTGAGTTTTGAATCGCTTCATTTAAGCCAGTTTCAGTAATAGCGAATATATCAGATCCTGATGATTCTAATAATGATAAAAGTTGTGTGGTCTTTGTCCGCAGTCCTCTGACATTTTGGTAAAAAACTTTAAAATGTCTACTCGGTTTCCGATTTATTTGTTTTGGTTGTTTTGGTTGAGCGGCGAAACCAAATCCATTCACTGAATTCTACATTTACTGGCCATACTTCTGGGTCACAAAGCTTGTTATAATCGCTTAACGTAACACCAATCTTGAACGACGCGTATTCTCGCTCAGTTTTAGGTTTTAATTTTTCAATAACGATTTCTGACTCGTTTCCCAGTATTTTTTTTAAAAACTCCTGTAGGTTTTCTTCTGTAGTGCATTTTTCCAGTCTCCAAACATGTAAAAATTTTCTACGATAATTTCTAATTTATCTATAATATTTATGTATTTAGAAATATATAAGTATGATTATCAGTTGTCTAGTACCCATAACACAAGCTCTGCTTAGCTTGGTGTTGGAATATTATTATTATTATATTTTGCCGGAATTAGTAAAAAGATTTTTGATCGATCTTAAAGTATCCATAAATGATTATACCTACAACTTTGTTTTATTTGTACTATAATTATTCAACAGTGCTCTATTTTACCACATGCGAATCGGGAAGACTTTCCTGAACGGACGCACTGATTTGTGGTGTGAGTGTTCTATCTTCGGTTTCTTGGCAAGAAGTCGGCACTAAAGTATCGTTTAAAATTTGTGAAGATTCCGAAAAATCACTATAAGGTGAAGGTACGGGGGTATTATCTATGCTGTCAGAAGGATCATTAGAGACGACTGAAAACAAAGGTGCGATAATTGGTGGAGTTAATGTCAATGGAGAAGGTTTTTAGATTGAAGTCAAAACATTTGGTGAATAAATATCAAGTGGAGTTTTAGGAGCCCCCAAGCAATTCAAATTTATATATTGTAATACTATACATCATTTTTGTAATCGTCTATATCTCGGCTTGCAGAACTGACTATAGAATAATCATGCTCTTGAATATGCTCTTCAAATATGACGTGATTATACAAAGCCACGAATTCGGGATTATCAACTTCGGCAGGTAATGGCGAGGATTCTATAATAATAGGGATAATGTGTTGAAATCATATGATTATTTTTATAAAAAAACATGTACATTAAAAATAAACTCAAGGTACCATCAATAAACTAATTAGCATTCGTTTTTACATAAGTATTTACAACGGAAAAGTCGCTAAGTAGTGCATTTTACAAACGAACAAGTATACGCGAACGCACTAAACTACGCCAACTAAGTGTTAGCGTAGTGTTACACGGACTCTGAGCTAAGCGGCTCAAATTTTCAAAAAAACGTAGCGTATTACTATAAAACATAATTATATACTTTGGCCTACACTATTTTCCTTAATAACACATTAAACGTACCTCTCTCGTCAGTATGAAGCGGTATCTCATCATTTTTATCAAAACTTCTCAATTAATTTTTCTCCTTTTTGGGTAAATCCACTAAATATCTAGCCCGTTTTCGTGACATTTTTGTATTAATAAATTAACACTAACAATATTTTAAATAACTTGTAACAATGACGTTAGTTGAATTATGATTTACCTATAAAGTTTTTAAAACCGCGCAATCACATCTAATACAGCGACAAGTGTCGTTAGATTAATGGTAACAAACAAGCGGTGCGTGCCACCCCCGTGTACACTCCGCTAATAATAGTTAGCGTAATTTAAATTGAGTGATTTCGAAAAGTACCTTTACTTAGCGTTGTATAAGATTTGTAACTTCGTTATTTTTGTATATTTCTTCACGATTTTTTATTACATATAAAAAAAGACAATTTAAGCAACTTGGCATAAAAATACGAATTTCCCTAAAATTCGAGTTAGCGTAGTATAAATTGTTGGTGTCGAAATAGTAGCTTAATGTTACTCTTTCGTATGGTGAGTTTAGAGAACCGGAGACCATTTTTACTGGAAACGAGGCATTCCATCTTAGTACTCGTGACACGTGACGTACGTGTGACAACGCATCTGCATTTTGATTCATAATCGATGATATAATATGTAGATGTCTATGGGCCACAGCAAACACTTGCCATCAGGTGGAGTGTATGCTCACACTATCCTATAAAAAGAAGAGTAGCTGCTATAAGATTGAGCTGAAATGAACTAAAATGGCAGCAATCCTCTTGACTTGACAGTGGCAGAGCCACGCAGCAGCTATTGATGTAGCATGGATGGGCCAGCTTGAACCGGGGCGGTAGGACAACCTCACTGAATACCTGATTGAATTAGAGTTTTACCTCCGCGCTTCGCTTGGGCTGGAAGACTAATTCCCGCTCCCCCTTATTATTGTAGCGGAATCAAATAAAAACTACCCCAAGAGGTACCCTCACTCCTGGTGATGGAGAATCCCACGCTGAATATCCACGATTAAGCTACTTTACTCTCCCTTCCTTGCGCCTATTTTGGCGGAGGAGGAGGGGGCGGAGGATTCTGCTCGCGAATAAAACTGCTTGGGGCAAGCGTAGCAATATGACCAAGGCGACCCCTGTCACGCTATCCGTGAATTACCACCCAGAGATGGCGAAGCCGGCCTTGCTCTTTTTAACCGAGACTCAAGTGTCGTCTCCGGCTGATACTTCATATATCTCCTACCCGGGGTACAAATTAGAACACTTCTTTGTGCCCCCGACTGGAGTTTGTTTTATTTTGCATTTACTAAAATATACTTTTTTCATTTAGAAAAGTATATTTTTAATTCCAAGGAAATTTATTTTTTATTCCAACTGTTTTTTCAGTATTAAGTTATTTTTTATAATAAACATGTTTTACACATTGATATATTAAAAGGGGAAGATAGGTCACTAAATCAAAGCGCCCGGTCCTACATAACTACGGGATTGCCCGTACTTGGCTCGTTTGTAAGAGCGAGAAAACATGCGTGAGAGACACGATACGCACGTGATGCCCGATTTCGCGATGACGCGATTTCGCTCGCACAACTACGACGTTTCCTATTTCTGTCCTTGTCTATCGTTAAATATAATTTTGCGTTTAAGATAACAGATGTGTAAATTTTGGTGCTTGTAGTCGTGCGCCGAGCCCAGGTTTAGTGATTGCGATATTAGCGTGTAACGTATCTTCCCTTTTAATATATCAATGGTTTTACATTACATATGATGTATATTTTATGGATGCTTACATGCTCAGTGGACATTGTATCAAGAAGACTTTTAAATGATCTACAGACGCCTCCTACGTGTTTCATCTTTTTTAATTTGTCAAATTGTTGAATTTTATTAAAACAGACAGATATACTTTCGCATTCGCATCGCATATTAATCTTATATTTGTAGTATTTATTATATCTCGATTTTCAGGGACTTTTAAAAAAGTGGCAACACTTCTCTGACTCACACAAAGTTATAAAATTGGTTACAGTTTCTTGTTCTAGGTGCGATATCTACCTTTTTTACTTTATCTGAGATAAACTTATACAGCTACATTTGTTTACTAATGTAAATAAGAGAGAGAAATGAGACAAAAAATTAAAATAGTATTAAGCTCAACCTAATTACAACCATCGCATCTAGTAATAAAGTCACAATTCTTACGATCATTAGTCACAAAAAAAGAACAAAGCTATACAATACTCATATCACTTGGAAATGAAAAGACATAAATTAAATAAACTTTGGTATGAAATCAACCTTAACATCTAACAAATTAAGTTCTTTTTCCCGTTATTGCCTTGCGAGTTACGTCATTTTGTTATGTTTCTGTTTTCGTCTTGGAATTTGGTCCAGGAAGTATTTAGTCGCTTTGAACACTAAAGCAATTTATAATATGATCATAAGTTTAATTAAAATTATATTTATGTTTTGGGCATTTATGATTGTTGGTATACATACTTTCCACACTCGCCATTAAATATAATATAGTATGTAGTATATTGATTGCATTTAATTAACTAATTCAATATATATCTATTTTAGTTTTTGTATGTATATATGTTCGTAGTATGTATGTATCTATGTACTATATATACATATATATATATATATATATATATATATATATATTTATATATATATATATATATATATATATATATATATGGATATATATATATAAATATATATATATATATATATATATATATATATATATATATATATATATATATATATATATATATATATATATATGGATATATATATATAAATATATAAATATGTGTATTCTTTTTTATCACACCAATTTGCCCTACTCCTGTCATCTTCATGTAATCCTGTCCATTTATTGGTTGTCATGAAGAAATTGCTGTCAGCAATAAGATCGCCCCATTGCATACTTTTAAAACGTGGTAGAGCCATACTGCAATTATATTAGTAGTATAGTTGTAGCACTAATGGGTCGACTCAACCGGGGAAGAAAGCTAGGAAAGCTAAAAAAAATCTAAGTATCTATTGGAATTACACAAACAAATACAAAAGTAGCAATTACCATTATTTAAAGTTTTGGTAACGAATTATTAAAAATTATTACAATACAAATCTACTTCATGCGTCCATGTTCTGTTTCACAAATGTTTGCGCGTGTATTGGCCAACATTGGCAAAACATTAGTAGGGGCGGTTTTGATCGTTAATTTTGTTTAAAATATGATATTATTTGTTAGTTTAGAGCTTAAAATATAACATATTATACATGTAATTACCGAAAGTAAGACACTCTGGCCGTTAAATTACTTTTTCGGGCATTATTCTTGCAACTTTTAAATACACATTGCGGCATTGTGAAACGTGTTTACATTGGCTGTGTTTCAAGTGAACTAAATGAAACAAGAGCTCACGTATCATGTGCGCTGTTATTTACTTAGATTGATTTCTTGCGCCGACCCGACATCTAGTTGGTATTGTTGATCGAAGAGGAACCTTTTAAATTTACTTAAATACCTAGATATACCGGCGCTACGTAATAAGACACCTGACAAAATGAACAAACACAAACATATTAAAAAACATGAAGACATAGCTAAAATCTTTCTTATATTCATTTTGAAAAAAATCTTTCTTATATTCATTTTGAAAAAAATTTGAATTTCATCCAGGTTAAGAGGACAGGGACAGAGCAATACGGGAAGTTGAATTTGTCTATTTTTCATAAACAGTCGGAGTCCCTTAGTTGTGTAGCTCGGTCGTTCTGGCGTAACGCGACAGGAAATATCATTAAGGACCTAATGTAAAAATGTTGCAGTCCAGATATCTTCTTGAGAATCAAAATGAAATGTTGAATGAATGATTAACTTCAAAACATTTATAGGAGTTACCTCTTATTCATTTCGCTTAGTTGTACAATTATCGCTGGCCTGCCTAACTAATGACAAAAAAAAACTTTATGGTAATAACGTCGTTTGTTTTTGCCAGGAACAACTTTTCTGTGCAGAGCCGGTGTAAGCATATCCACTATCCCATATCATCCCGCGGGTGTCGTGAGGCGACGGAGGTAAACAAATTAGGGAATGGGTAGCGTCTTCCCAACAACGACTAAAAACAAAAAAAATTAACTGCAGTTGTCAATCCGCTTGCCAAGCATGGCAACTATGGTAAAAATTTCCTCTATGAGGCAATATATGGGGAGGCCTATGTCGTAGAATACTTTAATAAGCTGAAACGGTAACGGTATATCAGGTACTAAGCACTTGCGAACTATGTAGACGGATACTCATGAAACTAAAAACATGAAATTGTAAATTGCGATTTTAAGTGCTCATTTAGCATCCGGTCGGTGAAGGAAAACATCGCGGGGAACATTCATCGCGAGATATTATTATAGAGTATATCAAACGAGCGCACCGTCTGCCTGATGGTACGTGTATCTGATAGACATCTGCGTTTATCCTCGATTAGGTATCAAAATGCAGATGCGTTGTCAGCCCTAACGACTAAGATGGAATGCCTCGTTTCCAGTAAAACGTGTCTTCTGTTCTCTACATAACATATACAAAGCCGTGTTGCTTCTACGGCCAAGATGACTCATTCTCGCTGCTACCGTAATATGACCGCAGCGTGACTTTACTGGGTAAAACATTGGCACTCTTGACACTCAATTGAGGATAGATGAGTGCTTATAAGTAAGACGAGTAAGAGAAAAAGAAGAAGCATCTTCTTCTTGTCTCATGAATTGAGTATTGTCGCGCTGCAAACTTAATAAAGCTGCAACGTGAAAAATGATCAAGATATAACGTTAAAAATATTTTTCACTGTATATTTGTGGCTTGCTGCGTAGTTGCGGCGTTCAACAATCCATTATCCCACATTATCAACGCGCGGGTTTCGTAACAGGCGATAGAGAAGTGAAACAGATGGGCCGCGGCATCTTCTTGAGACCAACTCAAATAACAAAACAATGTGCTTACCAACTAGGGTTGCCACCTTTTTTTGAACAAATATAGTATTTTTCCCAAAAAAGAGGCAAAAATATAGTACTTTTGTGTAATTCAGGAGATAAAAGTACACATTTACTTTTAATCTTTATGTATTTTTCCGTATATATTCGTTATTGCTCATTGCTTTAGCCATCAATGATCTAACTAACACATCTTTAAAATAATTATAGGAGTTTAAGTAATTTTAATTCATATTAAAATAAATTAACTATTAATTTTTAATTAAATTAATACATGCTCTTTTTCTTTCTTCTTTCAGTTTTACATTCATGATGGTTGCAGGTGGCTCAGTACCGTGCTTTGTGGCATTCCTTGGGGGAGACCTATGTTCAGCAGTGGACTTGTGAAGGGCTGTAATGAATGAATAAGTGAATGGTAAAAATTCTTTTTTAGTTAAGCTAACAAAGCGTGACAGTTGAATTAAGGATAAAAATATAGTATTTTGCGAACTATATTATTTTTCTACAATATATAGTACAATTGACGGAAATATAGTACGATACTCTATATTAGTACGGGTGGCAACCCTATTACCAGTTCGCTGAATGATGATATATTTGGAAGGTCAAAAACAATTTTATGTTTAAATCGATTTTAAGCGTCGAAAATTCCCATCAACTATATAACAGAAAATGATTATTTGCATATTTTGTAAAGTAAACTATCCGTAACGGGAAACTGGGGACATTCAGTTGGCTTAGTTTGCTAAATCGCCTGCCAAAACTGTCAAAGTGCTTTTATCTTATTATATATATTTTATATTTATTGTTCGGATTAATCCCAGCCGCCAAATTTCGTGAACGCACTACGCGACAAACGTCCCGATACCATCCACACCATCTGGATGCTTGGCGGTCCACCACTGTACGTTTCAAAAGGAGTTTTCTTCCGCGTACAACCTCTTTGTGGAATAGTTTACCACCGGTGATTTTTCCGGACCGATACGACCTGGGGACCTTCAAGAAAAGAGCTTACTCCTTTTTAAAGGGCCGGCAACACACCTGCAATTCCCCTGGTGTTGCGGTTGATCATGGGCGGCGGTAGTCACTTAACATCAGATGAGCCACATGCTCGTTTGCCCCCTCTTCTATAAAAATAAATCCTCGGCTTATAGTTTTGCAGTTTTTGACCTAAGCTATAAAATAAACTTTTGTACAAAATTTTCACAGACAAAGTCGGAGCTTTTTATTCAATTAAAACTTACGTTAAACTTTTTTTTATTGGATAAGTTGACAAACGAGCACACAGTCCACCTGATGGTAAGTGGTTGCTGCGGCCCATGGACATCTTCATCTATCCTTGATTACAAATCATAATGCAGATGGGTTGTCACCCGTAATTACTAAGATGGAAAGCCTCGTTTCCAGTAAAAAAGGATCTCCGGTTCTCTACACTCACCATACGAAACACAGCAGCATTAAGCTGCTATTTTACGCTGGTATTATGTGAGAGCGTGGTACTTCCCCGGTTGTGCAGACCCATTCGTGCTCAACTATACTACTCATATAACTGCAGCATGGCTCTACCACGTAAAAATCACATATATTATATTATATCATATGTATGTACATTACATTATTTTTCATAAGGCGATCATGATAATTGATATCGCTTTAGCAAAGTTTTAATTTAATAATGTAATTTTAGATGTTTAAGGCAGTTGAATGTTTTCCTTCTTACTTACTGATATAAGTTCAAATAACTTGCATAAATAGATTTCTTCAATTGTAATCTGATATTCCTTAATATTTAGTGAAATCTTAGATCTGAGCAATAAACTCTTTGTTTTTATAATGAAAGGTCTGAGCAAGAAACTCTTTGCCTTGTGTAAGTTCTTTCTGAACCTGTCGTACGAATCGATTGGAAATATTATTAGCTTGATAATGTGTTCAAGTATAATCTGCTATTTTTTCAGCCCGTTAAAATTCACTGCTGGATGTGAATGTCGTGCAATAAGGGAAATTCCAGGCGTCTGGCATGTTACTCTCTTACTTATTTCTGTACACACTGCTGTGTTCCGATCTGAACTCTACATAGACAGTACAATAACAGGCTGTGAGACATTCCATCTTAGATATCTGAGGTGACGATGCATCTGTAGCCTTATTTACTTGAAGTTAGTTTCAGGTGTGGTTAGCCCATGGGGCTACAGTAGCCATTCTGAAACTATACTAATGGGTCAGTTTGAATAGCAGCTAAATCTTGCTGTGTTTAGTATTGTGAGTCTTTTACAGAAAAAAGGTGATCTACTTGGTTCCGAGGGGTTTATCACCCCTTTATTATGTCTATATGCCAGAGTATCCAATTACCATCTGGTGGACTATGTTCTCGTTTGTCACCCTTTTTCTCGTTTTGTAGTTTTGCTCAGAAATTGGCCTAGAGCTGTAACGTTTACTTAATAAAGCTGAAGACGAACTTATACATGTGTTAGCTGTGCAGTGGCGGCGTAAGGTAATCCATATCATCCCGTGAGTGTCGGAAGAAGCAACAGAGGGAATCGAAGCAGGATATGGGCAGCAGCATCTTCCTGATATAACAACTCCATAAAAAGCTGCAGCTGTGAACCCGCCTGTCGTTATGGCAAATATGCCCTTTATAAGACAATCTGTGGGTAAGGCCAATGTTCAACAGTAGACTTTCGATGGGCTGTAATCAACGTATAAAATAAATGTAAATTAGAATCTATTAATATTTTCTCTGACTATTTCATAAATATAAGACAAACAACGAGTCAAGATAAATCAAAAGGTTCTCAAAAAATCTTGTACACAAGCAGCGCGCCGTAACCTCGCTTGTAAATCACTCAAACTGGCATGTGAGGACATGTCGGACGAGAAAACACTAAAATTTGAAATGCGAGAGCGCAGAAAAGACAGTTATATTATTATCATTAGCTTGTATTTCATTCGCGAACTTATACAACCTGTTTTATATAGTAAAATTTTACTTTGAACAAGTCCCGCTGCGTTTATTGCTGGTTCTTCCGAGATACAGGTTTAAATCCCGGGTGGGGTTAACATCAGTTATCGAGTTTTACTGTAAAAAATCTAAGTAGCTGCCAGGAGTCATGCAGTTGGCGGTCTTACACACTGTGCTTGGGAAAGCATGTAAAGCGGTCCATCGCCTAATCTCTCTCTGGTAGTTTCGGTTACCGTCTCAACGGAGAGATCACATCTATGAAAGTAAGGGAATAGAGAGTGCACCTGTGCTTGAACATACTCTCGGGCACTATAATCCTGTTCTGCGCTTATGACTAGTCTCAGGTGATTGACCGCCGTTACCGAAATTCGGTTTGGTGGCTTACAACATAAGTCGTTTCTTCTCGTCTCTTCTTTATTAAATTTATGGCTTGCATAAATTATTATTATTATAAATCCCAAAGGAAACCTAATGTTAGAGTCTCACTAAGAAATTGTTGTAAATTTAGTTTGAAATAGTTTGTTTATGAACCACAAGAGTTCTCTCGAGGGTTTTAGTAATATTGCTCTACAACGTGTCTTATCTTGTAATGTCATGTGTTTTCGCTTTACCGATTTTCACTTGGGATATGTTCTTAAGTTGCTATTTTACGCTGGTGTTAAGAGAGTGATCCTACCCCGGTCGAGCCGACTCGTTCGTACTTTTATAGCTTATATTATTATGCTTATATTATATATTTTGTGGGTAGGCATTAAGTCCACTCTTTATTACCCTATTTATTAAGGTAAGTAATAACAATAAAGACTAAATAAATAAATATATCAATATGCTACGATTTTTTATAGAAGAGGGTGCAAATGAGCATGCGGCTCACCTGATGGCTCACCTCAAGTGACTACCGCCGCCCATGAACAACTGCAACACCAGATTTGCAGATGCGTTGCTGGCATTTTAAAAAGGAGCAGGCTCTTTTCGTGAAGGTTCATAAGTCGTATCGGAAAAATCTCTGGTGGTGGTCGATTCCACAAGAAAGTTGTGCGAGGAAGAAACTTACTTACTTACTTACTTACTTATCTTCACGCACAATCCCTAACGGGGTAGACAGAGAGAACAGATCGCCAAGTGTCACGATCCTTACATACCTCTTTCGCTTCTTTCAGGTTCATTAACTTCTTCATACATGCACGTCTAGGTATCCGAGTACTCTTGACCCTCCCCTCTTCGAGCAATTTGCTCACATGGTCTTCGAAAGTTAGTCTCGGTCTACCTCGACACCTTTTAATATTTACTTTCGCTTTATATATTTTCTTCACCATTCGGTCTACACTCATTCGTTCAACGTGCCCAAACCATTGGAGTACGCCCCTATCAATTTTTGTGATAAGGTCATCTTTCAATCCTGCCATATTACGAATCTCTTCGTTTCGCTTTCGGTCGGCTATGCTAACGCCACACATTTTACGAAGAGATCGCATCTCCACTGCATTCAACTTGCTTTTATGCTTCTTCTGGCATACCCAGGTTTCGCTGCCATATAACAAAGTCGGTACCAACACTGCGTTATGTATTGCAAGGCGTGCACTCTTCACCACGCCTTGCCTTTTTACTAATGCATTCAGGGCACCATTGACTTTGTTTCCGGCAGCGACACGCCTATCCACATCTAAATCACATCTCCCATCCAGGCTGAAAGAACTCCCCAAGTATACAATTTCATTTACCTGTTCTAGACATTCCTGATTTACCCATATTTCACATTTCGTTCTCTCTTCGTCCTTTTCAAATACCAGAACCTTAGTTTAGCGAGGAAGAAAGCTTCTTTTAAATCATATAATGGTGGACCGCCGGTCATCCAGATGAAATATTATATTCATAATAATATTTATTAGTATCTAATAACTTAACAAAGTAAACGTGAATTAAAAACTATTTATAATAATTAAAATTATAAAGAACGCATTAAAATGAAAATGGTTGCGTCGTTTATACCGCAATCAATTTATCAAACCAAACACGTTCAACTTTTATGAACACTGTTTATGTCAGTAGCTGAATGAAATAGAGTTCGGAAACTTCTGCTTATAGATTTTAAATTAACTTTTTCATGACATTTATATATCATCTTCAGTTAAGAGTCAAAATGCAGATGCGTTGCTACTCTCGAGGACTAAGATGAAAAGCCTCATTTGCAGTAATAAGGTAAGCTACAGTGTGGCTCTATCACGTAGATTATTTACGCAATAACAGAGATCACCTATTCTATTACAGAACCGTATTTTTTTTTATTTTATAGAATAGGGTGACAAACGAGCACATAGTCCACCTGATGGTAAGTGGTTGCTGCGGCCCATAGACATCTACATCTATCTTTCATTGCAAATCAAAATGCAGATGCGTTGTCACCCATGAGGACTGAGATGGAATGCCTCATTTCCAGTAAAAAGGGTCTCCGGTTCTCTACACTAACCATACGAAATACAGCAGCATTAGGCTACTATTTCACGCTGGTATTCTGTGAGAGCGTGGTCCTTCCCCGGTCGAGCCGACCCATTCGTGCTACAACTACACTACTAGTATTCGTATCCGTATTTCGTGTTGTGGGGAAAGCCGCAAGCTAATTAGTGTTTGTCGTCCACACGACAGGCTCGTGTTAATATTGACATCGTTGTTATTGATAATGAATAAGTGCAAAAGTCTTCTTTATTAGAACTAGAAAAGTAACAAATTTACAATATAATTAAAAAAACATGTGCTTCATTTTGATTAATCTGTGCATCGTGCATAAATTAGGATTAAGTCAGGGTAACGATAACAGTCCCATCGTACTCTAATCTAATATAAAAATACAGGTAAAAACCAACTTGAATTAAATACTACTAATATGCGTCATCTTACATGCGTCTTATATGCCTCTTCTTATATGTAATATGCGTCGTGCACTCTCCGTGGTAAATGAAATAGAAAATGTAACGGAATACAACATCTCTTCGCAACGCCAATGAATCGAGTCAGGCAGAAAGTACTCGGAGAATTTTGAGACTAACTGAGATATAAAATGTGACGAAATTGCACAGTTAGCTAACGGTTCATTGACTATCTTCCGACCAAAAGAAGCAGTTAATGATAATGAAATCAAATCAAAGGTTCATCATTACTACAGTCTCTCAAATTCCGACTTGTAAGATATGTGTGGGGTACGAACAACCCGGATAACCGTTAGATTTCTTTGAATTGGGGTCAAGTCATATTATGGGATTGATTAACATATATTCGAATATACATGTTCATTCATTATTCATCACAGCCAATCAAAAGACTGAAAGTAAGCTTATTTTCAGCGTTGGACTTTTGATAAATGACTCTTCGTAGACGGGTTAGTAACCGCTGTTTATTTATTGTTATCTAGTTTTATATGGTATATACTGCAGTCTATCCCCAATTTTAGTTTTCCTCTATTTCTAAATATAAAGTGGTCGAAGTCATTTAGCACCACGCTGCAGCTACATTATAATTGCAGCACGAGTGGGTCGGCTTGACCGGGGCAGGACCACGCTCTCACAGAATACCAGCGTAAAATAGCATCGTAATGCTGCTGCGTTTTCTGTCGTAGTGTACGGAACCGGAGATCCTTTTAACTGGAATCGAGGCATCCCATCTTAGTCCTCAGGGGTGACATCGTATTTGTATTTTGATTCTCAATTGAGGATAAATGTGGATGTATATGGGCCACAGCATACACTTACCATCAGGTGGACTGTGTACTCGTTTGCCACCCAATGCTATAAAGGAAAGTTCACATGATGATATAACCAAGTAACTGCTGTCTATAGACACCTAAAACCAGTTTCGAACAAAGAAAACTACAGATGCGTTGTCCTCATTTAGAATTAAGATGGAATGCCTCTCAGTGTGTAATTATACTGGCTAACTTTACCCTTCATACCGGAACGCAACGATAAATAGCAATTCTATGCATGCTGTCTACTGCCCCGCCAGTCAGACGCAATATACAGTAAATTGCTTCTTGTTGGTTCACTTGTTATATAATATTTATATACAGATAGTTCAGCACGTATCCTTGGATTTTTATACCATCCTACAACCTTATCTTGAAGCTTGAGGAAGTGTTTACAATAACTCAGAGGATGGCACATACCCAGAAGGACTTCTAGGAAGGAGAGGAATACTATCATTTAGTGGTAGAAGTCCTAATGCCTGCTATATACGTAACGATATATCGAGCGATTAATCTATGCAAACCAATTTGCACAAATTTATCAATCGTGTGTATGTCAAATCGTTACTGATTATCGTTGATATCGATGGAAGCCGATATCGGTACCGTGTGGAGACACTACGTGCGTGCTATTGAACTGCACAGTCTAAAATCGCTACGATGTATCATTACGTGTGTAGCAGGCATATGTTGTCTATTACGTCACACGCTACAAAATAAGTATAATTATTTGAAATAATAATTTAATATTAAGCGGCGGAGCTGCGCTGCAGCTGCTACTTGACTGCTTTGTTAGTCTTGTTATAAACGCGACTGCTGATTACGACGTTACGTTTTCGAATCCCGGGTAGAGCCAAAATCAGTTATTGAGTTTTTCTGTCAAGAAATCCTCAGTAGCAGCCCGGAGTCAGGAATTTAGCGGTGTTTTAAGCCGTTGGCCTTGCGCCTGATCTCTCGCCGATCTTGTCTAATTACCGTCCCATCGGACTATGAGAGTGAGGGAATAGAGAGTGCATCTGTGCTTACGCGAACACTCCGGCACTATATTTCTGTCCTGAGCAGATGGCTAGTCTCCATTGAAGACTGGCTACCGAGACTGAAATTCGGTTTGGAGGACATTATGGATAAACAGATAGAAACAAACAAAGAAATGTATGTATAATTTATGATTTTTATATTTCTAAAGATTTAATTAATTCATCACACGTAATAAAAAATTAAAAGAGAGTCTTAAGTACCTACTAAAGACATCAAACAAAATCTGATTTAACAATTTTTTTTATACAATACTGTAAATCCAGATTAGATTAGATTTTGCATTGACATTGGATTTGCTTTAAAGACGTAGTGGCTGCATAATATGCAACGCTAAAGTGCGGTTGCGAGCGTACTTATGGAATTAGTTTTTTTTTTATAATTTTAAAGTAAACAAAGTACAATGCAATACAATTTAATATTTAATCTTCATAATAAACCAAAGATAGATTGGCAAAACAAAATTATAATAATACACAAAAATTTAATATACAGAAGTAGCGTATATAACAAATATATAGCTTATACAAAAATAGAAGGAAATCAAAAAAAATGTCTTTGCTGCACCAAAATTTCTTGCGTTGTGGTGACGGCGTATAATTTAAGAATATCCATCCCAAGACTCCTGTGAATACTTATAGACTGGTAATTCAAAACATAAGCTGTCATACCTGTGAATGGTGCTTGCGCGGGCGGTAATGGTTACTAGAGAAGTTATGAGGAATTGACTGTTACTCATTGCGCAACGTAGTAGTATTTATTTATTATTAGAGAGAGAAGAGAGAAATCTTAAAAAAGACACCGATCAAGTAATTGTAAGACTGGTAATGTGGGACCCACTAAACCTCTTTTGTCATAAGTGCCGAGCATCAAGGGACCGCGTTGGGTGCTGGTACTCTTCTTTATTATTATAGTGCTCGTCTAAAAGTATACGTAAAACAGTAGTCTTTTTGTTTATCACTCGGTTTCGTCTCGTGGGTGTCATATGGTATGAAAACGGGGTACACTCAAGTAATATCTTGACAGTTCTTACCATACCGTTACTAAAATTCCCACAAATAACTTACAAGGTTACAACCTACATCCCTATTACGACACTACTAGCTTGCACTTACAATTGAACCAGTAACCGACATAATACAACGGTAAGGCAAGCTGAAACCGCGATAGGCTGGCCATGCAGCTCAAATCAAACACCCAGCTTCATACTGGTAAGCAGGTTTGGGGATAGCAACCGACTAGATAAAGAGACGATTTCGTAAGACTTCCAAACAGTCGATTGGTGAGGTGGCTAAGGACCGTGTTTTGTGTTGTTCCTTGGGGCAGGTCTTCATTCAGTAGAGACTTGTCAACGCCTATTATATGGATAATAATTGACTTAATTTGTCCTCGTTTTTTATTTCATATTTTCAAATAATCCCGCGTTAGATTACAGCTCAACATAAATACGATATTGCTCAACCATATCACATAAAGTATTTTCTAGTCACGTACAGTATACACGTATCGGTTTTATTTATTTACAGACATGCGTATGGCGGCGTAATTAATGTAAGGAAAAAGTGGAAGGAAAATATAAAAAGAATCTAATCTATTTTCTCAGATAACTGTCTTAATATCGAAATTTGCTTGATGTGTGAAAAATGGTAAACTAACAAAAAATCTACAGTCAGATGGATTTTTGTTAGTTTTTTTTTTGTACAAATTCTCTACGAAAGAAAACGGTTGAAGCACTAATATGATCAAGCTAATGAACTTCCAGCGTGGGCCACTGAAGCGATTGTTTGCTTTAAAATTACGCCAACAAAAATAATGACTATCCCGTTTTTTATAGAAGAAAGACCACGGAATACGCAGTTGATGGTAAGTGGATGCTGTGGTATTATAGATTACATTTGTTCTCTATAAAGAATCAAAAGGTAGATACGATGTCATCTCTGAGGAATAATAAAAATATTCATTTTCAGTAAAAAGAATCTCCGGTTCTCTATATTCAGCATAAGAAAATCAGCTGCATTAAGCTGCTAGTCCGCGCTGGTAGCGTAGTTCTTCTCTAGTTGAGCTGACTCATTTGGCCAACATTATATTATAGCTTAATTTTTTAAATTGTAAAAAAAGGAGTGAGGTTACTTTTCCTAGCTGGTGATATTTCTTTTTTTTGGCTGTGATATATAAATGACTTCTAATAATACTAGTTGGTGGGACTATTTTTCGTCTTTCCGTCTTACCGGGTAGTGCCGGTGTCCACTACTAATATCCACTGCCCCGTATCGTCCCGTGGGTTTCGTAGGAGACGACAGAGGGAAATAAATTGAAAATAGGCGGCAGTATAACAACTCAAAATAAAATAAAAACTTGCAACAGTAGTATTATGTGTTCCCCAAGAGCGGAATTTCTCCAAATGTATAGTAGACCTAAAGTATATCGTTTCACATTTGACGTAACATACATCCAGAAAATACATGCAGTCGAATTGTTAACCTCTCATTTTTTTGAAGTAGGTTAAAGTTTTAGGGAATCGCTTATTCCCTAGAGACAATGGTTCACGTTTGATTCCAGGCGAGTGCAACCACATAATTAATGATTTCACTTTCAGGAGCACACTACGCAGATTACTAATCTGCACTGCTAAACCTTTCCAGTTCATTAACAATGTACGTTATATTTATAAAATTTAATGGACATTACAGTCCACCAGAACGGCAACAACCAAAACAAGGAAGTAAGAAAATGGAATGCCGCACAACCCGTAATTACAATATTATTATGTTGTGATAATAGCCATAGTTGCCACGCTTGTGTAACGGGTTGATGTTACGTGGTAGAACCACGGATATATACCTGCACCGGGGTAGGAACAAGCTCTCACGGAATACCAGCGTAAAAGAGCAACTTAATGCTGCTGTGTTTCGTATGGTGGGTGTTTTTGTGATCAAGACTCATTTTATAACTAATATTTAAAACCGGTGAAGCTTTTTTGTGAATTCTAAAAACTGATCAAATAAATGGTTTATAAATGATTAGCTCATAAAATATAAAAGATATAACAGAGTTACAGACAAAACAGTTTTGGTTTGTAGTTTTACTCAAAAAAAATCTCATTTCTTTATATCATTTTTAATACCCTAGGCTCAAAACTTTACAGCCCCTCCTAACAAAAAAGATTTTGATTTTTCAAACTCATCGCAAACCTTTTTTGATGTGTTATATAAGGGAAATACCACTATCTGACCCATCATGAAATCTCTAAAGTTATACACCTGATTGACTTGAAATTCAGTACAGTTACAGTGGAAAAAAGAAAACAAAATTTGAGTTCACGCCTCTATTTTTTTATAATATAATAATAATAATAATATTCCACAACTATCACACAACGCCATCTAGTCCCAAGCTAAGCAGAGCTTGTGTTATGGGTACTAGACAACTGATAAACATATCTACTTATATATTTCTAAATACATAAATATTATAGATAAATTACACCCAGACATAGAACAAATGATCGTGCTCATCACACAAACATTTGTTCTGGGTGGGAATCGAACCCACGACCTCCGGCATAGCAGTCAGGGTCACTAACCACTAGACCAACAGGCCTGTCAAAATATAACAATACTCGTGATAAAGTATACGCATAGCAAATAGATACAACAAATTAACGATTAATATATAATAAAAGCCCAATTCTTCTATTCATATCGACATAAAATATGATGATTTTTATATTTCTTAAAATTAATTTACCCCTTGTTAACTCAACCTGCAGTCTCGTAATGGACAGAATTAAAAAATATCCATTTATTTAATTTTGCCAGCTTTGTGAAGCGTAAGGTTTCTAGTGACGCATACATAAGTACCTATTAAATACTTTAATGAAAGAAAATCTGAAATAATAGTTCTGTTACATAATACCGTACATCCAGACCAGATTTGATTTTGCAGTGAACATTGATTGGCTTTCAAGCCGTATTGGCTGCAGAACATGCAACGCTAACGTGCGATTGCGAGCGTGTTTTTGGAATGAAAACGTTTTCTAAAATTGTATAGTTCACGTAGTACAGTACAATACTATATGATACGTATATTACGTATTATATAGTATTGTACTGTAAATCGTATACGAAGAAGATATTATATAAAATAAATAAATATAGCATAACAAAATATCATGTAGAAATTTTGATTTTGAATAAAAGTAAAATCGCCTACAAAGAACTTCATGGAATAAAATTAATTTGTATAGAAAAATTACAACGGCGACTTCAAAGAGAATTATTAAATTTTTGTAATTGTTGGAAGTCGATTTTTATTTTATTAAATTATTTGACTATTTTTAGTGGACAAGAAAAAGCAAGACCTCGCATGTCGTTTGAGTGCCACTCTAGGGTTGGAATGTTGTCTCCAAATTTATATGGGACCACCGCACCTGAAGTAATGAGAAAACAATGACCCATTCAATAAAATAAGTATGGAGGCACTTGTGAAGGATTGATGTGATGATTATGCTGATTGAAATAATTCATCCTTGTTTTTTTGTTTCATACTAGTGCTAAAGCTGCTATTTCACATTGGTATTTTGTACAAGCGTGGTTCTTCCTCAGTCGAGCCGGCTCATTCGTGCTCCCGTTAGACATGGACATCAGTAGTAATGGACACCCGGTTGATTCGCGCTATAACCATTCTACAGCTGCATGGCGCTACCACGTCAAAATAGATATTTTCATTTTTGTTATCGAAATATCATCATCATCATTACAGCTTATACATTGTCCACTGCTAAACACAGGCTTTACCATAGATTGCCTCATGGGAGTAAGTAATGTTTGCTACAATTACCACGCTTGGCAGACAGGTTGGCAACAGAAAATTTTTCATTTATTAGGTGTTATTTGCAAAACGCTGCTGCCTATCTTCTGGTTTTTTTTCCAGCGAATGATATGTAATCTAGCTATATATGTAACGGAATCTTTTAATGCAATTTTCACCAACTTGTAGACGGCTGATTAACTTAAAAATTCTTTATTGAGAACTAATATGTAGACGTCTATAGGCCACAGCCCATAGCATATTCTTACCATCAGGTGGACTGTGTGCTCATTATCACCCATAATCTATAAAAAGTTTTCATAAAATGAAAGTAGCCTCTGCGTCTTCTTTATTATTTTACCTATATTAGTGCTATAAACAATACGTTTATAAATTCGTCGGTGCTAAACACGTCATTCAAAGAAATGATATTTTTCCACGTACAGTCATGAAAAGTGGTTTGATACAGACAACATTACCTCGCACCTACGATAACGTCAGCAGTTCCTAACTGCGCACAAACCGATCTGAATAGCCCCGTAATTTGCTTGTGAGTGGGTGTAAAGCAAAGCCAAAAAAAATAAGCAGATATTGCGTCAACGGTCCTTAATAATTATAATTTACCCTCGCACGGGTAATGTTAAATCCCCCATCACTGAACTGTGCTGTAATAAATATTAATTGTGTATGTAAATGTAACAACCTGATGGTAAGTGGTTGCTGTGGCCCATAGACATCTTAATCTATCAAGGATAACGAATCCAAATGCAGATGTGTTGTCACCCCTGAGGACTAAGATGGAAGGCCTCGTTTTCAGTGAAAAAGGTCTCCGGTTCTGAAAACTCATCATATGAAACACAGCAAATTTAAGCGTATACAGATGTGTTGATATTTTGGGCTAGAACACTCACCGTCCTCTCTTTATCCCAAGTTATTTGGATAGGCACAGCATGTCTTTCTCTTCTTTCTCCTGTTTTAGCGTCATCTCTTCACTCATTCGTTTCTTACGCATATCATCTCCAATACTGTCCATGCATCTTTTCTTATGTCTCCCTCTTCTCTCATATTCATTCACTTTCGTAGCCCACAGTTTGGGCTAGAACACTAAAACATGAACAATAAAATCTAAAATAACCTGACTACATTGTAGGATTCGAGTTCGCGCTTTCTGGAAGACTTTCTTTTGTGGCAAAATTGCTAATCATATGACGCGATCAAGAAAAGTTAATTACAACGAGGCATTCCATCTAAGTCCTCAGGGATCGCGCGGTGCGGCGTGTGGCGTTGTGGCGGCGTAAGGATATCCACTACTCGATATCGTCCCGTGGGTGTCGTAAGAGACGACAGAGGAAAATGGAACAGGAGGTGAGCAGCAGCATCCTCTTGATAACAACTCAAAATTATACGAAACTGCGGCTGCTAACCCGCTAGTCAAGTGTGGCAAATACAGCATAATCCCCTCATGAGAGAACTTATGAGGGAGACCATATCCATTAGTGGATTCTTATAGGCTGTGGGGGGAAATAACTAGTTTATGTATTAGAGAGCACTGGCGTTGTTTAGAAGTAAACGTAGAAATATTACTTTATATGCTTGTTCTAGTAAAAACCAATGTGAAGGTTTTGATAACAGTCTAATTTATCATCTACAGACACTTACGAGACAGAAAACGGTCGATAGCACATCCATATGAGCTTACGTGCATTTGACATAATTGACATTATTGAAGATGTAAGGCTATAAATTCAACAAAGTTGCGAATTATATAATCGGAAAAGCTGCTAAGCTGGTAAAGTTTACATTAGACCTAATAAAATATAAAAGTAAAAAGTGAAGGCCTCCTCTCTTCTGAGAGAGTTTAAAAGCAACTAATCTACTGCGTTGGTTCATTGCGTGTTGATAGTATCGACTTTGTACGTGGTTGAGCCACGCTGCAACTTTATTCGTGTTGTAGCACAAATGGGTTAGCTAGACTGAGGAAGGACCACGCTCCCAATGAATACCAGCGTCAGATGGCAGCTTAATGCTGGACTTTATTACTGGAAATGAGGCATTCCATCTTAGTCCTCAAGGATGATAACGTATCTGCATCAATTTATGTAGTACCTATATAATTTTTTTTAACGAAACTTTATTTTCTTCAAATTTTATATTCGTATCAACTGATATCGCATCACTGAGTTCTGGTAAAAGATACTTTTTACTTTCATATTTAAAGTAAGCACAGACTTAAGCCTTTTTAAGAATGTGGCAGTAGTAACTATCACTTCATAAAAGAGTTACTTGACTTTGAAACTTGCGTTCATTATTTTTAGATTAGTTTGGGTAAAAACATCCATGTATTATTTCCTTCCCGCCAACGCCTGGATTATGTGGCGTAAATTAAATTTCCGATGATATAGGCCTAATTCACTACTCTTATAAACTCTATATCTTTTTATCAAGTTTCTTTTAAATTGATGCAGACAGTTTGTCCGGATCTCTCTTCTAACAGTAAATCTGATCTTGATAAAAAATTTCGTTTGGCAACTCGCTTGTCAAGTGATACAACTATGGCATATATACCCTTCGGAGATAATTTATGGGGGAGGCCTATATTAAGTATGTAACAGTAACGGTAACGCAATATAATGGAATACAAAAATAAAATAGAATAGTATAGAATAAAATAGGACGATAAGGAATAGAACGGAATGGATAGCAACGGAACGCAACAGGGCAGAACGCAGCAGATGGGAATGGAATAGAAAAGAAGACAATAGAATATGCAGTATAAATTATGACATAATATTTATTGAAAGTAAATTTTTAGGGTTCCGTAGTTCAACAAGAAAGAACCCTTACAGTTTCGCAATTTCTGTCCGTCCATCCTTCCGCGGTTTACTTAGATACCCTAAGTGCGACAAATATGTAATTTGGCACAGTTATAGAATGATTATAACTACTTTTACGGATTTTATCGCGTTTAATTTTAAATTATTTTTATTTCCCGACGTTTCGGGTGCTTTCCAGCACCCATGGTCACGGGGGACTGAGGTGACTGACGTCCCGATGTCACGGAGTACCTTCAGATTTTTAATTATTATTTATGGTCCAATCTACGCAGAATGCTTGGGTTTAGTTTAAATTTTATTAATTATAGGGTCTTAAGCAGGTGGTAGTGCCCAGTCTCCTTCTCTATTGAAATTAGGATGTTTTTTTAAATTCAATAGCCTCACGTATCATCTTTGGTAGGAATCGATGTTCTTTCGCGAGGATTTGTGGTCTATAAAATCTGATGTAATGATTGGGGCCCTTACCCTTCTGACGTACGAGTTTATGATGTTTTTGATAATATAATCAAGATTGGATAAAAATATTAATTTGTTCATATTAAGGAAAGTTTCCAATTTAGTATCTGGTCAATCCTTGAATATACTTAAAGGATTGAATAAAGAACTAATTGAATAAAACTATATTTACGGATTTTATCGTGTTTAATAACTTGTTTTTAATTCCCGACGTTTCGGTTTTGGGCGCTTTACAGCACCCATGGTCACGGGGGACTGCGGTGTTTGGCGTCCCAATGTCACAGTTAGCCACTAGTGCTAATTATATGTATATTATTTATATTTATAATATATGCACCCTAATCCGTAACCATGGATGCTGTAAATCGCCCGAAACTTCAGGAATAAAAAATAAGTTAAAATAAGATATTAAACGCGGTAAAATCTGTAAATATAGTTTTATTCAATGTGTGGTGATCGCGTAAATTTAAGAAATAATTAAGGAATTAATATAAATAATTGATTATGAAATTAATCCATCATTAACATCATCAATTGGCGGGAATCCATGGGATGCAATTACCCAGAATTACAGTTTTTTACAGCCACAGTTTTATTTTTGGCGTCATGTTTCTGCATTGCCGGGAAGTTATACTAGCCTTGTTGATTTTGTTTGTTATATGTTTGTTCCAGTTTAGTTTACTGTCAGGTGAGACCTAAGTATTTTACCTCAAAGGAAAGCTGGAGTTTAGCACAGGAAAGCCTTGGCAGATGATAGTTATTCAGTACTCGTTTTTGTGTGAACATTACTAGGACCGTTTTATTTATGTTAACGGTCAAGTCGTATTTCTTGCACCAGTCCTCCACTATACAAAAAGCCGCTTGGGTGAGGTCGCACACCGTGCTTGCCTTTTTCCCGAGACCAGTATTGTCAGCTCACCTGCGTAACTAATTTTATAGAAGTGGTTGGCATTTGTTTATTTATTGGCTTGCCATATTGTATCATGGACTAATAACTCGCTTGTAATTTAAGGCTTTAGAAATTTCGAGTTTAAATCTAATAAAAGCACTTTCCGCTTTGATATAGTTCTAAGCTAAGCTTTATCTTTTAAAATCACTGCAGGGACTTCGTTAATACTTTTACAAATAAAGTGTTCATAAAAATTGAATGTGGACGGTTTAATGCAGAGCGCACGTAATGACGAGCGATTTTAAGCGTTTGCCTTGTCAACATAATCATAGTAGTCCTAGATAAACTCACTGCTGATTATAGGTCTCTTTGGAGGAATGCGTAAAATCACGGTCCTGAGCAACTTATGTTTATTAATTTTTTTTATCATTATCTGCTTTCACGAGATTCTCGTCATGCGGAACACTATTCTGGGAGTATATAGTATTCTGAGAGTTGCCTTGCGTGTAGTTCAGTCTACCACCACAATATCAGATTTATTAGCTACTATAAACATTTCTATGATAATAATCACATCAATTGGCCGATCCCAGTACAGCGTGACACTACTTATGGACGATACACCCGGCCAGTTCAACTGATCAATTCAAACTAGGAGTTTTTTAAAATATCGGATTTCCAATATATATTGATATATAAACATATATATAAAACTTCGATATTGATATATTTATAATTATCGATATATCGAAAATCCGATATTTAAAAAAACAACAGTCCAGTTTAAACTGATCAGTTCAACTGACCGTGAGTGGCGGCCATAACATTTGCGGCTGCTTAGGGAGCGTTGAAGTGAAAGGAGACGAGGACTTTTTTCTATATTACTTTTATTTTCTGACGTACAAGATAATGTGAGTACACAGGAATACTAGACTACTTAACTTATAAACTAACTTAATTACTACTGGGCTGACTTAAAAATTATACCGTGGTTTTAAATCACGTAAGTAAATTGAGTCACATCTTTAAATACTTATTGTTATTTCCTGAGCAGGCGGTGCTGTATGGTAGGTGACTTACTGATGGCACTGTGTTGAATATTCTTAAGTCACGTGCTGCTATTTGCTTAGCAGGCGGTTGGTGCATTTACAGCATTATAAGTTGTGTTAAAAGTGTCTACAATATTTATCAAATGGGTGACGACATATTCGAACACACACTTCCAAAAATCGAGATTTGCAGTGAACTTATTGAACATGTTTATCTGTTAGGTAATAATAATAATAGTAAGTAATTACTATAAACCCATATAGTTAATATTATAATAATTACTTACTAGAATAAATTATTCTGGTATCTACCTATCCTTACCATTATCTAATTACAATATTCCTTGCGAGATCAGCATAATGTATTCGTGTCCATTCTGAGCAACCGGAAACTTATTTTATTCTTTGGAACATGTTCTCTGTGGCGGCATTCAAACGGTGTCAAATGTAGTGCGTGCGGCGCGGCGGCGACGATTTAATGCGATATCAATAGAAGCCGCCGGCGCGTGTATCTTGACCTTGTACTTCCGAATAGCTGCAAAATTTCTTTGACAGGTCAGTATTCGACCTTTGATGATGCCGACAACAAGACGCCGCGCACTATCAAAGTGCCGATGGTCAAAACTAGGGATGCACTGTTTTTTCTTTTAATGGATATTTTCATCCGCTGTGTATGTTTATGGTATTGTTCGTAATGCGCATAAGTCCAATTTTCCATTTTTTTTATATTTTTTGCGTCTCATAGAGTCCCTAAGCGTATACCCGAACTCCTATACCCTCTGAAACGACACTCATTCCTAACTGCAAGACGCAAGAGTCTCCCAGGCTTAGTCTTGTTCTTGCTCAAATCTTGCACGGTCAGTCTTGGTCTTGATCTTGCTAAAATTAGGCGGTCTTGTTCTTGGTCTTGGTCTTACAAAAACGCAAGAATATGTATAATGAATAGTGACCCCGTAGTAACTCCTACCAGCAATTTACGTCCATCCATCAATGGTAAATGACATTTTAGATGAAAATTGTTTTATACGTGGTAGAGCCATGCTGCAGTTATATTAGTAGTATAGTTGTAGCACGAATGGGTCGGCTCAACCGGGGAAGGACCACGCTCTCACAGAATACCAGCGTGAAATAGTAGCTTAATGCTGCTGTATTTCGTATGGTGAGTGTAGAGAACCGGAGAGCCTTTTTACTGGAAATGAGGCATTCCATCTCAGTCCTCACGGGTGACAACGCATCTGCATTTTGATTTGTAATGGAAGATAGATGTAGATGTCTATGGGCCGCAGCAACCACTTACCATCAGGTGGACTGTGTGCTCGTTTGTCAGCCTATTCTATAAAAAAATACGTGGTAGAGCCATGCTGCAGTTATATTAGTAGTATAGTTGTAGCACGAGTGGGTCGGCTCGACCGAGGAAGCATCACGCTCCCACAGAATACCAGCGTAAAATAGTAGCTTAATGTTGCTGTGTTTCGTATGGCGAGTGGTGAGAACCGGAGACCCTTTTTACTGGAAACGAGGCATTCCATCTTAGTCGTCACAGGTAACAACGCATCTGCATTTTGATTTGTAATCGGAGATAGATGTAGATGTCCATGGGCCGCAGCAACCACTTATCATCAGGTAGACTGTGTGCTAGTTTGTTACCCTATCCTATAAAAAACTGCTTAGAATCTAAAAATATATAATTGTATTCATATTGGACAGTTTTTTCTCAATGACAAGTACTCTTTTCTCTTTTTTTAATATCCATTGTTCCCACCATGGCTAAGGCAAGTCCTATTTTCTGCTGTTTTGATAAATACGTCGACATCGATCAAACGTGCAACCCCGTCGATACTTCTTTACGAATGCGGTTCGTCACGATTTAGAATTCAATTTAGTGTAGTGTGATCACTAGCTTCCAATTTAGGTTCCTAATTAGATTTCCTAAAAATTGTATAGTGTAATAAGCGCTTTATTAATCTTCTGAAGAATCATTAATTTTATCAAAGGATGCCGAACATTCCTTTGTCGGTCTTTCGGCGAGTACTTACAAATAGTAGTAGTTATTTTAATTCCAGTCATTCCCAATTGACCTTTGCTTCGAATCTAATGTATTAATTGTTTTTACTCTAATCCTTGTTGTTCTCGGAGTGATAAGTTTACAATTTGACATGAGTGACGAAGACTCGAATAGTTCTAGTCGGAGTAGTGAGAGTTGGAGTTTTAGATCTAAAAGATCTAAAAGTAAATTTGATGAGTTTTTGGACATAATTCATTCATCCCAAATTGCTTGTGTAAATTATGCCAACATAAAAAGGTTGATATAAAAATAAAAAAACAGAAACACTTCAGGCTTAAGGAAGCATCTAATATCTTTCCACAAAAAGGAATCACAAATATTTCTTCCTGAAAAATCAAAATTAAGTGGAGATATCACAAGACTTTTAGTAACCACCGGAAAAAGTGGACAGGTAAGAAAAAATATACTTATCACACAATTACATAACACATATATATTATGTAACTAGCGGCCGCCTGCGACTTCGTCAGCGTACAATATCTGATTTCCTATGAGATTTTGAAATTTTCTCGCTTCAAAAGTCTTACCTAAGTATAAAGAGGCTATATAGGTAAAGATTAACTTTTTTTTTTATAGAAGAGGGGGTAAACGAGCATGCGGCTCATCTGATGTTAAGTGACTACCGCCGCCCATGATCAACCGCAACACCAGGAGAATTGTGGGTGCGTTGCCGGCCCTTTAGAAAGGAGTAAGCTCTTTTCTTGAAGGTCCGTCCCCAGGTCGTATCGGTCCGGAAAAATCGCCGGTGGTAAACTATTCCACAGAGAGGTTGTACGTGGAAGAAAACTCCTTGTGAAACGTACAGTGGTGGACCGCCAAGCATCCAGATGGTGTGGATGGTATCGGGACGTTTGCCGTGTAGTGCGTTCACGAAATTTGGCGGCTGGGATTAATCCGAACAATTCCTCAGAGCACTCCCCGTGATAGATGCGATAAAATACGCAAAGAGATGCAACATCTCTTCGCTGCGCCAGTGAATCGAGCCGATCGGAAAGCACTCGGTCGTCAACGATTCGAGCCGCTCTGCGCTGGATGCGGTCAAGTGGAAGGAGCTGGTACTGGGGAGCCCTAGCCCAGAGATGGGAACAGTATTCCATGTGCGGCCGAACCTGCGCCTTGTAAAGTTGCAGGCGGTGTGCTGGCATGAAATACTGTCCCGCTCTGCTGAGCACGCCAAGCTTTTTAGAGGCCAATTTGGCCTTCCCTTCCAAGTGACCACGAAACTGCACGTCACTCGATATGTCGACGCCGAGGAACTGTGCAAGTATTTAGTATTTAAAACTAATAAAGTAAATGTCGATCTATACTTTTAAAATATAGGACTTGCATGTAACCATTTTACCCCAATTTCACCCCCTTAGGGTTAGGATTTCGTAAAATAGCTTATTCAGGATTTTATTATTGAAAACTTATAACTTTAATGCCGATTTTCGTGTCTCTAACTTCAAAAACGTAGGACTTTCATACAAACTTCCAACTCCCATTTCACTCCTTTAGGGATAGATTTTCTCAAAACCGTTTCTTAACTGATCTCTATGGCATAAAAGGAACCTACCTTACAAACGTCAAGTTTGTATGTTTTATAGTTCCTGAGATATCGTTATAGTCAGTCACATATATATATATATATATATATATATATATATATATATATATATATATATATATATATATATATATATATATATATATATATATATATATATATATATATATATATATATATATATATATATATAGGTTATTGTGTTAAATATGTATTTATAATTCACTCATATTTTCATTTGTTTTTACAATCGGCGAGACACATGATTTACTGTTTTATTTCAGTCTGAAAATAGCAGTGACAACATCCTGACAACTACAGTTGATTGGATGCTTAAAAAATATCTTCCCTTCTCATTTTTCTTGACGAAGCTACACAAGTATATTTTTGATCAATTTGCCCAAATATGGTGTTTCTTAAAAGGTCCACACTTAGAAGGAAGGTCAAAGAACGGTTTGAAGAGCTTCAATTGAATCTTAAGAAACGACTTTTTTTTATAGAATAGGGTGACAAACGAGCACGCAGTCCACCTGATGTTAAGTGGTTGCTGCGGCCCATAGATATCTACATCTATCCTCGATTACAAATCAAAATGCAGATGCGTTGTCACCCGTGAGGACTAAGATGGAACGCCTCGCTTCCAGTAAAAGGGTCTCCGGTTCTCTACACTCACCATACGAAATACAGCAGCATTTAGCTACTATTTCACGCTGGTATTCTGTGAGAGCGTGGTCCTTCCCCGGTCGAGCCGACCCATTCGTGCTACAACTTTACTACTAATATAACTGCAGCATGGCTCTACCACGTATAAAACAATTTTCATCTAAAATGTCATTTACCATTGATGGATGGACGTCAATTGCTGGTAGGAGTTACTACGGGGTCACTATTCATTATATAGACAACGAATGGAAGTATCGATCTGTAGTCCTTGATTTTATACCATCACGCGGTCGACATACTGGGGAAGATATTGCAGCGATTTTCCACGAAATTGACATAATTGATAAAATACAGGGTATCGCGGTCGACAACGCAACTGCAAATGCCAAATTTATGTATGAATTAGACAAACAGCTGCCACACTTTGATTCAGACAATCAACATTTCCGGTGCTTTGCTCACATTTTGAACCTTGGTGTACAAGATTTATTAAAGACCTTAGCATTGCACAGTGAAACTGACAATAAGGGATAATGAAGACGAAACTGAGGAAGATGAATAATATGCGCCAAATATTGCTGACTCACGTACCGCTATAACAAAATTACGCAGTATTTCCAGTAAAATAAATAGAAGTGAGATATTGAAGAGGAAGTTTCAGTCTGCTTGTGAAGCAGCTGGCGTGCCATCAAATCTGAACCCCATACTCGACTGTCCAACGAGATGGAATTCCACACATGATATGATTGGATTTGTTTTAAAAGTGAGAACTGGCATTAACGTATTGTGCACTTCTGTCACCGAATTGAATGATTTTCAAATCACAGATAGTGAATGGCAAATACTCGAAAAAATACATAAGTTTCTAATAAACTTTAAACTTCTATCAACGAAACTTGGTGAAGAAAAATTGTTACATTACCGCTAGTCATTGTATCATACAATCTCTTGCTCGATAAAATTGAATCTATGGTAAAACAATTAGATGAGAAACCTAATCGATTCGAAGTGGATGAAAGGCTCATTCTGAGTTTTCAAGCAGCTCGAGACAAAATTCATAAACATTATAAAAAGAGCAACTGGATTTATTGTACCTCTTTAATTTTAGACCCAAGGCATAGGACTCAGACTTTTGACATGACATTATTAGGGAAGCAAATTAAAACAGAAAGCCTGCGCAAATTTAATGAACTTTATAAAGAATATAAAAGTCTACACTCAGTGAATACATCTCTAGAATTACCAGGAAATGAAAAGAAAGTAAGTGAATATGATGAAGATGAAGACGTAATAGACTTTGAGAAATTGTATGCATGTCCCTCGACGTCATCTGGATCTGGATCTTTTCATCAAGGCTTAGTTATAGACGAGTTGGAGTAGTACCTAAGTAAACCCAGAGCCGCCAGTTCGGAAGACATTTTAGAGTGGTGGAGGACGCATGAGACAGAATATCCGACTTTATCGAAGATGGCCCGTGATTTTCTTTCAATACCTGCAACTTCAGTACCTGCTGAGAGATTATTTTCTAAAGCATCATTAGTAATTAGAAAACATAGAAAAAGGTTAAGTGATAAGTCAGCCAGATGGTTACTTTGTATTAATTCTTGGTCAAAAGAATTAATATAAAGTAACAGTAATATCAAAGCTGTTGTGTACTGTTATGTAATTTAATTTGTGTTGTATTTTATTTTTTTATTTAAATAAATGGTAAATTGTATAACTCTTTTATTCCATTTCATACAAGGGTCTATCAATCTCTTTCTAAACAGATAATGTTCTTTATAATACAGTCAAGTTAATGACATTAATTTGTTTTTTATATGTTTTGACTAAGTTTTAGGACATGTAAGCTTATTAAATGTAAACGTTTATTAGGAAACAGACTAACTCCCGTGGCCGTGAGACTCGGTAGACAGCTCAGTTGGTTAGAGCATCGTCACGGATCGCTTAGGTCGTGGTTTCAAACCCCACCCGGTATTAGTTGATTATTCGAATTTCTCATTAAATGTTTAGACATTTATTAATTTGGTTGGTCTTTCTATGCCTATGTTAATTCAAGCTCAAAATGTGCCTATTCTGTTAAGTTGTTCTAAGATCGAAAGTAACGTTTAATAAATAACAATAGGCTAATAGGTATTTGCGAGACTTGCGAGACTCTTGCTGCAAGACCAAGACCAAGAACAAGACTGAGAGCGCAATATCAAGACCAAGAACAAGACCAGGTTTATTGGCGCAAGACCAAGACCAAGACTGGCTAAGTCTCGTCTTGTTCTTGCATTTGGGCAAAACTAATCCTCATACGGCCAGCAATGAAGGACCACGTCTCAGTTCCATATGTCTCTATATTCTTGGATCGGTTTTGTTGATTTGGTTGGTATTCCTTTATACATATTTAGACTCTGGCTTTGATTTTGGATTTTGTTTATTTAGAATTGTGAATTTTTTTTCGTTGTTTTAGGTTGTTTAACAATATTTCAAAGGAATATTAATAGTATAGATAGTGTATGCGGTACCTATACAATTACTTCTTTTTTAGTTGGTTATATACTACTGCTTTCGATTTCACTTTTCTGCGATTTGTTTTGTAATTTGGTTTAAGTTGATTCGATTTTTTTGGCTATCGTTTTCGGATTCGTGTTGTGTCTTGAACTGGTTTTGTTGTTTTGATTTTAAAAAATATTTAAAAGGAATATTTATCCCTTTTAGATATTTTGGATTTGCTTTAAAAAATATTTAAAAGGAAATTTAATCCCTTTTAGGTATTTTAACGTTTCTTTATAAATAGGTTTTTTGTTACTTCATAATGCCTCGCAAACGTAAGTCCAGCCTTTCAAGAGTATCTTCTCAAAGACAAGCGAAAAGATTATATGAAAAGATATCTTTAGAAGATGCTGAACTGAGAAGGCAAAAACAAGCAGAGCGTCAGGCTGCTTTTAGAGCATCTGAGACACCTTCTCAACGTCAGCAAAGGTGTCTTGAACAGGCAGAGCGTCAAGCTACTTTAAGAGCTACTGAAACACCTGATCAAAGTCAGCAAAGGCGTCTTGAACAGGCAGAGCGTCAATCTACTTTAATAGCTACTGAAACACCTGCTCAAAGTCAGCAAAGGCTTTTCGAACAAGTGCAACGTCAGGCCGCCTTAAAAGCCGCGGAAACGCCTGATGAAACTTAACACAGACTCATTGAGCAAGCTGAACGTCAATCTACTACTACTACTCTGACGAATGAATTTAGCTCAGTTTCTTTTCAAAAGTCTGCATCCCTGACGGATAATTATGCTCAGTTTCTTTTTATTAAAAAATATCCCTTTTCTATTTGGAATAAACAGGCTACTACTTTGCAGAAATCTTTTATATTAAGTTTGACCTATGAAATTGCTGTTTTTATGCAATAAGTTAACGTATTTTTTCTACATTTTTAATTTCTATTCATTAAAATAATCACTCATGCAATTGATGCATCGTTGCTAATGCGGTGGCAATTTATCGATGCCTTACGATACATAAAAATATAAAATATTTTAATAAAAGCCGATTTAAAAGACCTAAAAGAAGAGTTTAAAAAGTTTTTTATCTACCGACCTGTGGGTGAAGTAAAAGGCGATGAAAAGAATCTCAAATACGAGTAGATGCGTCTAGCAGCATTAGAAGATGATAAATATAACTAAATAATAATAAAAAATTATATTATTATAGTTGCGGTTGATAACCCGTCAGCAACCATGACGTTTGTAAATATCCCTGCTGTGGGGCAACCTGTGCGGGAGGCCTGTGTTCAGCGGTGGACTGTAATAGGCCGTGATGATGAATGAATGAATTACAAGTGCTTGAAAATAATACTAGTAATTTAATTTGAATATTATCACAATATTTATATAAGCTAGAATTAAAATTACATTTGAATGCAAATAGTTTCAAATTTCAATGGTTCTAGTAGTTCGAAAACAAGAAAAATATTAAGCCTGCGGATTTTCTTACTGTATTTAAATGGAAAATTATTTTTTCTTATAAAAGCCTAACATGCTTCGGGAGCCGAGCCATAACTTAAGTGATGATCTGTAAAAATGAACCAGCTTGAAGTTCAAACTTCGTACAAAATATTTAAAAAAGGTTTTCGAACAGTGCGAGTGCTGTTAGGTATTGTGATGTGGTTTGTTCATGTAATATGTGCATGCATGTGAGTAAGAGAGAGAATCAGAGACCCTTTTTACTGTTAACGAAGCATTCCATCCTTGCATACAATTTAAGTACTCAGGGGTTACATAGCTTATACATTTTCCTCCTAATTCGACGATTTATGTATGTAGGCTTATATGGGCGACATCTACTTAACATAAGTTGGAGTATGTGCTTGTTTATAACCCTTAATTTGTAAACAAACTATTATGCAGCAAGAAATTGTGATTAATTAAGTGCAAGATACTTAGCTAGCAATTTTGAACATCCATGTATTATATACAAAATATATATGGATAAAGTAGTATATAACGCCTAACGTAATATAACGTCACCCTGTCTTACAGCTCCCTGCAGTTGGATAGGTTTCGAAGTCTGGTTCTGTACTCGGATAGCCACCGTAGCCCTACTTCGCAAACATTTCGGCACTTCTATATACCGACAGTCAACTTGGCACCGCTGAAGGGACTGTAGCACCGCCCAAATTTAGACGGAATCAAAGGCTTTCTCATAGTCCACATACGCCAGGCAAATTGGCAGATTGTACTCTTCCGTTGTGCCGTGTAGTGGCGGTTAAGAATATCCACTACCCCATACCTTCCCGTGGCCGTCGTAAAAGGCGACAGAGGGAAACAGGTAGGAGTTGGGCAGCAGCATTTTCCTGATAACAGCAACTGTACAACAAAAAAAACTGCGGTTGCCAACCCGCTCGCCAAGCGTGGCAACTATCGCAATATACCCTCCATGAAGAATTACACAAATAGACGGCCCCCAGTCCCCGGCGGCCCCGCTATTCCTGTCTACGGTGGCAACCATGGTAACGGCGGGGCAGGGCGTGCTAAGAATCTCCGGTGGAGGTTCAGTTTGCCACCTACAACGACTCGACCTGGCAACATTTAACGCACGCACCCTGAGGACTGACGAGAAGATCCTGGAGCTGGAAGAAGAAACAGACAAAAGTTGCGCTGGAATATTATAGGATAATTAATAGGGGGAGGACACGGTGATTCTTGAATCGGGCAACTTGTTCTATCACCGGGAGGGCGACCATCTGTCCCAAGGAGGTGTTGGATTTATCGTCCACAAGTCTCTCGTTACCAACGTTTTAAAGATTGGGAGTGCATAGACGAGGGTTGCGTACCTTATACTCAGAATCACCAATCGGTATTCGCTGAAGGTCATACAGGTTTACGCGCCAACGTCGGAACATCCCAATGAGGAGGTGCAGGAAATGTATGAGGACATTTCTAAAGCCGTGCATTCCTCCAAAACTCACTATACGGTATTAATGGGAGACTTCAACGCAAAACTGGGCACAAGAAAGAACGGTGAGCTGAAGGTAGGGAAATTTGGGATAGGGCAACGGAACCCAAGGGGCCAGCAGCTGGCCGACTTCATGGAGAAAAGGGACGTTTTGTGATGAACTCTTTCTTCCAGAAGCGGCCCCACAGAAAGTGGACCTGGTCGAGCCCCGACGGTTCCACAAAAACTGAAATTAACTTCATTATGACGACCAGACGCCAACTGTTCAGTGATGTATCAGTGATCGCAAGGGTGAAAACTGGCACCGATCACCGAATGGTTAGAGGCACACTGAACATAAACGTTAAGTTGGAGAAGCCTCGTCTAATGAAGTCAACGCTCCGCCCCCCTCGTGCTCTGGTCCAGAATCCCGAAACCGCTTTCAGTGCCTAGAAGATTGCAATGCAGTGGACGATATGAATGACTAGCTCGTGGAAACTGTCCATGCCGTCGGAGCTAAGTTCTGCAAGACCCGCCGCAGAAGAACATAAAAACTCTCCGATCACACTCTTAATCTCATGGCTGTTAGACGGGAGATGAGGCTGCAATCGTCAACAGATTTGACAGCATACAGGCAACTGCTCAGACAGATCTCCAAATGCATGCGGCGAGACTTACGCAACTTTAATACTGGTCGTATTAAAGAAGCGATCGAGCGAACCCTGGGCTCCAAAGTCTTTGCCAGAGATCTGTCTGCCAGAAAGAGGTAACTGTCAAAGCTGAAGACTGAGTGTGGCAGCATCGTTTCCGGGACACCTGAGATTTTGAGTGAGATTGAGAGGTTCTATGGGCAGCTGTACACATCATCGTTGGAGCCACACGCAAGTGTGAGTAACGATCCAAGAGCAAGTCTTATCCGACACTATTCCGATGATATCCCAGACGTCAGTCTGAGCGAGATTAGAATGGCTCTCCGGAACCTTAAAAATGGCAGGGCCCCAGGCGAGGATGGAATTACAGCGGGGCTCCTGAAAGCGGGTGGAACACCGGTACTTGAAGTCCTTCAGAAGCTCTTTAATTCCGTCCTCCATGGTGGCAATATTCCGGAGGCGTGGAGCAGAAGTGCGGTGGTTTTGTTCTTCAAGAAAGGCGACAACGTCTTTTGAAGAACTACAGACTGACTTCCCTTCTGAGCCGCGTCTACGTGCTGTTTTCAAGAGTCATTACGAATCGTCTCGCACGCAGACTCGACGACTTCCAGTCTCCCGAACAAGCCGGTTTCCGAAAAGTATTGTTCATGTAGAATCTACATCTACAGTTTTTTTTGTGGTTGTAGATCGTGTCAACCACAAAAAAAAACTTACGCCTATTTAATATGAACGTCAACATTCTATGTATAAATAAATTTATTCGCTGCTTTGGTCTGCGTTTCATCCGAAAACACATTACATCTTTCCGGCGACAAAAAAGCAATTTGTCATGCGTATAACGCAACCGGGGATTGATGCTGCTTACATTACTTTTGTATTTTTTCGAATGATGCAACTGGTTGAGATTATTTTTGTTGTGCTGAATAGCTTTTTTAGCACACAGTTTACATCCATACAGTCACTTCCTCGAATGAGAGTCAAAATGCTGATTCATTGTCAACCCAGAGAATGTAGAGAATATCTTCTATGCTTTCCACGGACATTTTTGATAATTACTAAATCCAATTGGACAAAGTTACGTGACAAAGCTAGTAAATATAAAATTATTGTGGGATCAACTTTTTAAGTGACTGAAGTAGAGTAATGCATAAAGTACGTAAATGTAGATGAAGTTATGAAGAGTTCTCCGCAAAGTGAGGTGAAGTACTACGGTTCATACTGTAGCAACCAACTGAGTCGAAGCCCCGTTTTCATTAAACAATGATTTCTGAGCCAACAAGGGCTCTCCAAAAGCATAATGGGGTACCCTTTCGAATACGGTGAAATGCGAAAATCGGAACAACATTGCCTAATGTGTAAAAGCGATGCCGTAAAGTTGTATGTTAACCAACCTCGAAATGAAAAAAGAAATTCACAAGGCATTGTTAACTAATACAGATTTAATGATTTCTTATATTTACGCGAACATTGCACATGATTAAAACTACTTTTACGGATTTTATCGCGTTTATTTTTACTTTTTATTTTTAATTCCCGACGTTTCGGGCGCTTTCTAGCACCCATGGTCACGGGGGACTGAGATGACTGACGTCCCGATGTCATTGTTAGACCCGGAGTACCTTCAGCTTTTTTAATTATTGTTTATGGTCCGATCTATGCAAAATGAACTGACTATGTCCCGAGGTCTTGCAGTGGTATGCTTGGGTTTAGTTTTAATTTTATTGATTATAGGATCCCAAGCAGGTGGTAGTACCCAGCCTCCTTCTCTATTGAAATTTGGATGTTTTTTAATTTCGATAGCCTCACGTATCATCCTTGGTAGGAATCGGTGTTCTTTCGCGAGGATTTGTGGTTTATCAAATTTAATGTAATGGTTGGGGCCGTCTAGGATATGATCACAAAAAAGTCTGCAGTTTGTGATAATATCCTAGACGGCCCCATACAGATTTGCCTGTTACCAATTATTAAAAGAAATATTTTTTTAGACTGTACGATTTCAAACTCTTGTAGAATAAAATTAAGGTTTGAAAAAACTAAAAAGAAACGGATATATTTATTGACCATTCATTACAAAATATGTCAAGTCCAGATAGCTTAATAAACTAAAGAAAAACATGGAACACATATTTTTTATTATTCTTATTATAATAATGAACGTATAAAGTATACTATATGATATACAGAGAAGCAACAAAGTGTATAGCATACGCGTACGCACACAAAGGAGTCGAGGGCAGTGGCGTAGAGAGGACTTGACGGTATAAAAGAGCGTCGTGCCATTTGCTGTCACGGCATATACGGCTGTCGGTTTTACTGGCAAGGCGCGCCAGTAGATGTTTCACATCGAAACCTAGTAAATAAAAAGTAGAGTAATATGTCATGCATCTCATGGCCGCAGGCATCTCCCCACTTTTAATTCCTGAGAGGACTTCAGGGCACGGTAAAGTCCGCTGCATTACCACAATAAGTAGTGGCGAAAGTTTTTTCGTCGAAATATGTCCTCAAGATGCTTTAGTTCACCAACGAGTACTTGGTAAATTATCACTTAATAGTAACAATTTCAATATAATTTCGTTGGTGTTGGTGAGGATTGAATTTGGGTTGCTCGCGTTCTGTAGAATTTACAGCCAGCGCTTAGCGTCTGAGCTACCACGGCTCTGTCTGTTTCTGTTATTTATTTTTCCAACGTCTGCGAAACATGTTTGGTGAGCGCCCGGTTAACGTCGAGAGGCCTATGCTCAGCAGTGGACTTGTGAAGGACTGTAATAATGATGATGATGATAACTGATATAAATATTTAATAAATTATTCGAAGTCAAAATCTACACCAGTTTGCAAAGTAAAAACTACTCTACCAACCACCAACCAACAAGAAACTATTATACTATAGGTGGTAGGACTTTTTGTGCCGAGAAGTCCTCCTGTTAGGTTAGGCACCTGGAACTCAGCAGAACGTGCACTGCAGTGTTCCGGTATAATTACAGGTTGTGAGGTATTCTTAGTCCTCAGATGTGATAAATTGCAAATGCGTTGCCAGCGTTTTAAAAAGGAGTAGGCTTTTTTCTTGAAGGTCCCTAAGTCGTATCGGCAAGGAAGTGGTGCGAGGAAGAAAACTTATTTTAATTCGCACGGTGGTGGACCGCCAGTCATCCAGATGGTATGGATGGTATCGCGAGTTTTGTCGCGTTGTGCGATGGTGACACAGCACATCCTGCATGGAGCGCTCACACTGCGGAATGGTTGACGGTGTTTTCCCCCTGTCATCAAGAGTCAAGTTGGACGCAAAGAGAGAGCCCAGCAGATCGACTTTGTCCTTTGGCATGGGCCAGGAGTCGTCCTCCCTGTGCAGAAAGAGATGGCTGACAGAAGTTCCCTTGGATAGCCTTGGCGAGAGACCAGAATGCACGTGTTCCCAAACGGAGTCGAATTAATTTCTCGTCAATTTTGCCGATGTGCTCTGTTCTTTACCTTGGCAATAACACTTTTTAAGGAACAGGAGGCGACGTTATACTTCTTTTTAAGAGTGTAGTTTTAAATATATGATCTCGTACCATAGTATTTATACATATATAACAAACACACCTATATTATCACCGTTTTTATAGAATAAATACGTAAATATAATATCATTTTTATGGGAATATATGAAGACGAAAACATATGAAAAGTTTTGTTGTTTAACTTCATTTTAACCTTAATCTGCTATTAGAAATAATGTGTGACATATGGCAGTAAACCAATTCAGTGTCTTTAGACACAAATATTTGTAGCTTTTCTTCATTTTCACCATTATCATTACAGCTTATTTAATGGTCACTGGTTGACATAGACCTCCTCCATAGCTTCCCTCATACGAGTATCGGGAATTTCTTTAAAGTTTAAAGTGATCACGTTAAGCAGGTGGACAGACAACCACAGATTTTTTATTATTTTAGTTTATCATCAGGAAGGTGCTGCTGCTCATGTTTTAGTTTTAGTTTTCCTCTGCTGCATGTTACGATACCCGCGGGTGTACAGAACCGGAGACGCTTATTAATGTAAACGAACAGGACTAAAATGAATTTAATCCTCTGATGACAAGGCATCTTAATTTTGATGCTTAATTGAGAAGAGATATAAATAACTATTTCCCTATGGGCCACAGCATCCAGTATACCGTGTGGTCATTTGTAACTCTTATACTATAAAAAAAATTATATAAGATTAATATTACATATTAAGCTCAGCTCGAAATTATGTAACAATAAATTAGTTCTGCTGTTTGTTGCTCAGCCAAGCGTTTCATCCGATAACGCATTACATCTTTCCGGCGACGAAAATCCCAATTTATCATTTTTATAACGTTGCACGAAAACTGTATTAACTGCTTATATAGGCAATTCCAGAAATTGCAATGGTGCCGCCAGAAACTATTCTTGAAAATGTTTGCATTGCTTACTAGATTTCCCTAGTGTTAGAATTGTATTATAATTACGTATTTTAAAAATATTTTCATTAAATGTTTAATCTAATTTAACTTACAACTTTAATTTATTATATAACATTTTTTACGCATAGGCATATAATATATAACAAATATTGTAATACTCAACAAGTGTTGTTAAGCTGTAAGACATATAATTTTTACAATAACACTAAATTTACAAACATAAATTACACTACATCTTTCGAATTCAAATTTGTGTACTCCATTAACATATTATAGAAGATTTATACTAGTAGAAGGTTTAATTAATGTCAAAATCTTTTAGCATTATGCTGCGTGATTGGATGGACTTTACTGTCAAGCAGTCCAAATAGTTAGTCGCCACCATGTTATCTATTTCTGCCGCTAAACAGCAGCGCTTAAACTGCTGTTTCGTCTGAAGGACAAAGAGAGCCCGTATATACTATATAACAGGCTATGAGGCATTCCATGTGAGGCATCCTCAGAGATAAGAACGCATCTGTAGTCTTCTACTGTATGTTCATTTTATTTTATGGGTTAGTATGAGAGTTAGAAAGAAAGTTCAAAATATTCTATAGCCTTGAATTTCTATCGGCGCGGTGGTCAACACATTCCATCAGGTGAGCTGCATGCTCGTTTACGCCACTTCTATTAAATAAATTATTTTCACGACTTTCCACTACAATGTATAAAAATACGACACAATGCAATAGAATAGCCGTTATTGTACACCAAGGAAGGATAAACGTAACAAAAATATACAAATATTGAGGAAAACAAAAGGCGGTCTTATTGCTTAACATTAATATCTTCCAGACAATCCGCAAGAACAATTAAATAAAGAGGGTACTAGATTAACGGGTAGGGTGCATTGGTGTAAGTAACATACTTAAATAGACCATTAATATTATAATTATTACTTTTTATTATAAAGAATCATGCCCACTTTCTATAAATTGATTGACCTGTCACTTGATTACTTTAACAGGTCGCGTCTACCTACAACGACTGTTGTATAAAAACAATTATTGTTTATAATAACATAATAACTTATCATATTTTCATTTAGAGGCCAGGGAAAATTGCTCTTAAGAAATTAAAATTTTGAGGTTATAACACCTGTTAGATAAGGTCTTTATACTTATTTTTCTTTCCACACCATAGTATAAAACCATTAAAATCGTATCTAATCATAAATTAATATCATAAATAGATAAGTTATAAAAACAGAAATTAGTTATTTTGAACATTCATAAACTATATGATGAATGAACAAGTTTTTCGTAGTCTGAAGCGGAACGTGGAAAACACGTTTTAATATATTTTGGCATGGCTTCTGGGCCTTTGAGCCATTGTAAAGCACGTTCCGTCTCCAAAAGTCTATTGAGAATGACAAACAAAGTAACATTACTTTTTTTTCTGGCTATATTTGAAAATTCAATTATGCGATACGAAATAAGAAAAAAATATACAATTTTATAAGATATTTTACATCACTAGACGCTTTAGAAAATTTTCAGGTCAATAATGGACATGATTCTTTCATTATTTGTAACTTTTGCGTGTTTTCGGGATTTGTTATTGATATTTTTAATACAACACTGTGCTGAATTAATTGGCAACTTATTACGCCAGCTAGAATAATAAAAAAGTAAAAAAGAGATAAGAAAATAATGGCATGAAATACAATAACAGCGTGTTTGGTCGTTATAAGCCTATTATTGAATGATCAATTAAAATGTAACTACTTTGGCATTGAAATAAACAATTGTTATACGTGAAAGAGGAGACAAAATACTTAAATAACTTTATTGTTAAATATTTTGGAATTTGAGCTTGACCTCTTACAACTGTGAAGCGACAATAGCGTTCTGGCAGCGTGCGGACCACAAACCCAAAGGACTACTCCTGGCTCAAGCATTTTAAACTTACTAGGAATTGTTAAAAGGATATTAGTAGTGTTAATAGCATTGCTAGTATTTAAAAAAACAATTGTTTTAATAAAATGGTTTCAAGTTATACACTTCTAAAAATACGAGTTTCTCAATTCTACATGACGCAATATCTTAGTCAAATGTGAACCAATTTTGTTAATTAATGTTAATCCTAAGAAAAAATTTCGCCCCTAAGTTAGAAATAAATTGACTATTTAGACGACATTCATTTTATTACTTCAAGCTTTTGATATTCCTAATAAAAGTAAATAAACAACCATTTAATTAAAAAATGAGGAACTGAAACAAACTAAACTACTTCAAATAACTAGAAAGAAAAAAAATCCACATAATAGCTTCAGAAGTCAGTACTTAGACAAAGTGTATAATAGCATAAGAATTGGAAGCCTATTTTTCCGATAGTAATATTTGATGACTTATCTTTAACATGTTTGATATAATATCCTCTTAGGTCTTTCATCCTTAAAATTTAATATTCGTGAGTAAAAGGTAAACAGAGCTCTTCGCTTGATAATTGCTCCTAGAGTACTTGTACTGTTAAACAACTTATCACTTGTTCAATAAGGCACCGATGTTATTAATGACTAGCGTCTTCGGAATACATCTTGGAGAATTTGTCTAGAGCTTGTATCGTTTGTAATTTTAAATTAAATTAATATAAATTAAACATAGAAAAGAATAGAATGGTGTAGAATAACTTTTATTCAATATACAATATGTAACGTCATTAACGCACACCCTCAGACACCCCAATTAGTATATTATGTCATAGTCATAATAATACACTAAATTTTCAGTTAAACATTTTTATGCACTGATAATTGATCAAATTAGTTATATTAATTCCGGAAGGATGTTGTGGTCACAGTACAAATCCATGAACGCAAAGACTTTAACGTGCTTGAAATAAAGTTCATTTTTCTTTATTTTTATTGAATGACAGAATAAGTAATAATACAAATAAAACTGCACTCTTAAAAGTCTTATTGCCTTAAGTTACGATCCATTTCAGTTTGTTTTGACTGTACAGATTTAGTGTGACTGTAATTTACGTAGTTTTAATTATTTTTGGGATAAAAAATTACCTATATTAAAAATGATAGGAATCGACACAGGAAACGATTCTGAACAAACTACTTTCTCAAAGTGCGTTAATTATGTTACGTGCTGCATATAACTAGAATAGTTTCATACAATCATATAATTTGCATTTACTAATTTTATTTAAAAGAATAAGGGTGAAAAAAAGCACACAGTCCACCTGGTGGTAAGTGGATGCTGTGCGCCAATAGGCATCTACATTTAACCACAATTAAAAATCAAAATGTCTGCATTTTAATTGTCTTGTCTCCCCTGAGGTGTGGGACTTAAAGAATGTACCATCAGTTTTACTTGGCTAGTAAGTAAAGGCGACACTTGGGATATAGGGTTTGTATATGTGTAGGCGATTGGCAAGCCACCTTAATCACTTCTTTAAAAACTTTCCATCTACACCCATTTTTCACTACCTCGTTGGTCAATTGGTCGTAAACACGGTGGTTGTTCATGAGGTTCCGGGTTTGAGTCCCAGGTCAGGCCAAATTCAGTTATGGGTTTTTTATCAAGAAATTCTTAGTAGTAGACTCGGAAAGTACATAAAGCCGCAGATCCTGCTCCTGATCTCTCTCCAGTCTATGAGAGTGCGGGAATAGGGAGTGCGCCTGTGCTTGCGGATACACTCGGGCACTATTATAAACCTGTGCTACGCAAATGGCTAGACTCCGTTGAGACTGGCGGCTATAATTGAAATTCAATCTGGAGGGCATTATTATTACTATACCCATTATTTAGACTACACGTTGTAAACCGCTGCTCTTTAAACTCTGTCTACGCCATGGTGAGGCATTTTATCGTAGTTTTCGGGGGTGATAGCATACCTGCAGTCTTCTTTGTTTGAAATTGCTTGCCATGAGATTTAGCAGCTACTACCATCAAATGTGACTGTAAGTTAGTTTTACACTTCATCAATTTTATAAATATAATGTTCGAATGTCATCTTGCTTGGCTTTGTTTGCTATGTAAATGTATTCGTAAGCCTTACTGTGTCCCTGCCAATATATCTTGGAACATAAAAATGCAAAAACAAAACATAGAGACCAACGTATTTTTGTGTAACGTATGTTATTTCAACTTAAATATAGCTTTTAAATGTGAGATTATATAATATCACATATAGCATAATAATTTTTATTTCGAGAAAAAATTCACTTCAAAACTACAATACATTAATTTTGTTTTATACTTATAGAAAATTATTCTTATTTACGTACGTAGTGCCAATCACTAGAAAATTTGTGCCTATTTGGTATAAGATTAATGTCAACGTTCTATGTATGAATAAATTTCGCTGCTGTTTTGGTCCGCACCCAAGCATTTCATCCAAAGACACATTACGGCTTTCTGGCTTCGAAAAAAGCAATTTGTCATACGTATAACGTTACCGCGGCTCACTGTTTCTTACCTTACTTTTTTTTCGGATGATGGAAATATTCGTTTATTTTTTTGTGCTAAAACATTCTATTTTTAAGGAGTTACAAACGAGCTCACAGTTCAATTTAATACAGTATCATGATCGAAATATTATAAAGTTACCTATTATTCTTTGGAAATTAAAAAAAGTATTTTGTTTATTTATTTATCTTCAAACAAGATTATGTATAGGCAGACTTAAAGCCTCAGTCATTCTCAACCTTTGGATGACGCAGAGATAAAAATATGAAGTAGTTGTGTGAAATGTAAAATATATAAATGAAAATTATATAAATTATGTTCATATAAATTAAATTATTAACACTAAACAAAACTAAACTATAATATTTTTTGGTCTTTCAATAATGTCCATTAATACATTTTTTTGACAAAGCAAAAGTATTGCTATCGACTAGAGCTTTTTTTTTCTGTCTGGAAGAAATTGCTGTGTAGCATTAAGACCCCCTTCTATTTTAATCTCTGCTTGTTTCTTGTTATGTTATTTGTTTTCTTAGGGTCAGTTTACACCGAGACTATACGCGACGCGACACAATCGCGATACAAAACTTTATTAAGACGGTTCCCCTAGCGCGAGACCTTGAGCGTTCGGTCCCATACAATCCACGCGCTCTCGCTACAATATATCACGGAAAAATACGCCCGAATATTTGGAATTATTTCAATTAAAAGAGATAAGCGAACTTAAGAAATTAAATAAAACGTGTAGAATATAGATTTTTAAATTATCTATCCATTAGTGTAATTCTCAAATGATTAGAGCATTTCCTTTAGCAACAGATGCATGTAATTAATTATTTTAGTCACTTTTTAAAGGTAGATTTTAAATGTATTCATAACACATAAAAACAAATTAGAACGTGGAATGTGATGATAGGATATCGAACATTAATAATGTGCTTTTAGATGTAGCTTATTTCTCATAACTAATGAGATAATAGTCTCTGAAAAACGCACTTTTGCCAGGTTTTGGTCAGGTTACCGCCTTAACTACACATTTTATTGAGATAATTCGGAAATGCCACGAGGCGTCGCGCTATGCAGTGGGACGCCACGACGTGTAGCCTGAATTCATCGAGGCGACTTGTCTCTAGTATTGGTATTAGGCTTTGCGCTGCCAGCCATTTCACGACGCGCCTCGCGGCGTCACGATACGTCTCGAGGCGCAGAGTGACGTGGTGCGAAACCACTGGCCTCTTTAAGTATCGTCGCGTCGCATCTCGTCTCGTTGTGAACTGACTCTTAGTGTTTTTTTATAGGATAAGGGTGACAAACGAACACACAGTCCACCTGACGTTAAGCGGTGACTGCGGCTCATAGACATCTGAATCTATCCTCGATTGCGAATCAAAATACAGATGCGTTGTCACCTGTGGCAACTACCCGTGACTAAGATAGAAAAGGTTTTGGCATGCTCTGATCACAAATCTGCGGTCCATTTTTGCGTAGAATGCACGGTTCCGGAGATGTGCAGATCAATTAACTCTTATCTAATTGATATCCGCTACGAGCCTCCACCGTCATTAGTGCTCCATTGTTCTTATCTACTTATCTATTGTTCATTCAATACCGTCATTATCTATCCTTCCTCAGCGTGGTGCTATTGTATTATACTCCTTTGTTCCTATCTACACTAATCTGACTCATTAATAAAACACATTACCCAATTTTGTTAAAATTTTTATTTATAAAATACAAAATCTTATTACTTATTATCTATAAAATAGGAGCGAAACATCTCATCCACTAAAATATCGTTGTACAATGTGTTCCCTGTAAATATACTCGTAAAACTATGCATTGAACATCCCTGAAACTTATATAGCAAATACGTTAAGCAATATTCGCCACAAACTGAAGTCCACTCATTCTGAATCCTATCAACATTCCAGTTCCATCTTTTACAATTTCTTTTAAAAAACTCTAGATGATATCGTACAGGTGCCCGTCCGAATGAATCAAAATATTGACCGACGTCATTCGTATCGATATATAAAGCTACCCAATGTGACCCTGGTTTATCATCTGTATCCAAATTGCATATTATATACGTTGGTACGTGGGTGTACATGGGTAGTTTATTGGCAGCATAAACATTATTTTCTAGAGTGGGGTGAATCTTTTTCAGATGTTGTTGTACATCTAGTGTATCCATAATATTACTGCTATTAGTAGATTATTACAGTACCAATCTACTCAATGACTAATATAGGAATGATCAATTATAGTGATATCTAAATATTAAATTGCATGCTTTGTGTTATACAAAACGTATTTGAGTCACCAATACACTGAACAAGCACGACAGGAAGGACGTAGGAATGTAGAGATAAGCAACAGAATGTAAGGTAAGCTTGTTGACGCATAAAGATACTATCAATTCTACTGCAGAAATTCTTCAGATTAAAATTATTACTCACTGGTACTATATAAGACCAAGCAACTGCAGTCATGGAGTTAGTGTATGGTCGTTTGACCGCAGTGGATCTATCAATACTACGTTTGTGTTACTTCAACGCATCAAAGGCCATGGATGTAAGTGTTTATTCTATTGACAAACTTACTTTTCTTTCTGTTATTTTCTTACGTGTGTATGATTTAGTGTTAACAAATTATATTTAAATATTATGTGTGTGTATATGGTTAAGCCGTGGTAGCTCAGATGGTTAGCGCAAAATGTAAAATTCACAGTACGCGACCCGGGTTCGATCCCCGCCGGCACCAATTAAATTGTTAATTACAATTTTAAGTGCTGATTTACCACGTGCTCAGCGGTGAAGGAAAACATCGTGAGGAATGCATGTCTAAGAAAATTTCGAAGGCATGTGAAGTTTGCCAACACGCATTGAGGTATCGCAGCGAACATTTCCTAGCCCTAAAACCCTCTCAGAAATGAGAGGAGGCCTATGTTCAGCAGTGGACTTTAATAGGTTGTAACTTTAGCTTTTTTAACTTTTATGATTAAGTGTTAACAAATTGATATTAATATGATAACTGTGTTGTTGCAGAAATCATTGAGCTTCGATGAAAATACCTATAAACAGTATTACTACTCGCCACTCTCCCCTCAAGAAGAGAGTGATGACATCGTCATTAATTACACATGCGATGGTGGAAAAAGAAAATCGCAATCGATTGATCATTTTTTTGAAGCTGAATCAAAAATAAAAAAGAGGAAGCTGTTATCATCAACCGTAGCACGAGCCGCTAGAGATGGTGTATCATACATTTCTACTAATTCTGACGACGGAGACCAAGCGACGCATCTCATCAAAATTGAAATGTACGATATGAAGAAGCTATCCAAGATTCCAACTACTGATCATTGGAAACATGCTTCCACGAGGATTAAATATTACGTAAAGACTAATAAGGATAGCATCTACGACAACACAAACGCCCTCATATACAATATTACAAAGACAATAGCAGAAAGTGAAAAAGTTAAAAAATACATTTTTAACAATGACAGTCATTAGCTGATCATTAGTGAATGTGATTCTGTTTACTTAAATTACTTCCGTGTACTCATTATATTCTATTTCTAATCCTTTGTTAGACTTAAATATCGGACATTATTTCAAATTTGGGTATCAGTTGGTCTACCAACACTGAACTGTTACTTACTCTGCTACCTATTTTCTTCTTTACTATAAGGATGGCAAACTTCAGTGAAGTGTGCACCAGTGCTTTCTTCCCCACAACCATGGAAGAGAATACGGAACTATTCAACAGCGAATTAAATCAGGAGTTGTCTAAAGTTTGTGATGAAATGGAGAAGGATCAACTGTTCGATTCATCGTATGATGATGAGTTATATAATCACTGTGCGATGGTTGAAACACAGTTTAAGTAAGTAAAATAAACATTCATTTCGATCATAATTTACACAATGTCTTGTACAGTTTTTAATAAATTTAAACATTTTAGTAGTCAACCACTACAACTTGGAAGAGGAACGAAACGAACGAGCAGCAAAGAACCCAAGATCATCAAAAAACCAACAACGGAAGCAGAAGCGCCTACCTCTGCAGGGAACAGTATCAGTAACGATGATCAAGTGGAATGTCTAACGTGTCATATATTTATCAAGAAACGGTATTTAGCTAATCATTTTAAAAGTAATGTTCACAAAAATAATCTTTTAAATTCACATAATTCTTTATCAAACGTTAGTGTTATTGAATCTGCTTTTGGAAACAGGATTTTAACTTATAAAATCAAGAGTAGAGTAGATAGTTCGACATTGGTAAATTTTGAAACTCCTGAACTATTTTTAAATTCTATTAAAGATGATATTTTATGTTTAATACAAGAGTGTATTCATCAACACATAATTTTTAAAGTAAACTTCATATTGCATGCTGATTTTGTTCAACAAACTAAAGATATTCATGATACGTTCGATTTTCAAACGCTTAACTATATTATTTGTCAAGGAGATGACTTAAATATTTTTTTTTCATCTTTAAATGATACAATTACTACTAAAATTAGTGCATTTGAAAAAAAAGATAGTGGATGGAGTCTAAAAAACATAAAATCTATAGACATGAATGTTAATAAATTTAACCCCATACGCGGTACTTCATACATAGATCTTCCTCGTGACATAAAATTAAAAAAGGCTGTTATAAATGTAAAAAGCAAGGATTATTTTTGTTTTAAATGGGCGTTACTCTCGGCGTTATATCCCGTAAACAAAGACGCGGATCGTGTATCATCGTACGTTAAACATGCAAATAAACTTAAATTTGATGGTATTTCCTTTCCAGTTAAAATTTCTGACATAGCAAAAGTAGAGAAATTAAATGATATTAGTATTAATGTTTTTGGGTTAGAATATAATAAAGAAAAACGATGTAATTCTATAGTAGGTCCATTATTTTTAACAAAGTGTCGTAAGGATAGACATATCAATTTATTATTTTTTTCCAAGGATACAAAAAATCATTCTTGTTACATAAAAAATTTATCGCGGTTAGTTAGTAAACAAATTTCAAAAGACGGTCACATCATGTACATTTGCGAAGCATGTCTATCACTACTTCACTTTCCATCTAAGGAAAGTTTAAATAACCATGAACAATACGATTGTGCCCACATTTGTACAGAATTACCAAACAGTGAAACTTTTAAAAAAAAGAATTGGTTTGGTCAACCTATTTCAAATGATAAAATTAAATTTGATAGTTATGAAAAAAAGTTGAAGATACCATTCGTAGTTTATGCTGATTTTGAAGCATTTTTAAAACCAATAGAATCATGTTCTAACGATCCTTCCAAACCTTTCACACACAATATTCAGAAACATGAAGTACATAGTTTTGGTTATTATATAAAATGTTCATATGATGATAAATTATCAAAATATGTAACGTATTGCGGACCCAACTGTGCACAAGTGTTTATGGAAAGTTTATCTAACGATCTCAAAGAAATAAATAGACTTCAAAAATATCCTCCACTTCCGCTAACAAATGAAGACAAAAACCAAATTTCAAATGCAACCATTTGTCATATTTGTGAAACAGAGTTAGCAGAACATTTTTATGATTTTGATTGGTACACCGGTAGTTTTATAGGTGTTGCTCACGAATCATGTAGCTCGAAGTTCAGAAAACCTCGTTATATACCAATATTTTTACACAACCTTAGTCACTATGATGCTCATTTTATTGTTCACGCGTTAAACTTTTGTGATGGTGAAGTCGAAGTTATCCCTCAAAATAAAGAAAAATATATATCCTTTTCCAAAAAATTAAAAATGAATAACCACGAAATTATATTAAGATTCATAGATTCATTTAAGTTTTTATCATGTAAATTAGAAGAATTGGCCAAAAATCTCAGTAATGATCAATTTCAAGAATTACGTAGAAATTATCCTAATGATGAAGATTTCTTTCGTTTAAAACGGAAAGGCGTTTATCCATATGAACTTATGACTAATTATGATAGTTTAAGCCTAACATCGCTCCCCGAACAAAAATTTTTTTATAGCTCGCTCATAGATTCCCATATTTCAAATGATGATTACAATCATGCTAAAGATGTTTGGGAACACTTTGGGTGTTGTAATATGCTAGATTATTCAAACTTGTATTTAAAAACAGACGTTTTACTTTTAACCGATGTATTTGAAAACTTTAGAAAGTTATGTATTAATACTTATGATTTAGACCCTGCCCATTATTACACAGCACCCGGTTTAAGTTGGGATGCAATGTTAAAATATACAAAAATAGAATTAGAACTTTTAAAAGATTATGAGAAAATTGCATTTATTAGATCAGGTATCAGGGGTGGTGTATCTCAATGTAGTAATCGTTATGCTAGAGCTAATAACAAATATATGGGGGATTATGATGCAGGGAAACCCAATTCATATATCACATATTTTGATGCCAACAATTTATATGGTTGGGCTATGTCTCAATGTCTTCCTACTGGTGGATTCGAATGGGTAAATCCGAATACAGAATTTAATGTGTCTGAGACATCGAACTTCGGTTTTATTTTAGAAGTTGATTTGGAATATCCAGATGAACTTCATGATTTACATTCGGACTTTCCTTTATGCCCCGAAAACATTTGTACAGGCAATATTAATGAAAATAAACTAGTCCCAAATTTAAATAATAAAGATAAATATGTAATTCATTACAGAAATTTAAAGCAGTGCATAGAAATGGGGGTTAAATTAACTAAAATTCATAGAGTTTTAAAATTTAAACAGTCTCGCTGGTTGAAGATGTACATAGATCTAAACACAAAATTAAGAACGTTAGCAAAATCAGATTTCGAAAAAGATTTTTATAAATTAATGAATAATTCAGTCTTCGGAAAGACTATGGAGAATATTGAAAAAAGGGTTAACATAAAATTAGTTACACACTGGGAGAACCAGGGCAAAGCTTTAGGTGCTCAAGATCTAATCGCTAAACAACAATTTCATAGTCTTTCAGTATTTTCGGAAAACCTAGTTGCGGTTCAGTTGCAAAAAACAAGGTTAATATATAACAAACCAATTTATTTAGGGTTTTGCATTTTAGATATTTCAAAAACATTAATGTATGATTTTCATTATAAATATATGGTTAAAAAGTTTAGTAAAATCAAATTCTTGTATACAGATACGGATAGTTTAACATATCATATATTTACAGATGATTTTTACTCTGATATAAAACCTGACCTTTCATCATACTTTGATACCTCAGCTTATGATGCAAATAATATTTTTGAATATCCAAAATTAAATAAAAAGAAATTAGGTTTTTTTAAAGATGAAAATAATGGTAAAATCATGAAAGAATTTGTGGGTTTACGATCCAAAATGTACGCTTTTAACTTAGAGAATAAGACTATAGCCAAGGCAAAAGGGGTAAATAAATGTATCACTAAAAAGATGACCATGGATAATTATAAGTCTTCTCTATTTAATAAAAAAAGTGCAATATTATAGTATGCTTAGATTTAAATCAATTAAACACACAATTTTTACACAAAAATTAAATAAGATTGGTTTATCATATAATGACACAAAGAGGCATATTTTAGATAATAATATTAAAACATTAGCTTGGGGTCATTATAAACTGCGTTAAGTGTTGATAGTTTTTAAATTTATGTCTGCATGTAAATAAAATTTGTATTGATTGTAAAATAATGATAATAGTATAATATGACGTAGAGTTTATTACACATTTAATCGTTGTTTTATTGTAAATAATTTAAGTTAATTGTTGTTTATATTTGCGTGTGTGTGTGTGTGTGTGTGTGTGTGTGCATTTATTTAAGGTTGAGTTGATTGTAAAATTATGATGTACTAATTGTGTTAGAAATAGTATACAGATCATTCTGTTTTATATAATGTTTGCAATATATATTAATTGTTAACACCAACACTTTCATTTTTTATTTCACCCCTTAGAACTTTAGACGTGTGTAATGTTTCACTTTATCCATCCGTTTACTGCTATTGTGGCGGGGCCAAGTGGATGTGGGAAGTCAAATTTTGTAACAAATTTCATAAAATCAGTTACAGAAATATGTAATTGTGATTTTAATCAGATCACATGGTGCTTTGATGAAATGCAACCTTTATATAATTTACCAAATGTTAACTACCATCAAGGAATTCCAAATGTTAATATGTTTGACGGTGAAAACCCACATCTTGTTATTATTGATGATCTAATGAGAGAGTCCGATGGAAGAATTGTGGATATATTTACAAAAGGTAGTCATCACAGGAATCTTAGTGTATTTTATTTAACACAAAATTTATTTCATCAGGGTAAAGGGCAAAGAGACATATCCTTAAACTCAAGTTATATAATATATTTTAAAAACCCTCGAGATAAAACTCAAATAAGATATTTAGCACGACAAGTGTCACCAGATAACCCAAAATTTATTGAAGATGCCTACAGGGATGCAACTCTAGAGGCGCATGGATATTTAATGGTAGATTTAAAACAGAATACCAATGATTTTTGTCGTATCAAGACAAATGTCTTCCCATTTAATGGTTTCTGCACAGTCTACGTCCCCACAAAAGAGTTTAAATACACCAAGAATCAAACATTTCAAATCATTGCTAAATGATGCATCGTCGACTCACAACGCATAAACATTTGCTAAACGCTTTGCATACGCTTAAACCAAAATATCAAAGAGCATTACTTAAAACGTGTGATGAAGAAGAAATTAACTGTATTTGTGAGTGTATTCATAACGTTTTACAAGGAAAAGTACCTCTTAAAGATCAAGATAAACAAAAATTGAATAAATACAAAAATATACTCCGTCAACTAGTGCGTAAGTGTAAACATAAACTAAGAAAAAATATAATTATACAAAAAGGAGGGGCTTTCTTACCAATAATATTAGGTGCAATATTGAGTGGATTAGTGAGTGGACTAGCCAGTTAACATGGAAAATGCAAATAAAATGATACTTATCGAACCTGGATTGATTGAAAAATTAAAACAAGAAAATAAGGTTAATACGAGTAGTAGTTTATCTCAATTAGATATTGAAATGCAAAATATTATGAATAGTAAGACGGAAGACCGAAAGAAATGGATGTTATATTTATAAACACTGCAAAGATACCTTCATTTTACCGAAGAGGATCGTCAACCACTCAGATTACCAATTTATTCTGATACATCTAATGAAGATTCAAACGAGTCTAAAATTGGTTTTAAAAATAAAGGTAGAGATCTAAAAACTTCAGTTGATGCTGAATCTTTGTTGGAGAAGAATCGATCCATCAAAAGTAAAGAAAATGTTGAAAATCCACTTTACACACCAGCTCAAATACTCAGTTTAATACCAAAAACTTATAATAAAAAAGGACAGTTATTATTAAACTTAGTTGAAACAAGTAAAGGTAAAATACATTGGGATAATGAAGGTACAGTCATAATTGATAATAAAAAAATTCCTGGAAGTAATACTGTTGATTTAATAAATGATTCACTAAGACCCTCAAAAAGAAGTAATCCAGTAGGGTGGGATAGATTTGCTGAAGCATTAAAAGATATTAAAGTACCACTTACTTATATTGGAAATCCAAAGAGATGTGAGTTTATTAACCAACTTCAAGCAAAAGATCTGAACAAACCCTCTGAGATTGAATTTCAAGAGTTTTCTACACCAAACAGTAGAGATAAAAAGTCTACAACTAAAATACGAAAAAGGCTTGAGTGGGAAAAATGGACCCCGTACTAGAAGAAATTAACAGGATTTATTATGATCAATCTAATCCCGCTGGTTTTGGTAGTATTGATAAATTATCAAAAGCCATGAAGGGTAAAATGAATAAAAAGCAAGTAAAGGAATGGTTAAAATCACAAGAAACATACACATTACATAAACCCATTCGAAAAAAATTCCCGCGTAATAGGTACATTCTATCAAATATTAATGAACTGTGGCAAGCTGATTTAAGTGATATGCGAACTTATTCTCAATATAATGATGGTTTCAAGTATATACTTTGTGTTATTGATGTATTTAGTAAATATGCTTTTGCAAGACCAATGAAAAAGAAAAACTCAGAAACAACTAAAGAATGTTTTGAAAGTATATTTACTGAAAGTAATTTAACATCTACTCACATACAATCTGATAAAGGTACAGAATTTGTTTCAAAAGATGTACAAAAATACTTTAAATCCAAAAAGATTAATTACTATACCACTAACAATCCTGACATTAAGGCCAGTATTGTTGAACGATTTCAAAGAACACTAAAAATGAAAATGTGGCGTTATTTCACTCATAATAATACTTATAGATATATAGATGTTTTACAAGATTTAATATACTCTTACAATCACAGCTTTTACTCTAGTATTAAGATGTGCCCATGTGATGTAAATTCCAACAATATTATGACAGTTTGGACTAATCTTTATGATAGACGGTCAAACAAACTTTCTTTAGTAAATCCTAAACCAAATTTCAATGTGGGTGATTATGTTCGAATAACTAAATATAAACATGCTTTACAAAAAGGATATGAATCAAATTGGAGTGATGAAATATTTATTATATCTTCAATAATTGATAGATCTCCATGGGTTGTTTATACAATAACAGATTTACAAAATGAACCAACAGTTGGTACTTTTTATGAAAGAGAATTACAGAAAATCACTTACAACCCCACCTCACAATATAAAATAGATAAAATAATTGACACTCGTTACTCAGGTAACAGAAAAGAAGTATTAGTGAAGTGGAAAGGTTATCCAGATAAATTTAACAGTTGGATTTTAGCTTCTAGTTTAAAAGAAATATGAATAAAGAAAGTTTTTAGTTAACTTTGCTCAGCAATAGTTCAATGGAATACTTTCCTGATAACAAGACCACAAATTTTTCAACGAAATTACCGAAAGCTATTAAATTAAAAGGTGAATGGTCGGTTGGAGTTGTCGAGTTTCAATATCCATGTACCATGTTTACTGTTCAAGATCATGAAAATGTTATATACATTACAAAATCTATGTTAATGCCTAATGAAGATAAACCATCCACAGTGTACTACAAAAAACATATTCCAGCTACCAACTATGATAACGTTGAGCATATTTTAAGAGTGTTAAATGGTATCGGAGAGAACTTGAAATTTCGCTATGATGAAATAACAAAATTTGTGTCTATTTCTGTTTTGGATAAAAATATAACATCCGTAACATTATCACCAAAATTAAGTTTACAACTAGGTTATGAACCAAATAAAAATCTCCTAGAGAGAAATTTTGGAAAGTGTCCTGCTAATTTACACTTAGGGTTACCATCTCAACTCTTTCTATATTGTGACATTATCGATCCTCAGATTGTGGGTGATGTTATGACTCCTTTACTAAGAGTCCTACAAAATACATTTATGGTGCAAATAAAATGCACGTTTTCTATCAACCTCACTACTTACCTGTTATGCGAAGAGAGTTCGATACGCTGGAAATAGTTATAAGATCGAGTACAGGACAAAAAATACCATTCCAGTTTGGAACCGTGTGTATTAAACTACATTTCCGAAAATTATAATAATGAATTCTCTTCGTGATCATCATAAATGTCCATATGAAAATTATTACACACATCAAGCCGGGTCAGGAGTTGGAGTAATTTATAAGGGTGCACCATACCAACGCGGTCATGGTATTGGGAGCTTCTTAGGGGGGTTATTTAGATCAGTTTTACCTTTGCTTTCAAGTGGTGCTCGAGTGATTGGTAAGGAGGCATTAAGCGCTGGAGTAGGACTTTTATCGGATATGGTTCAAGCGTGTCCTATGGAAGCCTCAATAAAAGATCGTCTAAAGCAAGTTAGTACGAATTTAAAACGAAAGGCTGATGAGAAAATTGATCAATTTAACATGACAGGATCTGGGTATAAAACTTAAAGAAAACGATTGACCTCATTCATTCCACCATTAACTGCTAAAGTGAAAGCTGCGAAAAAACTTGGTCTAAAACCAAAAAATAACAAAGATATATTTTCAAATTAAATATGTCTTTCCTTCATAATCATTCTTGCGAGTGCGTTAAGTCAGAATTGGATTTGTTTGCACTACCGTCTACACAAACTAGCATTGAAAATGGATTGTGGATTCATTATAAACCAATTTCATCTCTTGGTGATGATGGACCTATCGAGTTTCAAGTTCCTGGGACAGGCGATGACTACATAGATTTGTCTCATACATTACTCCACATAAAGGCAAAAGTATTAAATCAAGATTCAACTAACTTGATATCTACTACAATAGTAGCACCTGTAAATAATTGGCTGCATTCACTTTTTAGTCAACTTGATGTTTATTTAAACCAAAAACTTGTATCACCACCTAATAATACCTATGCATATCGAGCATACATGGAAACCCTTTTAAACTATGCTCCTGCTGCTAAACAATCTCATCTTACTTGTAGTCTTTGGTATGATGATACAGCAGGAAAAATGGATTCTACGGATGGTAAAAACATAGGATTTGTTAAAAGACAGGAATTGATTAGTGAAAGTAAGGAAATAGAAATGATTGGTCATCTTCACGGTGACATTTTCAACCAAGATAAATTTTTAATTAATGGTGTTGAAATGAGTGTTAAATTGGTTCGATCGAGAGAGAGCTTTAATTTAATTGCTGGGTCAAACGATGTAAAGTTTAAAGTTTAAGTTTTAAAGTTACGGACGCAACTCTTATTGTTCGACGAGCACGAATTAATCCAAGTGTACTACTCGCACATCAAAAAGTTTTAGCTTCTACCACTGCTAAATATCCTATTACTCGAGCTGAAGTAAAAATTTTAACAATTTCATCGGATGTTCAAGGAAAAACTCTTGATAATATATTTTTAGGGCAGGTACCCAAAAGATGTATAATTGGATTTGTGAACAATTCTGCATTTAATGGTTCCCTTACTAAAAATCCATTTAACTTTGAAAACTATGTTATTAATTCTTTCAGCTTATATATTGATGGTCAACAAATACCTTCAAAAGCTTTGCAACCATCTTTTAATAATAGCATATTTACATCAGCATATCGTACTCTATTCTCGGGAACTGGTATTCACTTTCTTAATGAAGGAAATGGAATCTCTTGTGAACAGTATGCCAAAGGTTACTGTCTATTAGCATTTGACTTAACTCCTGATTTATCAGCCAACTCATCAGCTCATTGGAATCTCATAAAGCATGGTAGTGTAAGATTAGAAGTACGATTTGAATCCTCACTAATACAAACAATTAACTGTATAGTTTATGCTGAGTTTGATAATATTATTGAGATAGATAAAAACAGAAATGTTACTGTAGACCATAGTAGTTAAGGTTATAATATGTGTTGTGTGTTAGATTTTATGAGTTATGTGTAATGCATTTTGTGTGTATGTAACTATGTGAAACATTATAAAATTAAATAAAACAAATTGTATGCAATATATTATTTTTTATTTCTTTATAAATATTCTATTTAATCTAATACAAAACTCTGTTCGAGTTTAAATTTTACATAAGCACACTGACTAAACCACTGAACATGCTGCTGCCAAGGATCATCATCATCTTCCCAATCTTTTAAGCCACCACCACAATGGAAACACTTGGTCCTGTCTGCATGGCCAGTATAAAAGACACCGGCTTCTGCAAGATCTTCAGGTTTCTGTCGCATAACGAGAGGCCAGTTTTCGAAACTGAGCAACCGACTAGATTTTGAACTGAAGAATGGATATTCAGCTCTTGAGTACTGCATATTCTTCTCGTTTTCATCTCCACTCAGTGTTGTAGTTTTGTTCTTCAATGATGTGTTCTGTACACTTATGCCACACTCATCTCTTTCTTCTGCTCTTGTCTTCCTGTAATTTAAGTAAACAGAATCACATTCACTAATGATCAGCTAATGACTGTCATTGTTAAAAAAGTATTTTTTAACTTTTTCACTTTCTGCTATTGTCTTTGTAATATTGTATACGAGGGCGGTTGTGTTGTCGTAGATGCTATCCTTATTAGTCTTTACGTAATATTTAATCCTCGTGGAAGCATGTTTCCAATGATCAGTAGTTGGAATCTTGGATAGCTTCTTCATATCGTACATTTCAATTTTGATGAGATGCGTCGCTTGGTCTCCGTCGTCAGAATTAGTAGAAATGTATGATACACCATCTCTAGCGGCTCGTGCTACGGTTGATGATAACAGCTTCCTCTTTTTTATTTTTGATTCAGCTTCAAAAAAATGATCAATCGATTGCGATTTTCTTTTTCCACCATCGCATGTGTTATTAATGACGATGTCATCACTCTCTTCTTGAGGGGAGAGTGGCGAGTAGTAATACTGTTTATAGGTATTTTCATCGAAGCTCAATGATTTCTGCAACAACACAGTTATCATTTTAATATCAATTTGTTAACACTTAATCATAAAAGTTAAAAAAGCTAAAGTTACAACCTATTAAAGTCCACTGCTGAACATAGGCCTCCTCTCATTTCTGAGAGGGTTTTAGGGCTAGGAAATGTTCGCTGCGATACCTCAATGCGTGTTGGCAAACTTCACATGCCTTCGAAATTTTCTCAGACATGCATTCCTCACGATGTTTTCCTTCACCGCTGAGCACGTGGTAAATCAGCACTTAAAATTGTAATTAACAATTTAATTGGTGCCGGCGGGGATCGAACCCGGGTCGCGTACTGTGAATTTTACATTTTGCGCTAACCATCTGAGCTACCACGGCTTAACCATATACACACACATAATATTTAAATATAATTTGTTAACACTAAATCATACACACGTAAGAAAATAACAGAAAGAAAAGTAAGTTTGTCAATAGAATAAACACTTACATCCATGGCCTTTGATGCGTTGAAGTAACACAAACGTAGTATTGATAGATCCACTGCGGTCAAACGACCATACACTAACTCCATGACTGCAGTTGCTTGGTCTTATATAGTACCAGTGAGTAATAATTTTAATCTAAAGAATTTCTGCAGTAGAATTGATAGTATCTTTATGCGTCAACAAGCTTACCTTACAATAAAAATTAAAATATCAATTTCTTTGCAACTTTCCGCTAAACATTGTTTAGCGGAAAGTTGCAAAGAAATTTATATTTTAATTTTTATTATAATGGATTTCCGCAAAGTAACGCCTGATTCTATCAATTAGCTTACCTTACATTCTGTTGCTTATCTCTACATTCCTACGTCCTTCCTGTCGTGTCTTGTTCAGTGTATTAGTGACTCAAATACGTTTTGTATAACACAAAGCATGCAATTTAATATTTAGAAATCACTATAATTGATCATTCCTATATTAGTCATTGAGTAGATTGGTACTGTAATAATCTACTAATAGCAGTAATATTATGGATACACTAGATGTACAACAACATCTGAAAAAGATTCACCCCACTCTAGAAAATAATGTTTATGCTGCCAATAAACTACCCATGTACACCCACGTACCAACGTATATAATATGCAATTTGGATACAGATAATAAACCAGGGTCACATTGGGTAGCTTTATATATCGATACGAATGACGTCGGTCAATATTTTGATTCATTCGGACGGGCACCTGTACGATATCATCTAGAGTTTTTTAAAAGAAATTGTAAAAGATGGAACTGGAATGTTGATAGGATTCAGAATGAGTGGACTTCAGTTTGTGGCGAATATTGCTTAATGTATTTGCTATATAAGTTTCAGGGGTGTTCAATGCATAGTTTTACGAGTATATTTACAGGGAACACATTGTACAACGATATTTTAGTGGATGAGATGTTTCGCTCCTATTTTATAGTTAATAAGTAATAAGATTTTGTATTTTATAAATAAAAATTTTAACAAAATTGGGTAATGTGTTTTATTAATGAGTCAGATTAGTGTAGATAGGAACAAAGGAGTATAATACAATAGCACCACGCTGAGGAAGGATAGATAATGACGGTATTGAATGAACAATAGATAAGTAGATAAGAACAATGGAGCGCTAATGACGGTGGAGGCTCGTAGCGGATATCAATTAGATAAGAGTTAATTGATCTGCACTTCTCCGGAACCGTGCATCCTACGCAAAAATGGACCGCAGATTCGTGATCAGAGCATGCCAAAAACTTTTTTTTTTTTTTAGGATCGTGAGTCGACGAACGTCGTACTTGTACCACTTCTGACTCAGTGCGCCAGAACTGGTACAACCTTTCTACAAGTGCGCCAGAACTGGTACAACCTAACTACTGATAGAATGCCTCGTTTGTAGTAAAAAGGGTCTCCGGTTCTATACACTCACCATACTAAACACAGCAGCGACTATATACTTAGAAAAATCGTCCATTTGTGTAAGCATTCTATATACCTACTAACCGATTTAGGTGATGAATTCAAAGCGGCAATAAAATAAATTACTATTAAAAGTTAACGCGAAAATTCTGGACAAAATTGAAACAAACTATTGAAGTAAAATACTTAGTCGAGTGTAATATCTTTATCCTTTTCCATTTCCATCGTTTCTACGTTTTCGTTCCATGTTAATCTTATACCATCCATTTTTATCCTTAATTGGCTGAACCCGGCAGACGTTGTCCTGGCAGATAATATAATAGGTTGTGTTCATCAACGTTTTTCTTTCTCAGCGCGTGCAATTGAATTTATCGATTGCCTCGCTTGATTGAAACAAAAGCAAGTAAAATCAAAAAAATTAAAAATTTTTATGTTTCTAATTTTTTTCTTATCTCAATTTTGTTTTAGTTTATAAATCTAAAGCTAATCTGACAACTGACAACATTCTTTATTGAAAAATAGATATGTATAATAGAATATATACAATGTGTCCGATTTCCGATGTCCGATACTTTAAGGGGTTAAAATACAATTAATTTTATCGACAAATCAGGGATCAATGATTTTTTTCGCCATCAATAAAAAAATGGCAGCACTTTAAAAAAAATTGTTGGCAAAGCATAGATGCTTGTATTAATTTAACAATATCTACCCAAGTAGTCTTTCAAAAACAAAATTGGTCTCAAATGTTAGTTAATAGTGTAGACAATAAATCTAGATTCGAAATATTATTTTTTAATTTTTCAGTATTAGTAAAAAACATTTTTGAAAAAATAAATTAGACAACAAATTGATGTTGTTTTTCAGATTCTTAGCTTTAAAAAAACCATCATGTTAACCATTTTTTTTACTTGTTTTTATTATAATACAGGATATTTGCTATAAATGCACATTTAAATCTTAACTCTGAGTTAGATAGTTTAGGAGCTATGACAGTGTAAACATACTTACTTGAAAAGCGCGGATACACTAGCAAATGAAATAAAACAAAATAATTTATATCAATTGCATTTAATTTGGCAAAATAATTACAAAAACTGCTCAAGGTGACCTCCTTGTCTCTGCAGACATGCTGTTGCTCTTAGTGCAACGTGTTGCGTAGAGCGCTGGATCATTGCCTTGTCTTCTCGCAATTCGTTTGCTGCTTGAATTATTTTTTCTGCTAACTCCTCTCGTGTATTTGGCACATTTACATACACTCTTCGTTTGAGTGTGCCCCACAAAAAAAAATCGAGAGGTGTTAAATCCGGCGACCGCGGTGGCCAAGCAATTGTTCCTCCGCGTCCGATCCACGACGAATAGTGTGCATTTAAATGATTCCGCACAAGAAGCGCGAAGTGTGCCGGAGCACCATCTAATTGCAGAATCGTTCTGGCCCTGTAGGCAAATGGTAACTCCAATAAAGCATCCAAAAAATTCGTTTCCAGGAAATTTAGGAATCTTGGGCTATTCATTGTCTCCGGTAAAATGATTGGTCCAATTAGAATGTCGTCAATCATTCCGGCCCAAACGTTGACAGAAAATTTATGTTGAAAAGAACTTGGGCGGATCGCATGTGGATTTTCTTGAAGCCACAGGTGTTCGTTACGGTAGTTCGTATACCCTAATCGCGTGAAAGTAGCTTCGTCTGTCCACATACTTCTTTTTAAAAAGTTTGGATCATATCGTGTTTCTCTCAATATCCACGAACAAAATATTGCTCTTCTTACATAATCCGGTTCCAGTATTTCTTGCACCCTTCGAAAATGGTAAGGATGTAATCCTTCTCTTTTTAAAATTTTCCACACCGACCATTTTGATAGACTGAGACGATTAGCTATGCATCTAATGCTCAGGCTAGGGTCTTGAGTAATCATTTGCAATATTTGATGTTCATCTTGGAGTGACAAAACACGAGTACGTTCATTACCGAGCCTTCTTATTCCATTTTCCGCAAGTCTCAAATGAATTCTCACGAAAGTGCGAGCATTCGGCGTACGTCTGTTAGGAAATCTGCGTGCATATTCTACATCAGCTCTATTTGCACTCCCGTTACACAATCCATACACGAAATGGATGTCAGCGATATGCTGGCTTGAGTACTCGTTCATTGTAATAAACAAAAAGTAACAGTTCAACAACAAAACAAAAACGTAACAAAGACTAACAACAAACAGTAATTATGTACAGTAAGTAGATTTACTTAAAACCAGGAATGTTATCACAACGCAGAGCGAGGGACGACTGCTCGACGGTAGAGGTGGGCGTTGAATCAATAAACTGTTTCTTTTAACAGCTTTTCATTCGTCAATGTGTTAACTGTTAATCATTAATGAAAAAATAGGTTGATAGTATTAGCCGTCAATTTACGTCAACGCCCTCAACGCATTTGGAAATATTAGTGGTTACGCCGGAGTAGACATGGCGTTAATGGTTAAATTTATTTATTTGTTAAAAGTTAACAGTTAATTTTTTAAGAGATTAAATTAACAGTTAAATATATTACTTACTGTTGTAGTAAATTTATACTTTTAACCGGTTGTGTTAATTTTATTGCTTCTTCACTTTAATAGCTACAGGACTCTTTAGTATTAAAATAATATTAAGCTAGGCTTTTTAAAGGTTTATTAATTTAATATTTACATTATATTATGTTATGATTTACAATAAATTGTTTATTACTTACAGTGATTATTATGTATTTAGTATTTACATTTAATATAAATGTTTTATATTTTTTCCTTTCATATTTTTTTTATTTTATTCCTTTATTATGTAGACATGTACGTAATAATTCTATGTGGACATGATTATCAATTATATTTTATTTATGTTCAGAAATATTACTTGTGCTACTTTAGCTGTGATTAGTCTTGTCATTCCATCATTTATTATGTACTTAGCTTTATATTTAGATAAAACACGTTCACAGGAAACTAAAGTGACTGTAATATATCAATTTTTAAAAATTTGATACAAAACTGGGTATATGCTATATTTATGCGTCCGCCACCACGTGAATAGTCAAAACTTTCGTGAATGTAGAGTATTTAATAAACACAGACTTTATAGAAAAATCCAACTTCTTTAAGCATAACGTGTATACGTGGCTGCCATGAAAGTAAAAAGTACTTTGCATAACTTAGATAAGCGGCTGCATTTATGACGTCACAGAAGTCAAGTGGTCTCCACTATACTAATCTAAATGAGAGACCCTATAATATTATTAGCTCACAAAAACAGATGTTTCATGTAATTATTGGTATATTTTTCAGGTATTATGTGCACTGTCGTTCCTTGCTAGTGGTAGTTACCAAAGAATATGCGGCAAAAATATCAACACTTATGTGTCGCAGCCTTCAGTGTCCCGCTGTGTTCATGAGGTTGAGCTTGTGGAAGCCCGTCCTTCCCCGGTCGAGCCGGCCCCCATTCGTGCATATTTTTAAAGGTTCTGCTGAACATAGGCCCGCAACACACTCCCATGCTTTTTTTAAATGGGAATGACAAGATACTCCCTCTAAAATGGAAGAGGCTCTTAATGTGTTCCTTAATATTATCCTCGTGAACCTATATACTCGTGGCCAACGAAATATCCAAAAATGGTGCTGCAATACTAGCCCAAACTTCTAATCAAAGTGAGCCGACAAGAACTAGGAACAAATGCAGTCCGCGGGATATTTTTGATCAAATAATAGGGGCACCTTCTATCACAGGCACTCCATTATCAAAAGCCATAAAAGAAGTGGACACCTATTTGGCTGATGACTTATTACCAAGGACAAATACTTCTGGTGACTGGAACAATTCTTTGGAATGGTGGAGAACTCACAATTTTATTTATCCAAACTTGGCCAAAATTTACATAGAAACATAGTCGCAACATCAGTGCCGTGCGAAAGAATGTTCTCCAAATCGGGGCTGATTGTCAATCAAAGGAGAACTAGACTAACAACTAGCAAAATAGAGAAACTGCTATTTTTAAATGTTAACTTAGATGAAGACCGTTTTGCGGGCTATGAAATTTAATATGTAGGTAATTGTAAATAGAACAAAGGAAAAAACAAAAAATATTATTATTTATGTAAATACAATCAGATCAGATGATCTTTTAATTACGCCTGGGTACTATTTTTACACAGCCTGGAAAAAGTACGAAGGAAAGGTCATTCCAGTTGAATAAAAATAAAAGTAATCTAAATTCTTCTGTCTTATTCTGTCTCGCTCGCACTGTTGTGCACAGCGTTTTTTACCTGCTCACACAAAGGATGCTATTGTGCTTGCTTACGATTCCTTGAATTATTGAAGAATTTTATCTTACTCACTGGAATGGGTGTTTAGTTATCTAATATCGGGGTAGAGGCACTTTGAACAGTTACATTCAAATTATCATAGCTCCTAAACTATCTAACTCAGAGTTAAGATTTAAATGTGCATTTATAGCAAATATCCTGTACTTATTATAATAAAAACAAGTAAAAAAAATTGGTTAACACGATGGTTTTTTTTAAAGCTAAGAATCTGAAAAACAACATCAATTTGTTGTCTAATTTATTTTTTCAAAAATGTTTTTTACTAATACTGAAAAATTAAAAAATAATATTTTGAATCTAGATTTATTGTCTACACTATTAACTAACATTTGAGACCAATTTTGTTTTTGAAAGACTACTTGGGTAGATATTGTTAAATTAATACAAGCATCTATGCTTTGCCAACAATTTTTTTTAAAGTGCTGCCATTTTTTTATTGATGGCGAAAAAAAATCATCGATCCCTGATTTGTCGATAAAATTAATTGTATTTTAACCCCTTAAAGTATCGGACATCGGAAACCGGACACCCTGTGTATATATATATATATATACCAATTTTTATGGTCGTTGATCAATATATTTTAAGTTAAACGATTTCATATCCACAATCATCCTCTTTTATATTTATCCTCAATCAAGAAACAAATGCCGATGCTAGTAAATATAAAATTGTTATGGGATCAATTTTTGAATCGAATGAAGTAGAGCTGTGTCTAAAGTA